>JAKEEE010000110.1:0-724665 GCA_021498325.1 Bactrocera minax | reverse complement strand
TTCTTCAGGTCCGAGGAGGCATGACCATCGAATTAGATTTCAACTTGGTCGTCCTGGATTTAACAGTTATCCAGAGCTTACTCACACCAGCGGAGAGGTTTAAAGGCTTGAAATACTCCACCCATTTCGCCCGCTTATAATGATTTACCAATTGTCAAATCTCCAAATTGAGATCCCATATGCGAGGACCACAGGAATCAACCTGGCGTAAGATGTCGCGCTCGTTTGCTGCCACTTCGAATGGAAAGCCGGGGCCGATTAAGGTAATTCTAGTAATCGGAATGAATAAAACAGTAGAGTAGCGACCACTTTGGGTTAGTTTTTCAATGGAAATAATTATGGGAAGAAAGGTAGGCACAGTTCGCCGCGTTATGTTATTTATCAGACAACGAACTGCAACATTCAGTCATTATACAGAATATCAAATCGTCTATCCGTTCACCCAGCTACATTACCCTGCGATCGTTTGACAGACTAGAGTGCCAAAGATCATGGTGCGTTAAAGTTATGTTCGGATGATATCTTGTTGGGCAGCACGTAACTGGGGGATTTATATATTGGAAATTTCGAGCTGGACATCACCTGGCCGGAAAGGTACTCCCTTACATTCTGGGATAGTATCCATGTGGTCGATGTCGCCATCGATAAGACAATATTGCTCAGTATGAAGACTAGGCCGGCCTCATCTTTATCTCGCTTGCGATTTTTACGTGATCCCGGCTCTTTAAGTGATCTACTATCTCCTTGATATTACTTTGGAGTAAGTTGCAACTAAATTGAAGAACTTTAGTATCTCTCGATAGACTTCTCATGATCCTAGGTTGGAGATAGCGATGGGAGTGGTTGCTGTTGTTGCTGCTGCAGTATTCGCGGAGGCGCTTGTCGTACTATGGTATTGTTTGACGGTTAAATTAAAGGTTGCTATGAGGGCAGTCTCCTGCTGCAATAGGCAACGAATGACACACTCCACTCAAGTGTAGAGGGCAGGCCGGAACTCGTCGGAAAACTACACAAACCTCACCAGGAACTTTATACTAAAACAAGCAAAACTTTATATTAAACAAGTAAGTAAGGGTGTAACCGAAAATTATATACTCTAGAAATATGTGAGGATCAAAGGTAAGGAAATGCTTTTAGGTGCTGGCATAACTTCATATTAAAATTTTTTGCGTAAGAATTCAACATTCACTATTGCACGAAACCGTGAATGGATTATAATCATATTTGGCATCTTATTAACTTATATAACAGATCATAGACTGAGATATGTCTATATGTCTAAGATATTTATATTAAAATCTACCAGATTAACTCAAGTGATATATGCGATATAAACTCAACCAAAGTGGTTTAATGAATATATTAGATACATGAGGAAAAAGTGAACCAGAGAAAAGGGAATCATTACATTAGGAATACGCGGCTTAGTCCATGGTCTAGGCCGATTTCTTTCATATCTAACGCTAAACCACATTATGTTTAAGAAAACATATCCACCTAATCTCATTAAAATATCACTCATTTGGTCAACATGTAAACGCCAAACGTCACGGTCAAAATGTCAACATAAACGGTTTAAAGTCAGATGGAAAGTCCGAAATCCTTAATCGGGTATTTTTGGGATAGAGGATCTGCACTGATCACATTAAATATTTTATTTATTCAGGTATATTAGGGACCATGTTTTCATCTAATTTTGTGAAGGTAACTCACACAGTGACCGACATATTCGGCATGAAGTCTGCTAGAATAACGAAAATCATTATACTACATTATGGGAGCTGGAATAATTCGTTGACTGACTTCACATATTTTCGACATTAAACTATGGTATGTCCAATATCACACGTTCACCTAATTTGCTAAGATATCTTACATATTGACCGAAATATATGGTATAAGTCTACCGGAAGGTTGAAAATATTTATATTAGGTATATGGGAGCTAGGCGAAGTATTTACCCAATTTTTCCCTATTTTTGACACCAAATCACATTATTATCATGGAAAGATAATCCTCCAATTTCACCACGATATCTTACAGATTTACCGATGTTCTCGGTATAAAGTCAGATAGAGGCACTAAGATCTATATATTGAGTATCTGGTGGCTTGAAAAGTTATAATCGGATTTCGTATATTTTTACGCATGAGAGGCATATCTTGAACGTACTATTTGTGGAAAGCTTTATTCCAATATCTTAATTGATGCTCGATTTATCTACTTTATAGTGAAAGGATCAGATGAAACTTGAGATTGTCTTATATGAGAAATGGGCGTGGTTTTTATCCGATTTCATCCATTTTCACAATGTGACATAGGAATACAAATATAATGTCATATATCAAATTTTGTTGAAATTGGTTAAGCCGTTCTTGAGATACGGAATTTCACCAAAAAGTGGGCGGTGCCACGCCCATCACCAAAAATTTACACGAATTCCTATGAAACCCTTCCGTACTACATTTTCTGTTGGATTTAACGTTTCTCACGTGTTGCTTCAGCGAGATAACGTACCTTTAGTAGTTTTCAACATAACATTTGTATGGGAGGTGGGCGCTGTTATTATCGGATTTCACTCAGTATATGAGGTGCTAGAAAAACTTACTCGGAGCAAGTTTGATTGATATAACTTTAACGGTTTCCGAGATATACATATCAAACCTGTTGGGAGGGGCATACCCACTTTTACAAAAATTTTTGCCCACAGATGCCCGCCATATTAGGATCCTCTATTCCAAAATACGCGTTTATATCTTAACTTGCTACTTAGTTATAGCACTTTATCGGTTTTCGATTAATGGCGTTTTTGGGCGTGGCAGATGTCCAATTACGCCCATCTGCAATACAAACCGTCTTACGGTAATAAAGAACACGTGTACCAAGTTTCGTCGAAATATCTTAACTTTTACTTAAGTTATCGCTTGCACGGACGGACGGACAGACAGTCATCCGAAATTCAACTAGTCTCGTCATCCTGATCATTTTTAAATATAGATAATCATATAATTATCTCCATTAATTTCAGGTGTTACAAACAACTGTTAGGTGAACAAATACTATTTCTCAAAATAAATGTAATATACTCTGTTGCAACATGTTGCGAGAGTATAACACTGTTGCGTAAGTTAAGTAATTCAAGCCATGTCTGGCGAATATGGAGGTTGGGGTATCGTTACAGAATCGTTTTTGGCCAAGAATTCACGAAGATCACACAAACAACGAAGATTGAGCAGATTTGAGCAAAAGGTTTAAATTGTTTTGCACAAATCCGGGTGTTTTTTTTCGGATTGCTTCACACAGACGGCATTGAACTTGTAGGTAGTTCTCCTTATTGACCGTTTGACCTTGCGGAAAGAATTCATGATCCATTATGCATTAAAGTCGAAGAACATTCCCGTTATTTTTTGAACACACCACGTGCATTGCAAATCATAGATTCACGTATTTCCATTACTACATTTTGCTTCGTGTCCGAGAAATTTATATTAAACTCAACTTAAATGAGAAATGTGCGATATATACTCAACCAAGGTGGCTTAATTACATATATCGAGATATGGGGTTTAGACCAAGGTCTATTGCAATTTCATTCATATTCAGCCCTTATTTTTAGGAAAACATGTCCATATATAGATCAATACAATAGTCAGCCGGACTGATTCTATATTAACCTTTGGCATTCAACTAACGTAAACATGAGAACAATTTCACCCATTTTCTGCTTTAAACTATAACATATCTATTATTCCATGTTCACTAAAGTTTACTAAGATGTCGTACATATTGACCAATATATACGGTATATAGCCGACGGAACACTTTAAATTCTTATATTCGGTGTTAATTAATTAATTCTTATATAGTCAACGGGAAACAGACCTAATTTTACCCATTTTTGACACAATGTTACATTATTATCAGGAAAAGATGCTCTCTGAAATTCATTAACATATATCAGAGATTGACCAATATTTTCGGTTAAGTCAACCATGGACACAGAGCCCCACATTTGACATCAGACGCGTTTCTGCAGTATGCTATCGCACTAGAAGCATTTAACGTAAACGGGGTGGACGTGGTTATCATTCGATTTTACTCATTTCCATTTGGTGTGAGAAGGTGCTAGAAAGACTTGTCCTCGCCAAGTTTGGTTGATACAATTTCAGTGGTTTGTGAAATATAGATTAGACCTATAAGGGAGTTGGACCACGTCCACTTTTTGGACATATTTAAACCACAGATTCCCTCCCTACTGCGATTCCCTGTATCAAAACATAGGTGTGCATTTTAATTTTTGAAATAATTATAGCCTTTTATAATTTTTTGATTAGCGGTGTTTTGTTGATGTGTCAATAGTACGACTTCGCCCATCTGCAATACCAACTGTATCACTCTGCTGAGGAACACGTGTACCAAGTTTCATCAAGATATCCCAAGTTTTGCTCAAGTAATCGCTTACACGGACAGACGGACGGACAGGCAGACATCCGGAATTCAACTCGTCTCTTCATCCAGATCTATCTAGACTAGCTTTAGGTGTTACAAATAACAAAAACAGTTAGGTAAACAAGACTATTATACTCTATGGCAACAAGTTGCGAGAATATAAAAATGTTGCGAAAGAATTCAGCACTCATTATTCGACGAATTTGTAAATGGATTGCAATAACATTTGGCATTGTATTAATTATACTGTAGATCATATACTCATTTAGTTTAATCTTGTTTCGTGTTCGAGACATTTATATTACAATCCGTCTAACCAACACAAATCACTATATATATAATATTAGCGCAGTGGGAGATTACAATAGCAATAATTTTTACTACCGAATGATATAGCACTAATCGAAATATTCTTGCTTAATTTTGTTGAGATATGTTCAATTGAGATATATGGGATATAAATTCAACCAAAGACCAAAGGCAACCAATTTAATACATTCGGTGTATGAGGAATAAGCCAACCAGAAGGATCATTATATTAAGGGTATGGGATTAAGACCAATGTTTAGATGTCATATTCAGCGCTAAACCACATTAAGTTTAAGAAAACATATCCACTTACATATCACACATATTGATCCATATAAACGGTTTAAAATCAGCTTGAAAGTCGAAAACCACTATATCGGGTAGATCGAGGCTAGGGGAAAGGCTGAGATAGCAATAACGTTTGGCATTAAACTAAGATTAAGAAAATATTTTCATGCAATTTTATTAAGATTTTTGTTATTCACACATTCGGCATAAAATCTGCTAGAATAACAAAATTCATAATTTTTAGTATATGGGGCTTTGACAATGCGTAAACCTTTTCACCCATTTTCGGCATTAATACTAAATATACCGTAACCGCCCAAATGACTGGTTTTGAACTATTGCATTAAAAATACACGTATTATCTTACCGCTTACGCATTTGGCTTAATGACTTTTTCTAACTAATTAATACGCAGTTAATATTCTACTTT
Organism: Bactrocera minax; assembly: GCA_021498325.1. NCBI lineage: Eukaryota > Metazoa > Arthropoda > Insecta > Diptera > Tephritidae > Bactrocera > Bactrocera minax. Next base: position 719,189 of record JAKEEE010000110.1, on the reverse strand, counting down.
TATTTTTCTTGTGCTATCTCAACATGTCTGTAAATACTGTTATGTAAATTAGTTCATTCAAAATAACTGAGACTTAAAATTTCAAATATCAAAAATTTAAATTGCAAGTAGATTTTTAGTGTAAAAAATGTAACAAGAATGGAAAGTTTTGGTATCTTATTTTTTTTTTATTTTGATCGCTTTAGTAATACAAGTCATTCATTACTCAGGAAAATGTCGAAACAAACAAGACAGTATAAGTTCTTGGAAGATATAAATAATATAAGCGGAGTTTTCGGAAATTGATAATGATGAATTTTCCGAAAATAGAGATATCCGTTGGAAATGATGAGTTTGAATGTACAGGTACCGACTATGAAAATTAAAATATTGTGAAAATATATTATATTGTAGACGAAAAAGAATAAGAAGCTCAAATTCTAAAGAGATAGAGAAAGATGTACATATTGCGAATCGCGGATGTGGTTTGAAAGAAATACTATAAGTTGATAAGTTTAAAACATTTTCAGGAAAGCAGCAGGCTTTGGAAATTTTTGGAGGATTTGCAAAACGTCATATTATGTAAGGTAAATTTAGGACTGCATTTTCGTTGATAATTGACCACCGTCTTATGAACCACATAAGAACAAGCACAATAGAAGAAGCTGGGAGTGTTAGGAACTAATTGGGAGCAGTAATAATTGCATATTTATAAATTCTTAAATTTATTCGTTTTGTTAAAACATTGAGCGGAGCAAAAGTTTGAAATCAGATGAATTTTCTAAGGTATCTACAATTTCGAATAGATTAATTGAGAACAGCTAAACCTGTTAAAATGCGCGTTGCAATATTACTGCTAGCAAAAAAAAACCACGTCAGTTGAAACTATCCCGTCAAATAAAAGGTAATTACTAATAACTGCGAAACAATAAAAAAATGATATGACAGTTAGACAGTTATATTCTTGCAATCTATAAAAGTGAAGGCACTCTTTGAGCAAAGCTTTGTTCTCATATCTTCATTGTTGCTTGATTTATATACTGTAAAGTCAAAGAATCAGATGGAATTTAAAATTGTGAATAGGCCTATTTGGCCCATTTTCACATTGTAAAATAAGAATGTCAATATAACGTTATGCATCCAATTTGGTCGAAATTGGCATAGAGTTCCTGGGATACAGGGATAGGATACGATTCCTATGCAGCTTTTCTATACCATTCTTACCGTAAAATTTGATGCTTCTGACGTATTTCTTAAGTGAGTTATCAAACTTTTAGATGTTTTAAACAGAACCCATATATGGGAGGTGGACGTGGTCATCACCTGATTTCATTAATTTTCACAGTGTACCACTTTCATCACCACTTTTCATTTTCAGATGTATCAACTTTCATCAAGATATCTGAAGTTTTACTCAAGTAATGGTTTGCACGGACGGATCTATATCCATATCTTTTAATAACTATATCTATCTCGATTAGTTTAAGGCGTTACAAAACACCGTTAGGAGAAGAAAACTATTATACCCTGTGCAAAATATTGCGAGATTACCAAAATGAGCGTGTTAGGATTATACTACATTTTCTACGTTTAAGTTACAAAAAGCATACAATAAGTCTATTTTAAGTTCTATGCCAATTAAAGTGAATTTTAGAAGTTTTTCTTTGTATGAGACTATAAACCATATTTTCACAAAATCTACATAATTTTAACTTACTATAGTGTATCCGGAGGTCCTATTATGAGAACTTCCCATCGAAATATGTCGTTCTCATCAATTAATCCTGCCGAAAATCCTTCTACAGGATTTTTATTCAACTCTAAAAGAAACAATGTAAAATAATTTTATATTAATAAAAAATTTAAATAATTGTTCATAAATATTAAATTAAAATAATAAGTATTTTTACGTTGGTAAATTTGACATAATATAGAGTACTTTAAATTACTAAAAATATGTTTTATATTTTGGCGGCCGCGCTAAGGAGTTGTGAGCGTGCAAGGTCTCGGCCAGTCTCGGATTCAAATAACGGTTAAGCAATTGTTTCTTTAGTTGTGGGAGTTTATGTTAATACTACAGAAATACATCTAACTATTGTTGGGGCCAGGTTTTCAATGCGTGTTTAACGGCGTTTATTGTTCAATCTACAACTAAATATTCTGCCATTGTCGCTTCATTTAGGCATTCTGAAACAATTAAATGAAATAAATATATCTTATGTAGAATGAAAATAATCATTGTTTTGCTATGAGTGCGTTCAGATACGGCAACTAGTAGTATGTAGTAACGGAAACGATAAGGACACTAATTTAAAATTCTTTATCCATTTGTTGTATATAACAAGCAAATATGTATATAAATTTGCAAATTATAAATATAAAATAGTTAATGTAGATACTTTGGTATGCCGAATAAATACCATTTTGAGAAAATTATATAAAATGAAATTGGTAACACCAAAAGAGCAGAGGGTATCACCGATAGTGTGCAATAAAAGTGTTCGCCTTTAAAGGATCTTTCTAGAAAAAGAAAATAGAAACAGTTGACATACCGGTGATAAAAAGCTGAAAATAAAAAAAAAAAAAAAACTCCGTAGAGAGCCCACCGCACAGTAGAAGGGTATATTACTCACCACTCTATGAAGGAAGAAAAAGTAAGCAAATGCATTGTGGCAATGTTTAATTCAAATTTAATATTTACAATATCTAAAACAAGAAAAATATAAATACATATATATATATATATATATATATATATAGTAGGCGTAGTCACAATCCGATTTCGCCTAATTTTACAATGTAACATAAAGATGTCAGGATAAAGGTCGAATGTGGTCGAGTCGTTCCTGAGATATCACCGAAAATTACCGAGGAATTACCGAAAAGTGTGCGGTGCTACACTGATTGCCCAACTTTTATACCGATCTTTACTGCAGAATTTAATGCTTCTGACTCGCTTTCAGTTGTTTGAAACATAACCGTTTTATGGGAGTTGGACGTGGTTATCATCCGACTTCACTAATTTTCATAGCGTATGAGGAGATGCAAGAAGGACTTGTTCTTAGTTCATCATTCTACATAGCTTTAATGGTTTGTGAGATATGCACATTAAACAGTAATCGAGGAACTACAAACATGCTGGCATCAACATGCATGTATATATCAGAAACGAGTGGAGAGCGAACGAAAACAAAATCCAAGGAGAAAGTGTACGAAAAAAATTTCATCTGTTCAGATTGGCACTGACCTGATTAATCTGCAAAAAAATTCAGTTCGAAAAATCAGCTGTCAATTCTAAAAACATTTTAACCCGGCACTCCAAATGTTAATAAGCCTAAAGTTTTAAATGGCAAAAGATTTGATATTGAGTAATAGGTCAAACGCCGATGCGAAGGGTACTACCACTGTCAACCATACCAAATCAATATATTTGCGTGAGCGTAGTGCCCTAAAAGAGGGTAATATAAATGAAATCAAAACACAAACATACACTGAGAAAAGTTTCATGGAAATTGTAACATATAATAAAAATTACTAATCTGATCAACTGAAGGGCTGTAAAGGCCTACATAGTTGTTGTCATAAGAGGTCTTTGGTAGACTCTAATGAAGTCAAAGTCAGTGGAATGGAAGGCAATGGCGTTCATTACAATTTAGTAGCTTGCAACATTTAAATTAATTTGTACGATCGTCGATCATGAAATGACTAAATTCCTGGGTGTCAAGGATGTCAAAAAATGAAAATCAAGGATGATCAAAAAAATTTATTTCCGGAACCAAACAACAACAGTAATAAAAGTTATAACAATATAGTTCTCGGAATGACAAAAAAAATACTTTCGCCCAAAACTTAATTTCAACTGAACTAACAATAAAGCAATGTCAAACCAAATACGTTTGCTACAGCTAAATGAAATCGAGACAATGTCAACCAGGATCGAGTTTGTCCCGTTAATTTCGAGTCAGTTACCGCGAGAAAAACAGCGCCAGGGCAAGTCAACTTGCTTGCTGTGATCATCGTTTTTGAAAAATGCTATGTTAATTGTGATGTTGTTGGAAGCCAAACGGAAACAAGTGAACTACGGCGTGAGCACCCTTGCGCTAAATGACCGTTTTTCAAGTTGATTAATACTGGCATTTTTAAAGAACCTGAAAAGTTATTTACTATCAATTTAAAAACATATATCTTTTAGACATAATTATTACAATTATAAATACTAGTTTAATCAATTAATGCATCAATAGACAATGTAAATTCTTGGAAAATACTTCACAACAAAAAAGTATGAAAGTAAAAAGTACTTGAAAAATTCAATAGAGGAACGATTGTTTGAAGATCAACTTTTTTAAACTATTCGTTAAAACAGTTCGCAAATAAATTAAAGGTTGAGAACAAATATTTTCTTTAAAGATGTTCAATTTTTTTAAACTCCAATATTCGCAAGTGCATAGTGTAGGCAACTGCTCTTGACTAGTTTCCTGATTTTGATGTTTCTACCTATCATAACAAGGGTAATAGATAATATACAAAACATGGTTACGGGCCACCTAATTGCATTAGGCAGGGAGTAGCATATGGTTTTGGAACGACTATTATGCCCGCTGTAAGTCGTCTAGAAAGTAGAAAACGTATGCAAATTCTTCGGGCAAACAATGCTTATAGAAATAATGAGCAAACACAAATCACAGAAAGTCGCGCTAATCATAGTTTAGATCAGGAAAAAAGTCTGCTCTAGCAAAATAATAATACTACTGAACACAGAACTAGGCATCACAATCCAGAAATCCGCTCCGGAGAGCAAAGAAGGGATACTCAAGTAAGTTGGTCTCGGCAGGAAAACATCGACGTACGGTATGCAGAATAAAGCATAAATTCTGTACAGCACAGAACTAAGCGACAAAATCCTCAAATTCACTCTGAAGTTCAAAGTAGAAAGATTGGGGAAAATAGAAATCGACGCCAGAACCCTATACTTCGGTCAATTGAGCAGTCCAATAACGCCGTAGTGCACCGAAAACTTTGAAGAAATTCTGAGTATAGGCATTTAGAACGCATATGTGACAAGATGCAGAGACAGAGCAGACAAGAAGAAAAGCTGAAAAGAGAGAGGAGCGTTGTAGAGAAACATCGGCAGCTTATTAGGATAGGTGCAAGGGAAGTAATTTTAATTCAGAGAAGTGTCGACTAAGTCAGATTCGCCTTGGTGGAGAAAATAATATTTCGAAACATTTCTTTTCAAAATATATAGCAAGATCCTACTGAAATATGCATATGCTGTGGGGGACTATGGTTCTCACACAAGTGCGAAAGTTAAATTACGAAACTATTGCTCAAGGTCACCCAAATATTGCATCTCCTTGTTTTTCATGCATACGTTTCTTTCTGAAGACGGAAACTAAAAATTTTGTCCAACTTATGAAAATGCGATTGCTAAAAAGAATATATCAAAAATATGTTTATCAAATGGTCTAGACTTTACTGTTTAGTTAATAAACGAACGGTTAATAACGTCAAGATTGCCTTTTTTGACCATTCACTCTTTAGAATATTAAGGGCAAAGTTCGTTTCCGGGTGCCGTTGTTAATACACCCATTTCTGTTAAAAATATTGTAACATCTCTACCTCGGACATTTGATCAAACTTATGTCATAAAAATTCACTTAAACCGTATGGAATACAGTCGTGATTTTATGACTGATAACATACAGCTTGAAAAGGGAGAAAGGGAAAGACCTATGTATCGTGAGCACAAAATACATATTAATGAGAACTGACATAATTCATAATAAAAATTCATAAGAATTTGGAATTGTAATATATACCGTGGCGGACAAAACTCTACATACATTCTGTTTTCGATGGGTGAAAGTACAACTTTTAGGATAGTTTTTAGAAAAAATGTTTAACACAGTTTAATTCTAACCTTCTTTCTAATAACAATAAAAAAAAGACATTATTTAATGCAAAACAACAAAGTTATGGAAGAAAAACACAAAAGTTGCGTTGGCAAAAGTCTACATAGAGTACAAAATTAACTTATTTTGATGCGAAAACTTTACATAATTCTAGATATCAAAATAATTTAGTATTCTGTTGGAATCTGCATTTGCAACCGCTTGAAGCCGCCGTGGCATCAATTCCACTAAATTCGTCAACTGTGCAGATGTAATGCTGTTCCAAGCTTCTACTATGTACTCATTGAGTATAGCAGCGCTATCAATCTGGCTTTTCCTAATTCTTCGCTACAAAATTTCCCAGATATGTTCAATTATATTTACATCTGGACTTTGCAGTGGTGGGTCTAATTGTCTTGGAGCATAATAAATCAACCAGTCGTTATCTTTTTGGAAGATCTAACCGGAACCGAGATCAAAATTATTTACTGAAGGTTTCAAAGTATGTTCCAATAAAGACTTGTACTTATAACGACCCATATTACCCTCAATAAAGGTTAAACTTCCAATTCCAAAGGCCGCAACAGCTCTTTGAACCGTTACGGTGCCGCTACCGTATTTCACAGTTTCCGGGTTTTTTTCCAGAAATAAGTGGCTTCTTGCGTGGTGTTCTACTGTGGAACCCGTTTTCGTTTAGAGTTTGTATTGTTTTTGGATGGATACTCTTTTGTAATGTACTTGCTATGTGTTCGGCTGATTTTGAATCATTTGCTTTTGGTTTTTTGTCCACTTCTTTGAAAATCAGGCTGACGTCTCTACAAGACATTTTCCTCAATCGTTGTACTAGAGAAACAATAGAACAAGTCGTCTTGGTAAACCATATACACCATTAACAAAATATTGCTTCCTCTTTTAGCAGCAACTCAAAATTTCGAAAGGCATAAGGAAAACTTTTATAGAAATCAAAATGTTTTAAATTATTAATTATATTTAATTTAGTCCTATCAAAACCGAAAAAAAAAAAAAAAAATACAAGATTGTTTCATAAATGCTTTTATTGTGAAACTCCGTAACGCAAATATAGATAGCCAATAATATACTGGATGCCTGCTAGCTGTTCGTATATAATTAATTACATTAGAAAATCAGATGGATTTCCCGGCTCAACTAATCAGAAGTAAATGTAGGAAATTATACCGTTAAGCAAAAACTTAAACATATAGATCGCAAATTATTATCTGGCACAGAGATATATATATATATTACATAAGAATGGCTGTAAAGACGCCAAAACTTGAAAAACTTTACATATAATTGTTTCAGTTGATGTAAGAAATAAAATTTAGCAGTCCGTCAAAAATGATTTTTTCCACCAAATGGCTTTAGTAATGTGTACCTCGTGTTGTTTATGTGCGATCGGGTTAAGCTATATGGCATTAGAAAGATAAGATTTCGTATTAAAAAAACTTCTTAGTGGAAATATACGCCAAATTTTAGTGTTTCTTCGATAAAGGTGAAAACCTAAGCCAGGCGGCTGAAAATGTGAATAGTGTGTATGGTACTGATACTCTAAGTCAATCAGGCGCAATTTCTTTTTCATAGATTCTGTTTTGGTAATTTTGATGTCAAAGATGCACCACACTCTGGAAGGGCAATTGTCGAAAATATTGATAAAAAATAACAGAAACCCACAAACCGTCTGTAGGCACTGTTTCGATTGCCCAGGAGCTAAGCATTGCTCTAAAAACCCCTTTGGAAACATTTAAATAAGGCTGGATGCAAAAAGAAGCTTGACGTATGGGTGACACACTAGTCAACCCAAAAATCTGCTACATCGTAACAAAATCGATAAATTTCTGAAGCGTATTGGTACTGGTGTTGAAAAGTACGTAGGGAATCATATATTACGAGGTACTCTCCTGCGGTTAAACTCTTTATTCGGACCAATTCGACCGCCTGAAGGAAGCAAACCAGAAGCGGACAACTTTAGCCAATAGTAGAGAAATTGTGTTGCATTATTACAACGACACAGCACACACATTGATAGTGACTCCCCAGAAGCTCCGGGAGCTTGGTTAATGAGGTTCTTATGTATCCACCTTATAGTCCGGACCTGGCACAAAGTGATTATTACCTGTTCCTGTCTATGGCGAATGTTTTTGTTGGTGAAAAATTCGCCTCAAGATGAGCTTGTGAAAATTGGCTGTCCCAGCTTTTTACCAATAGGGACGAGGGTTTCTATGAGAGTGGCATTATGAAATTACCTTCAAAAAGGCAACAAGTAATCGAACAAACCGGTGCTTATTTTGCCTACATAAATCGCATTATTCCAAATATGCCAAATAAAACCTTCAATGCAAAAACAATGGATTCGTTTTTACTGGGCCCAATATGTATTACGTAGGAGCTTGATTAATTCGTATATCGATTTCACACATTTGCGGCATTAAACTATAATATATCCAATATTATATGTTCACTTAAGTTTTATAAGATATCTTACATATTGATCGATATATACAGTATAAAATCTATCGGAAATTCGAAAATCTTTATATTAAGTATATGGAGGGTAGGAGTATTGACTCGATTTTACACATTTTTGACACAAAGACACATTATCAGGAAAATATTCTCTCTATATCTTTTTTATATAAATATTCTTAATTTGGAGAACCTCCTCTATCAGCCCATATCAATTTTAACCCCGAATTCGGGGGATGCTATTCTAAAGCCCAGTCAAATAACAGTAAATGGCAACAAACGATTTTATGTTTTTATAAATATCGTGTACCTCCACATGTTTACTCGCACTCTCAGCGAGAAATATGTATTCTGCTAAAACTTACCTAACCTAATTGTGCCCAGATTAATAGTACATTTCCTTGTTCACATAAGTATTGTAATACAGCCTGTTTAAAAAATTAATTTATTCTAATTAATGAGAAAAGTTAAGCAGCATAAATAATCAACTAAATTGCAAACAAAAAATAAATTTTGATAATGAGTTACATTTACTCGTAGGCGTATGTATGTATATGGAATACCGTTTTCCCTTGTCTGCAAAATCTTCACATTTAAGATGTATTACAGAACGAAACATAATTTCACTCAGTATTATGAAAATTATTTCTTGATTTCAGATTGATATTAGAACATGATTCCCATAGAGTTATATATATAATATATGATCCACTCACCTGCTAGTTGTTTTTTTAATAGTAAAGAGGATTGCAATTCAGACATTTTAAATCCAAGGTATATACCACTTTATAAGGACGATAAATTTTTTTGTAGTAAACCTGTCTTCACTCCTTTCCCTGCTTCCTTCGAAGAACTGCAAACACTTCCAACGATAAAACAATTTTCCCAAAATAAAGCTTCCGTTCACGACAGCAGCAAAAATTTAGCATCGGAATAATTTAGTAATGTTCAAAACTAAGCTATCGATATCCCAGCCACCAATCTGCGCCAGAGTTGCCAATGCTGCGTTTTGAACATAAGTAAAGAATTGTACCAGGAGTTCATATCCCTGCAAATCGCCAAACGGTTAAATCACTCGTCAATTATCCGAGGACGGTACCAGAATGTTTTTTTTACATTTATAATGAGTTTCTTAAGTTCAAATTCACATATCTAATCGCAACTTTTGCGCACGTGGGATCGTTCATCCCTTTCTTACTCATAGTTTTGAACATTTGCCTATATATATTCATTTTACGCAAATAGGGTAGTGCGCATTGCTTATTCACCGGTTAAATAGCGGTGACTGCTACCTTAAAAAACTGTTATTCTTATTCTGAAGGTACTACCTTTAATTCCAAAAGAAAATGTATAAACAAAATGATTAATTCTATTATATCGCTCTTTTAGTACAAAAGTATTTAGTATGTTATTTTTTATCTAAATTATTAATTCATTGCACTATGTCTAAGTTAATAGATACAGAACATGGTACACATGTTTATGAAAACTTGAATAGGGACATTACTATGTTCTTAAAATTTAGTTACATATTTATTCGTTAATAAAAAATTATGTATATCCACGAAATCTTTTAAAAATGTAGAATTGCATCAGATGTCAAGTAAATACTTTCCTGAAAATAAACGAACTAAACATGAATAAAAAGAGAATATTTTGGCAAATTATTGGCAAATAATATTCACATTCCTACAAAAGTATTCCATTTGGGAACGAGTAGCATCTTAAAATCTGGAATTGCGGTTAGGGCGGGCACGTAGTGCTCCAACAGTTGCACGAATGGAACTTAAAAAACGTCTAGACTTATACGTAAGGAATGTATTTCCCATATCCGGAATTCCGTTGGATTTGCATGGTTTCCGTTGAAGATTTGCTTTATAGAATTCTGACTCCTTGAACGGATTTAGTAAATGTTGGCATGAGGATAACTCACAAATTAAAAGCCAACAGTCAGATTATATTTTTTTAACATAATAATTCACATTGTGTAGTTATTTTATATTCGCTTATGAATTTTATTGGCTGCTTGGCATGGGTGCTTGTGGCATAATTAATTTGTAAATAAATTTATTTATTATGCCACAAGCAGTCATGTTTAGTTCAAACATGTAATTTTGTTGCCTCTTTCACTTAAGTGCCCTGGAGACGATCAAATAATTGCGTAAAACACTTTAAGTGTATTGGTGTCGTCGGCTGTTGTCGGCTCAGGTTGATAAAAATCAACACTTTTGATATATCTATTTGACGGCCGCTAATTTGATCGCCTCCACTCATGTTTAACAAGCACGAGTTCATTTACGGTGTAGAATTCAAAGTGATCAAAAGTACGGAAAAAGCAGAAGTTTGTATACGACGTCAAAGTGGATATACATAAGTGCGTAAAATTTTAAAATAAAATGGATAAGTGCTTAGGTGAGAGGAATTTTATTGTACGCTTTATTGAATATTACGAGAGTTTACCAGCTTTATGGAAGCGTACAGTAACCGAGAGGTAAAAGAAAGCAGTATGAAGCCCTGTCAGATATTTATAAGGAGCAGTAACCCAACGCGACTCTCGACGACGTAAAAAAGATAATAAATTTTTTAGGTACTACTTTTAGGCGAGAGAAGCAAAGGTTAGCTGAATTCAGTAGAAGTGGTGCTGGAGCTGACAATTGGATCGAATCAAATTTATTTCACTACGAACATTTGCAATTCTTAAACCATGTCGAGGCACCAAGCACATCAAAAAGTACAACAGTAAGTAAAATTCATAAAAAATTTATGTTTCGATAAACTTTTATTTTTTAGAGCGTTCATAAATAAGTAGATAAACAAACTTATGCGTATTGCATCTGCCAAGAAACTTGCCCTCGTTGCTAAACTATTCTGCAAAGGTGTCGCGAATTTCTTTAACTTTATTTGAAGCATAACGTATTTATGTACATTCTAATGGATTAAGACGGATGTCTTTACGCCATTTTCCAGTAACCGAATCGCCTAAGCTGGTAACTTCCTTGTCAATTATATCGGTGAATGAGTAAATTTTTTTTGCGCGCAAAAAATTATGTAGATAGCAACAAGCCAAAACAATGTTTTGTGCTTTTTCTAACTCGACGGAAATTGTAGTTTGTAGAACACCAAATCGTGATACTTTTATTCCAAACATATTCTCCAGAATTCTACGCGCTCTACTCAACCTGTAAAGATGGGTTATTTGCCTGTGAGATTGGTGTCAGAATAGGGTTTCAAAAGGTTTTCATGCATTTGAAAAGCATTATCTCCAACAAAAACATATGGTAGAACTTTATTGCTATTTGTTGCTATATTGTTGGAAGTTGCGATGATGGAGGTATTTGTAAATATTTGCTGTACAGTGCTTTCCCAAAATCAGTTTTATTTATAATTCCACCATTAGAAACACGCCCATTTGTACCAACATTCGCAAGTATAAATTCATAATTCGCATTCACAGTTGCCATGAGAAAAATACTAAAAATTTTTTTGGAACTGTAATAAAATGGTCCTGACTTTGAAGGTTTTTTATAGCAATATGCTTTCCGTCCAATGGCGTTTACGCAATTGGCAAAATTCCTAGCTTTATTGAAATCTTCTGCAATTGATCTCAATTCCGATTCTGCGGCACCTGAAAATATTGAAGAAAATTTATTATATTTTTTAAATAAATAATAACTGATACGTAAGTATAATATGTGTATTTTTATTTCTTTATCATTTCAGAATCTTATAAAGGAAACGGTTACAAAAGCTGCAAAAAGAAAGCCAGATATTGCTGATGCTTTGCTGGACATTGTTGGAGGGGCAGATGGGAACCCTGCACTGGAATTCAGTGCAAATTAATGCAAGCCAACCCTTGGTTTTTCGAATCTGCATTTCAGCATCAACAACATTTAGCAGCAGCAGTTCCAAACCAATGCATTTTACCAACGCAAGCATATCTTTAAGTGATGGTGAGACGTCACAGTTACAATTTTCTCAATATTTTTCACATTTCACAGAATAATTTTAAGTATGTACACGTTAAACCATAAAAAATTTTCTCAAAAACAATTTATTCACACAAATATAAATGTTATAACTTACCTTTATGAATGTTGAAAGCGACGAAATAAACTCACAAGTTTCAATGATAATCAATCCAAGGGATCTAGGAGAAATTGCTGTTATGAATTTAAGATCTTCAAATTTATCTCCAGTCGCCAAATATCTCAATGTTGTTGACAAACGCATGTTAGCTGGTATTGCATGTCGCATCATTGTGATTTTTTTTAACGAATGGCCCCGCCTTGGTTAAAAGTTCACTAAAAGTGTCGCAATCCCTTCACAAAAAGTTACAATATTCTGTTTTGCTTGATATTTGTACGTCTGGAAGAAGATTTTCATGTGTAAACTTATTCTTCTTTTTGCATTTATTTTTCTTCTTTTTCAATACAATTGTAGCACATGTCAATAAAACAAAATCATCATCCGACGACGACATGACGACCGTACGCTACGAGCTCAAAATTAAAATGATGCTTGACGTGTTTATTTGAACGTTTGCGGACAACACTTCACTCACACATGTGCACTTTTTGACGCAATTATTTGATCGTCTCCAGGGCCCTTTATAAAGCATTTAATACGAAGGAAGAGCTAAGGTAAATCCTTGTGTTTTAGCTTCGTTAGTCGTGACTTGCTGGCAAGGATGACGTGAAGTGAAACTCTTTCTTTCGTGAGAGAACTGTCACAATCCATATTTTTTTATTGTATAACATTTTCCAGTGATGCCACCACCGAAAAAGCTAATTTCGGACATTTTTAAATTAACTTTTGGATATTTTCAAATTTGGAAATTTCGGTTCTTCAGTGTACCAATCATCGCACGCATAAACAAACTTAAATATGTATGTATACATTATCAATAAATGCTTGATAAGTAGGTAGATAAATAACTAAAACTTTTCAAAATTCATACAACAAAATATATTAACATATAAACATAAAAATATAATTACAAAGAAAATAAAAAATTCTTATTAAAATATTAAAATTTTATGTGGACGCATTATGCAAAATTATTTCTCATAATAGGGTCATATAGGAATTTGTTTCGCACTGATTTTGTCAGTTACTTTTAGCCGGTTTATTTCTGACATCTCGCATTTTATGACATCAGTTGTGCAAAGCTCTCTAATCTCCATTGTCACTAACTTAGTCAGGGAACGCGTTTAAGAGAGGGAGCAAAGGTAGGAAATTTCAAATTCTAACTGAGGAATTTGACATTTTTATTTTTTCGTTTGGAATACGAACGAATGAATAGTACCCATCACAATAGCTACCATTAATGTTACGTCTGTGTACCAATCTGTAACTTTTCTCTGCGTTGAACTGGGGTCAAAAACATTGACAAAAAAGTATTTTAGAAATAGCTGTGCCAATGGAACGTAAACTTTTGCAGTTGATATTCTAAACAAACGCAATTCCGACATTTGGAATTTTCTTTTGTAATTAAAATTATTAAATACATTCGTAAAATGAATAAAATTAAAAAAAAAGCTTTTATTGTGTGTTACAATATCAATGAAACTAAAAAATGCATTAGTTTTAGTTTTTATTATTAATCGAGATCTTTAGGCAACGTGCTAGCTTAATACTACGTTATCAGCATTTGATATATATACTTTTCGTTACATACCTTTACGTTCATTTTCAGGCGAATATTTTCCCAAATTTTCCAATTGTATAGGCGGTTCTGTAGCGGACAACGCTCTTTCATTGAGTCAATGGAAAAGTTTCTGGCACTTTTCTACAAAGTAGTGCGAATAGCGCGATTACCCACTAAAGAAACACATCAGAAGCGTAAAATAAAGATAGTAATCGGTGTAAAAATTTAACAGTGTTTATGGCACCGCCCACTTTTAGGTCAAAGCCCATATCTCAGGAGCTATTACACCAATTCCAACCAAATTGGTGCATCATATTACATTACGAAGTCATTCTAATGTCACAATGTGAAAATGGCGAAATCGGAAATACAGGTTAGTCAGTGAGATATATTAATGAAATTCAGGAACCGCTTTTTCCTGATGATAAAATGCACTTATGTGGGTAAAATCGGATCAATACTGCCCCTAAATCTTGTTTATCTAATATAGAAAATTCCGACTTTGGAGGTGACTTTAAACCTTTTATATAGGTCAATAAGTGTGATAGTTAAATAAAATTAAGTTTGCTTCATCATAATGTCGTTAAGTGGTGAATATGAACGAATTCGATCTAAACCTTTATCTAAAGCTCATATTCCTAATATACTGATTTGCGTCTCTGGTCTAACATCACTTACAACAAACACAGCATTTTTTAAGCATAATCGGAGCAAAAATCTATCGTCATCCATTCACTGCTGGCTGATATTAGCTATAATTCACTTAGATGTAGCAAACAGTTTGGTTTGTTGTCTTACTTGTCAGTGCTTTGTTGTTAATTCAGTAGAAATATAATTTTGAGTCGAGTTAATTTTGCCATTCCGAGAATTATGTTGCTGTAACTTTTATTGTTATTTTTGTCGGGTGGCTCCGTAGTTAAACCAAAAGGTCTGGAACTATGTAGGTCTGTAACAACTGTAAACTATGAAAGGGACAATCATGAGGAGCTAATGGGTGCGTGGAAAGATGTTAAAGGAGCATGCAAAGAAGAAAAATTCGCTTCATAAATTTTGCGATTGGTTCATTTAACTGTTCGAAAAACGTCTAGGGAGCACTGCAAAAAGGGGAACTTTCACAGAAGCAAGTGAGGGAAACGAGCAGACTTTACCAATGTCAATAGCAGACTTTGGCCGAATATCGATGGAGATTATGAAACAAACAAGTTGCAGAATGCTTACGTAACACAAAAGTCTTCCACGAACTCTTCCCATTTAGAATTCTTGACAAGTTAAGGTCGCGAATAAAAATTAAGGTAAAGGAACAGTATTGGGGCGGTGCGGGGAGTTGCATAAAGTTAATACCTCAGACGAAAGCAAAATCGATTAAGACTTTACTGCATGGACGAAAGAATTGGAGTAAAATGCTAGTGTATGACTAAAGAACCCCTAAATTTTTTGCATATTCGATAAAAATGGTACAAACTGCATAGGAAGAAGATTGTGAAGCAAAGCAAGCCCAATGCATTAGGCTAATTAAAGTGTTCTGCTGGCGAAAAGTGAAGATCATAAAGAACAAACAGGAATTGGAATGATTCAACCCATCATAGCGAGTTCACAGATTTTTTAATACAAAGAAGACGAAAGTCAGCTAAATGAGATTCAGCGTAGACCACCATGACTTAAACGGAGTGACGAAAGGGGACGATTACTATTACTTTACATTCGTTTATAATCAGCATTCTGAAATGAAATGAGAAACGTTCAACATTCTAAAAGAGGAGTTGAGAGAAATACATAATTCTGTTAGAAAATGCACCTACTCACAAAATATCCGAAACTATAACCAATATCTCTTTGGTGGTTCCAGATTAAAATTTTTACAAATTAATAAAAACTTAAGTTTATCTTGTAAAAAAAAACATTTCAACAGAGACATTTGTAACCGCCGCGCAAATAAAAATTTTTGACAATAAAAAGAAAGGGAAACTCGAAATTTAAATGTAATCGAATAAATGTTTTGTGATCTGCAGCTTCGGGCTACCACTTTGCCATTGAAAGTGATTAGAACCATATATTAATCGGCAGTTGACAAGTTTAATTAAATTTATTTATTATTGAAAATTTAAAAACGTGTTGTTTTAATATTCCATAAGATCACAAAAAATGTTTAAATAGTTACTCAATACATTAAACCGTAAAAATATAATAATTGCCCAAAATTTTTTATTTTTTCTGATCTGGCGACAACACAACATACAAACACTGCCGTATATAATGTTGTATATATATGCGTACAATGTTTTAAAATAGAATTAGAGACTTTTAACACTAAGATTCATATAAGCATGAAATTAATAATAAGTTGTTCAAAGAAGTATTTTTCATTCATTCGTACTCATTATAGCCGTAAAACTTATTTACTTACTTATTACCAAATATCACTCGCAACAAAACAGAAGCAGAAGTTTTCTAAATAAAACATTTTAATAACAACTTACCAAGTCATGACTATCCGAAACTCCAATTCGGAAATAATGGCTGTTTGTGGAGAAAAACAATTTATTTTAACTCTCATGTTTATGGTAACTATATTCTCTTCTATAAATGTTATATTGAACGTGACAAATAGCAACTTTTTTCTTTGCTTTAATTTGGGATGAAAAAATTTACTATGGTGTGAACAAAACTTACATTTTGCTGTGCTAATTGGAATGTCAAATTGTTAAAGTTGAAATTCATAACAAACGCTAATCAGGGGTTTAAATTTTTATATTGTTGTTAAAATGTGTATGGGCTGGTAGAGGTTCGGCATATATATATACTTATGTAATATATAATTAGTATTTATATATGGTAAGCAAATAAGTATATATATATATATATATATATATCTACTATAGCTCCTACTTATTCACCCCGCCCAATGTGT
The DNA here is from genome assembly GCA_021498325.1 of Bactrocera minax. Classification (NCBI taxonomy): domain Eukaryota; kingdom Metazoa; phylum Arthropoda; class Insecta; order Diptera; family Tephritidae; genus Bactrocera; species Bactrocera minax. The sequence continues at coordinate 702,277 of JAKEEE010000110.1, read as the reverse complement.
AGGTAGATGCAAATAAAGAAAAAAGAGGCACCATTGGCATGTGTGGTTCGTAGTAGCCAACCGTAGTTGACATCTCGGCAGATGTGATTTACTCTGTCGAATGCTAGGTTGATGTCTGCAGTATAATGTATAGCTAGGAATATAATATATATATATATATATATATAAGTATATATATCTATATATAAGTATATATATATATATCTATATATATAAGTATATATATATATATATAAATATAGCCGCCGCAGAGTTATAATTTTTAAGATATTTGTATTTAAAGTTCAAAAATTTAACAATAAGTTTATAATTTTTCAATTTCTAATGAATTTTACACTTATGCTCTGCACTTTTCGTATGTTATCACTTCACGAAATTGATTCTACATACTCATTTTTATTAATGATTGTGAAAATAGCTTTAATTCAACATTTTAATTTTAGTTCAATTCAACTTATTCACACAAAAACAAAAGGATTGCATGCCAACAAATAATAAGTGTTACCATTGCAAATGAACCCAAATAAATAAAAAAGAAAGATTTGTGCATATTACTACGGATATTCTAAATTAATCGTTGACGTTGAAACTCTACCCTGAGTTCGATCACTGGATTCTTCAATTAAGGTCACAATTTAATGGCTATACACTTTTTTATTTCTTTTTTAATAACTTCACACTTTGTTACTAGCTTTTCGAGCTTACTTGTAATACAGTTGTACTTAACTTAGCAACACTCTTAATCGATCTGTGTCTTGCTACAACTCCGGCAGCCCTTATATAGTGGATTGTTACCAACAGATCATCACTCGAACATTCCGGCAACTACTAGGTTCGCTATCGGGTTGATCCTGACAGCTTATCGCCGGTTCTGTTCTGTTCTGACATTCGAGTTCGCTACAATATCGCTATTCGAACATTCTGGCAACCACTAGTTTCGATGTCTGGTAGATTCTGGCAAGATATCGTCAATTCTAGAATTCATATTCGTCACGTCACAAAGGCCTATTTTCAGCGTGTTTGGCTTATATGGCTTCAGTGGTTTGTAGGTGTGATTCATTGGTGGTGTGATTCATTAAGGTATTTTAATTCTTACTCAAGTTCTCGCTTGTACCGACGAACAAACAGACTCCTGGAATTCAACTCGTCTCGTTATTCAGATATATATAGATATTTATATATATATACATATAAATATAGATACAGATCGCGATGTAGATATATAAGATATATATATATATATATATATATATATAAATATAGATACAGATCGAGATATAGATATATAAGATATAGATATATATAGATATGGATATATAATTCTATATCTATCTTGTTAGTAGGAAATTAATATCATGGACACTATCATTGTAGGAATAAGTTAAAAATTTCTTATTCAATTTAACAAAGTTGGATGCATAATGCCCAAAATTTTTTTCAAGTCCGATATATGCTCTCATTTTTTCATTTTATTAATTAAGTACTCCGTACGCACCTCTTACAAATTGAAATTGTTGCAAATAAAAACACAAACTTTTATTTATCACACAAATATTATCTTGTATTTGCACAAATTCCAAATTCAATTTCCCACGCGTTCGTCATCGAATTTCTTTTCTTTGTATTTAATTTTCAAACGAACGTAAGCATTCGTTTGCTTTATTTTTTTATAATTAAAAGCTGTTGTGTGAAGAGCTTGTAATATAAAACACACTAAAGATATATTGGATTAACTACTCACTCATTCGAATGATTTGTGAGGGTGTGTTAGTAACGAACAAAAATTTTGCGGTAGAAGCAGAGATTATACATCCATGAGTTCATGTATATTTATATACATATTGTGACGAATAGGAATTCCAGAATTGACGATAACTTGCCAGAATCTACCAGACATCGAAACTAGTGGTTGCCAGTATGTTCGAATAGGGATATTGTAGCGAACTCGAATGTCAGAACAGAACCGGCGATAAGCTGTCAGAATCAACCCGATAGCGAACCTAGTAGTTGCCGGAAAGTTCGAGTGATGATCTGTTGGTAACAATCTACTCTATAAGGGCTGCCGGAGTGGCAGCAAGACACAGTTCGAACAAGAGTGTTGTTAAGTTAAGTACAAGTGAATTACAAGTGAATTGAGAAATGGCAAAGTTTAGTGAACTGAAGATTCAAAAACTAAAAAAGGAACTGTAGCAGCGTGGTTTGTCAACAAATGGAATAAAATCCGAATTGAAATCACGCTTGCGAAAGGCCATGGAAGCAGATAACATTAATGTTGACGAATACGTTTTTCAATCGGAACTAGAGGAATCTACAACGAAGATGGAGGAAAGGGAAGACGCTCAAGGTTCATCAAAGGTTATGGACATGAACATGATTTTGGCTGCAATATCGCATGTATCATCACAGGTGTCCTCGCAGATCCTCGCAACAATCCCAATTGACCTCGCAGTTGAAGGAACAGGTGACCTCACAAATAGCAGAGGTGTCATCGCAAATGAAAGAGCAGGAGGCACGTATATCGACGCAAGTGACCTCACAAATTAAAAGGCGTCTATGCAGATTTCAGAACAGGTGTCCTCACAGATCCAGGAAGAGCAAGATAAAATTAAGGCTAAAGTTGATGAGTTAAAAAATCGTCTCCACGAGCTACAATTAAATCGTCCAATTATGTCAACTGGCACTGCCAAAGTAAGAACTATATCCTTTGACCGCACAATTCCGTTCCAGATTTTTAAACTTCAATTTGAAAAATAATTGGAACACCGAGGATAAAGCCGTTGAATTATTCGTTGCACTAAAAGGCTCAGCCACAGAAATTTTACAAACCGTTCCCAATTGCGAATCGAGTAGTTACGAAAGTTTGATGGGCGCAGTAGAAAGACGTTATGGTAGTGAGCACAGGAAGCAGATTTTTCACATCGGGTTACAAAGTCGTCGCCAGAAAGCCAATGAGATTCTGCAAGAATTTGCTACGGAGATTGAGAGATTAGGCCATTTGGCTCATGCGCAGAAATCCATGGAATACATCGAGGACATAAGAATTCAGAGCTTCGTTAATGGAATACGAAATGAGACTACACACTATGCTGCGTTAGCAGGTCCGAAATTGACGTTTGCAGAAACCGTCTCGAATGCTCTAACGCACGAAACGGCTTCTCTGCTTAGTAATCGCACATTTAAAGCTCATCAAGTAGACATAGAAGAACCCACTTGGGTGAATCGATTACTTGAAAGGTGGATAAAATACTGGAGAATTTTACCGAATCGCGTTAGAAAAGTGAGGGCGTGCTCAAATGCTTTAACTGCAGGAAAAGCGGTCATATTGCATGCAACTGTAATATCGAAACCAACCTATCCAATAATCCAACTAGACGCAAACGCAAAGCTGAGGAAGATCAAACAGCTTTCATATCAGACAAGTTATTAAGCTAAAGCGAGCCGGCCGAAAAGGGCACGGACTGGCTCCCACAAGTGAATGCCGTATAATCTCCATCTCACAAATAAGCAGAAACACGAGTAACGTTACCGTTAATGGGTGTGTCGACTACAAAAAGCGCATACTGACTGTGGATACGGGTGCGTCACATTTCATAATTCGATCTGATCTAGTTAATAAAAAACATTAGACCACTAGCAGGAACAAGGTTACGTACTGCAGCTGGAGAAAACACTCAAGTTGTCAGGGAAGTAACGTGTGAGATCGCAATTGGAAAGGTAGCCGTGTTACACAATTTTATAGTGGCAGACATAGTCGACGAAATCATAATACAAGTAGCCTTTTTAGCTAATCAAGGGATCAAAATCGACATGGAAAACAGGCTAATAACTTATGCAAATATCCGCTTATGCCACTTATATTCGGATATGATAACATCCACAGCATTAGACGAGTACTAGTAACAAAAAAACAGCTGATTCTACCAAAATCAGAAGCAGTTATTTCGACAGAAATAGATGGAGACTATGGAGAAAACAAGTTGTGCTTTGTCGAGACAGCAGAAGAATCTACACAAAATTTAATTATAGGAAAAATCCTGGCCATAACAAGACAAGACAAACGTGTTCCAGTCAGAGTACTAAAAGAGTTCAGGTCACCAATCCAACTTTCCAAAGAAGCTATATTAGGGCAGTGTCAGGAGATTGAGGCCGTGATAAATTGCGAAACACGTCTCGAAGTAAATTCCATGGGTGAAAACGACATCTCAAGCGAAATTAACGCATGGTCCGAGGAACTACAGACAGACCACCAAAATAAGCCTAAACAACTCCTTCTCAGATACTCCAACATATTTGATAAAGATGACTCCTAATCAAGAGGCTGAAACGATAGCGGACATATTCATCAACAACTGGGTAACCAGATATGGTGTTCCTATAGAATTACAATCTGATCAAGGGAGAAATTTCGAATCAGGGCTAATTCAGGAGATGTGCCCCAAAAACTGGGTATACGAAAAACACGTACAACTGCGTTACATCCGCAGTCCGATGGCATAGTAGAACGATTCAATGCAACCTTAGAAGAAAGTTTAAGGAAAGTGGTGGACAAGTTTCAAAAAGATTGGGATACTCATATATCCTTGTTCCTGACGCCTTATCGGTCTGCTATACACGAAACAACTGGCCAGACTCCAGCAAGGGTAATTTTTCTAAATGACCTCCGGTTACCGATTGATTTGAAATTAGGAATTAACCCCAATGGTGAAAGGAATGCCAAGGAAACCAACAATACCCTAGAAGACGAGATGAAAGAAATACATGCGATGGTTAGACAGTGCACGCAAATTATGAGTGATAAAAGGAAGGCAATATATGACAAGGCAATGAACTCTGAAGGGTTTGCTGAGAAAGACTTGGTGTTATATAACACACAACGGAAGAAAGGTTTATCTCCTAAATTACAGTGTAGTTGGGAAGGAATATACCAAGTTGTCAAACGGTTCAACGATATGGTATATCGCATACAAACCATTGGAAGACCAAAGAATTAAATGAAGGTGGTTCAGTCAGAACGGTTTGCAGCGTATGGCACCGCAAATATGTCTAATCGGGACGATCAGACTTAGGTGGAGGGCAGTGTGGCGAATATGAATTCCAGAATTGACGATAACTTGCCAGAATCAACCAGATAACGAACATAGTAGTTGCCAGAATGTTCGAGTGATGATCTGTTGGTAACCAACTACTATGGGGCCTTATGGGCTGCTGGAGTGGCAGCAAGACACAGTTCGTATACGAGTGTTGCTTAGTTAAGTACAAGTGAATTAGAAGTAAGCTCGAATAGCGAGAAACAAAGTGTGGAGTTATTAAATAAGAAATAAAGAAAAGTGTATAGCCATTAAATTGTGACTTTAATTGAACAATCCAGTGATCGAACTCAGGGAAGAGTTTCAACGTGAACAATTAATTAAGAAAATCCGTTAGAATATATTATAAAACTTCAGAAAAAAATTTTGTCGAAAATCGGTGCCTTTTTATCGAAAATATCGTTCAATTTGTGAAATATGTTATAAAAGTACAGAAAGAAATTTTTTGTGGTGAGAATATGCTTGTAATGAAAGTGGGTAAAGTCGGGTCAATACTTCCCCTAACCCCAATACACCTAACATAAAAACTTTCGAACTTTCGGTTGACTTAAAACCCTATATTACCGGCGTGTAATCATATAATCTTGGAAATACTACATTTTGGTGGCGAAAATGGGTGAAATCGATCAACGAATTACCCCAGCTCTCTTACTTACCCCTTACTTATAATTAGAAATCCATTATTTTTCCAATAGATGGCTTTAGTAATCTGTATCTCGCGTTGTGTAAGTTCAACCGGGTTACGCTACGGTAGGTACTTGGAAAGATAGATTTCTTTGTGTGTGCATGTTTCAAAGATGAACACCAGCAATGAGAAAATACGCCACGTTTTATAGTTTTTCTTCGATAAAGGCGAAAACGCAAGCCAAGCAGTGGTGTTACTGTAACAGCCGTTCATGAGCAATTTTGGTTTCGTCAATTCGGTTCCGTTAATTTTGATGTCAAAGATGCACCACGCTCTGGAAGGTGAATTGTTGAAATTTTCGATAAATTAAGGGAAGTCGTCGAGTCCGACCGTCATGCACTCTTTTCCGTCTGTTTCATTTCTCCAGGAGCTAAACATTGCCCAAGAAAACCGTTTGGAACCATTTAAGTAAAGTTATATACAATAATATGCAGGGTGCCACACTAGTTAACGCAAAGAAACTTCCTGGACCAGAATTCCACCATTGAATCGCTGCGGAACCGCATGAAAATCGATTCCGTTTTGAAGTGGATGGTTACTTGTGATGAAAAGAGGGTCACTTACGACAAATTCAAGCGAAAACATGCATCCACCTGATAGGCCGTACCTGGCACCTAGTGATTACTACCTGTTCGTCTCTTTGGCGAATGATTTTGCTGCCGAAAAATTCGTCACAATAGAAGCCTGAAAAAATCGCCTATCCCAGTTGCTCGCTAGACACAGTGGGTAGGAGCATTTATGGATCAAAAATTTTATTTAATTTGGTGACGCCCTGCCCCTAATTGGTTTAATGTACATATCTCATAAACCGCTGGGTATATCAACCAAACTTGCTGAGAACACATCCCTCTGGTACTTACTAATATAATGTGAAAACAGGTGGAATCGGATAATATCCACGCCCACTCTCCCCATAACAGTAATGTTGAAAACATCTATAAGTGCGATTAGATGCCGAGGCATTAAATTTCACAGCCATGATGGTACTTTAGGCCTTTATAGACATCGGTGTAAAATCCGGACCATGGGTGCGGCACCGCCCACCTCTAGGTCAAATCCTATACTACTACTATACCTAAGATATCTCAGCAAAGTTAAGTGAACATATAATATTGGAGTTTTATCAACACCTGAAAATAGTAGACAGCCTGTGAGCCTCACAAATTGCAACATTTAAACTGCTGGGTTACACCAGAACTTAGCCCTTCTTTACCGTTTTTATGATATTTATATGTGGCAACCCCACGACTCTATTACTTTTAGTTAAAAATGCAACCATAGATTTAGTATTTTGTTTTGCACTTTCATTTGTATGCATTCTCGTAAAATAAAAAAATTTTCTTTTTGATTGACCCGTATGCACGTGTTATCTTAACCACTAAGTCAAATTGGTGACCTCGACATGATCGAAATGATCAGGATCGCACCATGCAAGTACGCGCAAACTATCAACAATCGGAATTAACGCGTTCCTATATTAAACCGTCGCCACGTACTCTCGGAGCCCATCGGTAATGCCGAATCATAATGCTACCGTCATTGCGGCTACACAATCGCCACACCAGCTTCGTGTACGCTGGACCATTTAGCCACTGCAACTGCTGCCCCTAGTTAACACCATTTGACAATTCGTTTCGCCGTCAAATTGCAGCGATGTACGCCTCTGCAAGGTTTTCATTCTCCGCCATGTATTTCACTTGTTGCTCGCCGTCACGTGACTCCAGCACACATTTACTGCTCCATTTCGCCACCGCAAACCATCTAAATGGCCACGATTAGCAGCTTCGCATACGGAACCATACAAAGTTTAGAGGCGCTTACCGAAATACTTTGAAGTAGTAATAAAAGAGGACAAAGTGAAAGTTTGAATCAATCGTCTGAAGCCGGTTTTTATTACACCACCTACTGCTTTTGATATTTTGTTTTGAGATGACATTCATATCCATTCTCGTAAAATAAATAAATCTTTTTGGTTGACCTTCAATCAGTATACACGTGTCATCTTATCCACTAAGCCAAGTATGTGGCTTCACAACGTACGGAATTTACTTTTTGTTGCCCCCAGACTCATGATAGAAATACTGTTGAATATCGAGATATAAAAATATTTAACTTTAGAACTAAATTTATCAGATAAAATCGAATATTCAATACAATTAAGGTTAAATTAAATCCAATAATAACCAACCAAACTAATTTAAGGTAAAACGAGAAAATGAGAAACGTGTTTACAATGTTGAGAAGCGAATAGATATTTCAAATATGTTAGAGTAAGAGTTAATCGCATAAACAAGGCAATACCTTATGTAATTTCAAATTAGTTTTACAAGCTTTCAATAGTAGTCGACGAAGTCACCTTTCATTGAACCTGGCAGTACGTTAATCATAAAATTATACCACGTACGATTGGGAAAATTAGGAAAATTCATAAGTTTTAGGTGACAAGTATTATAAAAGGATGAGAATTTTAATGAAAATCCGACCTTAAATTTCTTCTTCCTGTTTGAAAAAATTTGCTATCTTAGATTCCAATTCAAATTACTGATCCATTTCCAAGAATCGGTCTAAGCAGTGTTACTTAAAGTAATTTAGTAGTAAAAAAGTTATTAAATTCTTGGGGAATTGACCATCGCTTAACAAAACTAGTACAGCTTTAACTTGTTAAATGTCACGCTAATGTAAGGGCTAAATTACTAAATTCTAGTTTTGTATCTTAATTTTTGGCTTAGTTGCACCATTTTATAGGTTTTCGTGTCATGGAATTTTGTGAGCGTGGCAGTCATCCGATTACGCCCGGCTGCAATACCAACTTCTTATGGAGACAGAGAACACCTGTACCAAGTTTCATCAAGCTAAATTAATTTTTACTCAAGTTGTCACTTGGACGGACGAACAGAGAGTTAGTCGGTATTAAACTCGTCTCGTCATCCTTATCATATATATATATAACTCTATATCTATTTCGAATAGTTTTAGGTGTTACAAATAATCGATAGACGAACAGAATTATTATAATGTGTTGCAAACTGTTGCTAGAGTACAAAAATGTTGCAACTGAATTGAATTTTCGTTATTCGTGAATATATTACAATCATATTTGGTATCTTATTAATTTATACTCATTTGTAATGTAATATACTCGTTACTGAATTTTGATTCATACGTGAAGCCTTTATATTAAAATCAATCTAACTAAATCAAATCTCTACATTCGTGCGTACTGTATCCCTAATTTCTACCACCAAATAACATAATGCCAGTCGAAATATTCTCGTAACAATTTATTCAGGTATCTTTTATACATGTGATATAAACACAACCATAAAAAGGACGAAATGTAATATGTTGGGTATTTGAAGGAAAAGTCTACTAGAGAGCCGGAAATTATTATATTATGGGTACAGGAGGGTATTCATATAATTGAATGAAATTATTGAAATTTGTAAATACGAAATATTGGAAGCAATTTATTGAATTGAGAATAAAAAAAAAGTTAACATACATCTCGCAATGTTTAGAAATGAATGGGAATTCGTGCTACTAGTTTTTATAAGGAAATGTTAATGACAGAAATTCTCGCTGTTCAGCCAAATATGTAAATTACTTTATTTCAGGACAGAGTAAAATGGATAAAATGAAATAAACATTTTTTAAATATGAATAATAAGAAAAAGATATTTACTGAGCCAAGATTTGGTAATTCCCTTTGTAATTTGCATAAAATTAGTTTCTTACGAAGTTTCGCTTTTTATTTTGTGGGCAACATTACAGAAAGAATGCACGGAATCTTTTTAAGAACTATTAAATTAAACCGGTGGTTTAGTAAATATCTTGCATAGTATTTGCAGGTATCCGTGATTTCACTACGAGCATTATCCTTATTGAAACTCGTCAATGTTATCTGTGAACCGAACGCAAGATGTAGACCTTCCAACCAAATGCTCTTAGTAGCTGACTCAGAGCAACCAAAGATGCCTAAGTGTTGACTTTTTCAAAGCATTCCCTCAATCGCAGCAAATGCACACGTAAACCTATAATTCTCGAACAAGCAAGTTCAACTGTGGTTTCGGGAACCAGTCCGCAATTTTAATTGCAAAGAATTATGGACGATATTATCAAAGGCTATGCAGTGGTTACTCGTTTCGATTAAGACATAATTGTCTTCATGGAACATGTGATCCTGAATTCGCCCGAAAACGATAAGTTCTATTAATATGAAAAGCTTCTGGATCATTTAGTTGACAACATTCGATATTTCTTTTAGTTCAATATTAGTTTCTGTTGAGTTTAAAAACGAGTAACTACAGTTCTGTTAATGTTTAAAAATGTACTTAATAAAAAGTTCGTACATATTAATTGGATATAGATGGAAGGACCACCTGTCTTTTTTCGCTGGTGCGCAATACAGTGCCAGATACCCTTAGGTTGCAACTAGGGCTCCCCCTGGAGAGCTGGTCCTGCTGACGTGGCCAAGATCTGAAGTAAAAGGCACTTCATGAAATACCTTGCTAGGTACAATTTCATTGTAAAATTTAAATAAACTGTTCTCAGATCCGACAAATAGTTTTTTTTATAATATTTGCATAACATTACAAACTGTATTAAAGGAAGATACACCCAAATATACGGAACGATCAACACAACTACAGTGACAATTGAACTATGTATAGTAACGATGACAAAGCTGTTCTACCAATAAACTACTATCAACAACTTTAAAAATTCGAATTGAAAATGTTGGCCACGGGATTGTATGACATCGAAAGGTTTCATGTAGTTAGCTACATAAACGTTGTCATGTTGGCTTAAGTTGAAATGTTACGGCTATAATAGATTATGCATCTGAATATTTTGCTCTCAAAGAAATTGGCGGAGTTATAAACGAAAGTTTGTCAACGGTGTCAAAAATTAATTTAAAAAAGTTGGATCATATAATTCAACATATCCTCAACAGAAAAATTATCCACATTAGACAATGAAAGGATAGTCGTAATAGAAATCTTCCAAAGATACAAAATACTTACGAATGCGGTCCGATAAATTCTTATCCTACAAAATAAAAACGAAAATTTTGGGAAAATGGCAATTTAGTTTTCAATATAGTATCCTTTCAGCTCGATAAACTTACCAAGCGAGGCTGCAAATACGTTTTCTGTAGGTGTGCAAAGAAGGCCTCCGTGGCCGGTGATAACCTCCTCATTCGACTCAATCTTCTGTCCGAGTGACTTTTTCATGTATGGAAACAAAATGAATTGGCGTGTGGCCAATTCTGGAGAATACGGTAGATGGGGAAGAATGTTTCGCCGACGAGGACGACTACGTCGTTAGGAGGAGGTCTCATGGTTGAAATCGTTGTCCAGAGTGTGCAAAGGCGGCACTCATCGCGCCAACAGCTTTCTTATACCAAATATTTCTGTTGTAGGATATGACCAATGGAGTCTTTTGAGATGCCAACTATTTCAGTTATCATATGCACCTTCAATCAGCGGTATACCGTCGTATACAGCGTCCAAACACTCTTTAATTTCTCTGCGATAATTCCCTTTCAAAATCGAAAGGCGAATCACCGACCGGCATTGCCTTTTTCCCATTTTTCTGAAATCCCGATCACCCGATCGTATTTACATCCGGTCAAAACAAAACCACGAATCCGGTTCAGCTGGAATTTTAACAGTAGCTGATTACGTTAATGTACTACACGATAGCAAATTTATTCTGCGATAGTGGTGCCATTGGGCAGTGAAGCTAAATATTTATTGGACCACCTTCGTATAATTATTTCAATGTTTTTGCTTGATAATAAGATACGGCTTATAAAATGCACAAAGAAAACGACTGTAATTGCAAAAGAGGAAGATCATTGTGCAAAAATGTGTTCCTATTATAACAATACACAATAATATTAATAATACTTCTTATAATTTAAAATTCTAAGTATTTTATTCAAACCTAATCAACAAATCCAACTAATTATTAGAAACTATAGAAAATATCGCAAATAAATCTATTGTAATATATATATATATATATATATATGTAATATTCACTGCTAAAGTTTCATTGATAAAAATAAAACTCGTTAAAGATGGTGAAATCATAGACTGTAATTAGAGAAAAAACATATCTTTACAACATTTCGTAAACAAAAACATTTTCGTTAATACGCGTTTTTTAGTGAATTATTTTTAGCATGGTTTAAATTAGCAAACTTACGTAACAACGCCATGCAGTGAAAATATCACAGAAGAATGTTGTTATATGTGTTTTGTGTATATCCAAACGCCCACAATTTACCTTAACAGAACAGAGCATGAAAGTATATAATTTTGATAAGTTATTTAACTTGATTTTGTCAGTTTACAATAGGCTGATTTAGATTTTTCTTGCCATATATGTTGTAACTTGTTCATGACAATGTGCGGTATATCTATTCGCTGATCTTTCTTGTTCGTAACAGTTAGCTGCTAAACAGTTTGCATTTATTTTGTGGTTACAATTTCTATTTCTGCTTATATACTAGATCTTTACCAACAAATCAGCCAATTATCGATTCTGTTTTCTTCTGGTATTCGTATTGGGCTCAATATCTACAATAAGTTCCGAAATTTGAATTTCCTCGTCTATTTTTTGAATGTAATACACAAATATGTATACCAATATGCATAATATAATAGAAATATTTTCGAAAATGAAGAATAGGATGAAAATTTTGCTAATTGAAAATATGTTTGTGAGCCGCTTAAATAAAGTGTACAAGGGTTTGAGAACGTTACATGAAATGCAATATAGAATATTGTGCGGCAACCCGAGTCGCCGGGTAAATGTAATCAGCAACACCAAATGGGGAATTCCCGATAAAGAGCAACGTGAGAGAGCGTGCGCTTCCACCTTTAACGTCTGTTTCTATTCACCTTTCTTGCTATCAATATTGTAACAGATTTACCAAATTAATCGTTCACGTTGAAACTCTACCCTGAGTTCGATCACTGGATTGTTCAATTAAAGTCGCAATTTAATGGCTATACACTTTTCTTAATTTCTTATTCACTAACTTAACACTTTGTTACTCGCTATTCGAGCTTACTTATAATTTACTTGCACTTTACTTGGCAACACTCTTATTCGAACTGTGTCTGTTGCTATTTCGGCCCTTATATAGTAGATCGTTACCAACAGATCGTCACTCGAACATTCTGGCAACGACTAGCTTCGCTATATGGTTGATTATGGCAACTTATCGTCGATTCTGTTTTGTTCTGACATTCAAGTCCGCTACAATATCGCCATTTGAACATTCTGGCAACCACTAGTTTCGATCTATGGTAGATTCTGGTAAGTTATCGTCGATTCTGGAATTCGTGTTCGCCACAATATTGAAAAAAATTGAAGACTTTATAATACTATCGTTTGGTAATAGTTGTCTAAATAATTGTCTTGAAAACTATAGAGCTGGCAATAAACTGCCAATTTAATAGTTTGACAGCTAGGTTTGTATTTCTACAAAAAATTGGAGTGCCAACTGTGCAGAGTTTCCGTCGCCTAATGCAAGCAAAGACAAAATGTCAGTGTCTAATGTTTTTATGTTTTGTTAGTTGAATTAGACAACGTACAAAAAACAGTAATTAAATATTTATGTATTTATGAGTTTTGTTAATAATTTAATGATTTAGCATATGTACATATCTATGCACGTGTGTCATTATTGAATTTAGTACAATTATACTGGTAAGTGAAAATAATGCAAAAATTATTTAAGTTCAGAACCATATAATATATGTTCGAAATAGCATATTTTCCATTTTTCGATTCTCGTCATAAATTCTTGTCATCCTCATGAAATTTCTTAACGGTTCAATATCTCAAACATGCGCTCCTACATCATCTGCCTGGTCCGTGCTTTTTCACAATTGATTTTTTCAAGATGACAAGTGACTACACAAAAATATTGCCAACGACAGTGGCAATAGATTTGACAATTTGTTTGCTACAGATATTGCCTGTGGAGCGCTGTAAAAGGTAAGCAATCGACGCAGTAGTTTTGCCGTCGTGAATATCTCCGCTTGTTCTTCTTTTGTGTAGGATCTCGTGAATTGCATAAGCCTGCGAGTAGCCAATCTTAGATTTTTCACTCATACATACGCAGGCGAACGCTTTTAGAATGAAAGGAATTACAATAAGAATGCAATAGAACGAGGAGGAGAAGGGGCAAAACATTAGGCACTTGATTAGGTTTGCCTCAAATATTCTACTACTAAAGCGACCAAATGCCTCAAAAAAGGCTTAAATCTGCTATAGAGTGTTGCCGTGTTTGGCGCCGCTTGTCTGCCTATGGGAGTCGGAATTTATATCTATATCTGTCGATCTGAATTATTTGATAATTGTTCAAATATTTGTGCTTGTACAAACCTACAAGTAACATATCCTAAATTTTTCACTCATATATACACAGGCGAAGGCTTTTGCAATTAAAGAATTTACAATAAGAATGAAATTGAATGACGGTGGGAAGGGGCAGAAAACTAGACAGTTTATTAGGTTTGACTCAAACATTCTACTACTAAAACGGCCACATGCCGCAAAAAAAGCACAAATCTGCTATAATGTGTTGCCCTGAAATTTATTTTATGTTGATAAATAATTTATTACTTTGTACTTTTTTTTTGATTAATTTTCATTTATTTATCTATTACTAAAATTTACAAAGAATTTATTAAAATTTTATTTTTTGTACCAAAACATTATTAAAAGTTTCCTATTTTATCTAAATTATTCACCTAGCATTTGTCTAACGGCTTGCAAATACTATGTATTAAGTATTGTAAGTAGAAGAAGCCTTTTCAATGTTCAAATTATATCAATTTTATGCTTTCTTAATATATTACAATAAAAATACACTTTCACAAGAAAAGTTCTTATTTTACTGTCCTTTTATTTAAACCTCTGTGCCGGAAAAGGCCAAAATTCAATTAGATTATCACAGCTGTGTGAAAATATTGAAAACCATATGATTCCTTTGTTACTTGTTTCCCTATACAATGATTTCGTGAGCTGCTCATATTAATAGGCAAAGTAACCAAATAATCATATGGTTGCCAATATATTCAAAGAGCTGAGATCACCTGAATCAAATTAATTAGTTTATCTGGTACAGAGCTTTAAATAAAAATACTATAAAAGAAAAACTTTTCTTATGGAAATGGATTTTTAATGAAAAATATTAATGGATTCATTAAACTAATACAATGGAAAATTTAAAAATTCGTACGTTTAAATGACTGTGAATTACCTGACACGGTTGCACGAAATACATAGTATTTGCAACTCGTTACACAAATATTCGATAAAAATTTTTGATAAAATAAAAAACGTTTAATAGAGTTTTGATACAATAAATAAAATTTTAATCAATATTAGGAGAATTTAATCTTTATGAGTTTTAATAATCGTAAAATAATTGAAAATTTATCAAAAACAGACCTAGAGTAATAATTTGTATAACATGACACGACAACACACTGTAGCAGACTTGAGGGCTGGGCTCTAGAATAGCATCCTCGAATTCGGAGTTAACACGGGTATGGGCTGATAGAGAAGGTTCTCCAGATTAAGAATATATACAAACATAGCCGCCGCAAATTTATACCTTTGAAAATATTTGTATTTTAATTTAAAAATTTAACAATTTTAGATATATAATTTTTCGATTCAGAATGAATTTTACACTCATAATAAGCATACGCTATCAATTCCCTAAATTGCTTCCTCATAATTATTTTGCATTCATTATTGTAAATATGGCTTTAATTCAACATTTTCCTTTTTGTTCAATTGAATTTATTCACACAAACACAAAAATAATAAGTTACCATATTTACATATTTTACAAACAAATCAGAATAAATATTTAAATATTATTTAAATATTTAAATATATTTAAATATTAAAATGATTATTACCATAATCATTTAAAGGGTGATGTCCTTTTAAAATCTTTTAGTATTTCGCTTATATTGATAAACATAGCTGTTGGATCGACCTGGGTTATTTTTTTAAAGCGTGGGCAACGGCCGCCAATACAGAAAGTAGTTCTAAGCGAGAAACTGATGATGTCAAAGAGGGTAAACCCCTTATTTAAAACTTAATTTTTTTAAAGGAGACTACTTACTTTTACTTTTGAATCAATAATTATGTATAATCAGCCCATACCCATTTTAACTTCGAATTCGGGGATGCTATTCTAAAGTTTACCCGACTTGAGCCTCAGTCGAGGCATTTGGTCATTTTAGTAGTACAACTTTTCAGACATACCGCGTAAAGTACCTATTTTTCTGCACTTCCTTTCCCTCATTCTCTTGCATTCTTATTGTAACTTCTTTTATTCTAAAAGCATTCGCCTGCGTATATATGGTTGAAAAGGTTGGGATTTCTTGTTTTTAGATTCGTAGAATGGCTGCAGACTAGATGGCGGCTTCATTTACTGCGCTGCTGTTTACATTAGGCTTTTTCATTTAATAACCAGATCTTTGTAGATCTACACGCTCTATAAAAATCTATAAAATTTCAAGAATATGCTATATATGTTATTGTTGAGACGTGGTAAAATGGTGAGAATAATATTACGACTTTAATAATCAACGACTATGATTTCCGAAATCCTTCGATTTTCTGATTACTCGATTGTTAAATAGAAGTAAACTAATTTGTGGTCGAACTTCTTAATTAATTTTTATTCACACAAAAATTAATGCGTATACAATCACTAATAGTTCACTTATCCCCAACGTAATAAGGTAAGAACGCTAAACTATTGGCTGGTCAAATGTTGGCGATGTTATTAATACTATGAAATATGATACTCTAGTTTACATGTGCATAAATAGAACCTTAGAAAAACTGTTATTGTGCATTTATAGTATTTCCGAGTCTTTGTTAATACTCTTATTACCAAAATTAAAAAAATTAAGATTATCATTTTGGAACTCCATCTGATAAAATTCTAACTCCAACCAATGTTAGTACATACAAGCTTTTAGGTTTTTTAATTAGGTTATTGATCCTTTCAGTACAAACCTACCGAAGATGAGTTATTTCGGTCTCTACGTTACTTTAGACCATTGTACAAACCTACAAGTGACAAATCATAGATTTTTCACACATAAATATGCAGGCGAATGCTTTTAAAATGAAAGAAATTACAATAAGAACGAAATAAAATGAGGAAGAGAAGGGGCAAAACATTAAGCACTTTATTAGGTTTGCCTCAAATATTGTAGTACTAAAGCGGCCAAATGCCTCAAAAAGGGCACAAATCTGCTATGGATTGTTGCCGTGTTTTGCCGTAAAATTTATTAGTTTAAGTATATTTTTGATAAATTTTCAAATATTTTGCGATTATTAGAATTCATACTGATAAAATTCACCTAGTTTCGAACGAACTTTTATTTATCGTATAAAAACATTATTAAATGTGTCCTATGTTATCAAAAATATTTATGCTATGATATGAAAACGGTACATTAAACGACATTACCCCCTAAACACTTCCAAAAAATGAGCGCACAATTAACTTCTCAAATTTTTAGGCATTCTGTTGCAAGTGCTATGGTTGCTCTTTATAGTTCCGGGAAACTTAATACTTCTAAGTCTCCATCTTTTCTTAACACAGCCGAGTTCGTCCTCTTTTTTGATAAATTGTTCAATATTTTTAGTAGTAGCGGTTTTGGAGCAGTATAGCATATATTCGATGTGTTGAGAAAGGGAATTGCGAACTCTTGTTTTTGTGTATTACACACAAATATTAATCACGTCCGTTTGTCTGCCTATGTGAATCGGAATTTATATCTATATTTGCCGGTATGAATTAATTGATAATTGTCGAAATATTTGTCTGCCGAAGGCCGCAATTTCCCTAGTTACCTTGATCTGTTATTTTCAAACGAGAACTTTTTTAATTAGGCTTGTACGCTTATTATTATTATTTTTTAAGTGTTTTCGTGTACCAGGTTTAGGACTCTTTTCTCACCACTATTCTTTTGATAGGGTTTTTTAATTAGCATTTCGGAGTGGGTGATTTATATAATTATGATTTATATATTGGTTTAAATTCTTGCAAATAAATTGTTTTGTTTTTTATAATGTATTGTTAATGTGGCTGAATTGTACCTGATTTCTATAAATTTATTTTTGTTTAAATTACTACAAGTAGTTTGGCTTAGCATTGTAAATATTATATGGGTGAAAATAGACCTCCTGGGGAACCGAACACCCAAAAAAGATCGGTAACACGCCTACATGGCAACCTCAGAGGCGGTGGGGAAAAGCAATTCATATAGCAATTAACTATTCAATCAACTTTTGTTTCTAAGATATGCCAGAAAATTTCATGTTAAATTATTAATTAAATTTAATATTTGATATTATTTAATATTTTCCATTAAAAATACATTTTCACAAGAAAAGTTCTTATTTTAAAGTCTTTTTATTTAAAGCCCTTTGCCGGAAAAAGGCCCAAATTCGATCAGGTATCTCAGCTGTGAATATTGACAGCTAACATATTGAAAACCATGTGATTCTTTGGTTACTTGTGTGCCTATACAATGCTTTAGACTCCATATTCCGACTAAATCAATTTTCCTTCCTTTGTTATTGTAGCGGACACAAATGCGAGAACGAGACAGAATCGATGACAACTTATCAGAATCAACCAGACCGCGAAATTCGTAGCTGTCCGAATATTCGACTTGTGATCTGCTGTTAACGATCTACTATAAAAGGGTTGCCGGAGTGGCAGCAGACACGGTTCAAAATAGAGCGTTGCCGAATAAAATGTTAGGTTAGTTGAATTAGAATTAAAGACTTTAGAAAAAAGCATTAAATTGTGACTGGTGTTTAGCAATCCAGAGCTCCAACTCCGAGTAGAGTTTCAACGTAGGTGATTAATCTGTCAAATCTTCTAGCATTGGTGTCAGAAGTGGGATTGTTAAATAAAGTCCCATAAGAGATAATTTAAAAAAAGTATAAATTTAATGAACTGTGGTGTCATCGCAACTGAAAGAGCAGGAGCCACGTATATAGACGCAGGTGACCTCACAATTAGCAGAGGTGTCATTGCAATTGAAAGAGTAGGACGCACGTATATTAACGTAGGCGACCTCACGAATAATAAAGGTGTCAACGCTGGTTTCGGATAAGCAGGATAAACTTCAGGCTGAAGTGGATGAGTTGAAGAATCGTCTCCGTGGGCTACAATTAAATCGGCCTTCCTTTGACGGCCTAATTCAGTTCCAGGTTTTTAACCTTCACTTCAATGAGACGGCAGCTGAAAATAATTGGAACGCTGAAGGTAAAGTAGCTGTATTATTTGTTGAATGAAAAGAGTCTGCATTTCACAAAACATTCTCAATTTCGAATCGAGTATTTATGAAATTTGATGGGTGCAGTAAAAAGAAGGTATGGTGGTGAGCAGTTGCTAAATCGCCACCAACAAGCTAATGAATG
Organism: Bactrocera minax; assembly: GCA_021498325.1. Taxonomy (NCBI): domain Eukaryota; kingdom Metazoa; phylum Arthropoda; class Insecta; order Diptera; family Tephritidae; genus Bactrocera; species Bactrocera minax. Next base: position 683,008 of record JAKEEE010000110.1, on the reverse strand, counting down.
TCTGCAGGAATAGTGGCTCATGCACACAAATTATCGAGAACATAAAAGTTCGGAGCTCTGTTAGTGGAATATGAGGTGAGACTAAGCCTATGCTGTGTTAGCATTTCAAAAGGTTGCATTTGCTGATACCGTCTCGTTTGGTCTAACTGCTTTAACCACCTGTAACCTCCATCTCACAAATAAGCAAGAATACGAGTAACATTACAGTTAGTGGTCGTGTGGACGGCAAAAGGTTCATACTGGCTATGGATATGGATGCGTCACATTCCTTTATTCGATGTAATCTGATCAATAAAAAAATAATACCATTAGCTGAGGCAAAGTGGCGTACTGCAATTGGAGAAGATATTCCTGATGAGTGATCGTAATTGGAAAGGCAGCCGTGCTACATAGTGTTATGATTTTTCTCAAGGAATCAAAATCGACATGGAAAACAAGATTATGACTTGCCATGAAAGTGCCACTTATGTTCGGTTATGATAACAACCACAACATTAGATAATAACAAAAAAAGGCAGGTTCCACCAAAATCAGAAGAAGTTATTTAAGGTAAATATATGCAGATTATGTAACGTGCAAGTTGTTAGTTGTTGAGGAAGCAGAAGAATCCATACAAAATTTACTTATAGGAAAAACCCTGGCTATGGTAACATAAGACAAATGTGTTCCTGTAAGAGTACTTTATGAGTTCAAGTCACCAATCCAACTTTCCAAAGAAACTGTTGTCTATTGGAGCAGTGTCAAGAGATTGAGGGCGTGATATATTGCGAAACACGTCACGAAGGAAATTAGGTGAAAACAACATCTCGAGTGAAATTAACGCATGAACCGAGGAACTATAGACAGACCATCAAACTAACCATAAGAACTGACCATAAACAACTGCTACTCAGATTATCCACCATATTTGATAAAGGCGATTCCAAACCAAGCAGAGCCAAATTTGTAAAACGTTTTATTAACACAGGTGATGCGAGACCAATCCGCCAGGCTCCTCGCAGCGTTTCATTAGCAAAACGTGAAGTTGTAAGCCAGACCATACGTTCAATGACCTAAAGTGCCATAATTGAACCTTCAGCGAGTCCAAGGAGTTCACATGTAGTACTTGTGAAGAAGAAAAATGGCAACATAACGTTCTGTGTGAATTATAGTTGAATGATGTAACGAAGAAAGACAGTTATCCGCTACCCAGAATCGATAACACCTTGGTCTCGTCATCAGATAAAATTTGGTTCTCAACACTTGATTTGTAAAGTGGTTATTGGCTAGTAAAGAACAGTAAGTGGCAATCCAAATTCTGAAGAAATCATTCTTCGGCTCAACATTTATTGTGAAAACGGGTGCTAGTGGGTATGCAATAGGAGGCATTTTATCACAACTCATTGACGGGCATGAGATAGTGGTTGCATATTATTTCTGGGCGATAAGCAAGCTAGAGAAACACATTTGTGCTACTCGGAGGGAATTACTAGCGTTGATGAAGTACATCACACATTTTCATAAGTACCTATGCTGCCAGTGATTTCGAGTAAAGTCATATCACGCAGCATTGAAATGGCTTCTACAATTCAGGAATCCAGAGAGGCATTTGTCACAGTGGATTAAGAGACTGTCAAGTTATGACTTCTTTATGGAGTATCGCAAAGCTAGTAGTAATGGAAATGCGTATGGGATGTCCTGCCGTTCCTGTAACTCGGAATGCAGGCAGTGCTTAAAAGCTGAGGGCAAAGGAAACATTACATAAGTCCGAGAAATGGCAATAACATCGACAGAAGACAGGGATCCGAAATAATGGCATATTGGGCGCAGTGGAACAGTTTACAGTTATGGAGGGCCCATGGGAATCACGAATACCTTGGAGAAAAAAAAGCAAAAGTTTTATTGGGTTGGTTGTTATCAATTACTTACGGAGTGGATTGTAAATTGTGTCGAGTGCATCGCAGTTAAAGGGTCGAAGTCCAAAAGACATGACGATTAGTCATGGTAGTCGATTAAACTAGTAAATCCGTTACAATAGTGAACGAAATGTATAATTAAAGCTGTTTTTAAAACAATTAATACAAAATAAATAAGTAGAAACAATTTAGTGATATTGTAATGTGCGAAAAATGCAAATGTAAAATTCATTATAAATCTCAAAATTACAGGCTTGAAATTTTTAAATTTGTGAACTTTTACCATAAATATCTTAAAAATTATGTCTGCGGTGACTATATATTTATATTCTAAATCTGGAGAAATTCCTCTATCAACACATTTTAACCCCCCATTTTAGCCCCGAGGGATATATTATTATAAATCTCAGCTAAATATTTCCCCACCTTTGATCCCTACAAATTATAAGAAAAAAAGAATTCAATTACACCCAAACTTAGCTCTTCCTTGTTAAATATTAATTTGAAAACAAAAATTTGGTTTTTAAGAGCTGTCAATAAAATCAAGAAGAAAGGCGTGCTCTCCGAAATATTCGTCGTAAATGTAGCTGCATCAACCAAAAAAAATGCGAATTTAGGTGTAGTCAACAAATTCTAATTCGATAATTCCTATCGATATTTTGTGAAAGTGTCACCTCCTTGTTGTGTTAAATTTTTTCTATAGAAAGTAATTCTCGCAAAGTTATTTGGCGGACCGTGCTCAGTTTTCTTAGTAGTATGAATAACTTTGACTTTTATTTATGTTTTATTAATAGCGATAATTTTAATAGGTCCATATTTCCTTTTCCTACCAGTGAATTGCCACGGATGGGTAAATTGGACATATATCAACGGAAGAGTAATCTGCTGTATATAAATTTGAAAGCATCTTTCGTATAATCTGTGGAATATATTGCATACCCAAATGGCTGGTTTAACTCGGTTATCGAACAGTGCTCACAGTAATGGTAGCAATCTCGATCAAAGTAAATTAGGGGGTAATATGCAGTTGCAATCAAAAAGTCTACGCAATTTTAAATTACTTTCCGACCCAGCATTGGTAAAAGGAGCAAGTAAGATATATCGTTACGATGGTATTGCATCGGATCAACAATTTTCATCTATTGCACCCAGAGATCCCCGGAATCCCATTGTGCGTATGCGTGCTAAGCCTGTGGATCCATTGGTTCTTATTATACCACGGTAAATTTGCTTCAATATTTGCTTACATATATTTGTAATGCATTTATATGTTACAGACTCAAAATTGATCAAAATTACGTTGGCCAACCTCCACCTATCGAAATTACTTTAACCAACTTAAATGACAACATAGACCAACAATTTTTGGCTGGAATGTTAAGTAAATGCGGTCTATACGATGAACTAGTGATACATCACCATCCAATAACTAATAAACACCTCGGTATTGCTCGCATTGTTTTCGAAAATTCAAAGGCTGCCCGCTTATGTATTGAAAAATATAACCAAAAATCTGTTATGGGAAAAGTGAGATAGTCGTTTATTATTTTCAATTCAGTTAAATAATTACAATCTTGTTTTAGGTCTTAAGTGTTTTTCATGATCCATTTGGAAAAATTTGTCAAGAAACTGTGGATCACTTAACATCAGGAAAACCAAAAGAAAATATGTACGCCCCAAGTAATTCTTTTACACCTCATCCAACAAGTCTAACACTTCAAAACAACACAGTTATTTCGGAGTCACTGCATGAATATAAAAGTCAGGACATATATAATACGACAACTTTACCAAATTATCAAAAGTTTCGTAATGAGCGTGAATATTTCCTAAACTATCAACAAACGTTTCGGAATCATATTGCTGATGAATATCGAAGTCGAGATTCTAGGGAAAAAGAACGAAATAGGGAAAAATATTCATACCAAACGTCTTATGCTCGTACGAAGAATCATTACAACAGATCTGAAAATGATAGAGAACTTTCTAAAGAAAAAAATAGAGAGCGTGGGAATCGTCGTGATCGTGACCGAGAAAGAGAATATCACAAATCACGAGATAGGGAAAGGGATCGTGATAGACGACGAGACATTGCTGTAGATCGTGATTATCGTAAAAGAAATATGGATCGATGTGATAAGGATAGAGAAAAAGACAAGAGTCGTAACAGGCTTATAACTCCAGGAGAAAGAGATTATAACTTACAGAGTATCTATAACACCACATCAAAAAATCCTCAAATGGATATGTTTTATATGCATTTCGGATCTTCATTTCCTCATCAGTCTGTTCAAACAATAGGGCCTTCAATAAATACTTCGTCGGAACAAAATTATACATATTCTTCATATGGCTTTAATGCCGAATCTTCTCAGAATTCTTGGATTGGGCAGAGAACATGGATTGCTCCACAACCTCAAACACAGCCAAGGGAAGAAATTCCACCTCCACCTCCCCCAGATAAAACACCAAATTGGGATGAACCCGATCCTCCGCCACCGGGACAGGCAAGCCCTGGAAATATTGGGGAATCACAAAGTGTTAAAAAATCAATTCTGTCTTTAGAAACTAAAGAAAATGCTACTTTTGTAGATAAAAGTGATATTACAGATTTAGGAAAAGTTGATTTAGATACAAGAATTGAAATGATGTTTAAAAGAAAATCCTTCGGAAATGCTCCACCGTTTCTACAAATTGATAGCAGTGACTCGGAAATTGAAAACTTGAAAGTGAAACAAGATGAAGTGAAATTGTGTTCAGACTCCATTCTGAAATTAAAAAAGATGACTTGCACAATTAGTAAAAAATTTAATAAAGGGTCAAAAATTTATGAGCAACATGATGCAAGTGACATTTCTTCAAGTGATGACGAAATTCTTCATAAAAAAGAATCATCGAGTCCTATTCAATCAAACAAAGAAGATGACAAACATGATCACATGTCATTGTCAAATATATCGTCTCAAGATGGAGTTCATAAAAAAAAAAAACATGTACAAGGGAGTGCTACATCGCAACACTCGTCGAGTTTTACAGAATCCAACGTAAAGTGCAGTTATGCATATCATAATACCGAGAATAAATATTTAAAACAAAATTTCCCATATTCATTACAAGTTCACGCTGATACATCAATATCTCACCACTTTCCCAACCCTGCGTACATGCACTCATCATACATGCCTGGGTTTAGTAGCATGACTTATGGCTCATCATATAATGATGATTACGGACATTACTTTCACCAATTGAATAGTGACAATTATAAAGCATTTGCTGGTTATGGGTACAATCAAAAGGATCCATTTAAAAAGCAAATAGATGCAGTGGTTGGAAGAGTAAGCATTGAATTGAAGCAAATACTCAAACGTGATTTCAATAAAAAAATGATAGAAAATACTGCTTATAAGAATTTCGAAACATGGTGGGATGATCAACTGCAAAAAAGTCGTTATAAGGAGAGGACTACTGTTATGAATGACAAAATTTCACAATTTTCTACTGCATCGGTGGTTAAAAGTATTGACAAAGCTCCGGACATAAATCAGTTAATTAATAGTCACTGTGATATGTCTGATTTAAGTTCATTTACAAGTCTTGGGCTTCGTGCGTCGATACCAAAATTACCTTCATTCCGTCGAATCCGTAAAAAATCCCTTCCAGAGGCTAAGGACTACGAAAAGCATTTAAGTGATCAAGATGAAATGGTTCATGGTTCTGATTCAGAAAAAGAAGATGTCAATGCAGATGGTAATAACGTTCGTAACAAAACTGATAAAATTGTGGTGTGCTCTGAACTTTTACCAAAATCAAAACGGAAGGCTAGCTCATCTAGTTTTTCATCGTCAGAATTGGAATATAGTAGTGATACAAGTGAAGAAAGTGCACCATCTGAAGACGAATTTAGTTCATGTTCAGAAAATGATAATAATCGTGAGAATGGAAAATGTGATATAAACAAAACCCAACGAATGTCGGATCCAACTTCTGAGTTTAATGAAGAATATAATAAAACCAACATCGAAAAGGCTATATCTTCAAAATCTTACAAATATTCAGATAGCGATGATGATCAAGAAATAAAAGAAAACAATGCTACAAAGTACGTGAAATCGCCTACAACGAAGAGGAATTGTTCTATTGCATCTGACCTAGAAGACATTAGTAAGGATAGTACTATTACAGTTACCGAGGATAGTGAGGAAAAGGTTAATAAATATCCAAGTGACAATTTAAACCCTTCTAATGAAGACGGAGGTGCCACCGCTACTACCTACAGTGTAGGAATTGTAAATAACAATGAAAAGGAAACAAAGAATATATCAAATTTTGAATATGACCGAATATATAGTGACTCGGAGGAAGAGCGTGAATATCAAGAACGACGTCGTCGAAACACAGAGTATATGGCACAAATAGAACGCGAGTTTCTCGAAGAACAAGCACTAAAATTGCGCGAAGCTCTGGATACAAGTCATAGAAGTGTTAGAGATAAAACCAATAAGGTTATCGTCGTGAATGATATTTCCGAATTACTCACTCAAAAAGAAACAAAAACTGAAATTTTACGAAATTCGTTAAAAATAGAAGAAGTCGATACTATGGCGACTAGAAAGAGAGATAAAAATAAAGGAAGGAGGGAGAAAATTGCATCAATTTTCTCCTCTAAATCGAAAAATGGTGTGAGATATAAAAAGAAACAGGAAATTAAAAGAAAAACACAATCTTTTGTTGCAACTTTACGTTTGCAAAACAGTGTTGAATGCATAAACGATATTGATGAGGAAAATAAATTCTCAAATAAATTAAATGACCAACAGCCTAGTACTGTTGAGATTCAAAAACATCTTTCAGATGAAGTATACAAAGAGTTTAGTGAGGATGTAAAAATGTCACCATCATCTGATGGTGGTTCCAGTCAAGCAAGTCAGGCTAGTCAAGTTGCGTTAGAGCATTGCTATTCTTTACCTCCCCATGCCGATACTTCTACATCCTGGAATCAAAGAAAAAAACATACTTGTTCTAACGGAAAAAATGATAACGAAAAGCAACAAAACTTAGAACATGACCATGGTGGCTATGTTAATACTAATGCTTTAAGAAATAACACCGAAGTTATTATTTCTGAAGAGCAAATAGTTCAGCGTCAAAATTCTAAACCTGGGCCCGGTCGTCCAAGAAAGGACTCTACAAAAATTCGAAGAAAAAATAGCATAACACAAAATTCTTACGCTCTTGCTGTCGAGAAAAAGTCCCTACCCAGAGTTATTCTTTTGCAAAATTTAGTATCTCAATCGAATTTCATTCCCTTAGAGCTGTTTAAAGCCCGTGATGCAACTGACGAATTGGTGGTGCTATATGAATTTCTTACAAAAGGAATTGACTTTGAAGATATAGAATATATTCGAAAAAGTTATGAAATTCATTTACAAGAAGATACATATGGGTAATTAACTAACTTTGATTAATTTAGTATAAACATTATAGTGATAAATATTTATTTTTGTAGATTTTGGTTGAATAATACTCATTGGGTTGATCATTGCATAACAGACCGTTCTTTCGTTCCACCTCCACAAAAAAAACGGAAAAGAGAAGATGAACTTAAGCGACACAAAACTGGTTGTGCTCGTACTGAAGGTTATTACAAATTAGATGTTAGAGAGAAGGCTAAGCATAAATATCATCATGCTAAATCTAATGTAGAAAATGCCTTAAGCATAGATCGCAATGATGATCAGTTGCAACAATCCCATAATAAGTTGATTTCAAAAATGCAAGGAATTTCACGTGAAGCGCGATCAAATCAAAGACGTTTACTTACTGCATTCGGTTCAATTGGAGAATCTGAATTGTTGAAGTTTAATCAATTGAAATTTAGAAAAAAACAACTAAAGTTTGCCAAATCAGCCATACATGATTGGGGTCTTTTTGCAATGGAACCGATTGCGGCTGATGAAATGGTTATTGAATATGTTGGGCAAATGATACGTCCAATTGTTGCGGATTTGAGAGAATCTAAATATGAGGCAATAGGGATCGGCAGCTCATATTTGTTCAGGATTGATATGGAAACAATTATTGACGCCACAAAATGCGGTAATCTGGCTCGCTTTATCAACCACAGTTGCAACGTAAGTATAATCGTAAAATTTATTTACTTTCAAGTAAATATTTATTATTTTTAGCCTAACTGCTACGCGAAGGTCATTACGATAGAATCTGAAAAAAAAATTGTAATTTATTCCAAACAGCCAATTGGAATAAACGAAGAAATAACTTATGATTATAAATTTCCCTTAGAAGACGAAAAAATTCCTTGTTTATGTGGAGCGCAGGGTTGCAGGGGGACTCTCAATTAATTATGATTTTAGTTCTTAAAATTACCTCACTAAGTATCGATATATCTATGTAAGTTTAAATTTGTGTAATATTGTTTAGTCCTAATCCACTACATAAATATACTTATTTTTAGTATTTGTTAATTGAATTTACTGTATTTTACAGTAACTTTTTTGTTAAATATCTAGTTCCTTAATGATGTATAAAATTCGTTCATTGAAATCCTGTCAACTAAATAATGAAAATATATATATATAACCACTACCTTATAGTAAAGTTGTTTCATATTGTAGTCATTCCACAAAAACGAAATAACCCATAAAACACAAAAAGTTGGAAAAATGTACAGATTGAAAGAATTTCCTTATTTCTTATGATCCGGGAGAAATTGAATATTTGTGTAAACTTTAGAATAGAAATCCTTTTCCGATAAAAGTCGATTTACGGGTTAAGATAGGTACAGGGTGATAGAAGAGGTTCTGCCGAGAAATAATATATACATAGTTTTTCCTGTCGTAGACCTATAATTATGAAGTTAACTAATGGCTTAGTTATAGCACCTTAACAGTTTTTAGTTTAACGAAAATAAGCAATGGTTGGCAAAGCAAATGGCAATAAGCCGATTTCGCCTATCTGCAACACCAACCTCTCCAGAGTGTCAAAGTACACATGTACCAATTTTCATTAAGATATTCTAATTTTTACTTAAGTTCTCCCTTGTACGGACGAACAAGCAGTCTCCTGGGATTCAACTCGTCTCGTTATCCTGATAATTTATATATATATAATTCTATATCTATCTCGTCAGTTTTAGGTATTACAAACAACCTATTTTTAGAAAAGCGCGACAATTCAGGGGATATTAGCCCATATGCCATATGCCCATATCCCAAATAATATATTTTTTTAATAACTTTTTTATTTTGATGAATTCGCATACATTATAATTTTTTAAATCTAATAATAAAAAATTAATTAATATAATTATTCAACTAATTAACATACGCAATGTTGGTCTAATTATTATTTTTTACTTTTAATACTAACAATTAAGCAGTATTTTGAATTATGGTGGCTCCTTTTGATGGCCTTTCGCATTTGCTTTAAAAAAATCGCCAGTCCATAGGTATCGACAAAATCTGTAAAAAAGTACAAAAAAAGCATCTTTGAAGTGAACAGTGGACTCAAAATTTACCGCGTAGTGTGTTGCAAATTAATATCCTGAACACCGTCTGAACTACCTTTTACCCTCAAAACAAAAATTTCCAGTAAACTGAATTTTGTAGGAACAAGTTAAAAATTTCTCATTAAATTTATCGAAGTTGGATACATAATGCAAAATATTTTTTTCCCACTTCATATATGCTCTCATTTCTTCATTTAAAAATTTGTGTTTAATGTCCAACAATTTCAATTTATAAGAGCGTGCGTGAGTATTAGTTAAGTACTAATTAGCAAGTTATTAGTATTAATTAAGTACATCACGCACCTCTTATAAATTGAAATTGTTGCAGATGAAAACACAAATTTTTATTTATCATACAAATATTACCTTATATTTGCACAATTTTCAAATTCAATTTCCCACGCTTTCGTCGCCGAATTTTTTCTTCTTTGTACTTAATTTTCAAACGAACGTAATCTTGTAATATAAAACAAACTAAAGATACAAAGGATTAACTCCTGATTTTTCTGGGGATATGCATATCCATATTTTGATTTTACATATATGCAAATTGCACTCGTACGGAAATTTTTACATTTGTGAGCATATTTCATTTATAAAAATTCCGTAATGCGAAATCAATTTCATTCATATTTCTCTTACAAAATTCCTACTAGCTTTTGTTAAATATCCCTAACACCTATTTTCTTGTAAAATTTGCTGATCGCTATTTTTTTTTGTTTTTGCATGTTTCTGCTAAATAGTACCGAGTATATTAGAAAGTGATGAATTCCCTACTCCGTGTTTTTCAGCTCTGTACAAAAGCTAATCAAGCTTTATACAAGCTATTTATACTGTACGAATTGAATTATACCTTCTAGTTCTTCTACGTGCTCTGCAGACACAAACTAAAAGATGATATCAATCATTCCAAACAAACCACACAATATGCGTGTAAAAGTGGCTTACATTCTAGTAAGTACTTTCTCTTTTCATTTTTACTGGTTTTCTCTATTTGGTTCTAATTCTTGAAACCGATTAATGTCCATTTTGCATCAGATGAATAAGCGCACGCCAGCATGCAGAAAATGTGCCCGCGCGAAGAGTCTGAAGCAAAGGAAAATCCAAATATACAAGATAAATATATATATGTATGTACAAATTAACTTCTGCACTACCTGGAGAGCGTTTTTAAAAATGTTACACCTTATCTTCGGAACTTTTATTAAAACGTATTCTCTTTATATCGAATTCATACAATTTATGACTTAAAACGATATTTACTTAAATTCCCATCTAACAATAAAGATTCTGTTGAATTGACAATTTATAATTTTACTTTGATTCAGACGACCGTGAAGCTGTGACTGCAATTATCTTCATTTTTATAATTTTGTTTATCTTGATCGTTGCGGTGCAATTCTAAGGTTACAGTTAACTCCCCCTTTCTTTAAGAGAATTGCTCCGATTCTGTAATTTTATTTGTTAAGGTATTAATTTCCTGGCTTTTGAAAGTTATTAAATGTTTATTCTTGGTGTTTCAAATTCATATTATTCCACTACGTTACCATTATTTTAAAAATTTTATAAATTAAATACATTGCTCAGATTACAAATATAATTATTGAAAATGTTCAATATACACGAAGTGAATATATCTAATTTTTTACTGAGTTTATTGCATTTACATTTTCGAATTTTAAAGCATAATCTTCATTAAAATAATTAATTAAAATTGTTAAAATTTTTTGTTTTAATATATTCCTGGTGGGTTCAAAAAATAACGGGAATTTTCCTTTTTTGAAAAAATTTTAATTATTCGTCCACATTAATGTTGTCTCCTTCAAAATAGTCTCCATTCGCTATTATGTACTTATACCAGCGCTTCTTCCAATTGTCAAAACACTTTTCAAATTAAATTTTTGGGAAAGCCTTAAGCTCTTTCAGCGATCTGATTTTAATGTCATCTATACTTGTAAAACGATGGCCCTTTAAGGTTCTCTTTATTTTTGGAAATAGGAAAAAGTTACACGGAGCCATGTCTAGCGAATATAGAGGTTGGGGCATTGTTACAGAATTGTCTTTGTTAAAATTCCGCTGCGCTTTTCAAATTTCATTAAAAATTTTTAAGTCCACTACCACTCTTAATTTTGGTGTGCCATCTTCATTGAAACCTTTTTTTGGTACCACCTAAATTGGGCAATTATAAGAACTTTCATTTGGCCGTAAAACTTATTTTTTCAAAAGATTTCCGATTTCCTTATTCACAAAAGTAAATTTTTTATTTCCGCACCAATATCCGTTCTTCAAGAAAGAGGAAAAGAGGACTCAATCTTTTCAATAACTTAAATTTAAAAAATTTGTGTTTTATTTAAATCTTTGTTTAAATGCTCGTGGTTATTTTTATCAAAACCGGAGGACACTTCGGCTGAACTTGAGATGAACTTTCTTTGAAAGTTATTATATTTAAATAGTTTTCTTTTTTGTCGGTAAATATATCGACTTCTGCTCGAGAACTTTTCTACAATTTTAAATATTTAATAATAATAAAAAGAGAATAACCATAATTCATTCGAATATTTCATAATTCATAACCAAGAAATCATTCTAATTTCTTTTTGTTACAGTCACGCAGTGACCAAATGATGTATATTTCCGCATTCAAACTAATGTGGACAGTTGGCAGATTCGGGCTACAAACACGCAATGACTGACCTTGTGATTTATTAATTGTCATGGCGATGCGAGACGAATTGGAAATTCGATTCACTGAAACTCGAATGGCATATCGGTATCTCGGAATAAGAACTTTGAACTTTCCTTTTAATACTCTCGCGCAAATCAAATTGCGTATTAATTTATTACACATTAAACGCGTTCCGTTGCATAGTTTTGGTTGATTGCGTTTGCAAAGCATAATGACGACTGAACCAACGTTCAATTGTAAACTATGCGGTGGCAAGTAAGGCACGTCCAATGAATTTAAAAACTCAGTTGAATAATTGGTTGCTTCGTCTTCGTTTGTTATATTTAAAGGAATGCAGTTGACATAAGTTTGGATTTGAATTCTGCAGTTTAAGTGATATACATCCTTATTCTTTTGCCTCCAAAATGGCTCTTTCACTCAACCAATCGTAGTTTTTGTGGTTAGGAATGTGGAATCGATGTGTGGATTATGGAATCAATCCATTCGATGCGTTAACAGGAATGCCACCATTATCGATAGCTAGCGGTGGATAGAACACTTTGGTACATGGATATGCGACATCGTGCGTTCATCCCAGATATTGATTTTGTTTGCTAATAAAAATTTGGCTTTTGCTAAATGTTTCGCGGTATTATATTTGGTTCTTCAACCGTTTGAAGGTTTCATTTCATTGCCCAATGAGTGGTTCAGCAACCGCAGCACCAGCAGCGTAGCACCTATTCCAGAAGACGCAATATAGCAATTTCTGATCTTGCACGAACTGTAGCCAAAATCATTGAAATGAGGAAGATTTTACTAGCGCCACCAGGCTAATCAAGCAAAAACACGCTAATATTTCCAACATCAATTGCCTTCATCACCGTATCGTATACTTTTTTGTTGGGGATTCAACAAAGGTACATTCGTTTGAACCAATTATCTTAATGCATTTGTGTCGTACTACCGTTCATGCTGCAATTATCGTTAGAAAAAGTCGTTTATTCTACGATGTGGCGATGACATCTGACTAACAAGTTGCCACACATGAGATAAAACATGTCTTCTATCAAAACTAAAGCCAAAGAAGGGGATTCCCTAAATGGGCACGAACTGGATCACGTTGCCAAATCGAGAAAAAACTTGTCAATGGTGTCGCTGGTGGGTTTTGAGTACGTTGAGTAGCATTTGCGGCGGTGAAACAAACTCATTCACCGTTCTCCAGATGCACTTCCAAATGTGTAACAGTCGGACGGCGTTCGTGAATGGGAAATGAGAATATACGCAAAATCGCCTCATTGCAGCTTAAGTATCGAATAGCTTGATAACGCTCGACCTCATAATTGAGATCACAAGCTTGTAGACTAAAAGCCGCCAAGTATCATGTGACATATTCACAGATGTTCTTGATGGATTTCAGTGAATTACAATACTACTCGTTACTATGCGCCTGTTTTGGAAGGAATACGGAACAATCCAATAGTTGTCGACCATGAAACCATTTCCTTTCACTTTGACTGTGATTGTTCTCCGCCATCTTCAGTGGAGAACAGTGGATTGCCATCGTTGCCATTGATGGTCTCATGAGTAAAATTTCGTGGATAAACTTTAGAACACTTGCCGTCGACCATGCATGGTGATTGTGGGTTAATGGCGCCACACGGTCCGTGAATCATGTTTGTAATTACGACATCATGCAGACCTGGATCGATTTCGGGATCAGGAATCTCGGCTTTTATCATGTCATCAATTTGGTCTGGTTGTATTCTTTCGACTAACCAAATGAGAGGTAAGCCTCTCTTTTGCTATTCAATCGAATATATCCAACATGGAGTGGAGTACATCAGCAACCGAATTTTCAAACGGTACACGTAAAAATTCATTGATTAAAATGAATAAATGATAAAATTTTTAAAATGATACCAGTGACATTAGTGTCAATGCATTTATCACCTTGATGTTGATATAATACCCATTATATCTTTGCCAAACCACTAGTGGATTGGCTAGTCGATTGCCCTGAGCTCTGAGATGTGATCTGAGACAATGAGCCAACAATCACAACTGCAACCTCGTCAATTGCAGGAGCGTTAAATTGGCATTCGTGCGTTCTAGTAGGTCGTTTATACGCTTATCAAGATTTTATAGTCACCACTTTGAAAGTAATTTGAAAGCATCCGCTATATTTCTGAGTGTTCGATAGAAAATGAAGTGATTTTGATGTTTCACCACGAATCGAGGAATGCAATGACTCTGGCGGCGAGGCTTGATGATAATTTATCCTTGCCACCAAGACAGCACAATCCAGGCGTTCCTCCAATGAACTTCAATGCACTGCTATCGTTGTACACAACTTCTATTATGCCAATTTGAACGGAAGGATGCGAGTGCACTCGTAATGAAATGATACCCGATTCAAATCAAACCTTGAAGCACTTCCTCTTGATGCGTTGATTTCGAATTTCACGTTGTTGAGTTCTTTGATTTCCTCGACGGTTCCTCATTATTAATATTTTCCAATTGATCAATTTTATTCAAATGATTGGCGTTATATCTAACTCTACTTGCATCACTGGTTCGATGCGAAAAATTAGATCTTCTGACTCGCAGTATTGCGAATAACACTGACAAATGAATACCGCAAAATCAATTACGAAGTTATCGACACATACATGTGCACAAATGTCATAACTTCACAAAATAAACATCTGTCTTGGCAACTTACCGTTTGAAAATTTAATTCCACACCAAAATTATAAATCAGAAAGAAATGAACAGCGAATTCGAATAGATTTTCAAAATAATACATCTAAAAATTAATTGCACAACCCGAAATTAACGTTTAATTTTTAATTAATTGATTGGTTTTAATTGATTGTCGATGCGCACGAAATCACAAAGAACATAACTATTCACAATGTGCACTTCATCAAATTGATTTCACCCCTATGAAATCAGTTTTCCCTGGTCATTTTCAGAAAAAATCGTATCAAAACAATGCATTAAGTCAAATTGAAATAAAATAACTTTCGAAAGATGATACAAATTCAATTGCTCCTCACTTTATGATCAAAAGTTTGCCAAATTTATTATACTTTCGCAACATGTTGCTACTAGTATATTAGTGCAGGCAGGGCCTCGCCCCCTAAAATGTTTAATATATATATCTCGGCAACCGTTAAATCTATATCAATCAAACTTGCTCCGACTAAGTTTTCCTAGTATCTTCTCATACACTGAAAAAATTAGTGAAATCAGATAATAACCACGCCCACCTCCCATATAAAAGTTTTGTTGAAAACTACTAAAAGTGCGGTACCTCGCTGAAGGAATACGTTAGAAACATTAAATTTTGCAGCAAATATGGAAGGGAAAGGTTGCACAGGAATCCGTGTAGAGTTTTGGTGATGGGTGTGGCACCACTCACTTTAGGAGAAATCCCATATCTCAAGAACGCTTTAACCGATTTCGACAAAATTCGGTGTGTGACATTATATTTGCAGTCTTATGTCACATTGTGAAAATGGAGGAAATCGGATAAAATTACGCCAATTTTAAGTTTCGTCTGATCCTTCCCTTTAAAGTAGATAAATCGAGCAGCAATGAAGATATGCAAACCAAGCTTTGTACAAATAGTGCCTTTAAGATATGCCATCTCATGTGTAAAAATAGACGAAATCGGATTATAACTTTTCAAGCCACCAGATACCCAATATAAGTGTATATAATACCCCAGTGCCTCTACCTGACTTTTTACCGAAAATATCGGTAAATCTGCAAGATATTGTAATGAAATTGTAAGATATCATCATTGATAATGATGTGATCTGCTATTAAAAATGGGAAAAATTGGGTAAATACTTCCCCTAGCCCTCATATACATAATATAAGGGGTTTTAACCTTCCGGCAGACTTTATATCATATATAACGGTAAATCTATAAGATATTGTAATGAAATTGTAAAATTATCTTTCTATGATAATAGTGTGATCTAGTGTCAAAAATGGCGAAAATCGGGTAAATACTTCCCCAAGTCCCCATATACTTAATATACGGATTTTCAACCTTCCGGTAGACTTTTTTAATATATGGTATATATATTCCGGTAAATCTGTAAACTATCGCAATGAAATTCGAGGATTATCTTTCCGTGGTAATAATTTTCTCTTCTGTCAAAAATGGGGAAAATCGAGTAAATACTTCCCATAGCCCCCTTATACTTAACATAAGGTTTTTCAACCTTCCTGTAGACTTTATACCATATATAACGCTCAATATATGAGTTATCTCTTTGAAATTCAGAGAGCGCCTCTTTCTGATAACATTGTGTCCATGTGCTTAAAATGGATAAAATCGGGTAATCACTTCCCCTAGCCCCCATGTACGTAATATACGGATTTTCAACCTCTGGATACACTTTATACCATATATTTCGGTCAATATGTAAGATATCTTAGCAAAATTAAGTGAACCTGTAATATCGGATATACCACAGTTTACTGCCGAAAATGTGTGAAATCGGTATACGAATTATCCCAGCTCCCATATACTACACGTAACCATTTTCGCTTTTCTAGCGCACTTTATGGCGAATATATCGGTCACTGTGTGAGTTACCTTCACAAACTTGCGTGAAAACATGTTACCTAATATACTTGAATAATGAAAAGAGTTAATGTGATCAGTGCAGATCTTCCTCTATCCCAAAAATGCACGACATAAGATTTCCCGAAATTCCATCTGACTTTAAACCGTTTATGTTCTTCAATATGTGTGATATTTTAATGAAATTAAGTGGATGTATTTTCATAAACACAATGTGATTTTGCGCTGAATATGAAAAAAATCGGTTTAGACCATGGTCTAAGCCGCTTATTCCTAATATAATGATTTCCTTTTCTCTGGTTGAGTTTTTCCTCATGTATCTAATATATTTATTAAACCACTTTAGTTGACTTTATATCGCATATATCTTATTTGATTTAATTTGGTAGATTTTAATATAAATATCGCTGACACGAAGCAAAATATAGCAACGAAAGTACATGAGTCTATAGCCTGTAATATAAGTCAATACGATATCAAATATGATTGCAATTTATTGACAATTTCGTCGAATAATGAATGTTGAATTCTTCCGCAACATTTTTTGATATAAAGTTGTGTCAGCACCTGAAAGCATTTCCCCGCCCCGGATCCTTGCACATTGCGAGAGTATAAAATGGTCGGTTACACCCGAACTTAGCCCTTTTTACTTGTTTGTTTGTATTGTATTTTTTTTATTATTCCGTGACACTTAATTGTCAAGTGCGTTCGGCACATGTTACTGTTCGCTATTGACGACTTTTGCCGTCCAGGTATACAATACTCTTCCTTTGCCATTCCTGAGTCGCCATTTTGTGTGTATTATCGATTACTATCAACCCTTTCTATAGTATGTAGAAATATCAAAATCAGGAAGCTGATCTTGAGCAGTTAATGCTTGAGCAGTTGCCGATCAGTTTTATTACTTGAACAGTTTCCTACATTTTGGAGTTTGAATAAATTGAATATCTTTAAAGAAAATATGGATACTTTACTTTTAACAACTTTATGAATTTTTCAAGCAATATTTACACACTTTTTTGTTGGGAAACATTTTTTTTTAGGAATTTACATTATCTATTGATGTATTAAATGATAAAATTAATATTTTTATTGTAATAATTGTATATAAACGCTGTATTCTTATAAATTGATAGTTAGTAAATCATTTTTCAAATTCTTTAAAATTGTCAATAATAATCAACTTGAAAACTGAGTCATTTAACACATAAAAATTGATTAATTCCACTACGATCGTAAAATTAATTTAAATCTACTGAACGATTTCAAATTCTAATGAGCATCATTGTTTCCTTTTCTTTATGTTACATTTCACAAAAATCAGAGTTCAAAAAAATGTAAAATCAGGGTGTTTATCTGCGTTTTCAAGTATACTGGCTTCAGTGGTCTTCCGCAAAAACAAAATACTGTTATAGTATGTAGCGGAAGTATACCGGAAACTATGATTTGGTAATCTTTCGCAATAGGGGTATTAATGTGTTGCATTTCCTATTTGTCCACGTCCTAGTTGTCAGTTTCATTTAGGAGTTGTCTTCTTCGCTGTTGTTCCTTGGCTCTTTGGGATTTCATAACTTTGGTGGTTATTTCGCTAACCGATTTCCACTTCTCTCGTGATTCAACCATTTGTTATACTAGGTTTTCTGAGGTCGGATTTGTACCAAATATACTTTTTAGATATGGCCTCACATATTTTGGACAGTTAAATAACATGTGCTCAGTCTCGCCTCTGTAATCATCATATATCTCGTCACTCTCATATTTTAATCGTTTCAAATATGCTTTGAAGAAAATATGTCCCGTTAGAATTTAGCCGTACCTCATTGTTGGAGATTAGGCGGAATGTCTAGAGTTAATTTCGACTCCCTCCCAATGTTTTTGCCAGCGTTTCATCGTCTCTGCTCGAGTTTTTTCTTTCAGTCTTCCGTATGATATTACAGTGTTCTAAAACTCTTCGCAAAGAGCTTTAGATTGTGTAAGCCAACGATTACAAGGGCAGCATATTCTGATACCTTGAGAAACGCGGAGCATACTGCTAGAACGCAAATGACGTGTATAGAAAAAAGACCTGATCGGTAAGATTTTATTTCGAGTGCTTTCTCCCATATTAGAATATAGATAGACCAAATGTTCTTTAAAGGACTTTCTTGCATGAAGGACAATTCCAAGTATTTAATGGCTGGTTGCGAGGTTATAATTCCACCACGGGTTTTCCTACCAGTAATGAGCAAGACTTCGGTCTTGTTTTCTGCTCGGATAAGTCCATTAGTTTCAACCCAATCGCTAATTAACAATATCACAGTGCTGGTTATTGTAACAACATCCTCTGTATGTTCTTGTATTACCACAATCGCAATGTCTTACGCAAACCGAATGATGTGTATGTTTTTGGGTCCTTTGAGTCGCAGCATTCTATCATATATTATGTTCCGGAGTAGGGGTCCGAGTACTGATCCCTAGGGAACAGCACTGGAGCTTTTATATTCTTTATATTCTTTCGTTGCATGTGTTATAGCTGAAAGTCCTTTCCTCAAAATAACTGGAAATTATTTTATACAGGTAAGGAGAAGCTTTTTACTGCAGTCAATATGCCAGGATGCTGAGATGAAGCCATTTTTAACATCGAGGGTTACAAGCTTACATTTATTATATTGTGCAATCCTTCCAACTCTGTTCTAGTTATTTCGCACGGTCTCTTTACTAGGGTCGCAGCTACGATTGTTTACCTTTTTTTCCTTAATCGGAATTGATTAGGGGATAGGCCGCCAGGGTCTTCGAATGCCAATTTAGGCATCGGTTTCTAGTTCACTCTCAGCGGAATCTAACATGCAGAGTGACCATAAATGGGACGAGCCTGTCAAAGGCTTGTTAGGTTTCGGTAGTAGCATAAGTAGCTGATTTTTCCATAACATGGGGAGCAACCTTCTTTAATGCTAATGTTATACATAATTAATGTTATATATTGTTCGAAAAGGGTCTATGATATTAACAATCGCTGTTTTCAGCACTCTATTAGGAATTTTATCTCGTCTCGGAGACTTAGAAGCGTTTAACTGAACCTCTTCATTCGAAAGAGTCGGTATATCTTGGATTTGTTGTGCTTCCATAACCTTGCGATGAAGTTGGAGTTTTCTTCGTCGCAGAGCTTCAGAAAGCTTTCTGCTTACTTTTCTTAATCGGCTGTTTTAGTAATTTTTCCTCTTGTTTTTGAAACGTTTTTGAAGGGTTATATTCTCAGTGGTGCCACGTGGCCTTTGGTATAAATGTCTGGCACTGGGGTGTGATGATTGCATGGTGGCTACTTGGACATAGCCGACAGCAAATTCTCTGGGTCTGGGTTAAACCTTCGCCGCGAACATCTCGGTAAACTCTACCATGCGTGCGGCATTTATTTCAAATACAATCGCATAGTGATCACAAATTTCCCATTGTGATCTACGAACTAGGGTTAAGTGTACGAAAGTTAGAGCTATCACTGATTGTCGGTCACTTTTGTTGAGTGTGCGCTGATTGCTTGCATTCAATAGCTCTAGATGAAAGGCAAACAAAAGCTTCTAGTAAGGCTTTCCCCTTACTATTTATTCTTTTGCATCAACATTCAATAGACTAGGGATTAAAATCTCCAGTTACTACTAAATTCGTTTTGTTTCGGTTATCAGCCAGAAGACTCGATGATACGTATAAATTCTTTATCAGCGATGCCGGGAGGCAAATAGCAGCTTCTTAAATTGTTCGACCAGTTTGTACCTCGACCGATTTTATAAGGTTCACTTAGTACGGCCAATCGATCCGCTTCTCAAAGACTGGTTGTTTCAATAGGTCGTGCGCTGCTTGATAGTGGTTTAGGTTAAGTTATAAAATCCTTATATTCATTGTAGTGTTTGCGCCGCTTCTTGATACCAGATATCTGACGCTCCCAGTAAAGTTTTCAGTTTCGCTAGAACCTGCTTTCAAGAAGAGCAAGCATTTTGGCTTCTTAGTGCAGCCTTGACCTATTTTTCACCCTCACCACCTCTTCTACACAGTTTAGACCTATCCTGAAACACTATTGTGCATCTGAAGCACTATTGTGGCTGCCTATATTCTCAGATACATCATATTACCCGCCTTATTTTCAACTTTCTATAGTTTAGCAACGGCCTAGCGGCCTCAACAGGGAGTTTTATAAGCGCTTTGTGAGTGTCTCTGAAAGGCTTTCTTAAGATCTGAATAGCTGAGATCGTTAGTTTGTTGTTGTCTAACTCTCTCTGTAACGCATAGCGGAGTTTTTACACCCGATTAGGGTCTCAACGGACAGTAGTTTAATGCTTGCTTGGTCACCAAGGCATTTTGTCATAGTTTCTTGTGAGTCGGTTGACATCACTGCACTGCTTAATTGGGGCAGTATTTCATTACCATTAGTTTTACATATTCTGGTAACCGTATTTTCAAATTCACTTAGGATAAAGGCGGACTTAATTTTCTATAAAATCTCCGCATAGTTCATAGGCCATTTTGTGAAATTATTATCGCCAGGGGTTTTGTTTTTGAAAGTTTTGTGGCTCTTTATTTGGGTTTTTAACTACAATATTCCAAGGTTCCTTCATTGAGTACGTTGAAGGGTTGAGGGGGTTATTGTTAACACATTTTTTTTGATTGAGTACTCGAGGCTCTCTTTGATAGCGGATTTACAGCGCTTTCAAAGCTGTGAGAACTATTTTGATCATTCGTTATTAGTGACCGTTTGGTGTGGCCAATGAAATTTGTATTCGCCCGAGTTTTTAAATTAATGCATGTTCGCTTACTTCGTTGCTGATTCTGCTCATCTACTATTGGTTCATCAGTGTGCCTGGTGCGAACTCTTTTCGACTGAGTGATCGGGTTTAATTTCAGCTAACGCTTGTTTTTGTAGAAACGGCACCTTATCTATTATGTTTCGCATGTGCTCGTAAGCGTGACTTTGTTTCTAGCCGTGGGTGAGAGAGACTAACTCATCTATGAGCTATCCTAATGCAGAAAGCGCGTTCTCTTCTTCGCTCATCACTGGTCTGGGTTCGCTGTTACCATCGCTCTGGGCTGACGTCAGGTTGAGGAATTATCAGTTGATCATATGGCTTTATCCAAGGAGATTAAATACTGCGTGGTTGGTGTAATTGCGTTACGCGTTTGTGTGTGGAGTGTTACCACTTCTCGATTAGGTAGTTTTGCTACTCCGAGTGAATGGCCTAAATACCACATTATCACTTATCCTCTTGGTAGCAGTATTGGCATTTGCTGCTTTCATTTTAGCTGACATTTTCGAAGCAAGGTAAACAGCAATCCACTAAAGTTGTTGTTGATCGAAATTTCCTCAGGATCAAAGCTTCAGAAGTTTCTCTTAATGTGAATTGTGGGTTTTAAATGGGTATACAGAAAAGGAGATAGAAATAAGAGCGGATAAGAACGCGCTCTTTGTGTATTCCTTTTTTTGTAGTATTTCGCACAAAGTATTCAACGAGCGCGTTCACACACGAAGACCTTTGTTGCTCATTTTCTGCAATCCTCTTTTAGTATTTCCGACGTAATTTCCTATTTTCCCTTTCATATCGTACTCTCAAATCGTTTTACACCTCAATTAAGTGGTATACAAAAAAATTTTTCATTAGCTAATTTTTATCCTTATTCACTACTCTTTCAAATGTTTCTATTATGTTATGCATATTTGTATATATATTTGCATACGTCATTAAGAAAATAGATGAAAAATTCAAAATTCCAAGCATACTGAAAATATTAATTCGAAACCGAGTTCCGAAATAGGTAGCAGTAAACTGTTACGAACCAGCGTACAAAGCGTGTTGCTTAAGCACGAGCAACTTGGTGGCCTTCACAAGTTGTCCTTCATCTTCGCCCCCTCGCCTAGAAACTATGCGTATTGGCAACAAAAGTCTTCGTTCATACACTTATTGGTTTTCAGTGCTGGTTTGAAGCAGAGATAAAGAGTTATACAACTCTCATGTCACTGGAAATTGAAA
This sequence comes from Bactrocera minax, assembly GCA_021498325.1. Lineage (NCBI taxonomy): Eukaryota > Metazoa > Arthropoda > Insecta > Diptera > Tephritidae > Bactrocera > Bactrocera minax. The sequence goes on along the minus strand of JAKEEE010000110.1, from coordinate 660,327 downwards.
GAAATTGGAATTGAAAATCACCTATCCAACTTTGAAAGTTGACTGGATCGGGTAGGTTTGACGTATATCAACTAAAAAAAATGGAACGACCAGATTGGAATCCTGCAAAAAAAATTACCAAAATCACAAATTAAAATGTTAAACAATGAAAAGAAGGGGAAACGCGAAATTTAAATCCAATTCAAGCCATGTTTTGTGATCTACAGCGTGGAGGTATTAATTTGCCATTGAAAATTATTCAAACCATGTATTAATTGGCAGTCGACAAGTTTAGTTCACTTCATTTATTATTGAAAGCTTAAAGACACGTTGTTTCAGTATACCATAAAATAAAAGATCAATATATAATAATTTTTAATCGTAATAAATGTTGAGTATTTTAATTTAAATGCCCAAAATGATTATTTTAATTTTATTTATTTATTGATCTTTATTTAGCACTTACTTTTTATTTTTACCGTTATAAAAAACGCTACTTTTTAGGCGCTATCACACCAGTGTGAGTTTATTCCAGTTATTCCATTATCCCTTTTCCTTACTAGTCTGGCATGAGTTACTTATGTTAAAATAACCAAAAACAAGTAAGGAAGGGCTAAGTTTGGAAGTAAGCAAACATTTTATACTCTCGCAATATGCAAGGATCAAAGGAGAGGAAATACTTTCAGGTGCAGGCAAAACTTTATATTAAAAAAATTCTGCGTAAGAGTTCAATTTTCATTATACGACGAAACCATAAATGGATTTGGTATCTTATTAAATTATTTTATTACAGATCATAGCCTCACGGAGTTTCATTACTGTACGAGGTGTGTGTGTGAAATTTCGTTTTTTGAAAAAATATTTATTTTTTATTTTACATTAATGTTGTCGCCTTCAAAATAGTTACCATTCGATATTATTCACTTATGCCAGCGCTTCTTCCAATCGTCGAAACATTTCTCAAACTCGATTTTTCGGAAAGCCTTTAGCTTTTTCAGCGGCGCGCTTTTAATGTCATCTATACTTATAAAACTACGTGCCTTTAAGTTTCTCTTAATTTTTGGAAATAGGAAAAAGTCACACGGAGCCATATCAGCATACATATATATATATGTATGCTGGGGCATCGTTACAGTATTGTTTTTGGCCACGAATTCACGCACACGCAACGAACGAAGTGTGAGCAGGTGCATTATCGTGGTGCAAAAGGCATGAATTGTTTTTCAACAAATTCGAGCGTTTTTTTCGGATTGCTTCACGCAAACGGCGTTAAACTCGTAGGTAGTACTTCTTATTTGACCGTTTGACCTTGAAGTAAGAATTCATGATGCACTATGCCATTAAAGTTAAAGAGTATTTGGCTTCGTATATCCGTATGGCTCCGAGATATTTATATTAAAATCTATCAAATTAACTAAAATGAGATGTATGCAACATAAACTCAATCAAAGTGGCTTAATTAAATATATTAGATATATGAGGAAAAAGTCAAACTGAGAAATGGAAATCATTATATTAGGAATAAGGGACTTAGACCATAGCCTAGACCAGTTTCATTCATATTTAGCACTAAACCGCATTATCGCAAGAAAACATTTCTACTTAATTTCACTAAAATATTACTCGTATTGACAAACATAAACGGTTTAAAGTCAGCCGGAAAGTCGGGAATTCTTATATCGGGCATATTTGGACTAGGGGAAGATTTGTACTGATCGATTAACCCTTTTTATTACTCAAGTATATTAGGGAACATGTTTCCACGCAATTTTGTAAAGATACCTCCCCACAGTGACCGACTTATTCGGCCCTAAGTCTGCTAGAATAACGAAAGTTATTATATGTAGTATATGGGAGCTGATGTAATTCGTAGACCAATTTAACACTTTTTCGGCATTAAACTTTGGTATATCCAGTATTACACGTTCACTTAATTTTGCTAAAATGCCTAACACATTGACCGATATATACCGTATAAAGCCAACCGGTTGTTTAAAATTCTTATATTAGGTATATGAGGGTTGGGAGTACATGATAGAATTTTTGACACAAGAGCACATTATTATCATGGAAAGATAATCTTCGAATTTCATTACAATGTCTCACAGATTTACCGGAATATATGGTAAAAAGTCTAATGAGACGTTGAACCGATTTTCCCCAGTTTTGACGCGAGCGCACATTATTGTCATGGAAAAATTATCCTCGAGTCTTCCGCGAGTTAAACCGGTATGTTCGGTATAAAGTCAACCACAGGCACTGTGGTTCTTACATTGGGTATATCGGGGTTTGGAAAGTAAAATGTCGATTTCGGCTATATTTTCGCATGTGATGGCATATCTTAAAGGCACTATTTGTCAAAGTTTCATTTCCATATCTTAATTGCTGCTTGATTAATATAATTTAAAGCGAAAGAATCAAATTAAATTTAAGATTGTGTTATATGAGCAGTGAGCGTGTTTGATATCAAAATTCGCCCATTTTCACGAAGTGACATAAAGATGCAAATATAATATCATGCACCAAATTTGGTTGAAATTGGTTAAGGCATTCTTGAGATATAGGATTTCCTCTAAAAGTGGGCGATGCCGCAACTGTCGTCTAAAATTTACACGGATGCTGCGTAGGACCTTCCGTACGGTATTTGCCGTAAGATTTAGTGTTTCGGACGTCTTTCTTCAGCGAGTTATCGCACTTTTAGTAGTTTTCAACATAGCCTTGTATGGGAGGTGGGCGTATTTATTGTTATGATTATATATTTTAGTGTACGAGTACATTCTAGAAAATTTGTTCTGAGCAAGTCTGAATTATATATTCAGTTTGTGAGATATGTACATTAAACTTATTGGTGGTAGGGCCATGCACTTTACCAAATTTTTTACCCACAGATGCCGCACCCTACTAGGATCCTCCACACCAAATAACACGTTTATATTTTAAATTGTTGCTTAGTTATAACACTTTATAAATTTTCGATTAATGGCATTTTGTGGGGCTGGCAGATGACCGATTACGTCTATCTGCAATAGCAACCTTCTTATTGAGATAAAGAACACGTGTATCAAGTACATTTGCAAACTTGCAAGCATATACATATGTAAGTTTAAAATATAATTATGTGTGAATCGTAGATACTTTCAATTTACCAAAAAGTTGACTTTTATTTGCAAGCTTCGGAGGAAAATTTTAAGCTGAACTACTAAATTTATAATTTCATCACAATGGTTGTTAAATTATAGAAAAACTTTCGCATTATGTACTAAATTTATTCATTTAAATATAAAATATTGTTTAATTAATATACATATCCATATTAATGTGAGTTACATATTGTAATATTATAATTCACCATATTGTTTTTTAACGTTACGTTTTTGTTCATAAATTTTAGCTCTCATATATGAACGTCATTCTTTTGTTTACTTTAACTTTGAAATAATCTCTAGATTTAAGTTTTTTTTTTTTTGCATCTTTTATGCGTATTTGTCTTTTTTGGTTACCGTTGGATATTTAATATTATCATTCTTATTTTAATTTTTGTGTTGGACACATAAATGAAAAGTCGCACTAAGAGTGTTTGATTTTTCGCATATTCACAAATAGCTACATATGTAAAATAAAACTGTGTTTTAATAAATTATATAATTTGCGCAGCCAATAAAAGAACCAAAACGCAAATCATTTAACTAAACTTAAATTGAAACAAGAAAAATTTTACTGCAAGAATATTTCTACCGCTTATATAAAATAATTAAATATACATAAGCTGTTTTTCTGAGTGAAGAAGTAGAATAAAATAAAATAGGCAAAATACTCATAGCAACAAAAGATTTGTGTTGGTACTAAAAAATTGGGTTGGGCTGACTGGCAATGCAGTTGCCTTTGGATGACATCATCAAAGATGCTCAATTAAGTCAAATATTTACAAGCGATAACACATATGCGTTATCATCATTCATAAGAGAATTGGAGTCAGTAAAACCCCTGGGGGGAGAGTAAACTACTCTTCAAGCGTATATTCATCAGCGACTGCTTCTAAATAAAATACAAGGTCCTGCTTTTCACATTTTACGAACGCTGTGGGCATCGTCGAAGTGGGTGAATGTAAAACGAACGTTAATAAAAAACTTCTGTGTAAAGGAGTCATATGACAAACTCTTTAAATCTGCACACACAATCAACAATGTATGATTATATGCAGCTTTGTAAAATTTGTTGTAAAATCCGCGAAAAAATTGATTTTGACGATTTGTTTATTTTGATTGATAAGTATTGATAATTTTTTTTAGGTACCTTTTTAAACAATATTGATATCAATATTCAGCCATATTAAATTCTAAAGCTACAAATCTTAGAGCTGGCTTTCAGGTATTAGAAAAATACTAGATAAAACTAAATAGAACATATACTAAATAGAAAAAAATCATGAAAGTAAAACAAATTGATGAAAATCTGATAAATTTAATAGGAACCAAATTTCTTTCTACTTTTCCAGCACAGAATGTAATAAACAACCTAATCCGCAAGCCTTTGATTATTAAAATACGAGTAGATGTTTAAAGTTTCAGAGATTTTCTCCTATAATAAGAATTTTTTTTCAACCAATCTTCTCAAACGAGAAACTGTTTGAGAATTGGAATCTGATTATAACGATAATTTAATATTTTTACAATAGCCTGAATAAAGTAACAAAAAAGTTTAAGCATTGATAGATATTGCGGCAACTACATCGCTACTTAATATAAATAAATTACTAAACTATTTTATAGAAGAATACCATATATGCATAGCATTTATCTTATATCATTAAAAATAGCACTTATATTACAAAAGAATTTAGATTTTAATGAAAACGCAACTATGTCTTGGAAATTACTAGATTTTAAGTGTAAATATTTTACTACAATTATTGGGCAGAATATATTGAATATAATGCTAATAAAATACATTTTTTTTCAACTAAATCCGTTCATTTTCAGTGAAATTCATATTTGAGAAGAAATTAATATTGATAAGCAAGTCCTCGACAGTTTATTTCGCGGCTTAAACAAACAAGAGCACATTAAAAAAAATTTCTTAACATCTATAGAGATCTCAGTTACGAAGAAGGACAAAATCTTGCCAACACTAATACTTTAAAACATGGTATTAAAACTGAATTAGACAGACGGATATGTTCGAAAATAGATCGTTATTCCCGAATGCACGAACAAGAAATATGTAGGCAAATTGACGATATTCTTAAGCCTATTGAAATGGATTTTCTTTAAATCGAAAGAAAAAAGAGTACAATTAATACAGTTACATCATTGGTGAATCAAATTAATCGAATTTAATATAAACATATCTTATATTGAAGGCAAGGAAAACTTATTAGCGGACTTCCTAAGCAGAATTAATGCTGCCACTAACGAAATTAATAAGATAAATGCCTCTACTGGTTCTTTATATAATAATATAACAGTCAATTTAGACACCATTCAAATTTATTTTAACACATAATTAATTTAACAGACCATAAAATTAAAGATAAGGAACTAAAACATAAAAATAAAAAGATCGTGTAAGCGTTTTTGACTTAGAAAATAACTTAATAACCATTTAACAAAAGTCAAAATAGGAATTTATACAGAATTAGACTACAATAAATATAACCCTTTAGAACATAAAATACACATAAAATAGAACATAAAATAGAAATGATTGGACGATATAAAAATATCAGAAACAGAAAAAGAAGCCTTTAACTAATTAACTCTGATATTGATGAAAATTTCTTTGGTTTAAAAAAGATAATCTATATTCTTAATTTAAAATTTTCAATTCAAAAATACATTAATATTTCGCCTACTTGTACCAAATCTAAATATAATCGAAATCCAATTAAATGCCAAATTCCACTTAACTCCAAAAGACAAAACAAATAATATATATGGATGACTACACAAATACAAAATAAACTTTTCTGACATTTATTGATCGTTTTTTAAAATTTTGCTGTTGCTTAATACCTCGAAGACAGCCACCAATCAAATTATAATGGAAAAAACTAGGCTTTAAAAATCTTAAAATACACATTTCAGTAAACTTATTTGCAATAATCAATTTAAAAGCGTAAACATAAAAGTTGATTTAAAAACAGAAAAAATAAATCTTCATTTAATGAGACCTGACAACCACACGGGAAATGTCGATATTGAAAGATTATATAACATTATTCCCGAAAAAATTAAAGTGTTGCTGATAGAACAAAAATCCCTCAATACTAAAGAAAAAATTAGCAAAGCATTAGAATAATATAATAATTCATATCATTCTTTAACAAAATAAAAGCCAATAAATATTGAACTAGGAAATTTTATGAACATATGTTAACAAGAAAAAATAACTGTATAAATAAAAGAAATTAAAAGAGAGAATTTTATAAAGAACAAAGGTATAAAGATATAGAAAACATTCATAGTACAAAAATAACTACTACAACAATAAATTACTACAATAAAATTAAAACAAAACTGAAATTCGAAAATCGTATAAAACTAAGATATATAATCAATTCTAGCAATGGAGAAGTTACATATTAGACTGATTCACCCTATTATTTTTTAACGCTAATTTTTTGTACCTAACTTTTCTCTCTCATTTATGATCAACATCCTTTTGTTTACTGTAACTTGTTGTTTATTTAATATTATCATACCATTTTGATTCGTGTGTTGGACATATAAGTGAAAAGTCTTGTTTAGTGTATTTGAAATTGCTCATATAAAATAAAAGTGTGTTTTAATAAATTATATAACTTGTGCGAATATTAGCCAAATTAACCTATTTATAAAATTATAAACTAAAATTATGTACCAAATGTAAGTGTTTTAACAATGTTATATGAATGCTATCAATGTACATATAAATGTTAGACAAAAATGTTTGTAAGAATAAAAATTTAATATGTATTGTATGTATATAAATGGTAATATTCAACAAGTAAGAAAGGCCTTAGTTCGGGTGTAACATTTTATACTCCCGCAATGTGCAAGGATCAGAGGCGGGGAAATGTTTTCAGGTGCTGGCACAACTTTATATCAAAAAATGTTGCGGAAGAATTCAACATTCATTATTCGAAGAAATTGTCAATGGATTGCAATCATTTTTGGTATTTTATTAACTTATATTACTGCTATAGACTCATGTATCTTCGTTGCTATATTTTGCTCGTGTCAGAGATATTTATATTAAAATCTACGAAATTAATTCAAAAGTGATATATGCGATATAAATTCAACCAAAGTGGTTTAATAAATGGATTAGATACATGAGGAAAAAGTCAACCAGAGAAAAGAAAATCATTATATTAGAAATAAGCGGTTTGGACCACGGTCTAGACCGATTTCTTTCATATTTAGCGCGAAATCACATTGTGTTTAAGAAAACATATCCACTTAACTTCATTAAAATATCACACATATTGACCAACATAAACGGTTTAAAGTCAGATGGAAAGTCGGGAATTCTTATATCGGGCATTTTTGGAATAGAGGAAGATCTGCACTGATCACATTACCCCTTTTCATTATTCAAGTATATTAGGGAATATGTTTTCACGCAATTTTGTGAAGGTAACTCACACAGTGACCGACATATTCGGCATAAAGTCTGCTAGAATAGCGAAAATCATTATATGTAGTATATGGGAGCTGGGATAATTCGTAGACCGATTTCACACATTTTCGGCAGTAAACTATGGTATATCCGATATTACACGTTCACTTAGTATTGCTAAGATATCTTACATATTGACCGAAATATATGGTATAAAATCTATCCAGAGGTTGAAAATCTTTATATTAGGTATATGGGGGCTAGGAGAAATATTTACCCGCTTTTCCCCCTTTTTGACACAGGAGAAAATTATTATTATGGAAAGATAATCCTCGAATTTCATTACGATATTTTACATATTTACCGAAATATATGGTACAAAGTCTACCGGAAGGTTGAAAATCTGTTTATAAAGTATATGGGGACTTGGGGAAGTATTTACCCTCTTTTCACCATTTTTGATATCAGAGTACACTATTATCATGGAAAGATTTCCCGATATTTTCGATAAAAAATCAGATATAGATACTGAGGTCCTAATGTTGAGTATCTGGTGGTTTGAAAAGTTATAATATGATTTCGTCTATTTTTACGCATGAGATGGCATATCTTGAAAGCACTATTTGTACAAAGTTTGATTTTCATATCTTAATTGTTGCCAGCCAATATGGGATTTCCCCTAAGGTGAGCGGTGCGACGCCTATCACCAAAACTCTACACGGATTCCTGTGCAACCTTTCCGTATCATATTTGCTGCAAAATTTAATGTTTCTAACGTGTTACTACAGCGAGTTACCCCACTTTTAGTAGTTTTCAACATAACTTCTGTATGGGAGGTGGGCGTGGTTATTATCCGATTTCAATTTTCTCAGTATATAAAGAGATGCTAGAAAATATGCTAGAATTAGAAATATGCTAGATGCTAGAATTATAATAATATATATGTCTATATCTAACTCGTTTAGTTCTAGGCGTTGCAAACAACCGTTAGGTGAACAAAACTAATATACTCTGTAGCAACAAGTTGCGAGAGTATAAAAACAAATCCCAAATAATTATTAAAAATTTGTAAAAATATAAAATGGGACTGTAAACATATCCATATTTCTAATTAAATAAATTCAATAAAAACCAATGAAGGTTTATATATTTTAATTTATAAAGAACAAGTAAGTAATTAGTACTTTAGGCGATTTTAACCGATTGATAACGAAAGCAATAACAGATCTACCAGTTTTCTGTAACCAATGGCTAACCTAACAAATAACAAATTCATAACTAGTCAAACGTTTCCAGCTGTTTACACACCCTATTACATTCGCTGCCTTATTTCACCATTTCTTAATGAGATATCATTATACTGAAAGAGTGAAAAAGAGTATAAAATTTTTCATCAACAATAACTGGTATTCACTCGTATTATAAAACAAATTTTCTTATTTCAGTATTAAGCGGTTTTTTCTGATATGTTTATTAATTATTATATTATTTTATTTTGTTTTATAGAATCAAAACCATGTAAAGGCGTTCATAGAAAAGGACTTTAAATTGCTACTGAAGTAGCAGTTTGTAGTATTTGAAAGCTGGGGTTCCTTAAATTCCTTGACCGATTACCTCACGATATGCTCACTTCATTTTGCTAAGATGTCTTACATACTCATCGATATATACGGTAAAAAGCCAACCGAAAATTTGAAATTGTTATACTAGGGATATGGCTAGAGGTAGTATTGATCTGATTTAACCGATTTTTGACACAAGGGTATATTATTACTAGAAGAATATGCTATCTGGGTTTAAGATACCTCACAAATTGAGCGATATATATGGTATGAAGTCCACTGGAAGTTTGAAAATTCTTATTTTGGGTATATGGAGGTTAGAGGAAATATTGATCCGATTTTAGCCATTTTAGACACAAAAGCGCATAATTTTCAGGAAAAGGTTCTCCCTGAATTTCAATACCATAGGCATTAAAGTATACATATACGGTCCTGGGAGCTTGAAAATTTATTAGCGAAAAAGTGGGCTGTGCCCCACCCATTATCCAATGTTTGCACTGATTCCTATGAAGCTCTTCGGTATTACCTTTACTGCAAAAGCTAATGCTTTTGACGTATTTATTTAGTGAGCTACCGCAATTTTAGTAATTTTCAACATAACCGTTATATAGGGGTGCGCGTGTTTATAATCTAATTTCCCTCGTTTTTACAGTAACAGTAGTTGCTGTAATTAATTGTCATCGAAACCAATTAACGGTAGGTCCAAGAAATGAGGTGTTTCGGCAGGGTCGGACCATAGGGAAAAGGGTGTTAGGTGAGTTCGTTTCAAGAGGCATGCAAGGAGGTGGTTAGAGTCACGCAGCTACTCGTTGCATGCTGAACATAAATTAGGTATGTCGGAGTCAATTCTGGATAGGTAGTAGTTTAAAATGCTACAGAAACCAGAACGATGCCGCACAAGGGTCACTCTGGTTTCACTCGGCAACTCAAGCGTTTGTTCGCGTCCGAAGCTTGGTCGGTAAAATGTTGTACTTCGTCGACTTATTGTAGGAATGTCCTCTTGAAGTTCTTAGGAGGCGGTTCCACTCCTAGCAGGTGACTCTAGGGAAGATTTCTGGGAAAGAACTGTGACTATTTAGGGGCCACCAACGTTTTTTTTTCCTTTGCCCCAGGTGCTGCCGGATAGCCACTTGAGGATTTTGATGCGCTTCTGTACTTTGGTAATAATCGCGCTCGTATGTGGGGTGAAAAAGTGTCAAAGTGAAAAGTGTGTGTATCAAATGTAACACACAATATTTCTGGGTCGTTTACAGTCGAAATTTTGAAGTCATGGACAAAGATGTTAAGATCTAGTCTGTTCTCCTTCATCTAGTTTGTGAATATGGTAACTGTATATTTGGGAAGGAAGAGTGTTAGGCTCCTAATAGTGAAGAAGCGAGAAAGGTCGCTGAAATAGGCGTTCATTTGCAAACACATGTTACCAACTCCATTGCCTGACGTCAAAATCGTGCAAACGTCAGCGAAGCTAGATAACGGAGACTCCTTCTGGTGGTTGAGGGAGTTTCGAGATATAGTAATTAACAGTAATGAGGAGAGCACACTACCCTGCGGAACCCCCTGTTTAATTATTCTTGGTTTAGAATGCTCAGATAGTTCTTGATCTATCGCTTCAACCCTGGAGGGGGGTATTTTTGATTGAATGTGTCAAAAGATTTTGACAAGTCCAATGCTACTAGGATGGTCGACTCACATGGTGATTGTTGATTAAAACTATGAATTATCCGGGCGTTTAGACGCTAAGCACTGTGATGGTGCTATGAACTTTACGGAAATCGTGTTAGTGTTCTGCTAGACTCAGATGGTGAATGAAGGTCGGGAGCAGCCAGCCCTCAAGTATTTTTACTACTAGGGAAAGGAGAGTTAACGGACGATAACACTCCACTTGGTTACCACCACTCTTCCGATTTTCCACACACTGGGTATGTGAATCGACAGGTTGAGAACCATGGTGAGGTATTACTCCCGTCGAGTCTGTGTATTTCAACATCAACATGTTTATGTCGTCTGGACCAATGGATTTAGACGAATTGCCTTTATTGATGACACCCTGAACCTCCTAAACGGTAAAAGCAAGTGGTACGTAGTCTTTTAGCAATTTGCACAGCCGTCGGGTAACACGCATTTTGGCCCTGTCCACAGAAGAAGGCAGTATGAATTTCATGCTAAGGTAGCTTCCGCACAAGACTTCAGGTGGTCTATCCATTTCGTCCGCTTATGTTGATTTACCAGTTGTCGAATCCCCAAATTGAGATCCCCAATGCGAGGATCACAGGGATCGACCGCTCTCGTTCGCTAAATCGCCGCTTCGGCAGAGACATTAGGGCGGACTTCCGGAATTCTCCCGGCGACGAGATGAAACGGGCGGAGCAGCGGCACTCATCTTGCGGAATTGACGTTGTCAAATGATGACCTCTGTAGGAATGGGTATAGCACGTATTACATTATTATACGTATTGCAATAACGTTAACGAGTATACAGTTTTCCACAGATCCCTGCAGAAATGACACCAACCAGAGCAGGAATCGCACCCGGAGGGAGCTTTTTAGAGCATATGCCGCAGAAGAATTCCTCCGAGCCCGGTTTGGACTCAATGCCAGCACAGATCCGGAGGACATAGAGCAGCCCTGCTGATAGGAGTTGCTGTGATAATGACAATTTTTGTTTTTCACTTACCGACGCAAACAGGGTTAGATACTCAAAATAACAGCCCTTGGTCGGATAAAAAAATCCGGGTCAATTCCGGTACGTAGAAGCTTCTGTTGTTTAAATTGTGCTTATTTTTAGTGAGATTTCTTATAATGAGTAATGGGGTATATATTATATGTGAAAATAACAGCCAGAGGCGCGGAAATAAGTTCAACTTCAATAAGTTCAATATGTTGTCGAGGTTCCGAATTTCATTTTTTACCAACGACGAGAAGCTATCGAAAAAAACTTAGCGGTGCAGAACATCGTAAAAGAAAAGCTGAAGAATCTTCAAAAAAAGAAAACACACTAAAAAATCCGCTCAACAAATTTAGTAGTAATGATAACTATCAACAAGCATCAGGTTCATCGGCCGTAAGTATTTTGATGAAATTGTTAATAATTTTTTTCTTTGAACCCAACGATTAAATCTTAATGAAGAATAAATTACTAAAAGTTGTTAAAGGTTTTTTTAAGCCTGAATAACGTAATTATTCAACACAAGATACCGAAGTAGTACAATCAAATTCTTTATTGCAAGATACAGATTCCAACGAAACGCTGTCAAATTTTCCTTTATCATAAGATGCCGAAGAAACACAGTCAACAACTGATATTGATGACTGATATAAATGCAATTAAGTAGTGATCCTTTTCTATGGCATTTAAATGAAAAAACTTCAGATTTCACACAGATGAATGGTATATCACGAAATGAAGTTACGGATTTTAAAAATTCTGGAAATGTTTATATTGATAAAATGAAGTTTTGTTCTAAAATCTTTTTTCGAACGTACTTTGAAAAACTGAGAAATTCAACGTGATTAATGGGTAATTTATACCGAATGTAAATGATGTGTATTGTGTGCTCCATGTTTACTAAAAGTGGCGAGATGAACGCTTTCACTGGAGAGAGGTTTGGCTATTGGGAAACTCAAAATCTCGCATAGTATCTCATGAAAATTTTAGATTTCCCATAACTAACGTTAGTGATTTGAAAGCTCGAACAGTTGTCTGTTGATTAACGTCTAATTAAACAGTTCGATAAAGGAATATTGTATTAGAAAAAATTTCTAGATCGAATTATTGCGATTCCTAAATCAATTCCGATAAGAGGGCGGTCATTTAGAAGTCATTCAGAACGAATTTGAGATCTCTATAATGAAATTTTTTTTAGGTACAGCTGAGCTTTTTACTGAGTTTGATCCGTTTTTAGCAAAACATTTGAAATTGTATGCGCACCCTGGCAGTGCAAATACCTCTTACTTATCTAAAACAAAATATGAATAAATTATATTATTCTAAGCATCTAAAAACTGGATTTCTGATTATTGTTTGAATGTTATTTTAGATCTTTCTAAAGCTGCAAATAAGATGCTTCAGGAATCTCAAGCTGATTTATCGTTTGTGGTACTATGGTTCTTTGGTATTATTTCTTCAAGATATGAGAGACAAGCAATTCTCTGAATATGAAAAAAACGCCATTTGAGCGAATTGCCATAGATAAAGCTGATTTATTTACCACTAGGAAATTAGGAAACATATATGTTTTGTTGGTATTGGACTATTTCAGTAAATGGCCAGAAGTATACCTGATTCCTAATCAAGAGGCGGAAATAACGGACATATTCATCAATAACTGTAGAATTACGTTCTGATCAAGGTAGGAATTTCGAACCAGCGCTAATTCAGGAGATTTCCCAAAAACTGAGTAAATGAAAAACACGTACAACTGCATTACATCCGCAGTCCGATGGCATGGTAGAACGCGTTAATCCCACTTTAGAAGAATATTTGAGGAAAGTCGTAAACAAGTTTCAAAAACATTGGGTAACTTGTAAATGACCTTCGGTTACCGATTGATTTGAAGTTCGGAGTTAACCCCAATGGTGGAAGGAACGTTAAGGAAACCAACAGTACTCTAGAAGACGAGATGAAATAAATACATGCTATGATGAGACACACGCAAATCATGAGTGATAAAATTAAGCAAAAATACGACAAGGCAATGAACTCGGAGGAGTTTGTGGAAAGAGATCGGCTGTTGTTATATAACCCACACATGAAAGGAAGGCTTGTCTCCTAAATTATAGTGTAGTTGAGTAGGACCATACCAAGTTATTAAGCAACTCAACGATGTAGTATATCGCATACAGACCAATGGAAGACCTAGGAATAAAGTGAAGGGAGTTCATTTAGAATGGCTTGCCGCGTTTGGTACCGGAAATATGTCTAATCAGCCAGACAGCGGAATTCGTAGTTGCCAGAATGTTCGAGTGGCGATCTGTTGGTAACGATCTACTATATAAGGGCTGCCGGAGTGGTAGCAAGACACAGTTCTAATTAGAGTGTTGCCAAGCAAAGTACAAGTGAATTATAAGTAAGCTCGAATAACGAGTAACAATTCGATAAGTTATTAGATTGCAATCCAGTGATGTAACTCAGAGTAGAGTTTCAACGTGAACGATTAATTTAGAAAATCCGTTACAACATATATGTCTATATCTAACTCGATTAGTTTTAGGTGCTACAAACAGCCAATAGGTGAACAAAATTAATATACTCTGTTGCAATATGTTACGAGAGCATAAAAAAGTCAAGCATTGGCATTTTATCTTTACTGGCTACAAACGGCGGAAGCTCATGCTGCCGATCCAAAATGACAGTTTATTGCCAGCAATAGTTATCATAAGGGTTATTTGGACAGTTATTGCCATTCAAAGACAATACACAGTCATTTTTATTTTTCGATATGCAATATTGACAGCAATTAAGTGTTGTAGCTAAATCTATTGCCTGTCGAGATGAGCCGTAATCAGAGAACGCATTTGTAAGAAAAATTTGTTTCGGGCCAAGGTAATTTTTGGTAGTGCTCCATTTTTAGGGGGCTGCTATACAGTATCAAAATTTTGAGTGAACTTTTAGCATCCAATATTGATGGATCGCGATACATAACTCAAAATATTTGAATATTGTTGTGGATTTCCTAGATTAATCGACTACGTTAAAACTCTACTCTGAGTTCGATCACTGGATTGTTAAAAAACAGTCACCATTTAATGGCTATACACATGTCTTTATTCCTAACTCAGTAACTTAACACTCTGTTACTCGGTATTCGAGCTTACTTATAAGTCATTTGCACTTAACCTGGCAACACTCTATTTAAAAATGTGGCCTGCTTTCACTCCGCCAGCCCTCATATAGTAGATCGTTACTAACAGATCGCCATTCGAATATTCTGGCAACTACGACTTTCGCTGTCTGACTGATTCTGGCAACTTATTGTCGATTCTGGTTTGTTCTGACATTCGTGTTCCTCACAATATCGCCGTTTGAACATTCCGGCAACTTTAAGATTCGATGTCTGGCAGGTTATTGTCGATTCTGGCATTTGTGTTCACAACAATGTGAACATTACAACAACGAAAATTAGAAATCGCTCAATTTTTATTAAAATTTAGTATTTATTTCCACGCATTTAAAAAATTTCTCATTTTCAAAGATTTAGTGAAATTTTCACTATCTGGGAACCATTTATTGTTACAATACTTGCTTTGAAATTTTTTTTTCGGAAATCCAAACACGCTTTCCTTCCATTTTCTTAGTACATTTTTTAAAAATCCGTAAAAAAAAATTGAGCAAATGTTAAAGCAAAACTTTTTTTTAAATCTCTCTTTCATAAACTCCATTTACCATGATTAAGTACTGGTACGTAAATATTGAACAGGTATTATTCACCCGATTTATAGAGTGAACTTGTAACCGGCCCTTCAACGATATCGATATATTTTCCTCATTTTTGTTATTTATTTCGAGGATCGTTAACATGTCTGACCGTTTAACGCAATTGCAGGATACTGTAAATCAAGTAATTTCTGTATGTTTGGTGTACTAAATGGTTTAATTTTAATATTCTATTAATTTTCAGCAAGCTGAACATTTTTGCAATGCTATTGGTATAATTCAGCAAACATCATATCCTAGCAAGTTTTTAAATTTTGATCGGATGGGCGCCCAAACGCCCGTAAGAACAAACACACAAGACGATTACGCTCAACTTTTTGCTCAACTTATTTCACGTTGTGCAAAAGACATAGACACACTAATTGAATCATTACCAAATGAAGATAGTTCAACGGAGCTTCAACATCAAAGTCTTAGAAGACTAGAAATTGAAAATCAGGAATCTTCCAAAAGGCTTGACGAAATTGTTCAAAGTGGCGAGTTTTTACTTGAAAAAATACAAATAGCGCTTGAAGATATTGCTCAGGCTCAGTTAGAAATGCATGTCACTTCTACGAATCGTTTTTAAGATATGCATTATGGGGACGAGGTTTTAAATCTGTATAAAATAAAACAGCAAAGAAACAGTGTTATTTTAAAGCTTTTGTATTTAAGCTGCAAAAAGGCCTTTTAAATTTAAAAATTTGTGATAGTGAAAAAATAAAATTTTTATTAAATTCGGCTGAGCTTTAGAATAAAATCCTTCGAATTCGAGAGTTAAAATGTGTATGGGCTAATAGAGGAGGTTCTCCAGGTTAAGAATATATATATATATTTAGTTCGGTGATAAAAGAAAAATTCGAAGGCACTTGAAGATTTCTATTATTTTTTTCTGCAAAAAGAAAATTTAACTTATTATTATAATTATTTAAAGTTCTTTCGTATTTCAGTACCGCTAAAAGTAAAACTCATTTCAAGTACGATACCCTGATAAAAATACTTTTTTACTACTTTTTTAATGCGACGTGTAGTTTCCGGGAATTCGTAAAGGTAAATACATTAAAAGGCAATTAATTAATTTATTAAAATTCAAAACAATACTTATTTCAAAACTGTTAATATGCATTATTTTACAGTTTAGAAGCTTGTTTTGTTTAGATTTTCTCCGACGGATGTTTTCTGGTCATTCCGGTGTTATACTCAAACGGAAATCTGCCATCATATTCTAATCCCAGGGACCGTTGTACCCATCTTCCATCACTTTAAATCTTAAAGGAAGCGTTATCCTTCTTCGCTATATCCTTCAAGATTTTTAGGAAACTAAATGATTGTCCATGCAGCGTACTTTTATGCTTATATCACGTCCAAGATTTTTAAATCTAATTAATGTGTTTGAACTAACTCTGTGTAATTTTCGGTGTTCTGATTTCCTAAAAAATGTTCACAACGAACGAATGATTTCCAAGCCTCAAATCTTCTAAATCATTCGTTGAATGTATGTATATACGTACGTTGTCTTTCATTAAAAGTTTTATCTGAGGGTCATCAAAAATACCAGCTTTTAGTTTTTCATTACTCAAGCCGGGAAACCTAAAATATAAACAAAACACCGATCAGTTTTATCGAATGTATTAATATTGCTTCATAAGTCCCATTTTGATGTCCAATGGAAGTAAAATAATCTTATCTCTATCTTATTTTGTTTGCCAACCGTCATGTTATTTCTCTAAAGCCAATCTTTTTTGTTCCAGAGGTCTTTTTTTTATGTTCTGCAATCCAATATACATATGAAACATGAAAATGTTTCTGGTGGAAATGGATGGAAATGGTTTTCTACCCACTTAGTTGACCTAATGTAAAGTTGACCAATATTGAAGTTGTCAATATCTAATAAAAGACATTTTAAACTTCGAATGCAGCTGTCCATAAACAATCTCCATTCTTCAGCTTTGTACCTTGAGAACCCCAGTTTCATTAGAACCCCACCAAAACTTTACGTTACGTTACTATTGTACAATAAACTATACCATTTTCTGAGTTAAAAATGGAAGAAATTCTTCTTTACTATCACGGTAAAATATTTCTAATAATATTTGAGATAACAAATTTTTTTCTTTGAGTCTAAATGCTATTAGCTCAGGTCGCTCTTTCAAAATATTAAGATCTCTTACTAAATCACTTAAAGCATTTTGAGAAAAAAGTGAAGGCGTTGTTGACACATCAAACTCACTGTCACGTTCATCAGGAAAATCTTCCATCGTTTCTGTGTCTTGACTCAAAGCTGATGTTCAGTTCATGTTCATCTGTATACAGTCGAGATCCTTTAGAGGACGACAAATCAAGATATGTAATTTTTCTTTTGTTTATACCGTGTAATTCTATAACACAAGAATAACAGTCATCAATGTGATTTTTCGGTTCTGTCCAAATCATGGGCACACCTTGTGCACACAGTGATTACGTTTGCCCATTGTCTTAAATGTTCACTACACAATGTCTACACAACCCTGGTCCGTCCAACTATGGGCTGACCTAAATTCATTGGCGTAGAATTTCTTTCTGTATTGATGGCCTTCAATTGTGATAATTTTTATTTTGAATCCACTTCGTCGTTTGCAGAACAAACAATAGAAAAGGACTTCAGTCAAAGGAGTCTTTCTAACTGTTACATTTTTATTTGAAGTGACCAAGGTCTGGATATGCTGCAAATCTGAATGAAATAGCTTGGTCAGAAAATATAAAGGAAAGCTCCGCTTATAGAACCTTTATAAAACACTTATAATTGTAAGCTTTTCTCTTTTATCTCAATATCTCTCGCAAAAAGATAAGGGACTGTTCGGGACAGCGACTGACTGTACTGGACAATTCGAGGGATGGTATTCTAAAGTTTACCCGTTCTTTTTAATAAAACATCTCCAACACATGTTGATCACTGTCTATTTATTTGAAGTCTGTGTGACGTGTTTCGGTGTTTTTTTATATACGTAATGTAAAATAATTGTTATAAGTAAAAGTAAAATAGTCCCAGACCTCCACTTCCTCTCCAGAAAGAAATTACGATAAGAATGCCATAGAATGGAGCAAACGAGGGACATAAAACTAGGCCTCAAAAAAGGTTCAAATCTGCTAAAATGTTATGTTAGGTGTAGGTGTTATGCTATACAATTTATTACCTTAAGTATATTTTTTTTTAATTTTCAATTATTTTTCGATTATTAAAATTCATAAAGATTAAACTTACCTAGTTTTGATAAAACAAATTTTTATTGCATAAAAACATTAAACGGGCCCTATTTTATCAAAAATATTTACCAGATATATGTACATATATGTAACGGGTTGTAAATACTATGTATTTCGTGCAGCCATATCAAGTAAAGAGTCATTTATACGGATGAATTTTTCAAGAAAAACAACTTTAATTTTCAAAATTACATTAATTTTAAGTTTTCATTAATATTTTCCATTATAAATACATATCCACAGGAAAATGTTTTCTTTTACAATCTTTTTATTTAAAACTCTTTGTGGGAAAAACAAATTATTTCAATCAGATGATCATAGCTTTGTGAAAATATTGACAAACATGTGGTTCTTTCACTATTTGTTGCCTATGCAGTGCACCGAAATCACTGCAGACCTGCGCATTAATGTACAAACCTACAAGTAACAAATCCCAAAATTTTCACCTATACTTATTCAGACGAAATCGTTTAGAATGAAAGCATTACAATAAGAATGTTATAGAATGAGGGGAACGCAAGGCAAAAAACTAGTCACTTTACGAGGTTTGCCTCAATTAACCTACTACTGAAAGACCAAATGCCTCTAAAAATTATAAATGTGATATAGTACTGTAACGGATTTACTAAATTGAACGTTTACGTTGAATCTCTAACATGCTGATCAGCATATGCTGATTAGACATATTTCCGGTACCAAATGCGGCAAGCCGTTCTAAATGAACTACTTTCATTTTATTCCTTGGTCTTCCAATGGTCTGTATGCGATTTACTACATTGTTGAGTTGTTTAATAACTTGGTATGGTCCTTCCCAACTGCACTGTACTTTAGGAGACAATCATTTTTCCGATGTGGGTTATATAACAACAGCCGATCTCTTTCCACAAACTCCTCCGAGTTCATTGCCTTGTCGTATTTTTGCTTCATTTTATCACTCATTATTTCCGTGTGCTGTTTCACCATAGCAAGTATTTCTCTCATGTTGTCTTCTAACATCTTCTCATCATCTTGTCTTTCCTTAATATTCCTTCCCATGTTGTGGTTAATTCCAAACTTCAATCAATCGGTAACCGAAGGCCATTTCCAAAAATTACCCTTTCTGGGGTCTGCCCCGTGGTTTCGTGTATAGCAGACCGATTAACCATCAGGAAAAAGGATATGGAGTACCCCAATCTTTTTGAAACTTGTCTACCACTTTCCTCAAATGTTCTTCTAAGGTTCGATTGAATCGTTCTACCATGCCATCGGACTGCGGATGTAATGCAGTTGTACGTGTTTTTCATATACCCAGTTTCCGGGACATTTCCTAACTTACGGTTTATTCGAAATTTCTCCCTTGGACAGAATTTAATTTTATTGTAGCACCATATCACATGACCCACTTGTTGATGAATATGTCCGCTTCTGTTTTAGTCTCCTGATTAGGAATTGGGTACACTTCTGGCTATTAACTGAAATAATCCATAACTACCAAGACATTTGTTTCCTAATTTACTAGTGGGAAATGGACCAGCTACGTCCGTTGCAATTCGCTCAAATGGCACCCCAGAGTTGTACTGCTTCATCTGGCCATGACTCTTGGACTTCGATCCTTTAGCTGCATTGCACTCAGCATAATTGGCAATGTACTCTGTAACCGATTGACGACAACCAACCCAATAAAACCTTTACTTTAATTTCTCCAAGGTTTTCGTGATTGCCATGTGTTCTCCACATGCACCGTTATGCAGCTAGTTGAGAAGCTCTGGAGTTCTTACTTTTGGAATAATCATAAGAGCTCGGAAGCTTTGTCCATCTTCGCTTTCCCATACTAGATACATGCAGCTAGACACCAACTTTAAACTGTTGTACTGAGCCCAATATGCCTTTGCGACCAGGCTTTCTGTAGCTATTTTTTCTGTCGTTGGATGTTTGTTCACTCTCACTCCACGCATTACACGTTTCAAATCAGGATCTTGCTCCTGACATTTTCGTAGTTCCTAGAGAGTAGATTGGGATGCGCTCTTCTTTGGCCTCAGCATTTGAGCAATGTCTGTATTCCAAATTACAGGGACCGCGGGACATTGCATCCGCATTTCCATGACTACTACATTTGCGATGCTGTGTAGAGAAGTCATAACTTTGGAGTCTCTCAATCCACTGTGCCAACTGCCCCTCTGGGTTTTTGAATTGAAGAAGCCATTTTAATGCTGCGTGATCTGTCCTTACTCGAAATCGCTGACCATATAGGTACTTATGAAAATGTTAGATGTACTTCATTCACGCCAGTAATTCCCTCCGAGTTACACAATAATTCTTCTCTGGCTTACTTATTGTCTGGCTATAATACGCAACCACTATCTCATGCCCGTTCATCAGTTGTGATAGAACGCCTCGTATTGCATACCTACTAGCATCCGTTTCCACAATAAACGTTGATCTTGGTACCAGATATGCTAACATTGGCACAGTACATAACCGTTTCTTCAGAGTTTGAATAGCCACTTCCTGTTCTTTATTCCCCTCAAAGGCTTTGTTCTTTTTCATGAGTTCATGGGGGTTACTAGCTACGCTGGCAAATTTTATAACAAACTCTCGATAATAGCTTC
Organism: Bactrocera minax; assembly: GCA_021498325.1. Taxonomy (NCBI): domain Eukaryota; kingdom Metazoa; phylum Arthropoda; class Insecta; order Diptera; family Tephritidae; genus Bactrocera; species Bactrocera minax. The sequence continues at coordinate 638,944 of JAKEEE010000110.1, read as the reverse complement.
ACAGTCCAAAGGAACTTCGCAATTCATGTAAATTTTTAAGACGGGGTCAATCTTTTACTGCCTCTATCTCTTCGATAGCTGTGCAAATGCCCTCCGTTGTTACTTTGTGTCTCAAATAGTTTACTTCTTTTTTGAACAGAGAACACTTCCGCGGGTTCAGCTTTAGGCCAACGCTAGCCAACCGTTGGAAAACCTCTTCCAGGTTCTTAAGGTGTTCGTCGAAGTTTTTACCCAACACGATGATATCGTCGAGATACACCAAACAGGTCTTCCAGTTTAATCCTTTTAATACCTGGTCCATAAGTCTCTCGAAGGTGGCAGGAGAGTTACATAATCCAAAGGGTATTAGGGTGAATTGCCATAGACCATCCCTAACGCTGAAAGTCGTCTTTTCCGTGTCTTCTTCGTTTACTTCCACTTGCTAATAATCACTTTTCAAATCAAATGTTGAGAATCAATTCGTGCTTGGTAACGAGTCAAGGGTGTCATCGATTCTAGGTAGTGGATAACTGTCTTTCTTTGTTACATCATTCAACCTTCTATAATCCACACAGAATCTCATGTTACCATTTTTCTTCTTCACCACAAGCGAACTCCATGGACTCTCTGATTGTTCAATTACACCTCTTTTGCCTATTTCACGTATGGTGTGGCTTACAACTTCGCATCTTGCTAATGGAACGCTACGAGAAGCCTGGCGGATTGGTCTCGCATCACCTGTGTTAATAAAATGTTTTACAAATTTGGTTCTGTCTATCTGAGTATCTGAGAAGGAGTTGTATAGCCTTAGTTTGATGATCTGTCTTTAGTTCCTCGGTTCATGCGTTAATTTCATTCGAGATGTCGTTTTCACCTATGGAATTTCCCTCAAGATCTGTTTCGCAATGTATCACAGCGTCAATCTCTTTACACTGCCCCAATATACAATAGCTTCTTTGGAAAGTTTGATTAGTGACTTGAACTCATTAAATACTCTTACAGAAACACATTTGTCTTGTCTTACCATAGCCAAGGTTTTTCCTATAAGTAAGTTTGATGTAGATTCTTCTGCGGCCTCAACAACTAACAACTTGTTCGCCTCATAATCGGCATCTATTTTTGCTTAAATAACTGCTTCTGATTTTGGTGGAAACTGCTGTTTTTTGTTATTATCTAATGTTGTGGTTGTTATCATATTTCATAATCCTGTTTTCCATGTCGATTTTGATTCCTTGAGAAAGCCCATGTAGCACGGCTGCCTTTCCAATTACGATCTCTCATCTGGAGTATCTTCTCTAATTGCAGTACGTAACTTTGTCTCAGCTAATGGTATTATTTTTTGATTGACCACGTCAGATCGAAAAATGGAATGTGTCGCACCCATATCCATAGTCAGTATGAGCCTTTCTCCGTCCACACGTCCACTAACAGTACTCGTAGTAATAACGTTACTCGTATTCTTGCTTATTTGTGAGATGGAGATTATAGGGCATTTACTTGCGGGAGCCAGCCCGTGCTCTTTTCGGCCGGCTCACTTTACTATAACGATTGGTTTGATTTAAAAGTTGCTTGATCTTTCTCAGCTTTGCGTTTGCGTAAAGTGGAATTATTGGACCAGTTAGATTCGGCACTACAGTTGCGTGCAATATAATCGTTTTTTCCGCAGTTAAAGCATGGAATCACGCCATCATTTTTCTTACGGGTTTCGGAAGATTTCTCCATTATTTTATCCTTCTTTTCAAGTGATTGATTCACCAAATGTGTTCCTCAATGTTCTGTTTAAATGTTTAAATGTTCGACTACTAAGCAGAGGTGCAGTTTCGTGCGTTAGAGTATACGAGGCGGTTTCTGCAAACATCAATTTTGGACATGATAACGCAGCATAACGTTTTAATCCTTTTATATTCATGTTTCAATATGTTTCAAAATGTTTCAATCTCCGTAGCAAATTCTTGGAGGGACTCATTGACTTTCTGGTGGCGATTTACCAACTCGATGTGAAAGATTTGCTTCCTGTCCTCACTATCATAACATTGCACCCATCTATGTTTCATAACTACTCCACTCGCAATTGGAATGGTTTGTAAGAATTCTGCTGTAGACCCTATTAAAGCAACGAATAATAGTGCGACTTTATCTTCAGTGTTCAAATTATTTGCAGCTACCTGCAAACTGAAGCCAAACTGAAGCTTAAAAACCTGGAACAGGATTGTACCGCCAAAGGGGGGAGTTTTTAAAGTAATCTCGTATAGAGGGTTTTTCAACACCTCCATTTCAGTCTTAATTTTATCTCTGTCATTTGTGAGGTCACCTGTGTCATACGTACCTTCTGCTCTTTCAACTGCTATGACACCTCTGCTATTTGTGAGGACACCTGTGCTAAAATCTGCGTCGATATACGTGCCTCCTGCTCTTTCAACTGAGGAAACAATTGTGATGATACCCGTGATGAAACTTGTGATTGAATCTGCGCCATTGCAGCCAAAATATTGCTCATGTACATAACTTTTGATGAACATTGAGTCTTTTCCCTTTCTTCTATCTAAGTTGTCGATTCCTCTATTTCTGATGGAAAGACATTTTCGTCAATATTAATGTTATCTGTTTCCATAGACTTTCGCACCCGAGATTGCAATTCGGATTTTATTCTATTTGTTGCCAAACCACGGTGCTCCTGCTCCTTTTTTTGGTTGTTAAATTTTTGGTTCATTGAATTTAATCTTTTTTTATATTATCTCATATGGGAATTATTTGACAATCCCTCTTCTGACACCAATTGTAACAGATTTATTAGATTAATCACCTACATTGAAACTCTACTCTGAGTTTGATCACTGGATTGTTAAATAAAAGTAACAATTTAATGGCTATATTTCTAATTCTATCTTTATTTCTATATTCTGTATTCTAATCCAAATAATTTCTAATTCAAAATGATTTCTAATTCAAAATGATTTCTAATTCAAATAACTTCACATTTTATTACTAGTTATTCGTGTTTGCAACTTCTTACTTATAGCTCACTTTTGCTTTACTCAGCAACACTTTAATTAGAACTGAGTCTGCTGCCGCTTCGCCAGCCCTTATGCAGTAAATCGTTACCAACACATCGCAACTCGAACGTTCGTTCTGCTTTATTCTGTCATTCGTGTTCGCCACATTATAGAAAACTTCGCCCCTTTATATCGTTATCGTTATATTGCATTGTTGCGCAGCACTAAATATTTTTGCTGACTATATTGTATTAATTTTGTACATCTAGCTGTTTCAATCATTGTTTAATGGACTCTTTCAAATTGCTCATTGGTTGCACTATAGCGTGGTTTACAAAAGTATAATTCGATTAAGATTAATTTAACATTCGCATTAAGGACTTAAATGTCGGTGTGGAAAAACTCGGTTCATTGTCCAAAGTTTGAAGCAATTCTAAAACCTTTTCTTGGATATTTGTCTTGTCCTATATTTGTTTCAATAGAAACATTTTGAAGAAACGTCTACGCATTAGATAAATTTAAATTTTTGTGCGTAGAAAATTCGTAAATGGAGATTTTACACTTCTTTTTGTGGAATTGGGGTTATGCCTTCTGGAATTTTTTTATTTCTTCTTCGGCATTCTTTTTTCCATTTCCCCCCAGTATTACAATATTTTTAATTGTTCATTTTTTAATAGCTTGGATGGGTTTTGGGTTTTTGTATTACGTGTTTGTTCGATTATTCCGGAATGATCCTCCCTATTAATAAAATCCATTAGAAAAGTCTTGTTTCAGATGTCCTTGAACTTCATACAAATCTTCTACATTACAATGAGTCGCAGTCATTAATCTTGGCTGAATAAAATCAAAATTCAATAAATTCTCTACCGTATCATATTCTATTAAATCCCTTTCATTTCCAAAAGTTTCGATCAAGTCATGAATCGTGAACCTGTTTTTACAGAACATAATCTGCTGCATAAATCGATTCACACGAAACACGAAACGGTTTTTGTTTTTCCTGTTTTTTTATTTTTCAAATACTTTTATTGCTTTTACACAAAGTTTTAGGTTGGTACACACATTTTGAAAAAAACTCTGTAATGGCGTGCCTTCTTTTAATTTTCGGCAAATGTTGATGGTTGGTGACAGGTATGTATTATACAATATAGACAATTTCGCAAAATTTTAATACCCATACAATGGCATATGCTCCTTCTCATTGGTTGCATAATTTCATTCTTTTTTATTAAAAATTTTTGGAACGAAGGTAACTAGATGCGTCAGTAGTTAATACAAATATTTCTGAATAATCAGCCTGCCAGAATTTCCGACGCCACGTGTTTCTCTAATCTATTGAAGGCAGAAATCTCTTCCTCATCTAAGGTTATTTTAAATTTCTTTGACATATTTTTGGAGCCTTACGGTTTTCCTCCGATAGGTAACTTGCCAAAGGTTTGGCTACCTCGGCATAATCTTTAACAAAATTGTGGTAGTATCATGCAATTTCCAAAAACATTTTAGTTCCTGCAAAATTTCTGGTACTCGGTAGTTAAAAATGAATTATGACAAATTTTATTTTATTGGGGTCTGTTTTGGCAACACTTTGGTCTACTGGTTAACCCAGGAACTCCATTTCTGTCTTGAAAAATTTTGTGTTTTTAGGTGAAAATTTCATATTAACTTTTTTTCCATAATTGTTTTCAAATTCTTGGTGTTGTGTACTGTTTTCCAATAAAATATTGATATCGTCCTAATAAACAAGAAATTAAGAAACATAAAGGGCTATGTTCGGGTGTAACCGAACATTTTATACTTCCCAAATGTGGAAAGATCAAAGGCGGCGAAATTCTACGAGGTGCTGGCAAAACTCCATATAAAAAAATTATAAGAATTCAATATTCATTATTCGGCGAAACTGTGATTGGATTACAATCGTATTTGGTATCCTGATAACTTATATCACAGGCCAAAGACTCAAAAATTTTCGTTAGTACATTTTGCTTCATGTCTCAACTATTTATATGAAAATCAACTAAATTAACTCAAATGAGATATTTTCAGTATAACCACGACCAAAGTGGCTTAATTAAATATATTAGGCATATGAGGAAAAAGTTAACCAGAGAAACAGAAATCATTATAATAGGAATAAAATGCTTAGACCATGGTCTAGAACGATTTCATTCATATTCAGCGCTAAATCACATTATGTTTAAGAAAACATATCCACTTAATTTCATTAAAATATTACGCATATTGACCGACATAAACGGTTTAAAGTTAGCTGGAAAGTCGTAAATCATTACATTTTGTATATTTTGGGGCTTGGCATTACTCAACTACACTAAAGAACATATTTCCATTTTATGAAGATAACTCGCACACTGACCGACATATTTGGCATAGAATCTACATGAATAACAAAAGTTATTATATATAGATGGTGAATATTTCGTTCCGGTTTCACACATTTTCGGCAGTAAACTATGGTATATCCAATATTACACGTTCACTTACGGTATAAAGCCAATCGAAAGTTGGGAAATTCTTATAATATAAAACCAGATCTCGTAAGAAATAATATGGTACGAAGTATGGTACGAAGTCAGCCATAGGCACTGAGGTCCATGTATTGGACAAATAAGGATTCGAAAGGTTATGATCCAATGTCGACTATTTTTGGGCATGAAATGGCATATCTTAAGGCGCAAGCGCAAGGCCTTATTTCTATATCTTAATTGGTGTTTGATTTATACTGTAAAGTGAAAGAAACAGACGAAATTTAAAAGTGTGTTATATGAGAAATAGGCGTGGTTGTGTTTCTTCAGCGAGTTAACGCACTTTTAGTAGTTTTCAACAGAACCCTTGTAGGAAGGTGAGCGGAGTTATCATCCGATTGCACAAATTTTCACAGTGTGTAAGGATATGCTAGAAAGACTTGTTCTGAACTTGGTTGACGTAACTGTTTGTAAAATATGTACATTAAGCTCATTGGGGGCCATGCCCTCAGACAAACAGTCACCCGGAATTCAACTCATCTCGATCTGCCTCGATTAGTTTTAGGTGTTACAAATAACCGTTAGGTGAACAAGACCTGAGAAACGATACATTCATAAATTGCATTGGCCAGATACATACAACAAAACTTACTGCTTCACAAACATTAATTAATGATTGCATTAATACACACTCTGTTTTTATGAAAGTTTATTTCTCTGCCGAACTGGGAAATTTTATTTCTCCTTTTTTCACCTTTGCAATAAGATTCACCACAGCCCACAAACTTCTGGAAAGAAACGGTAAACTTGCGGCCAAGTTGAAGTTATTGTCTACACATTTTTGGTATGAGCCGTGCTCAACGAATTTTAAATCTGTCAGAACTCTCATAGGTAAAGGCAGTGAGGTTTTTTGGTTAACGTTTGGGGCGAGTTCATAAAGGAGACTACGGCATCTCGTAAACTTCTTAAGTAACAGTAAAATAAAAATAAAAATAAAAGTAAAATATCTTCCATTATAACAAATGGATTTTCACAGCTATGCACAAAAAGTAAAACAGATGTTTTATTTGTGAAAAGCACTGTCAGGAGTCACGGACAATTTATCAATAAAAGAGATTTTTATTTATGACACAGAATAGAAAAATCTTGATAAATTAGAAAGGTGTTGAGTTCGCCTAGTACATAAAATAGAGGCGTAAATATTATATATTATTGTGCCAAGTAAAGAGTTAAAGCTGAGTTTTTATGTATACCATATATGGACTTATAGCTCCAAGGAAGACCAGAAAGCAGTGCAGAAGCTAGGAACCATTTGGACGATTTACGCTCATAAAAGCATAAATTATTTACGCATTTATTTCAACTGGATTGGTAAGAGTATTATTATTATTTAATTATGTCTAGGTAGCTAAGTAAAAGACATGTTCATCTTAAAAATAGAAGATGTATGCAAATTGTTCGGGCAAACTCATTATATAGAGGTAGCGAGCACTCACAAAATGCTGAAAGCCACTATAATGGCAGATTAGATCCCGAAATTTAGAATAAATAAAAGTTTTCGAAACATTTGTCTTCAAAATATAAATAAAGGTCCTACCGACATACGCATTTGCTATGAGGGATTATTGTTTCCACAGCAAATACGAAGTTAAATTTCGAAATTCGAATTTGAAACTATTGCTCAATGCATTCCGAATGCTGGATCCGCCATCCTTTTAATGCAAAAATTTAATTGCAAAAAATGCGATTGCCAAAAAGAAAAAAATCCAAAAATGTGTTTATCAAATGAATTAAACTTTCTTGAAATACCAGATTGCTTAAAAGATTTAACTACAATTGAAGAATGGCTAATAATGCCTAGATTGAATGTTATGACCATCCGTCCTTTGAGGTATCAAAGGCAGAGTTTGCTTAAAGGTGCTGTTGTTAATATGCCCATTTCTGTTAACATTTTAATCTTTTGACTACCGCCATCGACAAATCTTTAAGCCTTTTAAATATGTTTTTGGAGAGCGTTTTGTTAAAAACCTTTACTGGAGAGTGGAGTTTCAGCGGAGAAGTTTCCTACATTTACGTGGTATGTATTAGCTTAATAATGATTCCAGGATCAACCTTTAAGATCCTCATATATTTCCTGATGCCCTTAATTTCATTGACAATTATATTTCTACAGATGGTTCGGTGATCCACTTAGAAAATTATTTGGGTTACTAAAAGTATAATCATATTCGTTATTGTATTAGATAAATAAGAAGGCAACAATTTTTTCGTTTTGGTATAGCATATTCATCAATATCATCCACACAAATATTGCTACCTCTCTCAGAAGTAAATCAGAAATTGGAAGAGCATGGGTAAAACTTTTTAGAATTTAAAAAGTTTTAAAATCAACTCTAACTGCGTGAGACATTTCGAATTTAAATGATTTTGAATGCTTCCTGTAGACAGTAGAATAAATATGTCTTTTGATGACTATTTGCTAGCTCGGAGGTCAAGCTTAGCAAAACCCGAAACTTTTCTAAAAACATATGCAACACCGTTTCATAAACTCTTATAACCTTCTTGTTATGGAACTCCATAAAGCAAATATTGACTTTACCTTAGAGATGGTAGCAGTTTATAAAAAACACACTACGTATAATTCAGTATAGAAGATTTAGCCCAGATGTGGTTAAAGTTGAGGATTTCCGCGAAATGATAATGCTTTACTATCCAGGCGGAATAAACAGCAAGGTCTTATTGAAAACAATAACGGGTGGAACTTGCATAACATATCGCACATTCCAATTGAGGAAAATCAAAATATGATCCGCAAAGAGAACTTGAAAATGTCTTAGAAAGTCTTTATAATGAAATAGACATAGAAAAATGTGTACAAAATTAACTACCGGAAAATAAGTTCAAGAGGTTGGAACTTTCAGAAATAAAATCAAATATCAATTTTTTAGATTTGCACGGTGAAGATTCAACAAATAATGGCACTGAATCTGATTGCAATATTAGACTAATGAAACCACCCCCTTTAATTCCGGTTGAGGAATTATTATCATTAGTTCAAAGTCTATATATTAAGCATGGAATCTACTTGACGCATTTGATGCACTAGTTAAAAAAAATCGTTAATTTTATGAGTTCATTGTTGGCGGAGCAGGCGGATTAAAGAGACTTGACTCAATATTTTCTTTACCTGTTAATCAGTTGAATATAGAGTTGAGGCCACTTAGGAATGACTTAGCTAATTCATTATATTCCAGGCGTATCGATTTAAAATTAGTTATAATTGATGAGATATCGATGACAGATGCTCATATATTTAAAAACAAAAAGATTAAAACAAAAGTTCAATACAGACAGCTCCTTCGGTGATATATAGATTGTAGCGTTTGGTGATTTGAAGCAACTCTCACCTGTTGGAGATAGGTGGATATTCTCTTCTAATTGGAAAGATGCATACATCACATTAGTTGGTTCTCCTTTGTGAGAACTTTCAAATACCTCAATTTAACAGAAATAATGAGGCAAAAGGAGGATCAATATTTTGCTGTAGCATTAAACCCAATGGCGCCCGGTACTATGATAAATGATGATATATCACCGTGAACCTCGAGTATTCAATTCCGAAGAAGTTCCCGATAAAGATTATTGTGGTCCAGCGAAAAGACGAATAATTTCAATGCCCTTAAACTCAGCCGAATTCTAGCTGAGGACATCCTTTCAACCGCTAAGGACTCAGTTCAAGTAATGGGTACAGGTGAAAATGAGAAAATTTAGAAGGAGTTAAGGTTTTCACACCTTCGAAATGCAGGGACCTTATGTAATGACACTAAAAACTGTTGTCAAATATATAATTACAGTGAATGTAAACATACATTTATGATGGGTTGGTTAATGAATTCTTGGAACTTTCTATTGGTTTGATATCATGATCGAAAAAGCCTCATACTCTAAAAATTTCCTGAACATCAATTGAAAAAGTTCTGAGATGTTTTCAATATAAAAGAAATGAAGATATTTCAACTGAATGAAATCAATTTTCAACTGTTCCGGCTGAAGGATTAACTATTCATAAAAGTCATGGTTACACATAGAGTAAAGTTTTCGTTCATATTCGATCTAGAGTGCCTAGAGCTTCGATATATGCCGTTTGCAATCTAGCTATTACTTCCTTTCTTTCTAGTTTCTTCCTTATAGAAATTTTAATTTTATTTATTTTATTTAATTTAAACCAGCTGACTAAACCATTTATGTATATCAAATGTATAATATTTTAATGAAATTGAATGTTTTCTTAGCATAATATGGTTTAGCGCTGAATATGAATGAAATCGGTCTAGACCTTGGTTTAATCCCCATCCCTGTAATATTATTATTTACGTCCCCCTGGTAGCCTTTTTCCTCCATAAAAATATTCCTCCACAAAATATCTCCATAGAAGATGTTGCAACAAAATTAAATCAGAATATTTCGAATTATATTATGTCTTTTGGTAATAAAATTTATGGCTGTTGTATCTTCCCAGAGATACATATACATAAATTTTTCTCTTAGTTAGATTAACTTTATTCCAAAGTAAAAATATTTTTCCAAAGTAAAAATTAATATCATGCCAAATATGATTGTAATACATTCACAATTTCGTCTAATAATAAATGTTGAATTCTTACGTTGTGCTAACGCCAAAATCTTTTATAATTGATTTATGAAATAGATTTAAATTACATTCACACACAGTATTATTGAAAAAGAAAACTGATGTATTTATTTCTGATATTTCTGTTATTAAAAACTTATTAAAACTGAATTTTCATATTGTTTAATAAACCGTATGTCTCGCAAAAATAGTGCTGTGCTCATAGAGAAATCACCTAAATCAGCTACAGTAGAATACTGTAAGTCTTAACCAAAATAACCCACCGGGTATAGCATTTAATTTATTATTTTTAACACAAATTATTCACTAAAAACAGTTCAATATATTTTTGTTTAATTAATTATAACCTAAGGTAATACATTAACTATACCTAAGCTAATGCAAGTATGTTACACAAGCGACTAAAGCTATACCAACCAAACTTACTGACAACAAGTCTTTCTAGCACTTTCTTATACAATGTGAAGATGGTGATACGCACTAAAGAAGCGTGAACGAAGCTAACTGGGTCGGCTTCACACTACCTATTCCTAAGGACGTAATCGCTGGTGCTGCTGCTCGTTTCATTTTCACTGGATGAATTGCGAACGTGCCCCCTAATTTCGCAGCCAAAGTAACACTTTTAGCAAACGAGCGTGACACCTTACGCCCGGTCGTTTCCTGTGATCCCCACATAAGGGATCTCAATTTGGAAATTCGACAACTGGTAAATCCATATGAGTGGATAAAATGAGTAGGGCCCCTGAAGTCCTGCAACCTCTCCGCCGGTGAGAACAAGCTTTGGACCTGCCAATCCCTGTCCAATCCGAGGAGACACGATGATCAAGTTGAAATTCAATTTTATAGTCATGCCTCCTCGGAACCGAAAAAGTGCGTAGAGCTATTTTAGCTGACAATGTGTACTGCACCCTTCGGTGGACAGGGCCAAAAGACGTGTTACCCGATGGCTGTGCAAAATGCCAAAAGACTGCGTACCGCTTGCTTTCACCGTCAAGGAGGTTCAGGTTGTCATCAACAAGGCCAAATCGTCTAAACCAGGGCACTATGGGTGTAAATTACCTCACCAAGTTTCTCAACTTGTCACTGAATATACCCAACATGTAGAAAATCGGAAGAGTGGTCCCACTACTAAAACCTGGGAAGTCGGCCAACCTGGGAAATTCCTATTGTCCCATAACAGTTGTGAAGACACGTGAGGGTTTGCTGCTCCCACCATTGCATCATGCACTCACCATTTGAGCCTAGCTGAACACCAACCGTTCAAATCCGTGAAGTACACACCACCACCACAGCTCTTAGCAACATAAACGCCCCGATAACTCGTGGTCCTAATAAAAAAACCTTGTGAGAGGATCATCCTAGCATCGTTGAACGTGTCAAAAGTCGTGTCAAAAAGACAATTTGCGCTGAAGAAATGGGTCAGGAATTATCTGAGCGGTCGTGAGTCGTGTGTATTATTTTGAGGTCGAAACTCAAAGCTGAGAAAAATTAACAAGTGGTTCCGACGGGCGGTGTTCCATCCCCATTACTATTTAATTATAACATCTCGAAACTCCCTCAACAACCAGAGGGAGTTTCCATTACCTCATATGCTGACGATTTCACGATATTATCGGGCAACGGAATCGATGACATATTTTTGAAAGTTGACGCCTATCTTCACAACTTTTCTCTCTTCTTCACTGCAAGGAATCAAGCACTCTCCCCCACCAAATCCATAGCAACCATATTCACAAACTGGATGAAAGACCTTAAACATATTTGTCGATGATATTAAAATTCCGACGGTCAATAACCCAAAAAGATTGGGTGTTACGTTTGATAGTCTGTACACCTTCACTCCGCAAACGACCGTGATCATTACCAAGACACAGAGCTGCAACACCTGGGCAAAGGCAAAGGAACGTTGGTGTAAACCTACAAGGCAATCGGTCTCCTGGTTATAAATTACGCAGCCCTAATATGGTCACCTGGATGCAGCTGAGGAAGATTCAGATTTTTCTGAGATTCAAAACACCGCTCTTCGAACAATCACAGAATGTCTCTTGAAGTCTTCTATCGAACATTTACATAATGAGACATGAGGTATGAGGTATGCTCCCGGTTAAGGACCACAACACACTCTTTTCTAAGCAGTTTCTGCTCGGATGTTTTTGCAGAAATCATCCCTGCAACACCTTACTTGAAGCGAAACCCCCTCCTAGGAACATTAAGAGAATATTCCGGCAATACCACGTCGAGATACAGCCCTATACCAAACTTCGAACTCGACTAACTTCATACAAGTTTTGAACGCTATTCACAGTTGAGCTATTAGCACCTTCACTGACTCTCTCCCAGTGAATGGCTTCCTTTGAGTGCAAACACCAGCCATCCAAGAACAAGAACTCGAGTTGCCGCGTGAGACCAGAGTAAACTTTGGGCAACATCGTTCTTGATTATGTAGCAGGCTGAACTACTTACTACCTATCTAGAATTGTCCCCGACATACTAAACTTAGATCCTGCATACAAAGAGTCCTCGCGTGACTCTAACCAGCTCTTTTCACCCCTCATGAAACCAACTTTCCTAATACCCTTCCCTAGGGCTCCACCCCGTCAAAACAGCTTGTTTCCTGGACCTACCGTTAAGTGACTTCGATGAGAGTTAATTTTGTGCTTTGCTCAAAATAGGGTCAACCTATTCACTACAACAGCAATAACATATCGGAGTAAAACTTTGCACAAGTACCGCCTTTAGGTTATGTCATCTCACTTCCAAAAATGGTCGAAATTAGACAACAACGGTTGCATCAAATACCGAATATGTGAATCTCAGTGTCTATAGCAGACTTTTTACCGAAAATAGCAATCAATCTATCAGATATATTATTGAAATTTGAAAACATCAAATGTGCGCTGGTGTTAAAATGTACAAAACCGAGTCAATACTTCCCCTAGCTCAATACAACTAATATAAGATTTCCAAACTTCCATTATCTTATCTGCTGGTCTTATGCTGTACATATCGGGCAATATATAGGATATTTTAGAAAAATTAAGTGAGCGCATAATCTTATATATGTTACAGTTTGGTGGTGAAAATGGGTGAAATCGATCTATGAATTACCCAGCCCCATATACTACATATAATTTCTTAGGTTTAGTGGGCTTTACGTCAAATATATAGGTCGAATTCTGAGTTAGTTTACATGCCTCCACAAAATTAACCTTTAAATATTTCGATTAGTATCGGAAGTAAAAATTCACGCAATAATATGCTGATATAGTCAATTGTGTCGGTTAGATTGATTTCAGTATAAATATCTCGGATATGAAGCAAAAGTTTATGATATGATCACTTTATGACCTATAGTCTAAGTTAATAACATGCCAAATATTATTGTAATACATTTACAATTTCGTCCAATAATGAAAGTTGAATTCTTAGGAAACATTTTTATACTCTCGCAACATGTTGCAATAGAGTATATTAATTTCATTCACCAAACGGTTGTTTAAACCTAAAACTAATCGAGATTGATATAGACTTATATACACATAAATGATCAGGATGAAACGCATACAAGATTTTCATTTAAGATATACCATCGTATAAATAAAAAATGCGTAAAAATAGTCGAAATCGGCATATAACTTTTCAAGCCCCCATAAACCCAAATAATGACCACAGTGCCTGCGGCAGACTTTATATCGAAATATCGGAAAATCTGTGAAAATCGTGCTCTTGTGTCAAAAATGAGGAAAATCGGGAAAATACTTCCACTAGCCCCCATATACCAAACATAAGGATTTTCAACCTCCCATTAGATTTTATATAATATACATCGGTCAATTTGCGAGGTATCTTAATGTATGTAAAAAATTGGATCAATATCACCACTAGCCCCCATATACCTAATATAAGAATTTCAAACATTAGTTTGGCTTTATATGGTATATGTCGGTCAATATGTAATATATCTCAGTAAAATTAAATTAATTTTAAAAATGTGTGAAATTAGTCTACGAGTTAATCTAGCTACTATCTACATATAACGATTTTCGTTATTCTAGCAGACTCTATTCCGAATAGCTGAGTAATGCCAAAAGTTAACGCAAACAGTCCACAGCTTCATCTAGCCCAAATATACCAGATATAATCGTTTGTAACTTTTCAGCTCACTTTAAACCTTTTATGTTGGACAATATATGTGATATTTTAATGAAATTCCATTTCTCTTTTTGACTTTTTTCCATTTAATTAAGGTACGTTGGTTGAGTTTATAAAAAAATTCTCAAAATGTAAGGTTACGTAGTTCTCACTGGGTGTCTTTTCTTTCGTGCTCACTCACACGGTCGCAGTTCCTCTCATGCCGACCACTGGAATAAAGTGACTGCTTGTTGAATGCACGCTCGCATTCATGAATGAAAATGTTTTTGTTGTGTGCTTTACTAAAACTTTCGCCTTCGTCAATTTGCCTGCCATATTGTGTCATGATGCTGCTCATGCTTTTTGAGGCCGTTGTTGTTTTTGTAGAACAATGATTTTAGTTTTTGCTGATAGCTGGTATACTTAGGTGTGCACACATATACACACGTACGTAGTTTTGTTCGATAACGTCATACACACATATGTACATATAGAGCAGTGCGTTCAAATGTAATTCACTGAAAAGTGATAATATCATGATTTCAATTCGTAAAGTCATTCATACATATTTGCATGTGCAGATACATGAGTATGTAAGTTTTATTTGATGAAAGATGTACACGGACTCACACTATAAATGGGACACAACAAAACTATTTGACTTTTTAACTTAAAATACGAATTTACTATTCAAATTTTATGTAAAGTATACTAATTTTTTTAAAAATTCCTTTTTATTTCAAATAAGACATATATTTCTTTTATTGAAATGAAGGCAAAGAACCAAAGTTTATGCTATAACAACAACAAAATGAATATAATTACACTTATTGTGCGTTCATTGCAACTTATACTTGAATTACTGTTAATATTTCTTCTTCAGAGCTGGTTGTGGTGTAACAAACTCATCGTATTTTGCTAGATTTTGACAATTCCCATGCTGGTCCGCAATTGAACCTTCTCTATAGTAGACGTTCTCTGATGATATTTTCATTTCTTGGCAAAATTTTATATTAGTCAAGTGAGGAAGGGCTAAGTTGGCTAAGTAAAGTAAGGGTGTAACTGAATACTTTATACTCTCGCAATATGCAAGTATTAAAAGAGGGGACATACTCTCAGATGCTGACGCTTAAACTAAATATGATATCAATATATAATATCATATATTATATCAGTGGCGGTTTAGCAGAGAAGCGTTGAATGAAAAATATGCTCAGAAATATGCATTGTTATTACAGTCGAGTGTTAGCCTTTTCGTTTATATTTTTATATTTTACCGGAAATTGATATGAAATTACTTTTGCGAATATTTATGAATGCATGCACAACTGATAATATTTCAATGAAATTAAGCAATTTCAAAGGAATATTGTAGTCAAATGTATTGGACCTTCATAAATATTTAATAATTTGGTTGCTTTCTACATAATATACTTTAAAAATAAATATTTTTGTTTTGTTACTAGTAGAAATAAAATATATTGCAATATATACAGTGACTCACACTATAAATCGGACACCCCAAAACTATTTGATTTTTTAACTTAAAATATGAACAGTAACCAAAGTATGCTAATTTTTTCAAAAATTCTTTTATTTCAAATAAGACATATATTTTTTATTGACATGAAGAAAAAAAATCAAAGTTTATGTTATAACAATCACAAAATCAACATATTTACATTTCTTGTGCGTTCAATGCAACTCACTGTTGAAATGGGATAGTTTGTAGATTTAAGAAAAAAATTAGGTCTGTGGGAGTTCAATATCTTGTGGATTTTCCTTTCTTATTTAAAACCTCATGGAGACGACGTGACATACGTTCCACAAGATTTTTGCATATAAAAGATTCTATCGCTCCATTCTTCTTCCACGGCTTTCTTCAACTCTGATTTTATTTTAATGTTTCTTTTGGACAGTTTTTTTTTAAGTCCTGCTCATAAATGCTCTATGGGATTAATGTCGGGGGATTGAGCAGGCGTACAAAATATTTTTGAGCAATTCTAGAGCAACTAATTTTTAGCATTACAGGATTTGTGATTTGAGTCGTTGTCTTCAATCGTTGTTGTCAATCACGAATCTCAAGTTTCTCCGTGCTGCTATGAACATTTGCTTTCAGAATGTCTATATATCTAAAAAATGCAGTTTTCCAACCCCATCCCCCGACATACAACTCCAAATCATCACTGAGCCACCCCCGAACTTCACTGGTTTTTTTTGTCGTCCAATTCTTTGTCAGGCATTCTCCATAGGAAACGCTTGCCGTCTGATCCAAAGATTTTAATTTTTGTTTCGTCAGTGGAAAGAACTTAAAGATAACTGAAAGTCACACCAAGTTTCATGAATGAAGCTTTAAAAACACTTTACCTTACGAAAAAAGAAAAGCCCTTATCTTGATATTTCAGAGCAAAGTCCATTCTTCCTATATATTTTACGATTAAAAATAATATATTGGACCCTAAAAACTTTAAATTTATTGCCTTTAAATTACCTAAAACACAAAATGTAATTCATTACAGCAAAAAGCATTCAAAACCATAAATAATTTCACATTGGGCACATTTACCTTAGCGGCCCGATTATATGCGGTGTTATTTCGTCGCTATCTCGACAACGACTAAACGATAAAGCGTAAGTGTACGTGCGATGTAAGTTAGCGCAATTGTGCTTTGAAGTGCAAACCACTGCTTTATTCATAAAAGCAAACGCCAAACGCATCTCTCCGCGCATGCCCTTGCCCACGAGCGCCTTTTCGCGACGATGTGTACCAAAAAATAAAGATCATAAATTTAACAACTTTCTGATGTTCCTTCCAGAATGGGAAAGTTACAACCCCGCAAACAAAGTTACAAAAGTGGCTACTTGTCGATTTAAAATATTTTCAATTCTAAGATAAATTACCGTGATTCGCAAAAATTTACTTCGATATGCATGCATGATCATACATAAACATACATATTTACGGCAGTTTGTGAGCAAAGCATTTAAGAGCAAGCGAAGCCGTGACAATCGGTGGTCGTTTGCTTATTTCCTTTATTTCGGCCCAGCTCGGATTTTCCACCAACATCGCAATGTTGCGACTCTCTGTCATCGCAAGAAGCCATCCATCCATCAACCATGGTTATACATAATTGCGCTTAATATGTATTGAAAAATATTGTTGTATTAATGGCATACCTACCTAACTACATGCGTATAAATATCATGTCAACATATTGTACTATATTTAAATTAAATGCAATTAATTTTTGTGAGAATAAGGCATAAAAAATTAACGAAAACGTGTATGGGCACCTGGGCCCTTTTGCCTGCGAACGTACTATCTCATTAGACATATTTTCATGAAAACAAAATCATCAGCTTTGGTCACTCTTTGTCCGCGGCAACTAAGATTTTACGTGAAGCCATGAGGATACATTTTTACATACATGTATACACACATACGGGCGAACGTTTGGCTTGAAGATGAAGATGTTACAGAAATTTTTAATGAACAAAACAAATGAATACACGTATTTCATTTTTGATGAAACCGATTTTAATAATACGATTTTGCTGAAAGTTTTTAAATGTATAAAACGGGAAATAATATTATATATAGAAGCATTTTTTTTATTTAAAGATACTAGTTTTTATATTTTTTCATTATTAGAACACAAGGGGATAATTGCAGCTGTTGAATGCATGCAATATTATGTGTTGTATATTGCGTTTTTCGAATATACGAACAAAATTTCTGTAATTTTTCAATAGAGTAAATTGATAAGTATTGTGAAACAAAGTTTTAATAATTATTGGAGCCACCATTGACGGATATAACTTTTTTAATCCGGTCGGGCATTGAAGCAACGAGTTTTTCGAAAACTTCGTTTGAAATTTCCTCCTCCCACTCATTTTCAAGAACTTTTTTTAGCTCTGTCGGTAGTGCAGTTTATGTTGAGTCACTTTCTTATTCAGGGTGTGTCATAGATGTTCAATCGGATTCAAATCGGGTGAATTTCCTGGCCAAGCCATATGTAGTATCCCGACATCTTCAAACATTTTCTGTACCTGGAAAGAAAAAGTGATGATATATAAGCTAATTATGAGCAGAGAACATAAGAATGTATTGGAAAATAATTACCATGTCAAACATACCGATTTGGTCCGATGGTATGGGGCGGAGTCATCCTAAAAGATGGCTTCGTTAGTATGTCCGCATTGCTCTCATATAGTCGATAAGATAAAATTTGATACAATTTCTCCGTATTTCTGCGCATTCATCATACCATCAACAAAGAGGAAAGGACCCCGAAGGAAGTGAGAAAAGCATTCCCAGACCATTTGGCTTTCAGGATTCTTCACCGTTCTTCCCACACAATTATCCTCAATTCGTTCTCCCGGAAATCTAACAGGAAATCAACGCTCATAACTTCGAACTTGAATTCAAATACGCATTGAAGCAGAAAACGTCTATCATAGAGAAAGTTCATGGCGTACCGATTGTCAAATTGGTTCAATCTTCGCAGGGGTACTGAAAAAATTAAAATAAAAAAAACTACAAATAATTATTAGAGTGTTTCACCACAGTTATATATGAGTGGGCTCGAAAATAGCAGATTTGAGCCCTTTCAGTCTTAAGTGAGAAAAGTAATGTTATTTCAATGTTATTTCAATGTTATTATGTACGCTTATGTATCCTGTACGCTTACAATGTACGCTTACAGTTTTACAGCTTACAATTATTTACATTGCGAGAACGACTCTCCATATAATTTATATGTAGATATTTTGTTAATATTTGGTATCAAAATATAAAATTACACAATGCATATACAAAGTATATCTGTACAAATTGACCTGAAGCATGAATCCTTAAATTCTTTTAAAATATATAATCAAGTAAGGATTTCATTATTACCTATATACATAATAATATAGTTAATATAAATTTAATGAGTTGTATGTATGTAGTATATTTATTATATTCATTTGCTTTGGTCGTTAAAAGTATATATAACATCTTAAAAAACCAAACGTTCGTATATGTGACATTTGTACATACGTATGTAATTATATATGCATATAAACAAATTTTATAGAGTCATACGCATGTTTGTACATTTGTGTACATACTATATACATTTATATGAAACTATGTATTCCCGTGGCTTCATATAAAATCTCCGTTGTCGCGGACAACGAATGGCCGAAGCTCATGGTTTTCGTTTGCATGTCAAAGATATGTAATGAATCTAGTGGATTCGCGGGCAAAGAGGTCCAGGTGCCCATACATATTTTGGTTAATTTTTCTATATTCCGCAATTCTCACAATAATCAATGGTAGGCAATTGAAATATAGTACAATATGTTTGTAGAATATTTATATCCATTTAATTATTAATTATTCTAATTCCTACGTAGTATTTTTTAATATGAAGTTCCTTTTGATCCTTGGGCATTACGAGAGTATGAAATGTTCGGTTACACCCAAACTCAGCCTTTCCTTACTTGGTTCTAATTTGTCTTGTTGTGAAAGTCATCAGGCGCCCTTTCTCCTGGTATATGTATTTATATACTTTCTGTTCTGTATTTGAAGAAAGAAAGAATTTGAGAAAAAACTCATAAACGAAAAAAATATAATTTGAATAAAAAATAAACATGTATATAACAAAAAAAAATTTTTCAAGTCATTGAACTCAGCGCTTTACTAAATATCGTCGCAAATGACCTTTAATTTGATATATATATAATTTATCACGTGAAATGTGAAGTCAAAAGACCCTGAGTTTAATTATTTTTGGAATATGTTCTATACTTATGTACAATGCGTCTTGTAGAGGTAATAATTATCCAAACGTATTCAGTTAACTATCACATTAATCGAGTTAAGTGTTTAAAGTTGTCCTTTTCTACTAAAACATGGCCGTCAAAACTGTGAATCAAAACTGATTTAGAACTTTGTTTATGATTATCAACCAATTTAAATCCAATTGTATCCATTCATATCCAATCCAATTATACATAAAAATAAAAATGCTCACATTTTAATTAAGACTAAATTTCTCAAAGAAATGGCTTGGTCAATACCTAGAAAAAAGTTCATTTTTCCACAATGTAATTTGCGAATAAGAAGGCACAGATAAGGTACAGTACACAAATTAAACAAATGTTTTCTATCTGTGAACGTAAATATAAGCGACTTAAATATGCTTGAACTAGTAAGTATTTCATGTGTCCCATATACTAATTAGGTACTAATTACTGTTCGTAATTTTGCTTTTCAAATTTATATTAAGTAAACATTAAAATAAAATACAAATAATAGAAGCGAAATAAAAGTACACGATAACCGTAATCAAATTATCAAAAAAATTAAAAAATAGCACAGACGTACCCTACATTTTTTAGCGAGAGAAAACTGTTTCAAATTAGAAAAGTTAATTGCTATATTAGCTTTTACATATGACAAATCGCTTAACATAGTTATTTAACTCACAATTCAACACAAATATCAGAAAATTATAAATTTTTTCGCCTTACTTGTTCTACTTGAAGTTGAACATACATACATCGAACGCATTATCAGTAGCTGAGCGCTCCCATTTACGCTGTTTGTGAACATCTGTTTTACGATAGGACTTTAGGACACTAAAATACTTCCTTTCTTCATACATTTTTTAGCCTAAGGTAAAAATAAACCTCGAATCCCTACTCAAATTTCAAAAAAAGCTTTTTTTTTTCTCAATTAATTTTTTTTTTAATTTTGTTTGATTTAGATACTCGTAATGCTTTTGTTGCTTTTATGTATATTTATACATATAATATAAATATTATATTTATGATTATCACTGCCAAATTGACCAAAGATACATTTCAAAATAATATTATTTCATTAATCAGTCTACAGTTTTCCTGATGGTAATGCTTAAGCAGAGACATGGATAGTTCATATATATATATTTACGTGCATACATATGAACAAGCATCATTTGTTTGGCAATATATTATATACTCTCGCATTATGTTGCAACAGAGTCTATTAGTTTTTTTCACCTAACGGCTGTTTGTAACATCTAAAACTAATCGAGATAAGTGTAGAGTCATATATATATATATATATATATATATATAAATGATCAGACGAGACTGTCTATCCGTCGGTCTGTCCATTTCTCCGTGCAAGTGATAGGTTGAGTAAAAGTTGAGAAATCTTAATGAAATTCGGCTCACCTGTTCCCTGGCACTTAGTGGAGGTTGGTAATGTAGATGGGTGTAATCGGACTACTGCCACACCCAAAAAATGCCGTTAAACAAAAACCTATAAAATGCTATAACTAAGCTCGCAACTAAAAGAGAAATTTAGTACAGGGAATCACTGTAGGGAGGGGCACCTGCGGCTTAAAAATTTTTAAAAACTGGGTATAGCAACGCGCCCTAATGGGTTTAATGTACTTATCTCATAAACTGCTAAAGCTGTATCAACAAAAATTACTGTGGACACATCTCTCTGACACCTTCTTCGACAGTGTGAAAGTGGATGAAATCCTGTTAAAACCGCGCCCACCTCCCATGCAAAGGTTATGTTGAAAACTTCTAAAAATGCGTTAACTCGATAAAGAATCACCTCAGAATGATTAAATTTCACAGCTAGAATGGTACTTAATGGTTTCACAGTAAACAGTATAAAAATTTGGAAAATGTGTGTGGCACCGCCTACGTTCAGGTGAAATCCTATTTTTCGGAAACTGCTCTAATCGGAATCCAACAACGCATACTTACCATATATCACAATTTTAAAATTCCATATGATTCCTTCACTTTACAGTATATAAATCAATTGCCAATAAAGATATCAGAGCAAAACTTTACACAAATAGTGCCTTCCAACCATGTCATTTCATGTTTAAAAAGTGTTGAAATCCGAATATAACTTTTCAAGTCCCCAGATACCGAATATGTGGACCAAGTGCGTATAGACGACATTTTACTGAAAACATCGGCCAATCTGTGAAACATGTGCCAATAGATTATTCAAGTTCAGACCAAATTTTTCCCTGAAATTATCATGCCCTGGTGTTAAAAAGGGGTAAAATCAGGTAAATACTTCCATTAACTCACATATACCTTTACTTTATGAGCTATATATCGGTCAACCTGTGAAGTGTCCTAATGAAAGTCAGACAGTATATTTTCTTGTAATAATATCTCGTGATACCAAATATGAATAAAATTTCATCATTGTTACGCCTAGCCCCCATTAACCAAATATTAAAATTTCAAACTTCCGACGGCTTTGTACGGTCAATATGTATGATATCTTAGCAAAATTAAGTGAACGTGTAATATTGAATATATCATAGTTTACTGCCGAAAATGTGAGATATCGGTGAATTTCCCCAGCTCCCGTATTCTACTTATAATGATTTTCGTTCTTACAGCAGACCTTGTGCCGTCGGTCGGTATGCCGGTCAATGTGTAAGTTATCTTCATAAAATTACGTAGAAACATATACTCAAGTAACTAAACTATATATCATTCTCGTGTCTAATATCAAAAATTGATGCAATCAGTCCAGATCTTCCCCTAACCCCAATATGCCCAATGTAGTGATTTCCGACTTTCCACCCGACTTTAAAACGTTTATGTTGCGAAAGATGTGTTATACATCTATATATGTATTATAATGAAATTAAGTTGTCATGGTTTCTTAAACATAATGTGATATAATGTGTATGTGTGTAATGTAAATAAATATTTCGATCACGAAGCAAAATATAGTGTTGAAACTAAGTGAGCCTATGACCTATAATATAAGCAACTAAAATGCCAACTATGATTACAATGCAATCTCAATTTCGTCTGATAATAAGTGTTGAATTCTTACGCAACATTTTTAAATATAAGTCAACACGTGAAGACATCTTCTATGATCTTTGGAAAATTTGGGACTAGGAGATTTCCTTGCTGACATTTTCGTAGTTTTTTCAGGTCTTCTGTCGATGTCATTGTCATTAATCGGAGATCTATAATGTCTTCTTTGGTCTCAGCTTTTGAGCAATGTCTGCATTCCAAACTACAGGGACGGCGGAACATAGCATCCCCATTTCCATGACTACTACATTTGCAATGCTGTATAGAGAAGTCGTAACTTTGGAATCTCTCAATTCACCGTGCCAACTGCCCCTCTGGGTTTTTGAATTGTAGAAGCCATTTTAATGCTGCGTGATCTGTCCTTACCCGAAATCGCTGACCATATAGGTACTTATGAAACTGTTTGATGTACTTCATCAACGCCAGTAATTCCCTCCCAGTTACACAGTAGTTCTTCTCCGGCTTACGTATCATCTGGTTATAATACGCAGCCACTTTCTCATGCCCGTCAATAACTTGTGATAGCACGCCTCCTATTGATTGCCCACTAGCATCCGTATCCAAAATAAACGTTGATCTTGGTACCAGATATGCTAACATTGGCACAGTAGATAACCGTTTCTTCAGAGTTTGGAAAGCCACTTCCTGTTTTTTATTCCACTAAAAGACTTCGTTCATTTTCGTGAATTCACGGAGGCTACTAGCTACGCTAGCAAAATTTACAAGTTCATAGTTCAAGGTAACTTCGCAATTCATGTAAATTTTTAGGACTGGGCCAATCTTTTACTGGCTCTATCTCTTCGATAGCGGTGCAAATGCCTTCCGTTGTTATTTTTCGTCTTAAGTAGTTTACTTCTTTCTTGATCAGGGAACACTTCCTAGGGTTCAGCTTTAGACCAACGCTAGCCAACCGTTGGATAACCTCTTCCAGGTTCTTAAGGTGTTCATCGAAGCTTTTACCCAACACGACGATATCGTCGAGATACACCAAGCAGATCTTTCAGTGTAATCCTTTTAATACCTGGTCCATAAGCCTCTCAAAGTTGGCAGAAGCGTTACATAATCCAAAGGGCATTACGGTGAATTGCCATAGACCATCCCTAATGCTGAAAGTCGTATTATCCTTGTATTCCTCCTTTACTTCCACTTGCCAACAACCACCTTTCAAATCAAGTATTGAGAACCAATTCGTGCCTAATAACGAGTGCAAGGGGTTATCGATTCTAGGTAGTGGATAGCTGTCTTTATTAGTTACATCATTCTACCTTCTATAATCCACACAGAACCTTAAGTTTACACCTTTCATCTTTACCAGTACTACAGGTGAACTCCATGGACTCTCTGATTGTTCAATTACACCTCTTTTGCCTATTTCACGTATAGTGTGGCTTACAACTTCACGTTTTGCTAATGGAAGGTTACGAGGAGCCTTTCGGAATTTTCACGCATCACCTGTGTTAATAATATGTTTCACAACTTTGGTTCTGCTTGATTTGGAATCGTCTTTACCAAATATGTTGGAGTATCTGACAAGGGGTTGTTTGGCCTTATTTTGAGTGTCTGTCTGTAGTTCCTCGGTCCGTGCGTTGATATAACTCGAGATGTCGCTTTCACCCATAGAATTTCCTTCGTGACGTATTTCACAATTTATCACACCCTCAATCTCCTGACACTGCCCTAATATAGCTCCTTTGGAAAGTTGGATTAGTGACTTGAACTCAATAAGTACTCTTACTGGAACACGTTTGTCTGTTGCCATGCCATGAGAAGGCCAGGGTTTTTCCTATAATTAAATTTGGTATAGATTCTTCTGCTACCTCTACAACCCACAACTTGTTTGCTCCATAGTCTACATCTATTTCTGCCCAAATAACTGCTTCTGATTTTTTTGGAATCAGCTGTTTTTTTTTATCAGTACTAACTGTTATCAGTCTAATGTCGTGGTTATTATCGTAACCGAACATAAATGGCACTGCCATATTGGTATAAGTCATTATACCGTTTTCCATGTCGATTTTGATCCCTTGATTAGCTAAAAAGTTTGCTTCTATTATGATTTCGTCGACGATGTCTGCCCCTATCAAATTGTGTAACACAGCTATCTTTCCAATCGCGATCCAAACGTTATTTCCACGAAAACTTGAGTATCTTCTCCAGTTGCAGTACCTAATTTTACCCCAGCTAATGGTATTATTTTTTTATTAACCAGATCAGATAGAATTATGGAATGTGAAGCATCCGTATTCACAGTCAGTATGCACTTTTTGCCGTCCACGCATCCATTAACGCTGACGTTACTCATATTCTTGCTTATTTGTGAGATGGAGATTACAGGGCATTCACTTGCGGGAGCCGGTCCGTGCCCTTTTCGGCAGGCTCGCTCTAGTTTAACGATTTGTTTGATTTGAGAACTGTTTGATCTTCCTCAGCTTTGCGTTTGCGTCCAGTTGCATTATTGGACCAGTTAGATTCGGCACTACAGTTGTGTGCAATATTACCGTTTTTTCCACAGTTGAAGCATTTAACCAGACCATCATATTTCTTTTATTTCGGGAGATTTCTCCAAGATTTCATCCACCTTTTCAAGTCATCGATTCACCCAAGCGAGTTCTTCTTTTTCTACTCAATGAGCTTTAAGTGTGCGATTACTAAGCAGAGAAGCCGTTTCGTGCGTTAGACCATTCGAGACGGTTTCTACAAATGTCAAATTCGGACATGCTAACGCAGCATAGCATATAGCCTTTCGTATTCCAATAACGAATCTCTGAATTTTGATGTCATCGAATTTGTGTGTATGAGCCAAATTGGCTAACGTTTGAACCTCTGTAGCAAATTCTGGCAGAGTCACATTGGCTTTCTGGCGGCGACTTTGTAACTTGATGTGGAAGATCTGCTTCCTGTGCTCACTATCATGACGTCTTTCTACCGCGCCCATGGAAGTTTCATAACTACTCGATGCGCAATTGAGAATGGTTTGTAAGAATTCTGTTGCAGACCCTTTTAGTGCAACGAATAATTCAGCGGCTTTATCCTCAGCGTTCAAATTATTTGCAGCTACCGTCTTTTTAAACTGAAGCTTAAAAACGTGGAACAGGATTGTGCCATCAAAGGACGGAGGTTTTATTTCGGTAGAGCCTGTCGACATAATTTGACTATTTAATTGTAGCTCGTGGAGCCGATTTTTTAACTCTTCCACTTCAGCCTTAATTTCATCCTGCTCTTCCGAAATCTGCGATGACACCTCTGCCAGCTGTGAGAACACCTGTTCTGAAATCTGCGTCGACGCCTCTTTTATTTGTGAGGTCACCTGCATCGATATACGTGCCTCCTGCTCTTTCAATTGCGATGACACCTTCGCTATTTGTGAGGTCACCTGCTCTTTCAACTGCGAGGTCAATTGGAATTGTTGTGCCAACATCTGCGATGACATACGTGTCTCCTGTTCTTTCATCTGCGATGATATACGTATTTCCTGCTCTTTTATCTGCGAGGACACCTGCAAGGATACTTGCGATGATACTTGCGATTTTGCAACCAAAATCATGTTCATGTCCATAACCTTTGATAAACCTTGAGCCTCTTCCTTTTCCTCCATCTTCGTTGTCGATTCCTCTAGTTCCGATTGGAAAACGTATTCGTCAACATTAATGTTATCTGCTTCCATGGCCTCTCGCAACCGTGATTGCAATTCGGATTTTATTCCATTTGTTGGCAAACCGCGTTGCTCCAGTTCCTTTTTTAGTTGTTGAATTTTTAGTTCATTAAACTTTGCCATTTTTAAAATAATCTCTTATGGGACTTCATTTGACAATCCCACTTCTGACACCAATTGTAACGGATTTTCTAAATTAATCGCTCACGTCGAAACTCTACCCTGAGTTCGATCACTGGATTGTACAAATAAAGTCACAATTTAATAGCTATACACTTCTCTTTATTTCCTACTTAACAACTTGACACTTTGTTACTCGCTATTCACTTTTACTTAATTTAGCAACACTCTTATTTTAACTGTGTCCTGCTGCTATTCCGGCAGCTCCTATATAGTAGATCGTTACTAACAGATCGTCACTCGAACATTCTGGCAACAACTAGTTTTTATGTCTGGTAGATTCTGGCAAGTTGTCGTCAATTCTGGAATTCATATTCGCCACAATACCCTAAAATTTTCACTCATACATACGCAGGCGGAGGCTCTTAGAATGGATGAATTTACAATAAGAATAAAATAGAATGAGGGAGGGAAGGGCAAAAAACTATACATTTTATTAGGTTTGCTCAAATATTCTACTACTAAAACGGCCAGAGGCCTCAAAAGGGCACAAATCGGCAATAGTGTGTTGCCATAATATGCTAAGCAATTTATTACTTCAGGTATGTTTTTGATTATTTATTACAATTATTTATCTATTATTAAAATTCATAAAGACTAAATTTACCAAGTAATGATAAAAATTTTATTTGTTATATCAAAACATTATTAAAAGTTTTCTATTTTATCAAAAATATTTACCGAACATATGTGTAACGGATTGCAAATACTATGTATTAAGTATTGTAACTAGAAGAAGCCTTTTAAATTTTCAAATTACTTAATGAATATTTGATTAATTATTAATTTTAAGCTTTTTAATATTTTCCATCAAAAATACACTTTCATAAGAAAATTTCTTCTTTTACGGTCCTTTTATTTGAAGCTTTGTGTCGGAGAAAGATTAAGTGGATACTAGGTGATCTCAGCTGTGTGAAAATATTGACAACCATATGATTCTTTTGTTACTTGTTTGCTTATACAATGGCTTATAAAACTAAGTGCATTGCACTGGCATACATGGTAAGTTTCATTGTATGGGTTTTTTTTATAAACCGTTTTAGGTTTGTAGGCTTGTGCAATGACAGAGAGGCTCAGTCATTGTTTAAGATAAGTAGATTTGTACAATGGGCTCGGTGATAAGTATCATGTGCTGAGTAGTTCTTTAGGGTTTCCGTGTTGTTATTAACTTAAACTAAAAAGTAAGATATGCGAAGGTAGTTTTTTTAAACACGGTAACTTTTTGATTGTGACAACCAGCCGTGTTCACTGTGAGACACCATTGTATAAGCCTATAAGTAACTAATATTAGATTTTTCACTCATCATAGATACGCAGGCGAACGCTTTTAGAATGAAAGAAATTACAATAAGAGTGAAATAGAATGAAGAAGAGGAATGGCAAAACATTAGGCACTTGATTAGGTTTGCCTCCAATATTCTACTACTAAAGCGGCCAAATGCCTCAAAAAAGGCTTAAATCTGCTATAGAGTGTTCCCGTGTTTGGTGCCGCTTGTCTGTCTATGTGAGTCGGAATTTATATCTATGTCTGTCGATCTGAATTATTTGATAATTGTCCAAATATTTGACTGTCGAAGACCGCAATTTCCCTAGTTTCTATGATGTATTGTTAATGTACCTGAATTGTACCTTATTTTTATATATTTATTTTTGTTTAAATTATTACAAGTAGTTTGGCTAAGCATTGTAAATATCATATGGGTGAAAATAGGCCTCCTGGGAAACCGAACACCCGAAAAAGCTCGGTAACGCACCTACATTCCAACCTCAGAGGTGGTGAGGAAAAGCAATTCATCTACCAATTAACTATTTAATCAACTTTCGCTTCTAAAATATGCCAGAAAATTTTATATTAAATTATTAATTAAATTTAATATTTAATATTTTTAATATTTACCATTAAATATACACTTTTACAAGAATAGTTCTTATTTTAAAATGCTTTTATTTAAAGCTCTGTGCCGAAAAAGGAATAAAATCGATCAGGTGATCTTAGCTGTCTGAAAATATTGAAAACCATATGATAGTTTGGTTACTTGTATGTCTATACAATGCTATTGGTTTTGTTTTCCTTCGCTTTGGTGAAAGTGCATTCAAAGTTGAGTCGTTGACAACGCCTGGTTTAAGTGTGTAATAGAAACTTAAAATAAAGTAAATATTATGTGTTGATGACAAATAGTATTGGTAAATCACTAACACACAATAGCTCTGCATTTCATTTGTTCCTACTTTGATAAAAATAAAGTTTAAATATAAGAAAACATGTTTACATACCAAATCGCTTTACAATAATTCAGTGAACTAAAATTTTTTAAAAATCATTTGAACTCTCTTATATGATTTGGAATTTTATTGATCTTATTAAACTTTTACTTAAATTAAAATATTTAAATTTCAAATTAGGAATAAAAACAAAGGGTAGAAAATTGCAAATTGTATTGTAATAAAAATTTTCATAAAGCGATTGCAGAAAACAGGTTAAATAATTGGGAAGTTACGTTAACCCCAATTTAGTTTTATATTTATTAGGTAGCATCATTTCGAAGCTTAGTGCGGGTATGCTCATAAAGAAGTTTAGGCGTAATTTAACTTGGCTCGTATACATGTACCATGTTGAACCCATAAATAATTGTGTATAAACGTACTTATGTTTGTGTCCATAGTGAGTTCAATACTGATATACCCGGGAGACTTTCAGAAATTATGATTGTAGTTGATGTAAAAAACTTCTGTGATAAAAAGAATTGACAGGAAATCCAAACTACTGGTTGAAAGCCGAATTTCGATTTTATATATTTTTGATAGTAATTAACAAACATACTACTGCCAGTAGAAATTTGTACATAAGTTCACCAAATTCTTTTCGACACATACATATATGTGACAACACATGCAAGTATCGGATAAGTAGCACCTGTTGTACCTTATTTATCATTTTTGTTAGAAGGTAATGTAAAATATGAATGAATCAATCCCACATTCCAGGAATTTTCACGTATTTAAACAGTAACAGTAACAGTGAAGAGCAAAAATGTTTCGGTTACAAAATTTATAACTTGTTTCATTTACACTAATTTTAAAATAATTGCTAGGATAATTTTGGGATAGGAACCGTTGGATTTTGAATAGCATCCCCAGAAATCAGGGTTAAAATAGGTATGGGCTGATAGAGTAGGTTCTTCAGTTTAAGAATGTATAGTTGATATATTATATATATATCATATATATATATATGTATATATTATATATATATCATGTATATATATATATATGTATATATTATATACATACATTCAAACATACATATATATAATAATAGTAAATAAAGAATAGTTTAGATTATATAGATATACAGATATCTATATATATATATATATATACATGCCGCCACAGACTTATAGTTTTTACGATATTTGTATTTGAATAGTATGTAATATTTAGATTTATAATGAATTTAATTAATTTAAACTTATATTATGTACTTTTCATTAACTTTAAAACTTCACTAAATTGTTTCTACATATTTATTTTGTATTAATTATTATAAAAACAGCTTTAATTCAACATTTAACTTTTTATTCAATTCGATTTATTCGCACAATTACAAAGGGTTGCATTCAACAAATAATATGAGTTACCATATCTACATATTTTGCAAACGAACCAAAATAAATACAAGCGAAATATTATCCATAATTCTTGTTTCAAAAGTAACAGTAATAATATCCGGTAAAGAAAATGAAGTGTTAAAGAGGGATATATATCCTCGATGATAATATTGGTTTTTCGCTTAGGACTACTTTTTGCATTGGTGCTCTAGGCCCCCGCCTTAAAATAATAACCCTGGCCGATCTATCAGCGGGGTGTCCCCAATTCTTTTACTTCAAACTGCTTTCTGCATTGGCGTCCTTCGACCGCGCTATAAAAAAAAAAATCTGGCGATCCAACACCGAGGTTTATTAAGAGAAGGGCAATACTGAAAGATTTTCCAATTCCCATCCATTATTATGCTTCTCATGTTTTGGGTAAAATTTTTCTTTTTACTTATTTTTAAAAAAAATTTTTTTTTTCTTCCCTTATAATAAGTAAAACACTTCTTCAAACTCCTGAAACAAGCTATATTTATTAGTTTATATTGATTATAATATAATAAATAATCGAAAATATTTGAATCATAGTTATATAATACAGATTCTTGATTATTATATATTTTACTACTAAAAGGATTACAGGACTAGATGAATCAGCTGATATTTTCTTATTTTGTTATTTTTATTTTATTGCTTCTTCAGGCGATCTACAAGAATTATTACAATAAAGATTAAGAGATGGCTAATATAACTCCACAACAGATTTACAAACATCATACATATCATAATATATAATATATTAACTTTATTTACTGCTAAGTTGCCCTGCCTGTAGAAAATTGAAACCTAATCAATGTTTAATTAATATTTACCCATTTACTTGTAATCACAATGTTTATAAATAAGTATTGGAATTAAAACATTTTAATGGAATTAAAAATTAAAAATTGAAAATTCAAGTTAAGTTGAATCTAGACCGCCGTTATTTCTAACTATTAATTGAGTTACATAAATTGTTCAATCCATTATATAAATTCCTCAAGTTATTCGCGTCAGTCTTGAGATTTAGCGTGTCTTCTAAGAATATATGAATCATTTCACTTATATTCCATTTCAATCCATTCGATTCTGTCTAAGATCTCAACTTTTTGGAAGACGAAGTAATGTCCAATCTCGAAATGATGTTTCGCTAATGCAATCTTTTGAATAATTAAGCGCTTGCAATCATACATATGTTGGTAAACTATCTTGTGTAGCAGTTGCCTCGTTTTCCATATTCACATGGGACTTTGTATACCAGTGAACGCGTCAGTTTTTGCACCTTATACTTCAGTCTTGTGGATAGTTGACCTATCGTTTTCAAGTTATAAAACACAGTTCTCTACTCCGGTCCTTCGAAACATTTTGAGATTTTGAAAGCCAACGATTTTACAAATGGAAATTTAAACAAGTAAGAAAGGGCTAAGTTCGGGTGTAATCGAACATTTTATAGGCAGAGGCAAGGATATGCTTTCAGGTGCTGGCATAACTTTATCTTAAAAAATGTTGCGGAAGAATTTAACATTCATGATTCGAAGAAATTGTCAATGGATTGCAATCATATTTGGTATCTTATTAACTTATATTACAGGTCATAGGCTCATGTACTTTCATTGCTATATTTTGCTTCGTGTCAGAGATATTTATATAAAATTCTACCAAATTAACTCAAAGGTGATATATACGAATTAACTCAACCAAAGTGGCTTAATTGAAAATATTAGCTACATGAGGAAAAAGTAAACTAGAGAAAAGGAAATCATTATATTAGGAATAAGCGGCTTGGACCATGGTATTGACCGTTATATATGGTATAAAGGAAGTGTTTACCCTATTTTCGTCATTTTTGACACAAAAACACATTATCATCATCGAAAGATAATCCTCCAATTTTATTACGATATTTTACAGATTTACCGAAATATATGGTATAAAGCCTACTGGAAGGTTGAAAATCCGTATATTAGGTATATGGGGAGTAGGGGCAGTATTTACCCGATTTTTCACATTTTTGACACCAGATCACATTATTATCATGGAAAGATAATCCTCCAATTTTATTACGATATCTTACAGATTTACCGTTTCATATGGTATAAAGTCTACCGGAAGGTTGAAAATCCATGTATTAGGTATATGGGGGCTAGGGGTAATATTTACCCGATGTTGACCATTTTTGATACCAGAGTATACTATTATCATGGAAAAATAATACTTCAATTTCATTACAATATCTTGCAGATTTACCGATATTTTCGGAAAAAAGTCGGGTAGAGGCACTGGGGTATCATATACACTTATATTGGGTATCTGGTGGTTTGAAAAGTTATAATCCGATTTCAATTATTTTTACGCATGAGATGGCATATCTTGAACGTACTATTCGTGAAAAGCTTTATTCCGATATCTTAATTGATTCTTGATTTATCTACTTTAAAATGAAATTATCAGATGAAACTTAAAATTGGGTTATATGAGAAATAGGCGTGGTCTTTACCCGATTTGATCCATTTTCACAATGAGACATAGGAAGGCAAATATAATGTCACACACCAAAATTTGTCAGAATTTTGTCGAAATCGGTTAAAGCGTTCTTGAGATATGGGATTTCTCCTAAAGTGAGTGGTGCCACTTTAACTAAAAGTGCCTTTGCCAAAACTTTACACGGATTCCTATGCAACCTTTCCGTAGCATATTTTCTCGAAGATTTAATGTTTCTTTCGTGTTCCTTCAGCGAGTTAACCCACTTTGAGTTGTTTTCAAGATAACTGTTGTATGGGAAGTGGGCGTGGTTATTATTCGATTTCACACATTTTCTCAGTAAATAAGGAGATTCTAGAAAAACTTAGTTGAAGCAGGTTTGATTGATATAGCTGAAAAGCTTTCCCAGATATCCTAGATACTAGGATCCTCTATGCCAGATAACACGTTTATAACTTAATTTACTGATTAGTTATAGCACTTTATCTCGCAGCAGAGAGTATAAAAGAGTATAGAGAGTAGTTATACTCGTTACTACATAGTATATTCTATCTCGTTCACCTAACTGTTGTTTGTAATACCTAGAATTAATCAAATTAGATATAGACATATATATATATATATAAATGATCAGGATGAAAAGACGAGTTGAAATGACTGACTAACTGTCTGTCTGTCTGCCTGTCCGTCCGTCCGTCCGTCCGTCCGTCCGTCCGTGCACGTGATAATTTGAGTAAAAATTAAGATATCTTGATTAATCTTGGTACATGTATTCTTTGCCTCCACAAGATGGTTGGTATTGCAGTGTACGTAATCGGATGTCTGCCACGCTCACAAAATGTCATTAACCGACAACCGGTAAAGTGCTATAATTGAGCAACAAATTAAGATATAAAAGTGTTATTTAATAGAGAGAATCATAGTAGTGCGGGGCATCAGTGGGTAAAAAATTTTTTAACGTGGGGATGGCCCCGCCCCTTAATAGATTTAAAGTAAATATCTCACAAATTCTAATTTACAAATAAATACTTTACAAAAAATGTTTTGCATGTTTTTAGAAACTGTGAACGTTATTCCGTTTTGTTGATGTTTTAAAGATGCTTCGCTTTCTGATAACCATTTGTAAATATTCACTGAGTTTTTCTTCCTGCAGTATTCTTGAATCATTTGTCTAAGAAAGATGACTCGGGACAAATTTCCTAATAACTTCCAACAGGGTTATTTTTTGATATTCTTTTCGGTACTTTTCGTGGTGAAGTTGTTTAGTGGTGTTAGAAGGTGTTAGTTTCTTTACTTTGTACATTGATACATAGCAGAATTTCATGTTCTTTCATTTCCAGTTCAAGCATTTACTGTTCGATTTTTAAGTTTCTCTGTTTCTACGTGCTTTACTTATTTAGAATATATTTCTAAAAATCAATCATACCTTATAACATTCTTGGTCGAATAATTTTAAATATATGAAATCTTACAGGAACCCCAGTGGCGGTTTTTATAAGAATAAATTGTAAATATATATTGGGTATGTAACGGTTAATATGCGGTTTTAATTTTTTAAAAAATTTAGCGTTTATTTAAGAAAAACGTGTGCGAATATATTCAAGTATGTATTATTTGTATTGAGTATGTATTATTTATACGTGTGTGTATTATTCAAAGTATTGTCTTACTATTGGCTACCTTGGCGTCATTGATATTCAGCGTTTTCGTTGATTTAGCTGGTTGGCCAGGTTTCACATATGATTTTTTGCGTTTAGAGTTGTAGGTCGACGTCGTCTCTTGCGTCGTCTCTTGCGACGTCTCTTGCGACGTTGAGAGATAACTTTGCATGTCAGAAATGCTGCTTGAACGCTACAAAAAGAAATCGTCTTCTCATCGTATTTTGACGGGTAAACCCCGACCTCCCCCCCCGTCCCGTAAACACCGTTTTTCCGACCCTACAGGGAAACGTCTCTTGCCAACGTCTAAACGAGGATTATCCTTCCATGATAACAATCTGTTCTCGTGCCAAAACTAGGAAAGTCGGGTAAAGACTTTCTCTGCCCCCATATACCTAATATAAGGATTTTCAACCTCCCATTAGACTTTATACCATATATTTCGGTCAATATAGGAGTTATCCCTGGGATATTCAGAATACGTCCGCGCGCCTAAAATGGATAAAATCGAGTAAGTCCTTTCTCTAATCGCCATATATCTAATATAAGAATTTAAAATATACGGTTGGCTTTATACGGTATATATCCATTATAATGAAGATCTTTAGCTAAATTAAGTGAACGTGTAATATTGGATTTTGGATTTGGACAGTTTAATGCCGAAAATGTGTGCAATCTGCGAACGAAATATCCCAGCTCTCATATACTACATATAATAAATTTCGTTATTCAAGCAGACTATATGCCGTATATGCCCGTCAATGTGTGAGTTATCTTCATAAAATTGTATCGAAACATTTTGTTTAGTGTAGTTGAGTAATGCCAAGCCCCAAATATACCAGATATAATGATGTGCGACTTTCCAGTTGACTTTAAACTTTATATGTTGGTAAATATGTATATTTTTTTGAAATTAAGTGGATATGTTTTCTTAAACATGACATGGTTTCGCGTTAAATATGAATGAAATCAGTCTAGAATGTGGTTTAGGTCCCATATTCCTAATATAATGATTTCCGTTTCTCTGGTTACCTTTTTCCTTATATACCCAATATATTTAATTAAGCCCCTTCGGTTGAGTTTATATTGCATATTTCTCATTTTAGTTAATTTGGTAGACTTAATATAAATATCTCAGACACGAAGCAAAATACAGTAATGAAAGTACGTGAGCATGGGGTTTGTAATATAAGTTAATAAGATACCAAACTTGGTTGTAATCAATCACGGTTTCGTCGATTAATGAATGTTGAATTCTTACGCAACATTTCTTATTACAAAGTTTTACTAGCACCTGAAAGTATTTCCCCTCCTTTGATCCTTGCACATTGCGAGAGTATAAAATGTTTCGTTACTCCCGAACTTAGCAATTCATTACTTGTTCAAATTGTGGCATACAAATGCCGAGATAATGTGATTCACCAAATTGTTTGAAATTGGTCGAGTAGTTATTTTATATTATTAAATGAATATTTACAAATAATTATCATATTTTATAGCTTATATTTTTTGTATGATATTTTTCAACTTCTTTTAATTTTCCTCAACTTCCAATTTTCTCAAAAATTCTCAATTTTCTACCCATTGGCACACAACCCTGCTGGATTATCTACCCTGGATTTAGTTTTTGTTATTTTTTAATATCCCGCTTTAGCTACTTATTTGCTTTTTCGTTTAACTAATCGTTCATATAAATTTATAATATGCATAATTACTTCTAATGTTCTAATAATGTTCTTTTAGATATTATAAGGATAAATGTACCGTACAACTAAAAATAATGTCTTCCGTTATTAATATTGCCCTCTCCTATTGGTTAATCTTCTATATTGCTAATTTGCCCCCGTGTTGTGGACACGGACGATTGATTGAACCACCCAGTAGGGCGTCAGCATGGCGATATGGCTTTCAAACACCACCTAATTACAATGACCACGAATTATATTGCGGTGGATTTACACGTCAATGGAAGCAAAACAGCGGCAAATGTGGTGAATGCGGTGACGCATGGGATTTACCTAAGCCAAGACCTCATGAGTTCGGTGGTTTTTGGGGAAAAGGAGTAATTGTAAGGAAATACTCACCAGAATCTGTTATACTTATTCGTGTTGAACTCACAGCTAGTCACATGGGGTATGTAAAATTCATTGATTAAGCAAAACTTAAAAATCGTATTTTGCTTTGCGGAAAAAAGTATGCATCTTAAATATATACATATATGATTTCTCCACGTATTAATTGGCTTGAAAAAAAAACATATATTGAAAAATATAAGAGATTTAAAATATATTCATATGGAAGGGCTTCGTTTAACATGTTTTAACCTGAAATATACTCAGTGTCTTTTAACTATGTTGATTCTAAATATAATTTATGACATAATCTTGTATCTTATATGTAAATATGAGTCAGGCCTTGAACTTAAAACATTATTTCCATTACTTGTTTGTCAAATTCTAGACTGAGTATCATCAGATATGTCAAAGTTTTCGTGTCATCATTCAACTTTAAATTTCTTTTTAATTTAATATATAATTTGCTCATTTCTTTGTGAATAAAAATGTTTCCCTTCAAAAAAAAACCTCTTAATTATATACATTTTACAAGCAATTTCGATTTTCGTAAATACTAAAGCTACTGACATCTAAATATAGGCAAATGAAAGAAATTGCGTTAAGAAAGCCATAGATTAATCGAACTGGACGAAGTCAAAATACTAGGCATTCATTACGGGATGCCTCATCTATTTCAAAAAACTTCTTAAATTTACTACATGGTGTTTTACTTTAAGTATATATTAACATATTTTGAATTATTCGCACAGATGCGTTAATTTGCTCTTTTAAGAATATTCAAAATTAAAATAAAAAATAATAATAACAGTCATAAATTAAAAGGTAAGTAAATAAATCCAGGAATCATATACTGGGAGAGATAGTGAAATCGGATAGTAACCACATCCACCTCCAATACAAAGATTATGTTGAAAACTACTAAAACTGCGTTGTCTCACTGAAGGAACACGTCAGAAACATTAAATCTTACAACAAATATGATACGGAGATAAATCCGTGTAAAATTTTGGTGATGGGCACCACCATCTTTTAGGTGAAATCACATATCAATAACGCCTTAACCTATTGCAACAAAATTCGATATGTAACACTAGATTTCCATTTTTATCTCACATTGTGAAAAAGGGAGAAATCGGATAAAAACCACGCCTACTTCTCATATAACACAATTCCAAATTTCATCTGATTCTTTCACTTTAAAGTATATAAATCAAGTATCAATTCAGATATTTTAATAAAGCTTTTCACAAATGGTATGTTCAAAAATAGTCGAAATCGGCAAATAACTTTTCAAACCACCATATACCCAATATGTGGATATATTGGCACATATATGAGATATTATTTTCGAGGATTATCTTTCCAGGACAATAATGTGCTCTTGTGTAAAAAATGGGGAAAATCGGGTAAACACCTGAATTATCTTCACAAAATTGCGCGAAAACATGTTCTGCAGTGTACTTGATGTATACTTGATGTGTACTTGATGTGTATTTATATGTTGGTCAATATGTGTGAGATTTTAGTGAAATTAAATGGATATGTTTTCTTAAAGAAAACGTGGTTTCGCGTTAAATATGAATGAAATCGGTCTAGACCAATGTCTAAGCCCTAATATAATGATTTCCGTTTCTCAGGTTAATTTTTTCCTTACATACCCAATATATTTAATTAAGCCACTATGGTTGAGTTTATATTGCATATTTCTCATTTTAGTTAATTTAATAGATTTTAATATAAATATCTCGGACGCGAACCAAAATATAATAACGAAAGTATTTGAGTCTTTGACCTGTGATATAAGTTATTAAGATACCAAATACGATTGTAATCCCCTCCCGGTTTCGTCGAATAATGAATGTTGAAGTCTTCCGCTATATGTTCTAATATAAAGTGTTGCGAGAACCTGAAAGTTTTTCATCTCCTTTGATCCTTCCATATTGCGAGAGTAGAAAATGTTCGGTTACACCCTAACTTAGCCCTTCCTTAATTTTTAATACAAAGTTATTTCAGCATCTGAGAACATGCCCCCGGCTTTAATCTTTGAAATTTATGAGAGTATAAAACGTTCGGTTACACCCGAACTTAGCCCTCCCTTACTAGCTTAATATAAAGTTTTGCCAGCACCTGAAAGTTTTTCACCTCCTTTGATCCTTCCATATTGCGAGAGTAGAAAATGTTCGGTTTCGCTTGAACTTAGCCCTTCCTTACTTGTTTGATTTAATTTTGTTGAGACATCTTCTATGGAGATATTTGCGACATAAACAAAGGGGTGTCCATGATTATATTACCTGTTTCATTTGAAAACTACTAAATTTATGTTGAAAACTGCTAAAAGTGCGATAACTCACTAAAGAAACACGTCAGAAGCATGAAGTTTTACAGTAAGGATTGCACGGAAAGTCTTCATAGAAATCGGTGTAAAAATTGAACAGTGGGCGTAGCGGCTCCCACTTTTATATGAAATCTTTTATCTCGGGAAGCACTGTACTAATTTCAACCAAATTTGGGACTTAACATTAGCCTGGCATCCTCAGCTTACAGTACGAAAATCGGAATACAACCACAACCACTTCCCTCTTCTACATAAATCAAATACCAACGAAGATATCAGAATAAAACTTTGGAAATTGCCTCGGAGGTATGCTACGTCTTAAAATGCTCGAAATTGGATAGATATATTAATGAAATTCAGACAGCATCATTTTCTGGTAATAATGTGTCTTGATGCTAAAAATGTATAAAATCAGGCAGTAACTTCCGTTCGGCTTTATACCGTATATATCTTCAATATATAAGATATCTTATCAAAATTAAGTGAACGCGTAAGTGGATATACTATGGTTTCATGGCGAGATTGGGTGAAATCGATCCACGAATTACACCAGCTCCCATATACTACTATAAATAATATATAAAATAATATATAATAATAATATATTAAATAATATTAATAATGTTCTAGCAGACTTTATGCCAAATGAATATTAAATATATGCAAAACACACAAGATATGTAAAGCAACCAATGCAACCAATCTTGACCAATTAATTTGAAAGGGCGACAGCTGTATTATATTACTATGAACAGGTTGGTAGTGCAGATGAGGAAAATCGGACCATTACATTAAGGTGTACAAAATTTGTTTAAAGTAGGCGTGGCACCATCGTGTAATAGCTTTATGGTACATACCTCTCAAACTACTAAAACTACTCAACAAATCTTAGTGGGCGCTTTTATTTTTAGCATATGCAAGTGAAATCAGATAATAACCTAGCGTGGTCCCTTATAACATTTAAAAATAGTGCAGTAACTGTGTAATGAGAAGTGTCAAGAAAATTAAATTAAAGAGTAAGGATAATACAGCAGGCTTGAATGTGAAACGGTGGCATTGCTCACAATACCTTTACTAGCGGCCATATACGTAGTATATTATATTATTTCCATCCTTCTGGTTGACGTCGATATGGATTAGTGAGTAGATATCTTAATAAATTTAGATGAAAATATTGCACATATTATTATTATTATTATTATTATTATCATTATTATTATTATTAATATTACAA
The DNA here is from genome assembly GCA_021498325.1 of Bactrocera minax. Lineage (NCBI taxonomy): Eukaryota > Metazoa > Arthropoda > Insecta > Diptera > Tephritidae > Bactrocera > Bactrocera minax. Next base: position 598,613 of record JAKEEE010000110.1, on the reverse strand, counting down.
TATGTAATATGGTTTGAGATATAAAATGCCAGCCCTGATTTACTTAATATAATGAATATGGTCCCCTTGGTTGACTTTATACCGTATAAAATGGTGGGAGTGCAAGATATCTGAATAAAAATAAGCGATATTAGCGAATTATGATACTGGATTCCTTGTTTACTTTATTGTTGAATATTATTTTTTATTTAATTTTCGAAATCTCGATCACCATCATCGATATATTTTTTATTGTATGGTATAAGGGCTCCTCGATTAAGTATCGGATCTTGAAGTAAACTTTGATTCCAAATCTTTATTTAATAACTGTTTCAATTATAATTAAATTGTTGTCTTTAGATCAGTGATCGGCAGCCCATTGTTCACTGCGCATAGCAAGACGTGTGCTGAAATGATGTACATATGTACAAAAAATAAATAATTTGAAGGGTCTTAAAATCAGTTCTTGCCGCAATCTTCCTTCTGTATCAACTTTGTCATGAAATTTGATGCTTCTAACGTGTTTCTTTAACGAGTAAACACACTTCAAGTATTTTTGAAAATAACTTCTGTATGGTAAGGTGGCGTGGTTATTATCCGATTTAATCCATTTTCACAGTGTGAGGAGGTGCTCGAAAGAAGTGTTCTCACAAGCTTGGTTGATATGGCTTTAGTGGTATGTGAGATATGTATATTAAACAATTAAACCTTATTAGGGGCGAAGCTCCGCCCACTTTATAGAAAATTCCCTAAACCAAATTACAGTTTTGTATTCGAAATTCGACTCGTCTCGTCATCCTGATTAATTTGATGTAAATAATATATAAATATGTATCTATCTCGATTAGTTTTGGGTGTTACAAAAAACCGTTAGGTGAACAATACTATTATACTCTGTGCAACATATTGCGAGAGTATAAAAATGTTGCTTACAAAATGAAGAGCCTAAAAGTAGATTCATATCGCTACGTAAACTATTTCTTTTTTAATCCAATTTCTAGGTAAAAAAAAATTCGTTTTTCCCCGTTTTCTTTTGACAGATTTGAGGCAATTCTTTGTTTAAAGGGATATTGAAAGCACTCATATTAATATGGAATGATTTGGAATGTCCTCTATTTCATTTGCTCTGTGTTGAATGGTAATTTGTACCAGGAACTTGCCACTTTAATGGTATGCTATTATTTTATTACTGTATCAATATATGCACATTGCTTTCAAAAATGTTATATATAAATATTTGACGAAAGTCATTTACTAATTTACCTGGCCAGAACCGTATCCCACCGGAATATCATGTATATACACTTTCATACGCATCTGTCTACTCAATTGAAATAGTTCACTAATGGAAGCTAATACAAAAAGAAAATAAGGGAAACGACGGAAACAAATTTAAAAAAAGTATTAAATCGATTACGGTCTGGTTTTCACACATCGGAAAAATGTTGCATCCGCATCCGTTTGAACCAAAGAATCTTTTATGAGGGTTTCCGCTTTCTATAAAAAATATTTTTCTATGTCATTTTCGGTATCGGCTCACCTTTGTTATCAGTTCGGTATAAGAGTTTTTGTTTCATTAAGATATCTTGCTTATTATTACAAATACCTACGTTAAAATCAAGCGGAAAGATAGAAATCAATAAAACCGACAATATGAGAGCTAGAAGAGAGTAAGACCAGATTTTATTTATTTTCGCTGACTCTGTTCAGAGTTCTCAACTGAACAATTGCAAGAAATTTTAGAAGTGTGTAAATCTTCATAATAAGCAAATTTTCATGAGTGCAAAATTCGAAATAGACCGAATTGTGAAATGATTATAATTAGATTTGTTATCTTGTGAGCTTATACTATAGTGGTGTTGAAGTATTGCAGTAATTGATGCTACATTTTAAGTGAAGCAAGTTTGGTATTTTGAAGAAATATAGAGAAATATAGAAATATTGAAGGAATATTGTGTTCATAGAATGCTATTTTTGGCTGGACTTTAGAATAGCACCCCCCGAATTTGGGTTTAAAATGCGTATGGGCTGATAGAGGAGGTTCTCCAGATTAAGAATATATAGCCGCCGCAGACTTATAGTAAGTCTACCAGTAAAATGAATAAAATATTTGTATTTAAAGTTAAAAAATTTGACAACTTTAAGTGAGTAATTTTTCGATTTATAATGAATTTTACACTTATACTGTACACTTTTCATGCCTGCCGATCTTTTTGCAAGATTTTATTACTCTTTTACCTTTAACAGATCCGTTAATACTTTCTTATTTTGTAATTATTTATATATCATCTTCAGTATTGGATGAAGTATTTTTTTTATTTAATAAGTAAGAATCATGTTGACATTTTGTAGTTTTAAAGCATTTTTCGTTTTCGTCAAAGTAACTTGCTCTATATTAACTCTCATCCCTATTTATATTATATACACACAAAAGAATTTATTTAAAACAAACTCTTTGTAATCAGGTACTGAAGAGTTTACCCGGATAATGTTAATGTCATTATGATGTCGTTAAGATTCTCTTATTTAAGAAAGTGCACAAAAGATCACAAAAGATCACCAAGGAACTGCTTTATTTATATTAATGAATTAATGTATATATGTATGTATGTTTCATAAATAAATATATTTAAATATATATATATATTATATATATATATTATTATTAATATTTAATATAATTTAATATGTATTTAAAATATATTTATATATATTATAATAATATATTTATTATATATAATACATATTTTTATATTTTTATATATTTATTATATTTCATATATAAATAATTCTTATTTTATTTTCTTATATATGTATGTATGTTTCGTATATAAATATACTTATATGTGAAAAAATTATATAAATAATATGTATTTATTATATTACTATTATATTATATATTATGTATTCATATTTCATATTCATATTCATATTATGTATATACATATAAATAATTCTTATTTTATTTTATTATTCCAATATATAATATAAATTAATATTTGTTTTTTTCTGCTATAGATATTTCGAATTTCGTATTTGTCCAAAACAATATGCCCAGCAGCAGTGTTTCGATCAACATTTGTTGAAAATAACTTCAGGATTGCCTAGTCAATCGATGTCAACTGATCTTGAAACCAGATTTTATCCGAGAAATGGCAGTTTAATATATGATGTTCAAGTCCAACTTCCTAGAGGTAACAATTTAAAATATTCCTTTCAATTAATTTTAATATAATTTGTATTTCTCGAAAGGTTTGAATTGTAATCATTGTGTGTTGCAATGGCGTTATATAGCTGGTAATAACTGGGGTATTTGCCCTGGTGGAAATGGTGCGGTAGGTTGTGGACCACAAGAAGAGTTTCGCGCTTGCTCTGACATCGCCATAAATGACAACGATAACAACCCAGATTCTACGTTCGAACCAAGGGCAACAGAAAGTCCAAAATACGGACAAACACCCAAAGAACGTTCCGAAGCCTTCAATTATACAAAACTGATAATTTCACTGATATTGGTAGTAATTTTCTTTATAGCAATTGCGGTTGCGTTTTTGTTTAAAGCGAAAATCACTTGTTTTATAAAATCAAATGTTTATGTCAGACTTAGGAAAACACACCCGTTTTCATATATTAATACTGCGTCTAAAGCGGTACCAACTTTAAGCACTACTTCTTCTATAGATGATAAAACTTTAAATACTGTTGAAATTAAGTCTAGGTTGACCCCACCAAAACCACCACCAAGATCAAAAATAAACCGTCAAATTTAGAATTACTCGTGCTACGTTCGTCTTAAAATTTGGAAATATAAAAATTAAAATTATAAATTAAGTTAAAAGAATTAAAATCAAGATAAATTTTTCATTAGGAATGCCTTATGTTTAAAATTTATTATATGATAGTGCATATATATAAAAAAATTTTAGTAATCAATGTTTAAATAAACCAATTATAATTCTTCACGAGAGAAGAATATTGTGAAATCATAATTTACATGCACAATTTTTGTAATTTGTTAATGTGGTTTGTTTATTTAAATTTTTTGAAATTTTTGAGTTATCCAACTAATTTGTAAACCGACAGATTTTCATGCCTTAAAGGAAAGAAAAATTTTACAAAAGCCTTAACGCTTTAAAAACTGATTTCAACAAAGAAATTTAAAAAATATTTATATCTACAATATAAACTAAGGTTAATTTAAATTAGTGTTGAGTAGTAAATAAAATCGTTTCAGATTAACTATTTTTGTAGAATTATTTATATTTCTAGTTAATTAAGGTTTAATTAAGTCTACGCATTTTAAGACACGGTTATATATTCTCAACTGTCTTGCGTTCAAATAAAAGAGTCATCTTATGAAAGAGCAAAAACAAAACTTCTACAACAAGAGTAGCCCTTTACCTCCCAAGAGAAGTAGACTGAAATTTTAATTATTTTGATAATTAACGAACTTAATTGCTCTTCAACATTAAGATATTTTGAAAAAATTTTGTATTTCACCACACGACTTTGGAAAATAAATAAAGTTAATTATATTCTATATTATATTATATGAAGTCTCGTTCAATATATTCTGTTTTCACTTATATTAATATTAATATAATCTATACCCAGGATTCAATTCTTAAAGGTTTGGTAAATAATGACAGCAACATTTTGGCATTGCGTTACAAAAGGTTGTATTTGCGAAGGAAATAAAAGAGAGAAAAATGTATTCGCTTTTTGTGAGAACATAGTTAAAATACATCCTCAGTAGTAAACAATCTGCTGCTATTCTCAAAGCATTCTTCTTAAAAATATAAAAAAATACCCCGTCAGTGTAATACTTTAACCCAACTAAATCTCCTACCGTCAATGCACCGATTTTTCCACGCTACTATAGTTAGTCAAAAGTTGCATATACTTAGCCCTGCCCCCTTTTGTCTTATTTCTCCCACCATGTACAGTACCAGTAACACGACACACCCCCAGCTTTTTGTAAAATACCTTATTTTTTTTGTCCAAGTACAAGTTGTAAGTGAAACTGCCTTTTTCTTATATTATTTACTTTGAAAACTTGAAAAGACCGAGAAAAAATAAACATTCTTGCCTACCTCTACCTACCTACCTACCTACCTCTTATATTGGTAGGTAGGTGAGGTAGGTAGGTAGGTAGAGGTAGGAATCTCTCAAAAAATTGCAGAAATCAATACCACACCCAAAAACGTTAAAACTATAACTTTGATAATAAAGAACATCAATGATTCGTACATTTGACAGATGAGTTGAACTTGTGTATCGAACTTCTTATGCGATGAGCTCCTTAGCTTACGCATGTTTACGCAACCAACGCTCAGAATTTCGAAGTTGAATTCGAATATGCAAGGAAGCAGAGAACGTCTAAAACGTCATGGAGAAAGTTCATGGTGTGTCTTGGTTCACTCTTTGTAGGAGTACTGAAAACGATGAGCGTATTTCACCACAGAAAATTATTAGGATTCTTCACCACAGTTTAACATCAGCGGACTCGAAAATAACAGATTTTGGCACATTCAGTGTTAAGTGAGAAAAATAATATTATTTTCAATGTTAGTTAATGATTTTTACAGATGAGATTATTTACTTTGCGAGAACGACTCTCCATATAATTTATATGTAGATATTTTAGTATTAATATATATTTATATATATATTTATTTATATTATTATATATAATATTCGGTATCAAAATACGTAAGTATATCTGTACACATTGACCTGATGAACGATTGATTCCATAAAATCTTTTGAAATATACAATCAAGTAAGGATTTAATTATTACCTACAAACATATACATATAGTTAATGTAAATTCAATGAGTTGTGTTTATGTAGTATATTTATTATATTCATTTGTTATTATATTATATTGCTTTGGTCATTAAAAGTAATATAACATCTTAAAAGACCAAATGTTCGCATATGTGACATTTGTGACATATGTACATACGTATGTAATTATGTGCCCATGTAAACAAATTTTATAGAGGTATACGCATGTTTGTAAACTTGCGTACATACAATATGCATTTATGTATGTATAAGAAAATATGTGTCCTCATGTCTTCATGTAAAACCTCCGTTTTGGCGGACAACGAATGGCCGAAGCTCATGGTTTTCGTTTTCATATCAAAGAGATGTAATCAATGTAGTGAATTCGCGGGCAAAGAGGTCCAGGTGTCTATAGATATTTTGGTTAATTTTACTATATGCCCCAATTCTCACAAGAATCAATTGTAGGCAATTGAAATATAGTATAATATGTTGGTAGAATATTTATATGTATTTCATAAAGTAGATATGCCACAAATATGTTGATATTTATCAATACATATTAAAAGCATTTATTACAACGGCGGTGCCACTTCACACAGTTCTGTAAAGCTCGCTGTGTCGAGTGATTGATGGCTGCTTGCGCGACGACAAAGGATTACAACATTGCGTTTTTGGTAGAAAATACGACTTTGTAGAAATAAACAAACGAACACCGGTCACCGCTTCCCTTGTCTTAAACACTTGACCAACAAACTGTCGTAAATATGTGTATGAGCATGCATAAATATCAACGTAGATTTTTAGGTGTCACAGAAAAATATTATAGAATTAAAATATTTTAAATCGACAAAAGGGCTTTGATGCCACTTTTGTAACTTTGTTTTACGGGTTGTAACTTTTCCCTTCTGGAAGCAATATCAGAAAGTTATTAAATTTATGATTTTTAGCTTTTGCGATCGTCGCAAAAAGGCGAGGAATTTGCTTGTTCAATGTACGCTTGAGTTCATGAATGAAAATGTTTTTGTTGTGTGCTTTACTACAAATTTGGGCTTCGCCAATTCTTGTGATATAGTTAGATGTGTACGCATATATGTAAACATTTATGCAGTTTTGTTTATGAATTATTTGTTCGGTAATGTCATACACACATATGTATGTACTTATGCGCGCACATGTAATTCATTGATAACTGATAATATCATGACTTGAATTCGTGAAGGCGTACATACATATGTGCACGTGCAGATACATGAGTATGTAAGTTTTATATCATGAAAGACGTATGTATATAGTGTAATAAATTTAATTTCTACTAGAAACAAATACAAAAATATTTATTATGAAAGTAAATTATGTAAAAATCATAACAAATTATTAAATATATATGTAGGCCCGTCTGTACATTTTGATCACAATATTCCTTCGAAATTGCTTAATTTTATTGGAGTTGTACATGCATCCATAAATATTCGCAAAATAAGTTTCATATCAACAGATATGATTACATATAAACATGAATATAACAATTCACACGCTGGTCCGCGATTGAACCTTCTCTATGATAAACGTTCTTTGGTACTGACTTTTGCTGAGTATGTTTTTATTCAATAAGAACATGGCATGAATTTTCCGTTTTGATTTATAAATATAAGTAATTTGAAGATATTTTTTATAAAAATATGTAAAAATTCAAATTTTTTATTTTTTATACTGTCGATTGAAATGGACGCGTTGTTCTCTGTATATGCTATCCGGGTGAAGGCGAAAATAAGGAAGTAGTGTCAATTAATATATTCCTCGCTTTAAATAAAGGAACGGCTTAAATTTACATATTTTATTTTATTTTAAGATAATAGGGCTCGATATGTAATGTGATTTAACCAAAATGTAATTTAACCTTGCCTAACCAAAATACGACTGACAAAAGTAAGTGTGTGAAGTAAAATGAATATCATTTGATTTCAGTGATCTCATGATCCATTTTAATTACCTGTTTTTTTTTATTTATAGTGTTTTAAATACTTTAAATTTGCATTTATTGTGATTTAATTTTGGGCTTTTTATGTTATCATCAAAAATTTCGATATTGTTAAATTTTTAGCAAATTTATTAAGACTTCATTATTAGGTTCACAATTTAAATCGAATTTCTTTCGAGTCCACAATTTCATATATCATACTTTTTAGTCTAATTTATCTTGCAACATAGTTTTAACCCTATTTATTTCTGAGTTTAACATCTTGTCTTTGTAATAACTCATCCATTGTAGTTATCTTGCATCTATTAATGCAGATATTTTGTGAATTATGCTTTTACGGCCTGATTTCAGCAACTCAAATAATATACCCCACGGAAATAAAGTTTTCCCAGCATTTTTGTGAGCTATGATACGTACCACGTAGCTGCTTTTGCTGGTATTTGTGCTTGTAAACGCAGTGCCATAGTCTGTCATTAGATATTACGACGGTCACAGAAACTCAGTAAAAGCACTCATCGTGGTTAGTACGAAATTGCTTACATCTGCTGCATTGTCCATCGTGAAGCCTTCATTCACAGCTGTTTCTATATTTTGAGCTAAGGTTGTAGCTTCACACACTTCCCTGGGGCAGGTGCTATGGCGTATATCCCGGGTCGAATGTTATGTCTATGGCTATATTGAAGCACTATGGAACTTAAAAAAATTGCAAGGAACAAATCAAATTGCATTTTACTATAAATAGTAATTGTAACTTAAATGCAAATGGGGATTCCGACTAAGCACGTGACATAGTGACAGACGTTTAGAAACCATATAAGTCACAACTTTGCAAGAAGGAACAATATCATGGGTTAGGAAACGGCAGCCTACAATTGCTTTATATGCAAAAGAAGCGGCGTATGTGACTCCTCTATTGCTTTCTAAGAAATTTTATGGTTTCATCTATTGAAAGGTGAACTCAATCCCTAATTCGATCTATGTCGATATCTATAACGATTTTCTGCGACAAAGTACAATTTACTTAATATCTGGTAAGAGCAAAGTTTATTGATTTTCAGCAACATTTGATGAACATTTAATGAAAAGAAAATATTTAAAATTTAGTTTGGTTTGCCGTAAGTACAGTAAGTAATTATACATACCATAATATGGTTGTCGATTACTTGAATAAGCCACTTTCTGTCGAGAAGCATTAGTTTGCTTCAACTGAGATTGGAATTTAATTTAAATAAATTATGTTCGTGCGGGGTGTTGTATTTGTATTTAACTTTGTTGCTTGTTACTAGCTTTTGATTTTTAATCTTTACATCTTATATTACTGATTTATCTCTGATGAAATCTGTGATATTTTATTTCTATCTATTTTTGTAGTCATTTTTACCACATGCTTTTCCAGTCTTATTTTATCCTCACCTATTTGAAAGAATTTCTTTAGTTTGATCTCAGCTAGAATATACCGTTTTTATATGGAAATCATACCATGATAACCATATAAAAATTTCTGAACGCGTTGAAAAGTCGAGGTTATTGACTCATCAGGATGGAATGTCTGATAAAACCTTTTGAAAAATTATAAAATATTTGGACTTAATTCAAAACTTTTGCAGAATCACAATGAAAAAATCAGAAATTGATTCCACTTTTCGATGGAAATCCATGAAACTTTATGACAGTGCTACTTCAAAAAAGTAGTTCTCATCTATATATCATATGCTAACACAACCGAAAGTTCTGCAGTTAGAGACTTTGTGTCTCATTACTATTATACCTATAATAAATATTGCATATAATACATCTATTAAAAACAATAACATGACAACTAAATGTGATCTAATTTTACCAATTTATAAGAATTATTTCTTTTTGCCTTCAGGTGTTCACACTTTATATTAAGATTGATAAGTACGTAAACTCGGTCAAAAGTTTTGCAAAATAAAGCATACTAAAAGCGATACTAATTCAATGTGAAAGATACTTTCCTTAAATACAAATATATAAAGCAAATCATATAGTGCAATTTATAAATTATTAATTTCCCTTACTATGTAAGAGCAACCGATTTAGCCGAGTGAGTCAATATAACTAATTTTATCAGCGACGCCACCTAAATGTAAAACTTAATAACTGCCAACACCTCATGTGAGTCTGCCTTTTAGATGAATCAGCTAATTCCCACGATATTGGACTTCTAGTGTTCTTTGCTGTTGGCAAGAACTTACGTTGTTATGTCTACGTAACTTAAGAAGGTGTTGTAGTGCTTACTGCCGTATGTTATTCTGTTTTAGTTGTGGTTATTCCCATACTGTTCTATACTCTGATATCTTAACTTACAAAAATAATGCTTAAACCAATTTTCATAGTTGTAAATGAGATCAAATTTGATGAGAAAGTACAGAAGCATTAATTTTTGGTTAGAAAGGAAAGCTCTCAAGACAGTATTACTAAAGGATAGGAATGTTATCTCTTTTCTAGCTTTGCTTTTTGATTCCCTTCTGTTCATATATAGATCGGCTCTATAGATCAATTTTTATTGTTGTAAAATTATACATATTTTCGACATACGAAAATATATCGTTATTGAGCTATTGAGCTATTAAACCATTTAGAGCTATGAAAAATTTAACAGCATTATTTAACATATATATTATTTTATTTTGCATTGACTATATATAAACTAATATGTAATCAAAAATTTCCTTCGAAATATTCTTTCCTCCGAAAGAGTCATTTCGTCCATTCACCGCTTTATTAAAATTTTATAATAGACGAAACAATATATATTAAAATATATGCATATAAAATATACCTCAGAGTTTCAAAGTCAATTTTGTCTTCCATTGAAGACTGTTGTGGAATCTGATGGTTGTCGAAATTAGAATTGTAACCGATAAAAAGTTATAGTAGATGTCATGAATTCTGATATTATTGGTTTGATGTTCGAATCAGAATTTACTATATAGAAAACTCAGCGCTGACAAATTTGAAATACTATATTTTAATTTATTTTGATTTTATCTTAACACACTTTCAAAAAATGTATATAAAAAATTTTCTTATATTTAAAATATACGCTAACTACAAAACTATTGGAAACATAAGAACCGGACGAATACTGTCGAAATTATTGAGCTTGTAGGAAAAAATCGAGAAAGTTAAGAGGGTTCAAAGATTATGTTATTTCCGAATTGATCATGTAAGTATGGTCATTTTTATATAAAAGCCAAAAAACAAACAGTTTTGGACTGGAAAAAAGTTAATATTTCAAAAATTCAAAGTTTAAATAATATTAAACGAACATTTTAATGCTAATTTTTGGTGTGGCGTCCTGGAACGTCGATTACAGATTCCATCCTCAGAGGTATTGTTGAAAGTAGTTTTTTAGGTAATATTCCTGTGGAATTTTCTCCCACTCTTCTTTAAAACATTGAATTAAATTCTCTTTATTTGCAAGACAACTCATAAGTATTCGCTTGGGTTGATGTCTGAACTATGGGTAGAAGTACCTGCATATGTAGGAACCGAGCTTGGGATCATTATTATGATGCATATAATGTTAAATTTAATTTACTCCAAAGTTTTGCACGCTTCAGTTTGAATTCTTGCGTAAAATATCTAAATATATTTCTCTCTTCATATTGGAATAATATTTTGTAGAGCTGTTATCGGTTTTCTCCAAATTTTTTGAGAATCATCGCGGTGATATAGCAGTATTTTTGTCTCATCATAAAAAACGATATCCACAGGCTGAGAAATGTGAGTTAGAGCAAAAGTCGTTTTTCGATACTTACTTGCTATGGTAATAGGTTTTTTAGCACTTCTTTATGAGTATTTGTGTTTTAAAGTAACTCTTTCCAATTCTTTTGGTGATTTACCTTTATAGTAATTATAAAAAATTAATTGTACAATATTTTTATTCATACAAAACCCCGGCGTTATTGATCAGATATTTTCTAATTTATGCGATGTAATGAATGGAGCTATTTTTTTGTAAATGTTTGTCTCGTTAACTATAAGTCTGGCAATAACCACTTAAATAAAAACGTAATATACCGCTGAGTTTATAGTGTTTTTTACACTTCTTCGAAATTCAGTAGCTGTTTTTGCATATTGCGTATTCAAATAATTATTTTCTTTCAGAGAAACAAGTAGAAGACGCCAGTAACGTATTATACTGCTAAAGAACGTTTAAATACTGTAACACTATTTTAATTTTTAATGAATATTTAAAACTGATTTTGTTGTTTGTTTTCCCTTTTCACTACTTTCTTCCTAAAATAAAATAAAGACTGCAATACAGCTCACTTTAATTCTATTTTTTTTTTTAATATTTAATAATTAATACAATTTTCTAAAAATTTTAGTTGGTTAGTTTTGTTCCATGAATAAATACTTGATTTGAATATTGGGTTTGTTTAGTTTTGAAAATACGAAAATCCAATCAGATTCTGCGACAATATTGAAAATTATAATCGGTTTGTAATTATTCTAACATCTAGCAAATCATGGTTTCCACAACAACCCTATTTAAGTGTGTATAATAACAATCAAATTAACTTATCAATCCGGCTAGCAACTGCTTTGCAAACATTCGAAGTTGTAAAGGATCGTCTTCATTAAAATCATTAAATATCAATTCCATTTCTTTTTTTAAACCATCCGATATTGAAGTAGTTATGCGTTCCTTGAATAAGTTCGTAATTGGTGACAAAATTAATCCACTTAATTCTCGTATTATTTGTATTTGATCCAATTGAACATGTATCTTTCTGTAAACATGACACGAGAAATTATAAACAATGCATTTAAATGTGTATTTTACAAGAACTGGAGTTAGATCAAAGCCTTTGAACACCTACTAAATATCCTTTTTTGATTTATGAATGAGACACCTGTAATCTATGAGGATGCAAATTTGGTATGTACGCCAGTAAATGAATTGCATTTCGTTTTTATTAATGACAATTAATCCTTCTGACTTTTATTTCTTGAGTTACATGCAATTAAGAATCTTAGGTATACTATTTTGTTTTTCTTACCTGAAAATGAGAATGCGAAAATCTTGGAAGGCTAAGCTTATATTGGTAACGTCTATTGCTATTTCCAAATGGATAATTGTATCTTCCAAATTACCCATTACCTTACCATAACCGTTAATGGGCATTACTTGAAGAAGAAAGTTGTACTCAAACTGAAAAGGAGTCGAAAGTTAGTTTCAAAGTATAAATTTATCTCGGAATCTACAAAAGGTGACAGCTATTTCAATATTGCCATGATGAAAATTAATAAATAATAATATTAATGCTCCTTGTTGGCAATACAAAATTTTTTCATATCGTGCATAATTTTCTCTTCTTATTACCTGGCAATGTTTGAATTCTTTAATGATATTATTAATAAGCTTATCTACATACATACTGGTCCATTAGGAACGTACAATTTTTCATGAATTATGTTAATGAATTTAAGTAAGCACCTATTCCTAGCAATAATGTGATCTGGTGTTACGATTTTATAAATTCTGATTCGCCCAATGATTCAGGTTCAATTGTAAGGTATTTAATAGTACTTACTGCTAACTTTGGTTAGCCCTATATTAGAATATGGATCGGTTGTATGGAACCTTAGTTACCAAATCCATTATGACAAATTAAAGTCTGTTCAAAAACAATTTTCAATTTTTGTCTTAGCGCATTTCCGATGGAAAACTAGATTACGTCTTGCTGCATACACTAGGTGTTTAAAACTTATAAATCTTCCTAACTCGCTAATCGCAGGAAAATGCTTGGCATAATATTAATAGTGAAACTCATGAATGGATCAGTTTGTAGTTCTTTTCTCTTGTCAGAAGTTAAATTTAATATCTCGGTTCACATATCCATGCAGTTTAGATCCCTACTGTTAAAATCATGTAGATCGAATTTTGAACTAAGCGAACTATTCGCATATGCCATGATTTTAATACTCATTCCAGTACTTTTGATTTATCAGACGCACTCTTTAGCATTAGAAAAACTATATTATTTTCACTTAATAAATAAAATCACGTAAAACTTATTACAACTTATTTTTAACATTTAGTTGTTTCTGTTTTTTGAAATTTTTGTTTCTTTAGCTGAGCAGTTTTAAATCTCGACGCACAAAATACTCACTTGTCTTTCATGATTTCTGTTTGGAGGTAGGAGGGTAATCGTTGGGTTTATTATTATTATTTCCAAATCAATTCACTTACTTAATTAACTTATATACATACATAGAATGAAAAATGAATGAATGAAAAATATTTTCACAAATATACAAATGTGTATAAAAAATATACAATAATATGTTTTGACCTATATTTCTGTTCGTTTATATCCGCAATCATATATATTGATATGGAATTTCTTTTGCTTGTATACATATTTACGAATGCATGCACGACTGATAATATTCCAATAAAATTAAGCAATTTCAAAGTAATATTGCAGTCAAAATGAACAGACTTTAATAATTTGCTATGTTTTTTACATAATATACTTTAATAATTATTATATTGGGTTGTTCGGAAAGTCATTTCGTTTTTTCCCGCCAGAGGACTTAATTACGTTTTTTCGAAACTAACTTCACACTTAAGCCCCATAACCATTATATGTCATGAGAGCTGATATTGCAAGGCTTGTGTGTGAAAAAGTTCTATTAATTCTACCCAGTAGTTTTTGGTTGGTGCCTTTTTAAATATGGAGAGCAATAAGCAGCATTTTCGTCATATTTTACTTTTTAACTTCAGAAAAGGTAAAAATGCTGTCCAAGCGAGAAAAAAATTGACGGATGTGTATGGAGAAGGCGTGTTAACAGTACGCCAGTGCCAGAACTGGTTTGCAAAATTTCGATCCGGCAATTTTGATGTCGAAGATGCACCACGGTCTGGAAGGCGATAAAGGCATTAGTTGATGCAAATCGGCGAATCACAACACGAGAGATCGGTGAGAGGTTAAATTTGTCGAATTCAACTGTTTATGGCCATTTGAAAGGCATTATACGAAAACTGTCTTTCATGTTCCCCAAAAAAAACGAAATGACTTTCCGAACAACCCAATACTTTCGCAACATGTTGCTACAGAGTATATTAGTTTTGTGCACACGGTTGCTTGTAACACCTAGAATTAAACGAATTAGATATAGACATATATATATATATATTATAAAGACGAGTTGAAATCCGAGGACTGTCTGTCCCTCCGTAAGTCCGTCCGTCCGTCCGTGCAGCTATAACTTGAGTAAAAATTAAGATATTTTGACGAAACTTGGTACACATGTTTTTTGTCACCGTAAGACGATTGGTATTGCAGATGGCCGTATTTGAACATCTGCCACGCCCATAAAATGCCATTAATGGAAAACAGATAAAGTGCTACAACTAAGCAGCAAATTAAGACATAAACGTATACTTTGGTATGGATGATCCTAGTAGAGTGGGACATCTGTGGGCAACAATTTTTGTAAAAGTGGGAATGGCCTCGCCTCCCAATAGGTTTAATGTATATATCTCGGAAACCGTTCGAGCTATATCAATCAAACTTGCTCCGACTAAGTTTTTCTAGTATCTTCTCATACACCGAGAAAAAGAGTGAAATCAGATAATAACCCCGCCCACCTTCCATTCAAGAGTTATGTTGAAAACTACTAAAAGTGCGATAACTTGCTAAGCGAACACGTTAGAAACATTAAATCTTGCAGGAAATATGATACGGAAGGGTTGCATAGGAATCCGTGTAAAGTTTTGGTGATAGGCGTGCACCGCCCGCTTTTAGGAGAAATCCGATATCTCAATAACCCCTTAACAAATTTCAACAAAATTTGGCATGCGTTAATTTTTTGATGTATATTTTCATTGCTGTGAAAATGGAGTAAATCGGATACAACCACGCCTAATTCTCATATAGCAAAATTTTAAGTTTCATCTGATCCTTTCACTGTAAAGCAGATACATCGAGCAGCAATTAAGATATGAAAATCAAACTTTGTACAAATAGTGCCTTCAGGATATGTCATGTTATGCGTAAAAATAGACGAAATCGGATTTTAACTTTTCAAGCCACCAGATACCCAATATTAAGATCTCAGTGCCTATCTGACTTTTTATCGAAAGTATAAGAAAATCTGTAAGATATTGTAATGAAATTGGAGGATTATCTTTACATGATAATAGCGTGCTCTGGTACCAAAAAAGGGGAAAATCGGATGAATACTTCCCCTAGCCCCCATATACCTAATATAAGGATTTTCAAGTTCCCATTAGACTTTATACCATATATTTCAGTGAAATCATGAGATATCATAATGAAATTCGAGGATTATCTTTCTATGATAATGATTTGCTCTTGTGTCAAAATTGAGAAAATCGGGTAAATACTTCCCCTATCCACCATATACCTGATATAAGAATTTCAAAGAGGTTGGTTTTACACGATCAAGATCGGTCAAGATGTAGCTATATTAGCAAAATTAAGTGAATGTGTAATACTGCATTTACCAAAGTCTAATGCCGAAAATGTGTGAAATTGGTCAACGATTTATCCCACCTCCCATACACTACATGTAATTTTTCGTTATTCTAACAGACTCTACGCCATATAGGTCGGTCAGTGTGTCAGTTGCCTTCATAAAATTGCGTGGAGAATGAGAAAAATTAATGCAACCCCCCCTAGCCCAAATATACTCAATATAGTGATTTACGACTTTCTAGCTGACACTAAACCTTATATGTTGGTCAGTAAGTGTGATATTTTAATAAAATTAAGTGGATATGTTTTTTTAACATAACGTGGTTTAACGCTAAATATGAATGAAATCGGTGTAGACCGTGGTCTCAGTCCCATATTCCTAATATAACTATATCCGTTTCTTTGGTTAACTTTTTCCTTACATATCCAATATATTTAGTTAAGCCACTTTGGTTGAGTTCATATTGCATATTTCTCATTTTAGTTCATTTCATAGATTTTAATATAAGTACCTGGGATATGCAGCAAAATATAATGACAAAAGTACGTGAGTCTTTGACCAAAACTAATTGTAATCCATTCACAGTTTCGTCGAATAATGAATGTTGGATGCTCCCGCAACATTTTTATACTCTCGCAACGTGTTGCTATAGAGTATATTAGTTTTGTTCACCTAACGGTTGTTTGTAACACCTAGAACTAAGCGAGTAAGATATAGACATATATATATATATGTATGTAATGTATATATATATATATAAATGTTGCGGGAGAATCCAACATTCATTATTCGACGAAACTGTGAATGGATTACAATTATTATATATATATATATATATATATATGATCAGGATGAAAAGAAGAGTTGAAATCCCAGTGACTGTCTGTCCGTCCGTCCGTCCGTGCAATTTTCAAAGTTTCGGAACACTTTATACCATATATAACGGTAAATCTGTAAAAAATGGAAATGAAATTGGAGGATTATCTTTCCATGATAATAGTGTGCTCTTGTGTCAAAAATGGCTAAAATCGGGTAAATACTTCCCCTAGCACCCATATACTTAATATACGGATTTTCAACCTTCCGGTAGACTTTATACCATATATTTCGGTAAATCTATAAAATATCATAATGGAATTCGAGGATTACCTTTCCATGATAATAGGGTGATCTAGTATCAAAAATGGCGAAAATCAGATGAATACTTCCCCAAGTCCCTATATACTTAATAGACGGATTTTCAATGTTCCGGTAGACTTTATACCATATATTTCGGTAAGAAAAAATGGAGGATAATCTCTATATGGTGATAATGTGTTCTTGTGTCAAAAATAGGATAAATCGGGTAAAAATTTCCCATAACCCCCATATACCTATTATAAGGATTTTCAACCTCCGGGTAGACTTTATACCATATATTTCAGTCACTATGTAAGATATTTTAGCAAAATTAAGTGAAGGTGTAATATTGGATATACCATAGCTTATTGCCGAAAATGTGTGAAATCGGTGAACGAATTATCCCAGCTCCCATATACTACATATAATGATTTTCGCTATTTTAGCAGACTTTATGCCGAATATGTCGGTCACCATGTTAGTTAAATTCACAAATTTCTAGTTAATCTGATCAGGCAGATTTTCCTCTATCCCAAAAATGGCCGATATAAGAATTACCGACCTTCCATCTGACTTTAAACCGTTTATGTTGGTCAATATGTGTGATATTTTAATGAAATTAAGTGGATATGTTTTCTTAAACAAAATGTGATGTGATGACATGGTATAAGCCACTTATTCTTAATATAATGATTTCCTTTTCTCTGGTTTACTTTTTCCTCATGTATCTAATATTTTCAATTAAGCTACTTTGGTTGAGTTTATATCGCATACATATATCACTTTTGATTTAATTTGGTAGATTTTAATATAAATATCTCTGACACTAAGCAAAATATAACAATGAAAGTAACATTTTTTAATATAAAGTTATGCCAGCACCTAAAAGCATGTCCGCGCCTCTAATCCGTATAATGTATAAAATGTTCGAATACACCCAAACTTAGCCCTCTCTTACTTGTTTAATATAAAGTTTTTTCATCACCTGAAAGTTTTTCCCCTCCTTTGATCCCTCCATATTGCGAGAGTATAAAATGTTCGGTTACATCCAAACTTATATATATAACTCTATATATATCTCGATTAGTTTTAGTTGTTACAAATAAATGTTAATAACAAATAATAGGTGGAGAAAACTGTTATGCCCAGTTCGACATATTGCGAGTAGCCAAAAAATATAACGTGTATAATAGAACTAAATAAAATTGGCCAATATATTTAATATTGGGCAAGATTTCGAAGTTTGAATTACACGTTTTCGTGTAAAATAGTTGAAGTAATAGGCGTCTTCATAATTTGTATAAACTAATATTAATATAATATAATATTCAGAAAATATTGTGGCGAATAGGAATGCCAGAAAACACAGAATCGACGATAAGTTGCCAGAATCAGCCAGACAGCGAAACTCGTAGTTGGCAGCAGGACACAGTTCTAATTAGAGTGTTGCCAAATAAAGTGCAAGTGAATTATAAGTAAGCTCGAATAACGGGTAACAACGTGTTAGGTTATAGAATTTGAAAAAAAGAAAAGAGTGTAGTCATTAAATTGTAACTTTTACTGAATAATCCAGTAATCGAACTCAGAGTAGAGTTTTAACGTGAACGATTAATTTAGTAAATCCGTTACAATATTAATAAATTTACCTGTAATTTGTTTATTTTCAAATCAAATCGAATATGAAACCTCTTTTTTTTGTAAGTCATCAAAGCGTCACCGTATCGCTCTATTCCTTCAGCGTTATATGCGATTCCATTGCTTAAAATCAAGCGTGTCCGGTATACGACCAAAATAAATGTCTGTAAAAAGAAGATTGAACCAAAAAAGGCTTTAATCATACAATCATCAAAATACTTGTATTTACAAAGGGTATTGAATATTAAAAAGATTACTCGACAGTAAAAAATGTATATAGTTATATAGAAATCTTCTATAGTCAAAGCTAAAACGAAATTTAAAATCTATTACAGATATATCCGCTTAATTGGTCATTGGATAAATTAGGAAGTTCTTATTTTATTGCGCTTTCAAAAGCAAAAAATAAGAAAGCAAATTATCACCAAACATTTCCAGTCATAAGCTTTTTTTTTTAATGTTTAACAAGTAAAGATGAGCTATTTTTTCGCAAGATCTGGACATTTTCGCCTAATTTTGGCATTAAAAGAACTCACACATTTACTGAAATTTGTCATATGAAGTCAATCTACATTACGACAATCATTATATTTAGCATAGAGTAGAATTAGGATAGAGTAACGCAACGACTGGTTTCACCCATTTTTACAATTAAAATTAAGTATTCTTAAGAGAAACGTCCACTTCATTTAATTAAGATATTTCACACATTGTCCGACATATTAATATTAATATAATCGTAAATACGAAAATGTTCATATTAGGCGTATAGAGGCTATGGAAAGGTCTGAACTTCCATCCACTTTTAGCATCACATGATAATGTAGTTAAGAGTACTTTCATTCAAAATCTCCTGAGGATCTCCTTAACGAGATCCTCATGTTTGGTATTTGTGGGCTAAAAAAAAGTATGGATCCCTTTCGACAAAGATAAACAAACTGATAAAATAAAAAGGGTGTTGTATTGGAAAGAAGGAATCATGGGTGTAGTCAAATTTCAGTCATATTCAAACCGCACGACATATAAATTGAATGCAAATATTAAATAAGAGTAAAATTTGGTTTAGACCAGTCTAGTAGTTGCTGGGCTAAGAAATTTAATATAACAGTGGGTGGTGTTACATTAGTGACCAGTTTTTTAACTTATCCACATTTTAGCCAGTCTAACTATCTTTATGTTAAATATATTGAATATGATGTTATGATTTAGGGATGGGAGTCTAATGTTGTCTAATTTCACCTATTCTCTCGCCATTTATTTAATATATACTATATATTTATATATCATAATATTCTATAATTTGTAAAGCTGTTTAAACCACATCCGTCCCTTCCCACTTGGAGCTTCGAGTTAGTTGGTTTTAGGTGTTCAAAAAAATCGTTACGTGAGCGAAACAGTTCTATTATGTACAAAAACACTCAGCTTACAGACTTGCAATTGAAATGACGGATGAATTCACGAAGACATTAATTTTATAAAATCTTACTGATTCATTAGAAGCAATTTATTTCGAATCAGAATACTATTTGTTTAAATTTTAGTATTCGCAGTTAATTAAGCAAAGACCATCAAACAAAGAAGTATAGTGACGAAATTTTTGGGGTACATAACTTCTTGTACATAGCTTCTCTGTACATAGCTTCTCTGTAGCTCTTTCAGCGATGCGCTTTTAGTGTCATCTATACTTGTAAAACGACGGCCCTTTAAGGTTCTCTTTATTATTCGAAATAGGAAAAATTCACACGGAGCTATGTCTAGCGAATATGGAGGCTGGAGTATCGTTACAGTATTGTTTTTGGCCAAGAATTCACGAAGAAGTGACGAAGTGTGAGCAGGTGCATTATCGTGGTGCAAAAGCCATGAATTGTTTTTCAACAAATCCCGGCGTTTTTTTCGGATTGCTTTACGCAGACGTCGTGAACTTGTAGGTAGCACTCCTTATTGACCGTTTGACCTTGAGGCAAGAATTCATGATGCACTATGCCATTAAAGTCGAAGAACATTTCCATTCTTTTCTGAACACAGCTCGTATGCATAGAATGCAAAAAGACAATAGAGCAACAGATGTCTTCTAAATTAGCGCCCTGTCATATGTAGTAACTGAGGAATTTGTAATAAAAATTTGGAAATAAGAAAGGTTACTATTTAATAAGCTTAGAAGTTTGTACATATGTATTACAATTTGCGAAATTTGCAATTTAGGTGAATTTCAAAGCGTTTCGTATATTCGTATATAATAATAAATTCCTACGCAATTAATATAATATGATGAATTTAGGTTAACAGAAGTTTTATAGTAAATATTTCGGATATAAAGGTAGATATATAAATGAAACTAAAAAATTAAATGACATGTAGTACAAGTAAATAAGATACGAAAAACATGGACCACCATCATAATTGCGCCCAGAACATAATATTGAATTCATTGCCAAATTTTCTTACAGCAAAGTTTTTCTAACACCCGGAAATATTGCCCTGGCCTATAATTACCACAACCTGTTAGAATATTTAGTGTTCGGTAGTGCCTGATCTTAGCAATTTCTTACTTCTTTCAGTTGAAATAATTTTTGCTTATATTTAAAAGCGTACGTACCAAAGAAATTTTCTCTGTTATATCCGGCAGATTCAAATGCTCAATCTTTACATGTTGCAAGTGATCTAAAATCATTGGGATGACCACATCCACTTCTGCATTAACGTTGGTCCAGTGAGGAGCCCCTTCTACCTCGTCCTCTTCATTCGACTGGGACAATTCGAGAGGAAGTTCAGAGGAATTAAAATGACTTTGTCTATATAAGAAAAGAAAAAGAGAATTCAATTACATAATGGTTTTTGACACGTCTGTTTCAGTTTTCTGTTGTCACATTTTGCTGCTCAGAGTGTAATAGTTTTGTTGCTATGATTTTGATTGTTTGTAACACCTGAAATATGCGTTCCTTGGCACTCTGAGGAACTGTGTGTTACAGATGTGTAACGTCAGATTGCTAGGCATCGGACTAAATCTTAAATTCGGTTACAAAATTTGAATTAGGTAAGGAAGGTCACAGAGAGGAGGGGCATCTTTGGTTAAAAATTTAGAAATATATACGTATTTAAAATGTGTTATACAAGAAATTTATCAAATCAAATCAGTACCTCCTCTAGTCCCATTTAGCTAATATAATGATTTTCGTTATTCCGGTTGGCTTTATACGCCCGAGGGCTCCATTATCAGGAGGAATTTACTATCGTATAGTACATTCTCGTAGACTGTTACCACAAATTATTTCAGCCCAATCAGAATAATTTTGTTTTTACCGCTTGTGGAAGTCGGCGTGTCGGTAGATTTTCGATTTGTCGATTCTTATTTTTGGAAGGGAAATTGTCCGCTGAAATCAAAGAGCGTATGGATGTCGTATATGGCGACCCTCCTCCTCCAATGGCGACCGTCCACTAGTTTCAACGCAGTTACACGCCGTTTTTTGATAAGCCACACCCAGGTGTCCCGAGAACGGATATCACGGGGAAAACGTGACAAAATCTCATATTAGCAGACCGCGATTGAAGGTGCGCGAGATATATCAGGCAGTTGGCATCTCAAAAGATAACGTTGGCCATATCCTGCATAAGCTATTGACACAATGGGTGCCCCATTTGCACACTCCAGACAGTAAGTGCAACCGTTAGACAACTTCACAGCAGTGTGTGACGCTCAATCCGAAGGAGTTACCGCGTTCTTTCGTGATCGTCGGCGATATGGTGGAGGTGGAGGTGGATATATGGCAGGATATGAAGGAGATGGTGTAATTCGTTGATCGATTTCATACATTTTCGGCATTAAACTATGACATATCCAATATTATATTTCGCTTAATTTAGCTAAATATTTTCATTTTGATAGATATATACTGTATAAAGCCAACCGGATATTTCAAATTCTTATATTAGGTATATGGTAACTAGGGAAGGGTTTAGCCGATTTTGTACATTTTAGGCGCACAGACGCACGGTTATCAGAAAGAGATGCTATCTATCTATCTGTTATATATGGCCGTTATATAAAGCCTACCGGAAGGTTGAAAATCCTCATATTAGGCATATGTGGGTTAGGAGAAGCATTTACCCGATTTTACCCAGTTTTAACATAAGAGTACATTATTATCATGGAAAAATAATCTTCGAATTTCATTACCGTACCGATTTCGACTGTATCACTGAAGTGATATAAAGATGCAAATATAATATCATGTAACAAATTGCTTCAAATATGTTAAGGCGTTTTTGAGATATAGGATTTCCCGTAAAAGTGACCGGAGTAACCACGCCCATCGTCCAAATTTTACATGGAGGCAGCCCTTTCGCACCATATTTTCTGTAAGATTTAATGTTTCTGACGTGTTTCTTCAGCGAGTTTACTCACTTTTAGTCTTTTTCAACATAACCTTTGAATGGAAGGTGGGCGTGGTTATTATCCTATTTCACTTATTTTCCCAATGTATGAGGAAATTCTAGAAGAACTTGTTCTGAGCAAGTTTGAATGATATAGCTTTAGCGGTTTGAGAGAATGTACATTAAATTTATTGGGGGCCGTCTCCATGCCCACTTTTACACATTTTTCTACCCACAGATACCCCGCCATACTATAATTCTCCATACCAATTACCACGTTTATGTTTCAATTTTTTGCTCAATTATAGCACTTTATCGGTTTTCGATTAATGGTATTTTGTGAGCGTGGCAGATGTTCGATTACGCCCATCTGCAATATCAACCTTCTTATGGTATCAAAGAATACTTGTACCAAGTTTCATGAAGATATTTATGCTCAAAGTATCGCTTGCACGGAGGGTATCAGATTTCAACTCGTTTTTTCATCATGATCATATATAAATATATATGTCTATATCTAACTCGATTAGCTTTAGGTGTTACGAACAACCGTTAAGTGAACAAAACTAATATACTCTGTTGCAGCATGTTGCGAGAGTATCAAAATTACTAAGACTTCTCATTATTTAGCTGAAAATATATAAGTTTGCTCAACAGTGCACATTTTCCAGATGGTCTTTCTCTTATTCTCTATAGTTGAGATTATTACAGAAATGTATAAAAATCTTTAAAATGCTTCAAGTTTACGTATATTGTTATAATATCTACTGTCACTCTCTTTTTGTCCAATGCATTAGTACGAAACAACTTATTTCGTTGGAATATTGCTCCACTGATCTTGCTGCTTATTTTGGACTGCAGCACTTGAGTTATTAGTAGTAATAGTTTACTAGTTGTATATTTTAACAAAGAGGAAAAATAAAATATTATTTATTATCTGTGCAAGTAAATCCAGCTTTTATGTGAACTTAAAATTTTCCGACATCTCTATAAATTCAAACTGATTCGATTGGATCTGAGCGCCTGGTGTGATCTGGCGAATATGGCCCTTACATGTATTATTTAATTTTTTATGCCTCGATTCTCTTTTGAATGTATTTAAATAAAATATAGTATAAAATGTTGGCAAAATATTTATATGCACGAAATTAGGTGGATATTTTTTACCAATCTTTACCAAAACCAAATATTACCAATCTGCCTCCGCTATTGTTGCATACGTAAATCCTAAAAAGCATTAACTTTCTAATGTATTGTAATTCGCGATTTTCTCCGCCCATCGATTACTGGGTTAATGCCTTTCAAAACATGATGCAATGTCAGAAATATTTCAGATGCTTTACAGATCATTCTAATTTTTTCTTATGTATTGCAATTGATGTTTTTGAAGTCAGCCATAATTTCAAATTTGTTATAAAGTTTTCTCATCAACCTTGATTCAAAAATATATTTTAAAAAAATTCCATTCCATAAAAATATGTTTTTTAGAGATAACTGAATACGAATAGATGTTAAATGCATTCATTCCTATTACATACATACATTCCTGTATTAAATAATTAAGGTGATTAAGTGAAAGGAAATTATTACACGTATTATTACACATTATTACGTACGTATACAAAATATTGGACACAAATTTAAGGATTAACGATAGCTCCCAGTAATCTGAATAATGCAATAAGAAATGTGTTGCTTATATTATATTCTATTATAATCTTTGTAAGTGACGGTGATGTCACTAACAGAAAGCATTTTAGAACTATTTTCGTACACTCGGCGTTTTCAAAAAATAAACAGGTTTCTTTATACAAAAATTGAAAACTACGACATAATTTTTAAAAATAATAGATTTAATTGCTCGACGACAGAGGCTAAGATATATTGCTGAACGTTTTAAAAAGAGGAAGAAGCTATTTATTGAATGCAAAAAATTTTGTTGTGATTTAAAGTCAATCGATTTTTCAAATAATAGCAGATGAAATAAAATGTTTTTTAACCTATAGACACACTTAGTACGGTGTGCGAAGTACGGTAAAAGGGAAAGAAGCTAACCTCTTTTATTATAATGTGTTCTAGTTTTTAAAATTTCTTAAAGAAATTATAAATTTTCCACTCCATTTTAAGCACTGTTTCGATTGCCCAGGAGTTAAACATGGCACAATAAGCAGTTTGGAATCATTTAAATAAGACTGGATGCAAAAAGAAGCTCGATGTAAAGATGCCACATGAGTTAACGCAAAAACCACGTGGACCGGATTTCCATCTGCCAGTCGATGCTAAATCGCAATAAAACCGGCGCAAACAGTGACGGTCGGGAAAGTTTTGGTATGTGTTTGGTGAGATTGGCAAGGAATCAACTATTATAAGCTGCTCCCCTACTGCCAAACTCTTAATTCGGACGTGTACTGCCAACAATTAGACCGTTTGGGTCAAGAAAGCAATCGTCCAAAAGTGACCAGCTTTAGCCAATGGAAGAGGAATTGTGTTCCACTAGGGCAACGCCTGGCCACACATATCGATAGCGACTCGCCAGAAGAACCAGGGGCTTGATTGGGAGATTCTTATGCATCCATCTTACACTCCGGACCTCCGGATTTGATAATGTTTCAAGAAGTTAAAGATCATAGAAAAATAAAATAAATCATTTAAAACCTGGAAAGTATGAATTCATTCTTTTTCGGAATAAAATGTATGATAATTACATATGTATAATAGTTTCCCAACAAAAAGAGCAGTTATAAAGTTAACGAATTTATGTTTAAATAGGCAATGAGGCATTATAAAGTCGATGTCTTATTTGTATATGTAATTTGAGAGTAACAATGCATTTTATAGTGATTCGTGAGAGGAAGAGTTCGACGATTGTAAAGCATCACGGGTTATTCTACGCAAGATTCTAGCGTTGTCTTTCTTCAAGACTGGACCTGGAACAGTTGTATAGTACAATTTCAGTATTATCCGTTGGCTATTAAACTATTATAGTAAAATGTTGGTTTAAAATTTAAAGCGTTGAATGGTTGAACAAATGAAGAGGTCTTCGTAAACGATCGAGATATGGATTTGGTATATTTTCTTTTCTGTGTAAGTGATTCCGTATTTTCTATTCCGTATATCGTTCATAATCCAATGTCATTCACTTTCACTTTATTAAATTTAAAGTATTTTTAGTTGTGTTAAACAATGCAAATATTAAATATTACTAGATTTAATCAATATTTACTCCGCAATGGTCATAAATTACAGTATAATTTCGTTTATGTAATACGTCTTTGCAATATAGCCTGACTTAAGGTACCAAGAAGCATATTTATCAACGGAGCTTCATCAAAATTCTCAATTTTACTCAGGTTTATCCACGGCACGGACGGGTAAACGAATATCAGTGCATTTGAAATTTACGTATACAATCAGTATTACATAGATCAAGAAAGTAGATTTATGGAGGTAAATTTTGGTCAAGTCATATGTATGGCTGTGCGGGTAATAAATAAAAAATTGGCGTTGGCCTATTTCACAAGTATACTTCAGCGCCATAGCCAGTGATCTAGCGGAACTTCAAAATCTTGCTAATGTGCAAAGTTGTGTTATATAGTGTAATAAGTCTCTTCAAATTACGTTCATTAATTTTATTATATATGTTTACAAATAATGGAATATTCTTTAAGTAACAGAGTTATGCAAAATAACTTTGTTCAACATATTTGGCCGATTTTGGAAATGAAAGTTTCCCTTCTACTAGCAGACCCAGAAACCGTTGTCCCGCCGAAACTTAATTACTTATTATCATATTGTATTATCCTTGCTTTCTTCGCAAATGGAAACTTTTATTTGAATACCAAATTGGAATCTATGTCTTGAGAACCGAAAGTACATTACCACTTTTGAGAAATTTTCACAAAAAAACTTTGGGAATGTTCAGAGAGTAATAGAGATTAGCATGGGTCATTGTGAGAAGTCAGTGATGTAATAAAATAATTTGTTTATCGTAGTTGTAGTTGTTTACGTAGTACACCGGGGAACATCTAGTATGCACATATTTATGTAAATTAATTTTTTTATTAGCTACTTATCACCTCGCATACCCAGAAATAATAAAATGTGGAACTTATTATGTATATAAGAATTTTATTTCATTATCTAAGTCTAACAAATTTATATTGCAGTGTTATATTTGGGTTTAATATCCTTTTGAACTTCTTTGTTTTAAATATTTAACATAATTTTGATAATCAGTGGCTTATTTGTTGCTTAATAGCTTAGTGTTTTGTTTTTAAATGTACACTTACCTTATTTTCTGTTCAACTGCAACAGTAGGATAGTTAAGAAATAAAATTTCATGTAAAACAACCCACATTAAGTAATTATTCATGTACATTTTTATTAAAATCTTTCAGGCTGCGTAACCGAAGCAAGTAAAACTCAAAACGACATAGCCAGATAATTGGCATTGAGTGAACTATGTACATACCTTATGAGAAACGCTATTAGTTCGATGAATTTGGCTTACATTAAGTACGACTTTAAACTTTGATTGCTTATTCATAAATAATTAAATTATTTGTTGTTATGCTGGGTTTACACTTTGTAATGTCAGAATATAGTACAATTTATGCACTAAATTGATAGCAAAATTAGATTTAAGAACCACTTGGAGAATTTGGAGTTCTTGTTTCTGCTTTTGTTTATTGTGTTTTACACATAAAATACTTTTTTTCTATTATAATATATTTTTCATTGCTTCTAACCATTTAAATTTTTTTCATATATGTCTTGGATTAATGTGATAGTTAAAGTTTTCAAGTTTAAACTATATTTGAATAGTCCGTATATTACCCAATCATCACACAATGAACAGATGTACCAATACTTAATAAGTATTAGGTTCACTTATACTTGAAGTTAAAACAACTTTAGAGATCTTAGTCAAACTGAAAGGAGGTTTATATTATTATTATATTACTGGATATATATATTATATATATATTTTTTTTTTTCATACATATATACATGTATACATATATAGATACATATATATATGCATATATCGTACATTAGCATATATTATATATACTGGATATATATTACTGGAATCTTCATGAATTGAACTTATTGTATGTCACCTTTCCTTTTTATGCTCTCAACATATTATATTAGTTTTGTTCGCCTAACGGTTTTTTGTAATGCCTAAAAATAATTGAGTTAGACATAGACATATATATATTTTGGAAATTTTGAAGAGTGGGAATGGCCCCGCCCCCCAAAAGTTTTAATATACATGTCTCACCAACCACTAGTACTATATCAATAAAATTTGCTTAGAACAAGTTTTTCTAGTTTATCCTCATACACTGGCTAAATAAGTGAAGTCGAATAATAACCACGTCCACCTCCCGTGCAAAGGTTAGGTTGAAAACTACTAAAAGTGCTTATGTTATTTTGTGGAAATGGGCGAAATCGGATAATAACCATTCCTACTTCTCATATAACACAATTTTAAATATCGTCTGATTCTTTCACTTTAAAGTATATAAATCAAGCACCAATTAAAATATTGAAATGAAACTTTGTACAAATAGTGCCTTCAGGATATGCCACCTCATGCGTGAAAGTAGTTGAAATTGACATATAATTTTTCAAGCCACCACATATCCATTACAAGAAACACAGTGCCCACCGTTGACTTTATACCGAAAATATCGGTAAATTTGAGAGGCATTGTAATGAAGTTCGAGGATTATCTTTCCATGATGTGAAATATGAGGGAAATCGGGCAAATACTCCCCTAGTCGCCATATACCTAATATGCGGATTTTAAACCTAACGTTAGTTCTCTCTACCATATATATCAGTCAATATTTGAGTTATCTTTGTGATACTCGGAAAACGTTTCTTTCTAATATCTGTGTGTCCGTATGCCTACAATTGATACAATCGGGTAAACTCTTCTCCTGGTCACCATATACCTAATATAAGAATTTCAAAATTCCTATTGGCTTTACACCGTATATATCGATCAATATGTAATAGATCTTACCAAAATTAAGTGAACGAATAATATCGGATATACCACAGTTTAATGCCGAAAATGTGTGAAACCCGTCAACGAATTATACCAGCTTCCAAAAATATGCTTGCTATGCTATCCTATGCGAGCTATGATAAAAGTTAATGCAATAAGTCCAGACCTTTCCCAAATATATCCGATATAAAGATTTTCGACTTTCCAGCTGACTTTAAACCGTTTTACTAAAGCTGACTAAAAACGCTGACCAACATCAAGATATGTGATATTTTAATGAAATTAAGTCAACATGTTTTCTTAAACACAATGTGGTTTCGCGCTAAATATGAATGAAACCAGTCCAATTTCCGTTTCTCTGGTTTACTTTTTCCTCATATACCTAATATATTTAAATAACCCACTTTGGTTGAGTTTAGTTTTAGTGGTTGTAGTAGTAGTTTAGTTCATTTGAGTTAATTTGGTACATTTTAATATAAATATCTCGGACAAGCAAAATATAGTAATGAAAGTACGTGCGCCCATACCTATTAACTATAAATAGTTAATAAGATACCAAATATGATTGTAATCCAATTACATTTTTGTCGAATATTGAATGTTGAAAGTTTACGCAACATTTTTTAATATAAAGTTTTGCCAGCACCTGAAAGTATTTCCCCTCCTTTGATCCTTGCACATTGCGAGAGTATAAAATGTTCGTTTACACCCCAACTTAGCCTTTCTTAACCTGTTTTATTAGCCTTTCGGGGATATAACTCAATGTCACATATGTTAATGTAGTTTTGAAAGCGGGTTCAAAGCTACAGAACCATTTGCCTGTTTTTATGTTTATGAATTCGGTTGTTGATGATGACTGTAAATTATTTGTTGTTTTCCAGTTTGCCATATTGTTTTTAAGAAAATCTATAAGTTTTTGGTATTTTGGATATTTTAGGTAGATAATAAATCAGATATGTGTGTTTTTGTCAAATTCCTTTTTGTAATTTGTTTAACGTGTGTGGAGATTTCGTTGACCTTTAATTGCCTCTTGTGTTATAGCCTGGTCTATTATTAATTGTTGTTTGCAGCCTATCTTTCTTACACTCTTTCTGTTCTTTGATAATATTTTGCGGTCTGGGAGATGTGTGTATATTTTCTGTGATAATACTGATGTTATGTTTTTGTAGAGAGTTGGTAAACATGTAAATGATCTAGAGTTTGCTAGGTTGTTGGTTTTGTCATTTTTAGTTTTAATGAATGTTATTCCTTCAGTTAGAAATGATGGTAGGGTTTTAGAATTTTTTAGTGTATGGCTTATTAGTTCAACTTATTTATGGTGGGTTTATGTTAATGTTCTATACAATTAATTGTGGATGTGGTCTATTCCGGAGTATTTCCAGTTGTGTGCGTTCTTGAATACTGTTGTGAACTCTTATTTGGTTATTGTGATATTATCTTGTATTGGTATTGTACTGTATGTTTCCTGCTCTTTTGTTACCCATGTGCTATTGTTGTGTATTTCAGCATTTGACCATATATTTTGATAGTATGTTTGTATTTCTTGTTTTGTGAGTGGGTTTGTATTTAATGGATCGTAATTCCCTGCTAGAGTCTTGTAAAATGCTTTTCATTGTAATTGAATTTTGTTTCTATTTCACGTTGGATTCCCTATATTTTCTACTGTATATCCTTTTAAGTTTTGCTTTAAAGAGCCAAGAATGAATGTAAGAGGTTCATTTTTTAGTTATTTGTTTCAGATGGTTAGCGACTTTTTTCTGTTTGTTTCTTCTTTATTTTGTGTGATTTTGCAATATCTTTTCTTAATTTTTTTGCTTTCATATTTAAGCGAGGATGCCATTTTGGGATATTTTTGTTGGTTCTTAAGGATGTTTTTTTGGATCTTTTATTGATTTAATTTGATTATTGTTATTGCTGCTATATATACAGGTGTTTGATGTTGTTAATTGCTTATATCTTCCATATAACTATGATTATCCGTTAAAGATTTATTTATTCAATTTATATTTTTGTTTGTGTTTTCTTTAAATATTAAATTTGGTAGTGCAGGTCTTGATGATAGATCTGGATTTTATTTGTGATTAATTTAGTTTCCATTTCTTCCATTGTAGTGTTCGTATTTATACTATGGGTTATTGACTGTGTGGGGTTTATTGTTGTTAGATTGTTGTTCCCATCTGTTTGTTTGATTGTTATCACTCTGTGTGTGTTAGTTGTAGTTTCTCGGTAAGTTGGTATATTTATTAAACATGTTGCAACTGTTTGTTTTATGTTATAATTTATTTTATATTGATAATGGTGTTTTTTGGTTCAATAACCTTTATACTGTTACGATTTTCCAAAAATGCGGGTATTTATGAAGGAAATTTTTGAACATTTCCTCTTTGTATCCTATTTTCATTATATCCGCTTTTGTTGCTTAGTAGAGGCATTGCATAACTGTGGTGTTAATTTCTGCTGTCCATGTTAAACGCTTCTGCGGTTTTTCAGCTTTTGTAGTTCGCCTTGCAAAACATTTGAAGCTCGTTGATTTTGTGTTGGTCGGTAGTCATCTGTTGATTCCCGCACCCGGGATCCCGGGCTGATCCCGATTCTGGTGCTGCTCGACCGAGGCTTGGCACCTTGCTGGAACCGTTTGTTTGCACACCTGGGAATGGTTAATTCTTCCAGATTGGAAGCTGAGATATGCGGGGGCGTTACTCTCCGTCATAACTTTAAGATATGCCCTTGCAGTGTTTGCCATCTCAACAGATACACACATACATTTTGCTAGCCGATATGTTTGGCGCTCTGACGTTTTTCTTTGCCAGAACGCAGGTATCGTGGATTCATCACATACATTATCTCCGTGTTGGTGATACCCTTGCGGGTTTTTGACTGTGGTAACTGTGGAATCGTCAAACTAATCCTCCCCTCCAAACTTAAAAGGCTCCTTTAAAAAAGTTAATTGCATTACTACAAAAATCTAATAATATTCTTATTTTAAATTAAGTTTAACTTTAATTATGAAAGTAACTTCTTCCTCGACGATAAAAGTTCTAGGGCAACAGAAGTTAATGTTTCTAAAATTCCAAAAAAAACCGAAAAAGTAAAAAGACTGAATGTTGAACATTCGCTGAGTATTTATTTTCTTTGTTTTAGAAGCCTTAATACTAAAATTAATACTGAATTATATTTAAATATCGATGTGAAATGTGATCGATGAAGCAGAATCGGCGATAGTGTTCTATTTGAAGCTCATTTTCAATTCCATCAGAAGAAGTCCACATTTTTAATGCGGACTTAATTGAATTTAAGTGCATTCGAAGTTACATCGATTGACAATATCTAATAATATCTTAGATTTAGCTTACGCTGGAAATACTTCAAAGCTTTCTGTGATTCGAGCTCTTATACTTGATTTATCTTTTTTAGTTTTTAAAATTTTTTTTAAGTTGAGTCGGAACCTTTCTAATTCAACTTAATCAGATTATAGTGGAAATATTTAAATCAGTTTATCAAGTTTTGTCAAGTCAATATCCTATAACAACTTTTTTATTTTACTTAATAACAAACTGAATTTTTTAAGTCAAATTACTGTACCAATTATCCTATAAAATTTCCCTATCAGTATGAGTTTTCTAAGATTTCATTAATTAAAACATTATTTAACTATTCCTGGCGGAGTCGTATTATTTTATTTAAAATTATATGACTTATATCATTTCTATATTTGAAGCTTGCAAATTGACTGATATTTTCGGCGTATTCTGTATATGAGCGCTTCAAAGGATATAGTCCAATTTTCACCATTGTCCAATTTTCATACCGATTCTAATGCAAACCTGACATATTTCATTAGACAGTTATAGCACCTTTCGTAGTTTTCAACATAACCTTTGTATTGCGTGTGGGCTGATTCCACCCATTTTCACAAATGCTAGAGAAAATATTCTCACTAAGTCTGGTTGATACAGCCTTCGTACTTTGAAAAACAGGTATAATATCTTTCAAAGCGAGGGACCACATCCACTTTTTAAAAATTTTTAAACCAGAGAAGCCTCTCCTTACTATGATCTTCTTTGCAAAGTTCAAGCTTTATAGCTTCACTCGGCACAACCATGAGGTAAACGAAATTATTATAATCTGTACAACATGCTACGGGAGTATAAAAATATGCAATCAGTTTTTTGAAGGCAAGCGTTTACAGGAACTAAATGATTACTTATTGAAACATGCTTAAAAGATTTTATGATGTACATTTTTTTTGTTAGAGAGAGAAATTTACGGCTTACATCTAGTTCGTTGCTCCAAAAGGGTTCTCAAATTGAAAAGGGACCGCATTATCTCCAACGCATTCTAGCAAGACACCATCTAGCCAGATCTAATTCATCGATAGAGTTATTGGACCTCGAAGGCGCATTTGCTTTCTGGTCAATAGAAATTTGTAGAAAGTCCAATGATCTTCGCTAAGCTGGAAACATATGTTCTTAACCCTAGTCCGACCCTCAAAAAAACTTATACCTAAGACCCTCATAGGTGAACCCATGTGTATTTTGTACCGCTAAGTCAAGAAAAATTATCAATTTGATTAATAACCCATTTAGATATTCATTTTCGGTTATTTATTTACATTTGTAACAAAAGTAAACTTCAGTTTTATGTTCGTCGCATAAAAATTTTTTGGAAGAATAGCAGAAAGCTTATGTTTTTAGGTCCTTTTTTCACATATTCCAGCTCCAGAAGTTGACTTGCGCTTTGCTGTGACTCGATTTTCGAATGGCAAAGTTTGCAATTGAATAATTTTTGCAAGCTGTCGCATAGGCTCCCCTCTTAGTATTGTGGTTCTGCGCAATATTTCAGGATTTACCAAGCTCAGTCATTTACTCATTTACCAATTCCTCCAAAAATAGGCGACTTTTATATTTCTTGATTGTGTTTCAGTTGCTGTTAACTTCTAACGACAAGACGTATGAATTTACTGCCGAAACATTTATCATCTTGCAAAACAGAGCATGGGGCCAACGGTTGGTTTTACGTTTAGTGATATAATTGCCAACTATCTGATCTAACGTATTTGCTTTAGATTTGTTGTAGAAGTTAATTATTTCAGGAAGTTGCTTTTCACCTACTATTATCGCTTTATCATGATGAAAGGTACTCAAAGCTTTGGCAAGCATGTATTTTTTGGAATATACCGAACCAATGATACTTTGCTACTGAAGAAAATTTTGCTTGAGTGAACCGAACACTTCTGAAGTTCCCTTTTATTTGAGTAAGGCAGGAATGTCTTATTTGCTCTTACAGTTCCAATCAAAGTATTTACCTTTTGTAGCAACTCCATAGCAAGTTTGTAGGTTATGAAAAAGTTGTCACAAATAGTATTACGACCTTTTAGGTCCTTTGCCAACTCAAGAACAACTCGTTGGCCTTGATTCCTTTCTGGTACCATACCTTGAAGTTTGCCTGTATAAACTTGCGTATTCCAAGCAAATTTGGTTTTGCTGTCAAAAAGACAGAAAAGAGAGTTCGATGACTTCTCTATCGTCTTCCTCTTCAAAGCCACATTCATTCGAGGAATTCTCCACTCAACATCCACAGCTTCGTCACTTTCTCCAAGAATTTGTTCAATGGCATCAACACATGCACAAATAAATAATGTTCAAGCGATTCTAAAATAATGAAACCTTTTCCTTACCTGATTTCGAGAAAATATGTTGATTATTTTTTGCAGAAAAATTATATTTTTTTTTTATAGAAAAACTGAAATAGCGCACGAAACCCAACTAAAGTTTTGGGAATTTACTTAAAAAAAACATATACTTACAATGCAAATAGCTGATATTTTTAGCACAAAAATGCTAAACAGAGATATTGTAAATTGCAAAAGTCTTTTTGCGTTTTTTAGAGGTGGATATTTAAACTTTTCTACTAACAAAGTCTACTACTTACATATAATGTTCACATAAGGGAAATTTCACCCAAGGGCCATCCACGTAAGTTTTTAAATATGTCCCGCAATTTCATTTCAACAAATCAAAATTGGTAATATTCTAAACTAAGTTACAAATTGGTACAAATACTCTAAAATTCATTAATCTTTCTGAAGCGTACAAAAAGTTACAGCGTTTTAAACTTCAAAATGGGCGAAATTTCTCCCGAGGGTCGGACTAGGGTTAAACAATGAGCTCTAACCCTATATGATGTTAATCCTACAGACACACTTACAACGAGAGCAGCAAATTTTATTTACATTTTTCTTACATTAAATTTAAAAAAAAATATGGTATGTGTAAGTAGCTTTATTGTAAAGGGCATGTTAACTATGTATTATGAGCAAAAAATTTACAATTATTATATATGTAATAACATAACATAAAGAACCTGAAAATTTATTATACCACAGGCATAATTGGTTTAACATCCCGTATGTATTCCTCAAAATGTTTATCTTCTTGGAGGGAGGGATCCATTTCATTAATTATTTGCGGTAGAATGGGATTATCTAACATGGATGTATGGTTTCCTTCAATAACTTTCAAAACCACTTTTCCTGTAGTAATTTTTGACAGACAATAATCCTCTTCTATGTCTTGTAAAGATACCTCTGCTGGCCTTATTAAAATTATGGGTGTTGTAAGTATATCGTTAGTGCCTAAATCATAATTTGCCGCCATTCGTATGCGTCGAAACATTGCATGCACCATTGTTTTTGCGTATTCTTTGCTATATAAATCTTGTTTGTTTACATATTCCATAAATTTAACCATCTTGTCTGTTAGTTCTTCCCGTGCACTAAACTCTAAAGCCACTGACTCTTGGATTTCTTCCGGAAATATTTGTTTCACAATACTGGAAAGGAGTAAATTATATAAATCATTATCACTGAAATCTTCACCAAGATGTGCTAGGGTTAATTTTTTTAGGAAATGTGGCGATCCGTCGATGAGCATGAGTTGTCCCCGATAACCAGCCTTTTCTAGCATCGCAGCTAATTTTAGTGCAATAAATGAACCATATGAATATCCAATGATATAAAAAGGTTCTGTAGATTTTAGTTCTCCTTTCAAATGCTGAAAATAGTAAAATATAGCAATTTTATTAATAACACATCACATGACTAATGAATATTTGCATACTTCAAAACATGCTTCGGCAACTTCCTTTACTGTTGTACATTCACTAAATTTATGGAGTTGTAAAACATTTGTGTTTTTCTTTATATTTGACCCCATGTTATACCAAGCTTGACCTGCTGTACCCTCTAAGCCCGGTATTATAATGTTTGGCGGCATAGACTGGTTTGTAGCATCTGCCGCTGTCTTAAGGGGTATCATAACTTCATTACAACGAGTTTCGTCGCCCAAATTTCTTAATAAGATTTCCATTCCTAAAAGATTACTATCTGAAGCAAATATCATTTTAACGACGTCCGTACTCTCTCTTTCGCGAGCATCTGCATATTCTTGCAGTTTCTGGAATGTAAGTGCACGTAAATCTTGTGGTGTCAATATGAGATCGAAATCTCTCTCTAAAGTTTGCTTTATTTCGACAGCCATGAGGGAATCCATTCCCATTTCCGAAAGTGTAGTCCCCAATGAAATAGATTTTAAATCTCGTATGCCCATAATATTCATGACTGTATCAAGAATGCTTTCATCACCTAAGCGTCCGGAACGTTTTTCAGCAACTACCATACTAGAAACTATCGGCCCAGAGGTAGATAACAATGTATCCATCTCATATAAGCAAGAGGAAATGCGCTGCTGTAGAGTTCCGCCAATTTCCATGTCGATTTTATCTTCAGCCATATCTGCCACTAAACCAACTTCACCAACCGCACCCCATTGTATTGCTTTTCCGGGGTAACCATCTTTAACACGATTCTCAATTATACGTTCCATGATTGAATTAGCCATGCCATAATTTGACTGTCCAGCATTGCCACGACCACATGAAACACTCGAAAATACGACAAAATGTTCCAGATGCGGACAATGTAATCTAGATAGTTGGTCTAAATGTTTTGTTGCCAAGGCTTTTGGAGCAAAGCTTTCTAAAAACTTTTCCCTTGTTTGGTTTGTAAACATTCCATCCTTCAAAACAACAGCTAAGTTGAAAATTCCGCCAACAGGTCCAACATTTTCAGCAAGATTAATAAGGGCCATACAACCCTCTATCGTGCTAATATCAAAAGTACTAACAATAACTTCACAACCGCTGGTTTTCCAGAATCTGTAAAATAAAAATACATTCAAATTTTAAATGACTAAAATGATTAAAAATGTAAAGATAAGTTTAATTCAACTGGTAACATACGCTATTCTGTAAGCTTGATAGTCTTTCGATATACCACGACTGGAGCTCATAATCAATTTACGTGCTCCTCGTATTACCATCCAATCAGCTAACTCCAAACCAAAACCACCTAAACCACCCGGTATTATATAGCTAACCTCCGGTTTAAAGTAAATTTGGTTTAAGACTTTTACTGGTAACGTTGCTTTCGATTCGGAACTCTCTCGAATTTGAATTAAAACCTTTCCAATATGTTTTCCTCCTATAAGATGCCTAAACGCTTGTTCTATTTCATGTGCAGGGAAAATCGTACATGGAAGGGGTTGAATAATTCCTTTTTCGATGTCAACATCAACCATATGTTTCAAATACTGCAAATAATACATGTGTAGATATGTAAGTATTTTAAGAATTAAAGTATTGTGATGAATTTAAACTCACTTCAATTTCCTCATCTGAAGCAAATTGTAATCTGTCGGCCAGAACAGCATGGAACGTTATCTCTTTAAGGAAACAACTCATCCCGAGTTTGGTATCATTTGACATATCGAACTTTCCGATTTCTAAGAAATGCCCGGCGTATCCCAAGCAGCGCACTGAAGCCAATAATTTATCTTCAGCCAGAGAGTTTAGTACAAAATCAACGCCCTTGCCATTGGTTTCATGTTGTATCATAGTTTCAAAGGATGTGTCTCGAGAATTGCCAATGTGACTTTCTAAAAATTTATAAAGACTTTTCAGGTTGTTTTTTTTTTTTAATTGGTATCGTTTAACAATTACCTTTTAATTCAGGAAATGTTTTTAATAAGAATTGCTTCTTTAGATCAGTACTGCAAGTTGTGAATACTTCAAGATTGTATGCTAATGCGACCCGTATAGCTGCAAGACCTACTCCACCAGTTCCAGCATGAATAAGTATACTCTTTCCTTTTCGTATATCTGTGACCATGAAGAAGGCGTAGTAAACCGTAATGTAGACAACTGGCACGGTAGCAGCTTCTTGGAGAGTCCAGTTATCTGGAACATCCCATATGAATTTGGACGGTCTTTCGTTATACGATGCAACACCAGCTTTTGTTACCATACTCATGATACCTCTACCGGTTTTTGCATTTATTCCGGAGAATTCTAAGCCTAAAACGCATAACTGATCAAGACGACTACTACCATATAATTCAACAGCCAATCGGCCAGTTGCTAGCATAACGTCTCTGAAGTTAAGTGATGAGTATACAATTTGAACAGAGCATTTATTAATGTCCAAAGGTCCCTCCAACCAGCGTAACGTGGATAAATCACCCCGTTGCATAACATTTCCGTAAATATGATCAGATCTTGGCTTTGGAGATTCATCACATTGCAACTGTAAATGTCTATAAGATCCCCATTGACCCTAATTGAAATAAATATTTATTCATATATAAATAGTTATAACATATATGTACGTATAATGACTTTTTTGTGAGAAAATAAATACCTTATAATATACATTAATGGCAAGTCCTAAAGCGTATTGGCGGTTATAAAATATATTTGCCAAATCAAAAGTAGGTGCATTATGATCATCAATATAAAAGCACGAAATTAGATTCCCATCTGGCTCTTTACGTAAGCAATTCACAAGTCCAATAATACCATTTGAATTCTCGTTGAAGGAGTAAAGAACTATTGGTGTTTTGTTAGAAAGGCTTGTCTGAATTTGGGTAATCCATTCAAATTCATTATCTTCTTCAGAAATTTTCACAACTAACGGATCCAATGTGATTTTTTTTCCAACCTTTTGCAATAATAACACTTGCTCATCCCCATTTATCGGGATATTTGCTATTAAGTTGAAGTTTTCAAAAGTTGTTAAACTATCCGCATGTTTGATTTTTTTTTCTGTCGTAACTAAAAACCCCTTTTCAACTAAACTTTTATATGCTGCTGTTACTATTTCAATGTTTTCCTCGTGGCTCAAATCATTGGCAATTATAAAATGACAATTGGTTTGATTAACGAATTGCGCGTTTTCTATATGAACACCGGCTATATCATCAACTTGTTGATCTGTGAAAAGCAGAAAATCGCCTGTTACCAATGGTAAATCTTCAATTGTTTCTACAAATTTCGATATGACCGGCTCTTTATTCTGCGCGCCTACTTCAATAAGTTTTATTTTCAATAACGGAGTATTTTCAAGGGCTAACTGGATGCACATACGAATAGCTTCTGTTATGTCCAGAGTTGGTGTTGGAAAATGTGATACAAATTGATATCTCTCGAGCACAGGTATTCCAGGAGCTTTACGTCTTTGTACTGAGCTAGCGTGCAGTCCAATTAATTCAATACCACCGGCAACGATGCGATCATATTTAGTCTCAACGTAAACATCAAATAGTCTGTTTTCTGGATCCATTTTTGTCATGAGGTCAAAATGATGAGGGCCATTAATCCTTAATTTCCGTATTTTAGTTGGTATAAGCAAAGTACGTGAATCAGTTCCCAAAATTTCAATTTGCAGCATTGCATCCATAAATGTTACCCAATTATATTTCCATTCTACTTTTCCATATAAGCCATCTCCACGCGCTATTGTCACTGCGCGAAAATCACCATTATAATGATATCCTCGCAGCCTAAGCTCTTTGTAAAAGTCTTTCTTAGATAACATTGGGAATTCGGAATCCTTAAGTGGTTCGTAAATATTTGGTATGGTAGGGTTTTCAATTTCACTTATTCGCCCTGTCACTACCAAGTTTCCAGACTCGGTAATCTATAAAACATAAAATCGCGACATTTAAAAATAAATGTATATATACATAAGCAATTCTTCGTATCAAAATATCATCCAATTAACTGGTAATATTAAAATCTATACCTCGAATTGCCCTGTCCCGTAGTGAATCATGACATTCAGTTCCACACTTCCATTCAAAGTCATATTTGTCGCACGTAAGAATCGTACATCCTCGAACTCAACCGGAACATCCATATAGCTTGGACCATGATACATCAAAGAAAATGTCTCCCAAACATATTGAAGGTAACAAGTAGCCGGAATTAGTATTTTTCCATCAATAACATGTCCACTCATAAATTCCTCATTGTCGCTACTTAAGTTAATTTTATATAAGCGTTCTCCACTTGATTTAGTTTTCATGTTCTCATATTTCGTTACAAACCAGTCTTCACTATGATCCCAGCGAATTAACGAGCTGATTCCATGTGTACCCTTCGATACTGGGAATTCAATTTTCGAATATAAATTTTCTATGGGGAACGTTACTCCACTGCTAAACAATCTAAAATCAAATATTTTAGAAAATATTATTTGTTATAAATATTAGACTTAAGAAGGTCACTTCTTAAGTACTTAGATAATAGGAGGATAGATAATTAGATAGGAGGATCCTTAAATAAAAAACTAGCTATGCAAATGATCTTGGTTGAAATTTACATGAGTACAATTCTATTTACAATCTGAGATTATAAAAATGTTAAGTCACATACATAATATTGTTTCACTTGTTGTTCATATGAGTACTTACTTTCCTAATGCCGTGAGGAAAAACAAAGTGTTGTTTTTATTGTTGCGTTGTGTTAGGGGAATGTGAATACCATTGGGCATTGATCGTTTTAGTATCGCTTGTAGTAATCCGTGGGGTGCGATTTCAACAGATAGGGCATTTTTGGGTAGCATTTCGAATGTTTCTTCAAATAGTACGCTATTCAAAAGATTGTTGACGTGATACTCGGCGGAGCATAGATTATGTCCTTGCTCCAAATCTTGTTTAGGTACACTTGTGCTCAACCATTTTGAACTTATAGGTTTTGGATCTGGTATGATTTGTTGCATATATCCTAAAAGTTCAGGACCCATATGAGCTATATAACGGGAATGATAAGCAATATTTGAACAGGGCACCTCTTTGGCAAAAATATCTTTAGCTTTTAACTCCCCCACAAATTTTGCTATATCTTCAGCTGGTCCGGAAATAGTACAAGATTCTGAACTATTTCGACAAGCTACTTCAATTTCGTTAGGAATAATATTGATGATCTTCTTATAGCCTATTCCCACAGCTGCCATTGAACCTTTTATTTTTTCAATTTCCAAACTAACTTTTCCGCGATAATAAGCAGCAAGAATCATTTGTTCTGCAGTAAGGCATCCATCGGCATAGCCACAGCCCAATTCCCCTACTGAATGGCCAATTATGTAATCGGGCTCGATGTTTAATGAGCGCAAGAGATCTACCAACGCGATTTGAATTGCGGCTATTCCTACGAAGGAGTGCATTATATTTTCGAATGTAGTGGGATCTGTGGATGTGAGTATATTCATTAAGTCAAGTCCCTTAGATTGAAGAGTCTTATGACTCTGCTCAATGGATTGCGCAAAAAAAGGAATCTGGAGCAAAGATGTTCCCATTTCCGCCCACTGTGAACCCATCCCACTAAATACCCAAACGATGGGACGTTTTATACCGGTGAAATGGTGTACATCTCTAACGTGTGTTTTTACTTGGTCGGTTCCATTTTTCGAAAACACGGCATATCCACGAAACACCATTCCAGAAACTTCCTCCTTTTGAACATTATGTAATAAAGCAAAAAATTCGGCATCCAATGGTTGATTTTCTATAACGTTGAATATATGATTAACCGAATCCTCAGTCCTTCCAGCCCATGTTAATAATCTTGGTATATCATCGTTTGGCACCCCACAATTTATTTTCTGTTTGTCAAAACCCTTCAAAAGTGCATGGGCATTGGCCCCACCAAAACCGAAAGAATTCACTCCGATATATGGTTTCTCTAGGTCAACGACATCTTTTACCACAACTAGACGACCTTCCGATAAAGCAGCAATTTCTGGTTTTACCTCAGTGAAGTTGATATTTGGAGCAATTTTTCCATTTTGAAATGCAAGACATGCCTTTACCAAAGAGCAAATACCGGAAGCCGCCTCCGAATGGCCTACATTTGATTTTACTGAACCAACTAATAGAGGCTCCTCACGCTGGCTACATAATATGCTGTCAATAGCTCGACATTCTTCGGGATCTCCGACCACGGTTCCAGTACTGTGGGCTTCTAAGTAACCTAAATCATTAGGTTCAATATCAATTTCATTATAAAACTCAGCAATAAGTTGCTCCTGAAGTTTTCCAGAGGGGTAAGTAATTCCTTCCGGTTTATACCCATCGCAATTGGTTTTTGAGTAAACAACGCTCGCATATATGCGCTTAGCATCACGTTTACGTTGTAGAAATAGACAATTTATAGCTTCAGATCGCGTATATCCAGATGCGTTCTTATCAAAAGGTCGGCAGTAGCCATTGGGAGCTAATACACCAAGTCTGGAAAATTAAAAAAAATTTAAATTCATATAATTATCTGTTCTAATCTAATACATTCTTTCATTTAAGAGTATTTGACCGAAACTTCAGTTTTTTTGTTCGGCGTTTAACGTCGTTCAATTGTTTTGCAAACTGGTAGTAAATATCGCATTAAATATCTTCGGCATTTAATTGATTGTACTCTTTCAGTATGGCTTAAGTTCTGAGAATAATTAAATTTACTAGATATCCACCATCCTCAAAGTAATAATGTTCTCCCGTGACAAACAATACTAATATCTTATGCAATTTTTGTGATGATTGTACAATATTTGGTACAATGAATCCAAACAAATGCCTCAGCCGTAAAAGTTCACTAGAAAGACTAAATGGAGAAAATATTGACATCAAATTGTCAAACAAGTACTGCCGATCGGCTAAAATCGCTTAACGTAAACTACCGTTCTGAAAAAATTAAAGTAAATTCACTACACTTATGATTCGCCAATGTCCTATGGGATGATGTAAAAATAACAATTTATATAATATGTTTAAACGTAAGTTACGATGCTTACGTACCTGGCAAACTGTAGTGTTACGAACGGGTGTAATATCAAATTCGATCCACCAATAATAGCTGCGTCTATTTCTCCATTACGCAAAGCGGAGAAAGCATTATCCAAAGCATACATTGAGCTAGAACAGGCAGTATCCAATAAAAAGGATGGGCCATGTAAGCCTAAACAATACGAAATTCTATTTGCCATCATTGCTCGACTGCATCCAGTTATACCAAAACCACCCGAAGACACTTTCTCATAAAACCACGTCTTCTCCGATTCAGAAATACACGAACCGATATAAACACCGGTTTTTGTACCTCGCAGACTTTTCGGATTTATACCTGCGTCTATTACAGCTTCATAGGCAGTCTCGATTAAAATACGTGTTTGAGGATCCATCGTGTGAGCTTGTTTGAAATGAACGCCAAAAAATGTTGCGTCAAATTTTTCCAAATCGTAAATTTTTCCTGATCGCTTTGGGATCTCGGGATTGAAATGTCGCCAGCGTCGCTCATCATCATCCACCATATCAATCTGAAAATTTTTTTATAGTGTATAGTAATTTATTATATTCACAAAATATCGTAGTCAAATATGTGGACGTATTTAAAAATTTTGAAAGTGAGCTAAAGGATCATTTTCCCCATTTTTAATGAATAATAATTTTATTATAGCAGGAGTTTTCCCATATTTTGTGAGTCATAGAAAGGAATAAAAACAAGTGTTTGTCAATGCAGATAATGCCGCAATTAAATTTTCAATTCCTATTTTCCACATTTATCGATTTGTAACTTGATTACTTATTACTTTTTTGGCAATAAAAATCACAACTCATCTTCGTATTTGAAAGTTCAAAATGTAAATAAAAACAGAATTCTAGAAAAAGTTTTCTATTAGCATAAATGTTTTTGTGGTTTTTGTTGTTCATCTTGTGGTTCATCTTGTATGACTGAGTACTGAAAATAGAAAATTTTTACGACACGACTTTAATTGTGTCAAATAGTCTATATTTGCAGAAACTAATTGGAAAAACTAAGATTTATATAAATATTTCTATTGAACAAAAATTCAAATGACACTTTTTGTTTTGGTAAAAAATCACTGGTTTGATAAAGAATTACCGAAAAAGTAAAATTATGCAGGAGTTACACTGAACCTCTGAACTTCTATTAAAATGTATACTAGAATTTATATCTAAATAGCTCTAGT
Source organism: Bactrocera minax (assembly GCA_021498325.1). Lineage (NCBI taxonomy): Eukaryota > Metazoa > Arthropoda > Insecta > Diptera > Tephritidae > Bactrocera > Bactrocera minax. The sequence continues at coordinate 553,858 of JAKEEE010000110.1, read as the reverse complement.
AAGTAGCTGTTTTGGTTTCTCAAGCACTACGTTTTAGCGGTTGTAAGGCAAAGTAAAGTGTGTAAACATTATTTGTGGATGAAATCCTCATATTTATGTGTACAAAGTTTTTCAATAATTCAGTTAATTTTTTGCGAGTTGTTGATTTAAATGAAATAAATAATGACATATTATAAAAGTTCTTATTCCTTTATTAATTTCGACTTCACATATTGAATTAATTTTTGATCTATTTAATCACTTCATTAATATTGACATTTTAATTTAATATGCACCTTATTGTAGAGATTGTGCTCATACTCCTCAATATTATGAGAGTTTGGAAATTTCCCAGCCATTCCGGAGATAACAATTTCATCGCCTTCGGATTCAGGAAATGATCTTGAATATTTTTTATTTTTTTTGGGGTTTGCTTCCTTATTGAGGGAAAGGTCCAACTGCTGTGTTTCATTATTATTCGACATGTTCAGTTTAAAAATTAAGCACTGGAATTTAGTACAGGATTTTAAAATTGTCCTTGTTGAACACGCTAAAATTAACGTTAACACAAAACCACCGAGCGTATACGCACGAACTGCCAAACGAATAGCAATTGTTTAAGACTTTAAACCATCAAGCTACTTTTATATTAATTTATGCCCACAACGCGGCAATATATAATGTGGCAGGGGCAGACGAGTGCAGAGTATAATTGCTTGGTGCGAGTTTGTTCTATCAATACAATGGGTTCAACATAGCAACATTTAAATTAAAATCTATTTATTAGCACATAAATTACTATAAGCATGTGCATAAGAGCAAACCTGTGCATATTGAGTGCATATGAAAATAATGTTCGCTGACCCAAGTAAATCGAAAGTGTTATTCAATTTTGTTTTGTCTTTTCGCGTTACAAAATCGGAAATGATGTGAACCCTTAAAACGACAATGAATAAAACTAGTACGTTAATGTGTATTTAGAAAAGTATTTTGAAAAAATTTCTTTAAAATTATTCAAAGGCATATTTTATTTTAATTACATACGTATACACGTAATTACACGTATGCATTATATTATTAAAATTTGTTCCTTTTAGGGATGACAAGACTAGAACTTGTGAACAACTAATTTCTGGGTGAAAAAATCTAGATATTTAGAAACACTTAGAAACTTGAACTAAATATTTTTCTTCTTCAATCTCGATTATAATAAAGAATACTCAAATATATTTGAAAACATATACCCTTAATAAAGTGAGGAGAACAATATTAATAAATTATTTAACAATATTAATAAATTAACAATTCAATTCTTATGTTATATCAAATCAACGAATTTAGCTCCATGATATAGTTAGAAGAAACTTCTTACAGGTATTCCTAGTGCTTAAGTCTTTTTAATGAAAGTCTTCTATGGATTCAAATTCACTTAGTTTATTTTTTTTTCACTAAATCATTACCTTTCTCAGAAATCTGATCAAAAACGTTTTACACATAGTTCTTTTATTAACGAATTAAAATCTGCAAAGGATTAAAGATTATTGCCAATTATTGGGTTGTTCGGAAAGTCATTTCGTTTTTTCCCGCCAGAGGACTTAATTACGTTTTTTCGAAACTAACTTCACACTTAAGCCCCATAACCATTATATGTCATGAGAGCTGATATTGCAAGGCTTGTGTGTGAAAAAGTTCTATTAATTCTACCCAGTAGTTTTTGGTTGGTGCCTTTTTAAATATGGAGAGCAATAAGCAGCATTTTCGTCATATTTTACTTTTTAACTTCAGAAAAGGTAAAAATGCTGTCCAAGCGAGAAAAAAATTGACGGATGTGTATGGAGAAGGCGTGTTAACAGTACGCCAGTGCCAGAACTGGTTTGCAAAATTTCGATCCGGCAATTTTGATGTCGAAGATGCACCACGGTCTGGAAGGCCGGTCGATGCGATAAAGGCATTAGTTGATGCAAATCGGCGAATCACCACACGAGAGATCGGTGAGAGGTTAAATTTGTCGAATTCAACTGTTTATGGCCATTTGAAAGGCATTATACGAAAACTGTCTTTCATGTTCCCCCAAAAAAACGAAATGACTTTCCGAACAACCCAATAATACATATCACTATTGAGTTTGCTGAGAGGAGGTGTTCTGACAGTTGAAAAAATTAATATGTATGTAAGCCCACAGGCGGCATAATTAATTATTCACAATAACAATAGTACTAAAAAAAAGTTAAATAATTTAATAATATTTTAAATCTTTGTCACTATTTTAACGCAATCTATTACACGGTTGCACCCGATATGTCTTCAAATGAAATTGTAAACCAAATTTTTTAAAACCAGCATACCCCTAATTTAAAAATATATGAATATTTCAAAAGAGAAAGTACAATGATTTCAAGAAAATAAACATTTAATATATTCAGCGTACTGTGCTGTATTATATTTAAGGGAAATTATGTGGACATTAACCTCAAATAGTGAAAGTAGGATTTAATTTTTGAAAATGACTTCAGTTTTAAATACAGACTTGAGTTTGGAGGCAATTGTCTTTGATATAGAATGACAGAATTTCGTCAACTTTGAGAAGTTGAGAAAATATAGGAAACTCACCTAACCTTCTTCTAAGCTTTACTAAAACGAAATCGTAATTTCTAATTGACAAAAAACTGCTAAGAACCCTGTGAACATGTCAATGACATGACATCTTCTAGGTACATACCATGATTAGTTCTTGTCATTAGTTTAAATTAGCAGAATAGAACCACGCTCAGGTCATGCAAATATAATGCCTTTTTTTTCAAATAACTCATAACGCATAAAATAAATAAGATAATGCAAGTAAATATGTGCATATATACACTAGGAACTACTAGGGAAACCTTGTATGAATAAATATATTCGTTATACGTCAGTTAATGGCATTATCCGAGAACAACGAAAACACACTAGGCATCTTTAAACGTTGTTTTCTAATTGTTTACCCTCTTATTATACCCGCGCAACATGTTGCAGTGTTACAACAAGTCACAACTGAAACATTAATAGGTTTAAATACCTCACACACTAATAACATTAGTATAATCAAACTTGTTACAAACATTTTCTTCTTGCGCTTCATAATACAGTGTGTAAATAAGTGAAATCGGGTAACAAACATACAAAGGTTATGTTGAAAACGACTAAGATTGTTTTAATTCGCCAAAGAAAAACATCAGAAACAACCCTTTTCCTAATATTCCCAATATATTAAGTTTAGCCCTTTTTGTTGACTTTATGTCACATATATCATTTTAGTTAATTGGGCTGATTTTAATATAAATATTTTGAACACGAAGCAAATTGTAGTAATGAAACTAAGTGAGTCTAGAATCTATAATATAACTTAGTAAGATAACAAATATGGTAATAATATGATTATGATGGATGAGATAATCTAAAGAGTTTGGGAGAGACCCATGCATGTACATAAATATATTTAACCACAATCACTTTTTAAATTTTTAAGACCATGTAATGTGAACCCAAGTATGAAAATTTTCTACCCTCTTTGGATACATATATCGCCGTTAGTGTCGCAATAGTCCACATAACTTTGTATGAAATACCGACCTATGAATTTTACTTTGCATTGACTTATGTACTTTTCCAGTTAATTATGTATGCATATAAGCTACATGCTTATTTATCTCAGGAAGATTGGTCAAGGCGGTTTTAATTTATGGTGTGCCTCCGTTAGGCGTTAAGTATCTTGATTTTAGTATGGATTTTTTTTTAACTGCTTTGAAGATTTTTTTTATATAAGATAAAAGAGGAAATTTTTTTACATCTCACTCTTTTATTCGACACAAAAATTTCAAATTATTATTTTAAAAAGTTTTATCAGAAGCTAAATAATTTAACTTAGAAAAGTCATTATGGAAACATTAAAATAATTATGTGTCAAAACGGTGCCACAATTAAAAGTACAAATTTGTAGTTGTCGAAGGAATTATGGAACTTAAAAAATAGAGTCTTGTATAGAAGTACTCTTGTACTTTTATAATGAAGCTGGCTTATTTAAAATGCTATATAGTCGTAAATATTTTGACTTAATTACGTTGTGTTATACTGATTACATATCTAACTCCTAACACAGGACATATATATTTACGTCTATTATGTAATACAAATCTACTATGTTAAGTAAGAGTTTGAATTTTTGAAGCATGTTTTTTCAGTTTTTTAAGTCAAGATTCCACTAATTCATACAACACACCTTACAACTCACGCACATTCACCACCCAGCAGACTTTAAAACGTTCAACCCGTTCGTAGAACAACACATTCAACAGCTGTTCGTGACGTCAAAAAAATTCGTTTGTCGCCGTGCGCCCCCAGAGGGCAACAAGTGAAGTGAACAGGAAATATTATAATTAAAACTTTTAAATAGAGTTTAAAAAATAAAAATAAAGTTTAAAATATAAAGTTTGCGAAATAAGGTTTCAAATATCGCGGTAATGAAATAAAGTTAATGAAATAAAATATACAGAAATGTTTTCCGAAAAAGGATCCGGTGGTTTATTTTCTAATTTTCAATTTAAAAACGTAAGAATACGAGAAATCGAGGCTTTCTGGAAGGCACCAATAATGAAAAACCACAAGAAAATATATTTAAAAATTGTTCTTAATAAAAAAAGACAAAAAAATGTAAAAGTGCAAAAGCATATACAGAATTACACATGTACATTTCAAAAAAGTGGAGTGAGTGACAGAATTCCTAGTGGTTCAAGTAATTGAGAGCAAAAAAAAAAAACATTTGCAAACTAGTAAGAAACAAACTCTCGCAAAATGCACCAAAGTGACTTAATTAAATGTATTGAATATATAAGGAAAAAGTCAACCAGAGGAATGAAAATCATTCTATTAGGAATAACATATGCACTTAATTTCATTAAAATATCACATATATTGACCAACATAAACGGTTTAGAGTCGTAAATCTGCATGCTACATATATCGCATACATGCTACTATATATCGCGTATATTTGGGCTAGGTGAAGGTTTGGACCAATTGCATTACCTTTTGACATACCGTATAAAGCCAACCAGATGTTTGAAATTCTTATGTTAGGTATATGGGGCTAGGGAAAGTATTTATTCGATATTATCCATTTTAGGCATATGGACGTACAGTTATCAGAAAGAGAAGCTCTCTGAATTTCACAGAGATACATCTTATATTGACCAAAATATATGGTACAAATACAACCGGAAGTTTGGAATTCTTATAATAGGTATATGAGGGTTAGGCTAAGTGTTTATCCGACTTTCTCAATTTTTGGCACAAAGTCACATTATTATCATGGAAAGATAATCCTCCAACTTCATTACGATATCTCATATATTTACCGTTATATATAGCATAAAGTCTACCGAAAGTTTGAAAATTCTTAGTAGGTATGTGGAGGCAAGGGAAAGTATTTACCAAATTATCCCCATTTTTGACACATTATTATGACGAAAAGATACTTCTCGAACTTCATTTCAATATCTCACAGATTAACCAATATTTTCGGTATAAAGTCAGCCATCGGTTAGGTTATATGCCGATTTCGACTACTTTGACAAGTGAGATGGCATATCTTAAAGCCGCTATTTGCACAAAGTTTCATTCCAATATTTTATTTGGTGCTTGATTTATATACTTTAAAGTGAAAAAATCAGATTAAATTCAAAAATGTGTTATAAGAGAAGTAGGCGCGCCTGATATTTAATTTCCCCCATTTTCATAAAGTGACACAAGGATGCAAATATAATGCCATGGGATATTGGATTGATGGTCCCACGCCCATTACCAAATTTTACAAGGGTTTCTGTTCAGCCCTTCCCTATTATCTTCACTGTTTGATTTAATGTTTCTGACGTGTTTCTTCAGTGAGTTAACGTACTTTTAGTACTTTTCAATAAAACTTTTGTACGGGAGGTGAGCGTGGTCATTTTCCGATATCACTTATTTTCACAGCATATGAGGACATGACAGAAAAACTTCTTCTAAGCAATTTTGATTTATAAGGCTTTATGGGTTTGTGAGACGGGTTCTTTATACCGATTGGAAGGCGGGGCCATACCCACTTTCAACAAATTTTTTACCCACAGATGGCCCTGCCGACTACAATTCTCTGCACCAAATTACACGTTTCTATTTTTATTTGTTGCTTGGTTATAGCACTTTAAAGTTTTCAATTAAAGGTATTTTATGGGCGCGGTAGTACTCCGATTACACCCATCTGCAATACCAACTGTTTTACGGTGACAGAGCACACGTGTATCAAGTTTCATCAAGATTTTACTCGAGTAATTTTTTATATTTTTACTAAAGTTATCGCTTGCATGGACGGTCGGACGGAAGCACAGACAATCAACAGAAATTCAACTCGTCTCGTCATCCTGGTATATACCAGGATCATATCTACCTCGATCAGTTTTAGGTGTTACAAACAGACGATAGGTAAACAAAACTAATATACTCTGTTGCAACATTTTACGAGAATATAAAAATTACATATATGCAAGTGTGATCGTGAACAAATAAATACCAAAAGCAGTAGAAAATTAACAAATAAAACAAACGAGCGCGAAATAATACACAGTAACAGAAACAGTCACATAAAACAAAAGGCACAGGAGAATACACCAACAAGCAACGAGGGAAATTAGGAAAACAGAAAAAAGCAAAAAACTAACACAAAATAATGGAAAACAAAAGAATAAGCATTCCCAAGTACCCTTAACGGAAAGCTAAGTGAGTAGTATCCATTTCATTTACATTTTTGAAAAAAGGTATATATTTATGTACATATATATACATTTGATGAACATTTCTATCAGTTCTTTTGCATACAGTTAGTCACAAAAAAATAACCCTTAAATAGACATCCGCTTAGTTAACTGTTCTGAATAACTCGTTTAAGAAGCAAAAGAAAGAGGGGTCGGTATTTTAATTAAATAACTGTACATAAGAATTATTTTGAAAAGAAAATTAGAGTAAATAATATTATTGCTAATAAAATACGCGTATATGTATGTATATGCTTAGTTCGTGTTCCCAAACACACTTCAATCACAGTTAAAAAAAAAATTCATGATTCAAGTATTTACTTCTTGCCAGCGATAGCCCTTGTGTTTATAAAGAGGCAAGCTGAATCGCTTAGACCGCGTTCATACACGAATGCTTTTGTTGGGCAGACTTGGATTTGTCGGCGAGGGGGCGACAATTGATATCTATGTATGTAAACATATATATATAATGTATATGTATACAACAATAGATAACCATACATACATGAATAAGGAGAAAATGTATACAGGGAGTAACAGATGTGGATACATAAGAATATGTAATACATTAATTTATTTATTAGGATTCTTCCGCGATCTTATCGAACGGTTATTAATACGTACATATGTATGTATATTTGCATTTTCTTCCTCCTCTTATATACAATGTGCGAAGTTAAACGTGTACTTTGTGAATTGATTTTTGTTCATAACTGCACCCGTGGTTGCCCGCCCATACGACCGACTAAAGCCGCCTGGAATTTTCCCGCTTTGCTAATCATTATATCATTAAGCGCCACGCATAAAAATTTCAATTATTTGATTTCGCAATGCCAGGTGTACAAGCGGCCAAAAGTGTAACGCCGCTTCAATTTGTTTCTATGGCAACACTTCAATTCCGAACGACCAGCATTGTTTTTTGCTCAACTAGAGGGATAATTTTTTCTCGCCAGGCTTTTTGATGAAATTACGCAATACAACTACGCTGCGAAGATCTTCTCTTAAACGTTCCATCAGAAACGTCCTACACTCTCCTCAAAGGGATACTAGTCGAACGCCTTACACCATCTCGAGATGCTGACTTCGAATATTAAAAGGTAAAGTGTAGCATGTTCCCGTTCTCGTTAATGCTTTCATTTGCATCCATCCTCCCAGAACCCAACAACAATATGTGCTGGTATTATTAAAATTTCATCAATAAAGCGAAACGTTGCCAATTGTCTTGCACATGCCAAGAAAACCTAACATCGGGCCGTTAGTGGCGGTTAACGGCTCCTCAGTCGAATCAAACCGCCTTTTAATAATAGATGTCTGCACATTTCCTAAATCTCTTGCACCTTGGTCGCCGGAATGTGTCAAATATAATCTCACAGCCGCAAATGGGTCTAAGATCAATACTTACGGCTGTATCGTTCTATCGTTAAACCTCAGACGAAATTTCACATGGCGCTTTGAGGTGGCGGAGGTAACAAAATATATTATAGGTGCAGATTTCTTGGCATATTTCGGCATCTTACCCGACCTCAAGAAGAGCCACCTTATCGACTCGATTACTGAATTAAAAGCAATGTATGATAAAAATGTAAGTTCTAAATACCCACTATCATTTCAGAGATTAAAGTATAATTTATATAATATAATTATAATAAGTTTCATCAAAATATCTTCATTTTACTCAAGCTATCGCTTGCACGTACGAACGGAGAGAGTCACGCGAATTTCAAATTGTCTTTTCATCCTGATCATTTCTATATATACATGTCTATATCTAATTCGTTTAGTTCTAGGTGTTACAAACAACTGTTAGGTGAATACAACTAATTCACTCTGTAGCAACATGTTGCGAGAGTATAAAAACTACTCCGTGAATGTCTTCACTCTTATATTGTCCTTATGAATAATTCGTCCTTTATTGGTTGCTGTTGTTCTTCCGTTGTTTTCCTTCACTATGTGTTTCGCGTTTTTTTAACGTTTTTTTTCCCCCTGTGCGTCTTTGAGTATATCACATCTCCTTGCTTATAGTTCATCTGCTTCCGATTGCGGTTTTGTTGGAATGTCCCGTTTTTGATTGTCGGTATACCCCATTTGTTTGAAGGACACGTCCTCGAGTTTTTCGTTGTTTACCGAATGGATTGTCTTGTTCTATTGCTAAACTGCTTATCTGTTCGTCAGGTGCAGAACTGTGTTGATATGCTAAAACTTTCGCGAGTTCAATTATCGTGTTGAGTACACACAACACAACGGACCCGACTTGTCCGTTTATCATGGAATGGAACGCTGGTGTGGGTAATTTGTAGTCGTTCGTAAATTTATTCCGCACATATGCTTGTAAATGTTAATTACTTATCAGTCATTACAAATTTTCATTTTGGTATATTTGTGAAAGAATTTTTTCGACATATTTGTAAGTATCTTTCTCTGATGGTATTTGCCTCGTTTGGTTTTGGTGCTGAACCTATTGGTTGTTTATTTGGCTGGCGTTCGTATTTATTTGTAAGACAGATTTCACTGTCTGCACTTCTTTTTTACAAGCGTCTTGTATGTTTAACTAGTAATATTTCAGCGTATAGAATATGTGTAATAATCTGTAATTATTATTTATAATTACAGATATTAATATATACTAATAATTATTAAATATATTAATAATAATGTAATATAATAAATCATATTATATTAATATATTATTCTGTATTGTCATGTCATGCATTGTCATGTATTTTCTACGTATCAAATATTATAAAGAGTCTTAAAAGAAGTGAGAAGAAGAATAAATGAAAATATCACCTATATAGACATACGCGAATTTGCAAATATATGGTCTCAAGGTGTCATCTATACATCTTTCAAATAAAAAGTTCATACTTGACTCCAATTACACTAAACGCGGTTTTTCTCTGTCAGATTCTTTCATGAGTATCTGATGATTGAGTTAATTATTGAGTAACAATAAAGAGTTTTTACGTTTAATTAGCATAGGCTTACCGATATTACATTTTGTTTTAATGTTTGTTGCTCCTGTATCGATCAAGATGTTTTTCCTATATAGCGGGCAGCGAGCCGCCGCTGTTGCCGGCATTGTTTTTTCCTATATCTCTACATTGACGTTGCAGACACGGCAATTCGTCCATACACCTAAGAATGCACTGCCTGCCTTGTATTCACAAATGCTATCTTTTGAAAGAGGAGTAGTTGGTAGTTCTTCGCCATGTGTTTGTTTTGTATCTTTTGTTGGGCGTTGTAGTTTCGAGATGAATAATTTTGATGTCTCTTCACTGAGTCTGCACGAAATGGGTTATTGGAGGTAGTCCTTGCATTTGACGGTAGCTGTTTCCGCGAGATGCAGCGTTGAAGTTGAAAGGTCTCCTGTATTGTTGTGAGGAATCTATTTCCATGGGTAGATAATGCCGCTTGGGTGCCCCTTGCGTATACACTTATACGTTTAGTCTGTGCCTTCACGGTTCCTCATGATGTTTTCTGATTTGGGAGGGTTGATTCTGAATATTATACTATCTGTAGTTATTGTACTGCGGCACATCGAATTGCAAGATTTCTTTGTCGTGGCATATCGTACTTGCGGTAGCTTAGTTAGTCTTTAAGTCTTTCGAGTTGTGGCTGTAGAGGGTGCCGCGGGTTTATTTGCTGTTAAGCTTAAGAATAAATGTTCTGATGGCTTCTTGAGCCGCATAGTGCAGCATAGCTGAGATCTCCTGAGCTTTCCATCTCAATTTTTGTTAGGACAATATTTAATGCCTTGCTGACTTCGTAATGGAATACTGCCAGTGTATGTTTTTTTTTATTATTTTTTATTTATTTTATTTTATTATTTTTTCATTTCCTTCAGTAAAACGTATAAAGGTCTCTGGTCGGCATGCGTGTAGTCGAGGCGATTGACTATGGAGTAGACGTATTGGGAAATATTGTGTCGTGATTTATTAAAATATCAGCTTCTTCTCCATGGATTTCTGAATGTAGAATCGGATGTGCGGTGTAGTAAGTGGGTGTTGTAGCGTAACCTTTGATTTTATCCATGTGTGTCTCGGCAGATTTCCTTCACGATTGTTATTGCTTTCTGTCGCCTGTGAAATTTGGCAATGTAGTAGTATTTCCAGGTTTATTTGTGGTTCACTTGTGATATTCCATCTACAGTGCTGGTGTTGATCTGTCACTGTAACATTCAATGACAAATTGCTTTCGAAGGAAGTCGCCCTTTCTTTGATTCTTCGTCAGAGTTGTGGTTAGAGCTACAATTTCTTTCAAGCTTTAAGGCTTGCAATTTCCTATGTGACCATTTCGGAGTCAATATTCAATGATGGGCGGAATAAGTTGAATAGTTTCTGCCTTCGTGTTCGAGACTTCAGCTAATACTAATGACTTCCCAATGAGACAGTAGCAGCATTTTGTCTGCTGCATTCATGACAGCAGTGTTTTTACATATATTGCATGTTTTGGTTCTGTTATTTCATTTTGTTTTAATGAATCATGTTTATTTAAGTTACTTTTGGTGCGCGTTCAGTTTTTCGAATTCCCGTTAATGACGTTTTTAAATCCTATCAGATAAAGCAAAAAAATTTAAACCAAGATCACCTCAATTGTTAGAAATTCCAAAAATTTTTGTTGATGATAAACCACAAGACACACCTTCAGAAGCTACACTCTCAAAACAGGATGCTAAACAAAAAAGAACCAAAGACAATTTCATTTCAAGATTCATAACTGAAAGCGATAGTTTTATTATATACTTCACCTTGTTTTCTGCTTTTCCTATTAGTAACAATACCGAATCGGTTCTAAATTAAAAAATACAAAGTACTGAAATATTTGGGCACGCCTTTTGGCCGCGTATAATACAGGACTAGATACTGACGACTCTGAACTTCCAAAAAATATATAAGCTTCGGCGTCAGCCAAATACGAAAACTTTCTCGATCAATGTGAAAACACAAAGGCAGTGATATTAGAACAAATAAATTTAATAAAGCTTTATAGAGCCGCTTACTCCTACGAAAGGAGTTACAACAACATAAATTTAAATACAGGTACATCTCTAAATTATAAGCAGATGCAGAACTATTTCATACATAAGCCATCTTAAACTTTCACGAACACAAAAACTGTACCACCTCAGGTAGAAAACCTAAGTAGAGCTAGCCAGTATCGTCAAACGATTCGCTTTGAATGACGAAAATTTTAATTTGACATGTGAAGCACTTAATGAAAGCTACGAAAATGAAAGAGCACTGGTAGATAGCCAAATAACAATTTTAATGAATTTGCAAAAATACAACGACGTGCTAACTTTGAGTCCAACCCGGGCCTGGAGGAATTTTTCTGCTGCATATACGCTAACAGGCTCCATCCAAACTCCACCACGTTTAAGGGTAGTACATACAATGGATGGAGCCATCTTAAAACCTGCTCAGGCCTTAAGATACACAGGGAGTGGACCACAAGTTATGTGAACCCATGCCGCCAATGCACCACAGCGACAAGTGCCTCTACAGCCGTGCAAAATGCATCTAGTACGCGCACTACCCCACCACTCCAGTCTAGTGGCCGCGAAAGGACCTCAACGGTCGCTTGGAGCTCAATTAGGCAGCATGACTCCCATTCTGACCAACCCCTCCCCCAATCTTCTTCCCACTTCAACCCCCGTTCCAGAACCACAAGGGAACTCTTGATTCCACGCACCATCTGTTCCGTGTGTCGAACCGCAATAAATCGGAACATTACATTAGTAAGATGCAATTCCTGTTCAGGCTGGTGTCATTTCCCGATGTATTCCGGTCTACGCACCACGTGTGAATGGAGTATGTTGTACGTTACCCCTTGTTGTAGGAGTCTGCCCCGCAACAGCTTTCAATGGGATCGCCAACTAACACCACAGTGTGCAGCGGGTACTACAGCTGCAACAAACACCACCTATACACCACTCCCTCACTCCCAGGATCCCGACAGCCTTACCACGACGCACGATCATTCTACAACTTAACTGCAACGGACACTTGAGTAAGATCGAGGACATAGTTGATTAAATGAGCCGGGAAGGCATATAGATAGCTGCGGTCGAAGAAACCAAGCTAAAGCGCCGTTCAGATCTTGTGCGATGTGCAAGCTTCAACGTAATACGTAAAGATCGCTAACGAGAAAATGGTGGTGGCTTAGCCCACATTTTACACAGCACAGTGCAATATCTTATCGACGAAGACATCTACTACCTAATACTACCTTAGAATGTCAGGGGCATGTCAGGGGCATGTCAGACATACCTATCCGGTCAGGCGATGTCGAGCTCGAGATATTTGATATATACACATGTACACATGCATACATGTTGCTCAACGGGATATCACCCGAACATAGTTGCGCTGCTTCGTGGTGATAATTGGTTAGTGCTTCCCGACTTTAACGCGCACCACGATCTTCAGCATTCCAGCCTTCAAACGATCGTAGTGGAATGGAGCTGGCGGAACAGGCAGGCGATTCAACATTCTGCACAAGGAACGACGAAGCCCTCACCCGTGACTAACTTCCGACAAGCACTGAACGCCATTCACAGTGGATCTATTAACACCTTTATTGACTCCCTCCTAGTGAATGCCGTCCCATTCCCAACAAGAACCCATGTTGCGGCGTGAAACTATAGTGACCCTTCTGCAATTTAATTCTGGATACTGTAGCAGGTTAAACTCCTATTTATCAAGAATTTACCCGAAATACCTAACTTATTATGTCCAGCATACAACGAGTCCCCACATGACTCTAACTACATCTTTACATGCCCCTTGAATCCAACTAACGACACCCATTTCCTTATGGTCCGACCGCGCCGAAACCGCTCATTTCCTGGACCGTTAAGTGAACTCGATGAAAATTAGTTTTGCGCTTACCCCCAAACAGGGTCTGGATAATCCCTACAGCAACAAGCATTCACGAACTACTCAAGAAGTTTCTTACGAAATCTCATCTTCCGAACCCCATATAGCGTAACCAGATCGCACTTATATAACGCGAAGAACGGAAAAACATGGAAAAATAATGGATTTCTTTTTACTCGTCCTAATATTCGATATCTGAAGGCTATAAAAGGTATAGTCCGATTTCAACCATTTTTAAATAAGAGTTGCCACAAATTTCGATGTCGCCGATGCAACAAGAGGATGTCATTTATTGATTGTTCATTGTTTAATTTTTGAACTTACATGTCATTTTTACATATCACATTTAATGTCATACATACTTCCTGGTTGTAAGTCTCTGTACGCAATTTGGTGGTTGCATAATCTTAGCGATAAATAATGTAAGACAATATAGATCTTTCCACAATGGTCTTTTATTTTTATATACATAAATACCAAAATTATAGTTTTTGATCTCTGTGAGAAAAGTTAACTTCCTGTATTATGCATGTGTATGTATACGGTTCTACATACACATCCATATGTATTTATTAATAATATATAAATATATGTGCAATATGCGCATACAAAATAATGCATAAGCTTAAGTAAGTAAGCAGGTATGTGATTTATTCTATTTTTTAATTATAAATAATTAAGTCTTTGCTTTTATTTTTATATCTCTTATTGAAACTGCCTAAGGCATAAAATTTTTTTCTATGTCTGTCCTCCTTTAATACTTAAGCTGAATAAAACAAGCATATGCACATATATGTGTTTGTATGGTTGTATGAATGTGCTATAAATATATGTAGAATATAAATAGTAAATATGTAAGTATACACATGTACAATATCGGACAATATTCTTTCTTAAGACTATTCGATATCAATTTTAATTAGGCACTAAAAGCGATCAACGCTCGCATTATTTTCGATAAGTTATGTTACATTCATTTAAGATGCAGTTTACTAAAATTTAAAACATACTCAAATAATTCCTAACTATCGTAAGTATTTGAATCACAGGACTTCTCTATCTTAATTTTTTTTCGTGGCTTTCCTTAGTTTTAGTGCATTAGTATATGACAATGTTCTTCCCTTAATTTTATAACATAAACATGTCCAGTAGGTATGCAATGTAATAACTAGATCATTCAAAAATTCGCAATCGCTACATTCGCGTAAAAAGGTTATGCGCAAGGCAACATCAGATAAATTTACTATATTATGAGCTGTGATATAGTCGCTTTAAGTGACGATGTCCTAATTGAGTTTGTTAATAAAAGGTTCGTACTTATTTAAGCTAAATTTGAAATTCACGCAATTTTTTATTTCAAATATAAGAGTAAGAGGATGTCACCGCTGTGTAAAAGATATTTCAAGCCAGCAAGGGCATTTCATAATATTTTGCCGTTTGTAATGTTTACCCCAACCTTTAACGAAACTAATGCAGATACTTCGCGTATTTATTGGACCTAGTTCTGCGCCAGGAAATTGTGAAGAACAAATCAGCGATTGAGCCCTGGTAAAAAGGTGAATAAGTATCATTAAAATTATTCAAAGCAATTCCAAATGGTGGTAACAAAATATTTTTTAAATTTGAAGATATTTACCTATTAATGTCGAAAGCTTTAAGGCAATCTCCTGCTGTCACTTTGTAAACACATGACAAGCTTTCATTTAAGGTTGGCGATAAAATGAAAACTGGTGCCATAGAGCGGTTATAAAGCCAAATTCCGTCTGGCTCTTGACTTAATATCAAACCTATAAAATATATAAAAACACAATAAAAATGCATACATACATTATATCCTAGATACCTTATAATAATTGTACATAAATTAACTTGAAATAAATTGTTGAATAGTATCCAACTTCCTACTTACCAAAACCAATTTTTTGACGCGTACATTCAACATCTCGGGATGGTGTACTCTTATCTGCAGTTAAATCCCTTAAACATACATCTTGACTGTCTTTATTATTTCTCCTTCCATCTTCATAAATGTTCACAAAAGGTTTATGTACAGAACAACGATTACCAACACGTTCGTTTAGTTCCCAGTAAGCCACTTGGCACCAAGAGTTTTGATCTGTAGTTTTAATTTAAAACGTAATGCAAAAATTTAGATGAATTTTGTTAAAATAAATAATATATTTAAGATTAATATTAATGCGAATATAAATAGTAAATAATATCTTTTGTTATGTTCTAACATCTAAAACTATGGGTGTTCGGTTTAGAAATGTGTCCACTTTCATTTACAGCGCTTACACCCGTAGACTAAGCTAATTTTATTCGAGAGATTAATCTTTAATTTAACATTTAACTCATTAAATTTTTACTCCTTTTGATTCTTCTACAATAATTTGCTGATTTTCGCTATTCGTTCTTCCTCTCGTGTTGCTTTATATATGGAATTCAAAAAATATATTATGCATAGGTAGCCTATGACTATGGCATTTATTTAAAACTCAAGTTTTAATACTCTCGCAACATGTTGCAACAGAGTATAACAGTCTTTCTAACACATCTTCATAAAGTGTGAAAATGGGTAAAATCAGATAATAATCGCGCCCACCCCCCATATAATGGTTATGTTAGAAACTACTAATTGCGATAACTCACTAAAGAAACACGTCAGAAACTTTGAATTTCAAAGAAAATATGCTACGAAGGGGTTATATAAAAATCAGTATAAAAATTGTGGGTGTAGCACCGCCCACTTTTAGTGGAAATATCATATCCAACAACTGATATTTCAAATTTATTGCATAGAACAATATTTGCATCCTCATGTTACAGTGTGAAAATTGGGGAGATCGGACAAGCAACCACACCCACTTCTCATATAACACAGTTTTAAATTCCTTCTGATTCTTTCTCTTTTCAGTATATAAATCAAGAACCAATGGAGATATCGGAATAAAACTTTGCACAAGTAGTGCCTTTAACTTATGTCATCTCGGCTCCAAAAATAAAAACCAAATCAAACTACAACTTTTCAAGCCCCCAGATACCGAATACGTGGACCTCAATGTCTATGACTGACTTTTTACTGAAAATATCGGTTTATCTATTAAATATAATAGGTTCAGAAAAATAAATCCATTATTTTGCATAAAATTGAAGGTTTATTTACCATAGTTAGAATAGTCCGATTTAGGTTAAATATGCACAGTTTTGCCCGATAACTTGTTGCCATTTTAAAAGTATTATCATAATGCCACTTTCATAGAAACCCTCGTCCATATTGGCAAAACACTGGCACAGTCGATTTTCATAAGCTTCTCTTGAGACAAATTTTTCACCAGCTAAATCATTCGCCATAAACAAGAACAGGTAGTAATAATTTGGTGTCAGGTCCGGACTATTAGGTGGATGCATGTCTTTGCTTGTCGTTAGTCCATGTGGTTTTTTTTTACGTTAACTCGCGCGACACCCATACATTGAGCTTCTTTTTGTATCCATCCTTATTTAAATGGCCCACACAACACACACTGTTTTCTGTGCAATGTTTAGCTCCAATAGAAACAGTGGTTACCTGACGGTCGATCTCGACGATTTCCATTATTTTACCAATATTTTCGACAATTGGCTTTCCAGAGCGCATTGCATCTTTGACATCAAAATTACCGGAACGGAATCGACGAAACGCAAATTTGCCCGTGATTGGCAATTAGACCATTCACATTTTCAGCCATCTGGCTTACATTTTCTTCATTATCGAAAGAAAATTGTAAATGTAAACTGTATGACGCATTTTCTCACAGTTGGTGTCCATCTTTGACGCTTGCTCAAACAATACTGACCCAAGCAATCACAAAACTGCCTCAGAAGTTTTTTTTAGTATGAAGGTTTATCTTTCTAACGTCATGTGGCGAAACCTGATCGCCTTATACAACGCGAATTATAAGCCATCTATTGGAAAAATAATGGATTCATTTTCTCTAGACCTAATATTATAGAAATTAAGAGAGAATAAGGAATAAAGATTTTCGAACTCTGATTGATCTTGGATAGATTATAGTACGGTGGCGAAAATGTGTGAAATCGATCTACGAACTATCACATGCCTCATATAGTACATGTCATGGTTTTCGTAATTTTAGTGGACTTTACGCCGTATATATCGGTCGAATTCTGAATTAGTTTAGTAAAAATGCCTGGAAACGTTTTCGAGTATACTTCTTACTTACTTCTACTTAGTATACTTCTGCTTAGAATTTCCCTAACCCCATATACCCAATATAGTGATTTCCGACTTCCCAGCTGACTTTAAACTGTTTACGTTGGTCAGTATGTGAAACTTTTATGAAATTAAGTGTTTTCTTAACTACTATAATGTCGTTTAGCGCTGAATTTTAATGAAATCGGTCTAAACCCCATATAATGAATTACACATCTGGTAGACGTTTTCAGACTACTTCAATGGAAGATGTTTCAACAAAATTAAGCTAGAATAATTCGATTAATACTATGCCACTCGGTAGTAGAAATTATGGCACTAATGTAATAAATTAGTGATTTGTATTAGTTAGGTTGATTTAAATATAAATATCTAGATATCTAGAAAATATAGCAATGAACATAATTGATTATATGACCTATAGTATAAGTTAATAACATGCCAAACATAATAATAATATATTTACAACAACGCGAATATTGTGCAAAAAGTTTTTATTAAGAAAAAACAGGAATTTAAGCAAATAAGGAAAGGCTGAGTTCGATTGTAACCGAACATTTTAAACTCTCACAATTTTCCAAGATCAAAGTTGGGGCAGAATTTTCAGACATTTGCATAACCTTGTAATAAAAAAGTTATCTAATAAATTATAATCGTTATTTGATGAAATCGTGAATTAATTGCAATCATATTTGGCATCTATTAATTTATATTAAAGGTCATATAATCACTTAGTTTCATTATTAATTTTTGTTTCATATCCGAGATATTTATATTAAAATCAAACTAACGGTCACAAATCTCTATAATCATCATATTAGTGCTGTGCGAATGTACATACCGACATCCATAATTTTTAAAACTGAATAACATAGTGCTAATTAAAATACTCTTGTTTAATTTTATTGAGATATCTTCTATTGAGGTCTAAACTCAACCAAAGGGATATTAAAGGAATGTCCACCCAATTTCTAATAAAGCACTTCTATTGACCTATATAAACGGTGTAAAGTCAACTGTAAATTCGGAAATCACTACATAGGGTATATTAGGGTTAGGGGAATGTCTGATTGCATTCACTTTTGATATTCAACTAACGTAACCTTAATATAAGATTACTCTAATTTTTACGCCGTTTCCACTTTCTACAAAATTTTAAACCCACCTTTCCACCTTTTTTGACTGATTATGGAATTGACTACTATGAACTATTTTAAGTGAAACTTTTAAAATCAGAAGAAAATAATAGCTGATTTTTAATTAGGTGTTAGTTATGCGCTTACTTTTGGATATTTTGTAAATTAGCTTACCTTTAACATCAGTTATTTTAATTTTTTTGGTGTAGTCTTCTTCTGGAAAAAAATACATTGTATAAAAATATATTGTGTAAAAACATATTGTAAATATATTTAATTATGATAAAATCGGTTCAAATTCCATATACATATGTGAATTCCTATTACCATGTTAATCACTTGACCAAAACCAAAACTTTAAAAGTATTTGCCACTTTAATACTGTGAAAAAGAAATAAAGGGTCCAATATGCCGCTATTTTGAGGGGTTGAGGTTGTTGTTCGGGACGAGTGTACGAAATCAATTTATTCTTCCAGGTGTTAAAATATTACGACAAATTAACTGAACTAGTTTGTCTGATAAGAATATTCAAAATAATTTTCCCAACTTTACGAAAAATTCCTTACTTTTATCTAGGCTATAGCGAAAAAATTTTTACTACAGTCGTCGTTTACACAGGAAACCGGTAGTTGTGTTTACGTTTTCAAGACAAGAATGGCTAAGCTCGGTTGTAACAGAACTTTTTATACTAGACCGATTTCGTCTATATTTAATACTAAATCACATTGTGGTTAAGAAAACATGTCCACTTAATTTCACTAAAATACCGTATATACCGTGATTTTGACATTTTTAGCAGGGGAGTGTCCACCTTGAAGACACCATTTGTGAAAAATTCTATTCCGATATCTTCCTTGATACTTGATATACAATATATACTGTAACATAACATAACATGTAACATAAATTTTTTGTATACATTACATACATATACATATACAATAATATTTACACAACATATACAAACAAAGTTGGTTGAAATTGGCCGAGGAGTTGCGGAGATGTGGGATATCACCTAAAAGTGGGTTGTTCCAGTCCCATTGTTCAACTTTTACACCGCTTTCCGTGCAGCTTATGAAGATTTTCTTCAGCGAGTTAACGCACTTTTGTTGGTTTTCAATATAAAATTCAACTTTTTCGCACTGTATGAGGAGATGCTAGAGAAAGTTGCTTAAAGCAAATTTGGTTGATATAGCTTCAGTGTTTTGTGAGATATGTACATTCAACATATTAGGGGGGGCACGCTTAAATTCTTTACATTTTAAACCGCAAACGCCCCTCTTAAATTAATGTTGTATATCTTAATTTGTGTATAATAATAATAATGCGTTTATGTATAAAATGTAAAAAATTATTTGGTTGCGAATTAACATATTCGATTCACCGATGGAGAGGCTGAGGTATATATAAATAAAAATTACCTTCGAAATTCGATCTCTCCATTTCTTGGTAAGGCGGAGGAGCAGTATCTGTAAGAAAAATGTTTTATATATGATATTATAAATATGTGTATGATAAAGAATAGAAAGTTGTATGATTTGAATAATAATTAAACAATCCCCTACGGAAAATACATAAAATAGACATATTCTAATAACTAATATTTCATATGACTAAGAGTTGCGTCAAATCTAATACTAAACTGTGATGAAATTTCATAATATCTGTTCTGATTTGCATGTTGCTTTATTTTAAAATTATCACTGCACACTAATGAGATATTGTTCCGAATTCTGCATTTATAATAACTATGTCAGGTACATCAGCTAAGTTAAATTTTGTGAAGGTTATTCTCAAATAAACTCAAGCAAACTACAAACATGCCTTCTAATATACGACAAATAAATTCCTTAAAGTTAAAGTTATCTTAAAAACTAGACGAAGTTCTTAAGGGCAAGCATTTGTATGCATCTATGTTCTAAATTCTTAAATTGAATACGATGCTAATCATTTTAAACGTTGTCACTCAAATATTTAATTTTTTTATAAACAAAGAGGCAAATCCCATTGGGACGTAGCTAATTCTTTTTCCAAAATTGTAAATTTTTATTATTATAAATATCAAAAATAATCAGGGAAAAGTACTTATGAATAAACATCTGATTTAACTTTAGAAGAGTATTGGATATTCATGAGCAAAAAATTTCTTGAAAATTTGTTATTAAGTAAGAATAGAGGATCTATTTTGGTATCCCATAAGTTATTAGAGCTTTCTCAATAAAAGTTAATAGAAACTTAGAAAATTTGGACATCGTGAGAGTAAAAATGGGGAAACTCGGACTCGGACAACTCTAAATAGCTCAATAATTGTAACCAAGTTTTACGTATAGGATAGCACAATGTACATAACCATATTATAACCAAGACTTCTTTGTTTCTAACTTTGGGTCCCATTAATTTCTTTTACTCTACTATAATTCACGCATCAACGAGAATATCGAAACAAAACATATCACAAAAAGTAGCCTCTGACCTTTCACAACCATCATCTAAAAAATAGAATAAATTACTGAAAATTGCTCAAAATTCAAACACAAATGAATATTTAACAACAGTAAAAGTAAACAACTCTAATCAGACTGAAAACCTGAAGTTAAATGTTATTTTTTGTAATTAACATAGACGAGTGAAATGTGTTTTTATATTTCTACAAATTATTTTTTTATCTAATTGACCTCTACGCTTACTTTCGGAAAAAACTTCTTCTAAAAATAACCAAAAGGCCTCTGACACATCCAAAACTTTTGAGCTTTATAGAGCAATAATCCTGGAATATCTTAATATCGTTCATTTACTTAAGGCTTAAGGATAATTTTATAAACTAAATGATATTAAAAAACGGATTGGCAAAACTTCCATACATCATCAAATTTGATTATATTATATTTGATATTTAATAAATTGCAGTTATGCGAATTTTTCGTCAACTACTTTAAATTAACCGCTATTTACTAATTTCGGAATCATATTTACCATACCATTTCATATATAAAATTTGTTATTGCTAGGTAATAATTACATAACTTACCTGTTTCGAGAACCCGATACCAATGCAAGGGATTGCAGCAAACATAAATAGAGTGTCGATCGGTGGTGCAGACTGGCAAACGTTTCAGCTCTGTTGCATCTCTCAATTTTGGCCAGAAAAATAACCGACAACAAATCACATGTGGCTCTTCTTTGTAAATTAAGGATCGTTTCAATAAAATACATTGGGAATCGTGTGTAGCGGACACTTCTTTTCGACTTCTGACTGAATACAGTAATTCTCCTTGTTGTTGCCGATTCAGCAACTTCATAAGTTTTCGAAATATTTGTTGGAACTTTTGTAATTGCTTTCCATCTACTGCTTGTTGGCCTATATCTGGGTGGTCGTTTTGATGGTAAACCGCTGAAATCGAATTGTTTGATGGATAATCTGATGATAGACCGCTGACACCGCAGCAATTTCGCAGCATATTTACTGTTGATGCAAATGTTCCCGTTGTATTTGAAGCAGATGTTGTTACATTTCTTATCGACATAGTTGAGTTCAACTGGTTCTTCGGGTTCGATTGAAGGGAACACTGGGGTAATCTCGGTAAGTAATCCAATGAGCGCTTGAGGTGTTTCTGGTTTTGAGCTGGCTCCTCTCCGTTGGTTACAACGGTCAAATCGTCGCAATCGCTTCCACAAGTGGATCCATTTTCGGAATCGTTCGCTTTCTGTTCGTAGCTTACTTCCGTAAACGAACCCAAATATTCGAAATTGGACGTTAGGGTGCTCGATGTAATCATAGTATGACAAAATGAATTCTGGCATTGCTGCGAGTTCTGGTATTGAGGACTCATTTGAAAGGGATGTTGATGTTGATGGGGAGGCGGCTGTTGTGACTGATTGCTCATCCCATCGAAATCTCTTGACAGGTTTTTTGACGCATAACGCCATAGTTCCTTGTCCTTTCGAAATAGCATGGAGGGACATAAAATGTTTTTGGAACATTTAATGCATTTATTATAAAAACATTATCTAATCTGATTGTCTGATTGTTCTGTCGTACCGGCTGGTTCCACAGTCACACGATACCCCTCCAAAATTTCGCCCAAAAATAAGAGAAAAATAAATTAAATCAAACGGACTGCAAACTGGGACGAGTCCTATGATGGCCTTTGCTTGTCACTTTAGCCTACCTCATTTACAATTTGTATGTCTGAACTAAATAATTAAAAACACAAACAATGCAAACAATGCAAAGCATTCTGTGATAGTCATAAAGCAAAAGTTTTGTCTTCAATTCATTTTTCGGTTTAACATAAAGTGAAGGCGACGACAAATAATGCCAAAATAATTCTTTATTTATCACCCCAATTTCGGTTTTGATATGTTCTGAGTTTTCTATTTGCGTGCAGAATATCCTTTGGAAATTACTAAATTCTGAAATAAAAAAAAAAACCAAATACAGAACAATTTGTAAATAAATTCAAATGTAAAACAAAAGCAGGATTTTTAAATACTAATATCTACCATTCAGTCAGGCAATTCAAGAATACACAGTACCACATGTGTGGTACTGGTGTGGTACACCACAATACCACACACAAACCATATTACATTTTTATACTCTCGCAACATGTTGTGACAGAGAATAATAGTTTTGTTTACCTACCCGCTGCCTGGAACACCTAAATTTAATTGAGATTGATGCGGAGTTATATATATATATATATATATGGAGGTTGGTATTGGAGATGGGCGGAATTATATTATTGCCATGCCACAAAATGTCATGCCTCTAATAGGTTTAATGTACAGATCTCCCAAACCGCTAAAGCTACATCAATCAAGCTCAGAACAAGTCTTTCGAGCATATCCTTACACTCTGTTAAAATTAGTGCAACCGTATGATAACGGTGGGCGTGCCTCCTGTGCAAAGGTGATGTTGAAATCTATTAAGAGTAAAATTGATACCTCACTGAAAAAACACGACAGAAACAATAAATATGGTACGGAAAAGGTGCACGGAAATCCGTGTAAAAATTTAACAATGGGAGTGACAGCGCCCACTTTTAGTGAAAATTTACTGAAATTCTGTATCTCATGAACTGCTATATCGATTATGATGACGTGATATTTTATTGAAATTAAGAGAATAGGTTGGTTTTCCTAAACAATATGTGGTTATGGTTGACTTTTTCCTCATATACCTAGTATATTTGATTAAGCCACTTAGGTTGAGCTTATATCGAATATGTCTACCAAGTTAAGGTAGATTTAATTATAAATATCTCGGATACGAAGGAAAATATAGTAATAAAAGTATGAGTCTGTGACCTGTAATATAAGTTAATAAGATACCAAATAAGAGTGTAATCCGTTTACGGTTTCGTCAAATTATAAATGTTGAATTCTTACCCAACACTTTTATACTCTCGCAACATGTTGCAGATAGTATAATAAATCATCTAACGGTTTTTTGTACCATCTAAAACTAATCGAGTTAGATATAGACATATATATATAGATAGATATATTGATTTATATATATATATATCTATATAGATAGATTTATATACATTATAGTATATATATATTATATATACTAGATATGTATATACAGATATATACATCGATATATACATAGATATATATATAGCAATATCGTTCGGATGTTCGCCACTTTTGCATTCTAAGCTGAAAAATTTTTTACGACGGCTTAAATATTATCAACTTTTCAGGATAGGTTTGTTTATTCATTGTACAATAAAATAACAATTTAAATACAACATCATTCACAAAAATAAAAGAGAAATACAACAAAAACTAAAACAAACTCATTAAGTACAGTTTTGCTCGTAAAAAGTAAAAGGCTTAAAATTACATTATTTAATATTTGGTCCAAAGACCTTTGTGTTTAATTACATTTTCTAGATGCCTCGGCATACTTTCAGCTGAATTTCCTATTATTTGCTTCGGTAATTCTAGCGATTTTGTCTAACGGACCAATGTTCCACCAAGTGAAGCACCCCCATACCATGAGACTGACTCCACCATATTTTACAGTCTGTCGCACACGATGTCGTTGAAGGTTTCCATGTTGGCGACGCCAGTAGTACGATTGCCATCCGATTGGAAACGATTGATTTTCGCCGACCAGATAACCTCCAGATTTTCCAGTCTTTCAGGGACCAGTTTTTCTGTTTGTTACAAAACTTCAGACGTTCCTTTTATTCCATTCATTCATTCATTCATCCATTCATTCCTTCCATTTTTTTACTAGATAGAGCAGGTTTCTTCTGTTTAACGGCAGTCACAAAACCTATTCTTTGAAGAGCTCTTCGAGTGCTCCATGCGCTGGGATTTTACGACGTTTGCCTCCTTCGGTGTTCTATTATCCGCTTTGTTAACAATCGTGGGCGTCCCCCCAGGTTCGGGGAGCCAACTACATTGTATCGCTTTCTTATAACCACAAGAGTGCTCAAAGCTAACTTTAACTGACTAGCAATTTTACGGATAGAAAGGCCACTTTTTGTCAAATTTGTGATGCAACTAAAGCTAACCCACGCTAAGTAGTTGCTCGTTCAAAAATATGAAATCGGCGCAAGTAACTCTTCATTTACAGTTATGTTTTACGGCATAAAATCAAATTCAAAGAATATTTATTTCATATTTAGTGAAACGAGCAAAAGTGTACTGAATGAGTTTGTTTTAGATTTGGTAGGGCTTCCTTTCATTTTAGTTACTGAAATTTTTGTGAGTATTAGAATCTTGTTGTACATTAA
This sequence comes from Bactrocera minax, assembly GCA_021498325.1. Lineage (NCBI taxonomy): Eukaryota > Metazoa > Arthropoda > Insecta > Diptera > Tephritidae > Bactrocera > Bactrocera minax. Next base: position 528,076 of record JAKEEE010000110.1, on the reverse strand, counting down.
ACAAAGAACTAACACTTCAAATTTGGTAACGCTTGAGCTAACAGTTAAAATATTAGAGCACCGAAAGTACAGAAGTGGCGAACATCTGAACGGTTTTGGTCGCCACTGTATATACACATCTCTATATCTCGCTCTCTCTATATATATATATATATATATATATCATACATACGATCACGACGCTACGATTTCTACATATCTATATATATACGATCAAGATGACGAGGCGAGTTGAACTCCGGGTGACTCCGGGTCTGTCCGTCCGTCTATATCTCCCAAACAGCCTGAGCCATATCAACCAAACTTCCTGAGAACAAGTCTATCTAGCACCTCCTCATATGCTGGAAAATAAGTCAAATCGGATAATAACCACACCTCCCTCTCATACAAAGATTTGTTTAAAACCACTAAAAGTGGGTTAGACTCTATTGCTGTGGCAGCCTCTATGCCGAATATGTCGGTCAGTGCGTGGAAACGTGTTCTCTGGTGTACTTGAGTAATGCCAAAAGTTAATGCAATCAATCCAGACCTTCCCCCAGCCTCAATATACCCGATGTAATGATTTCCAAATATAAAGCTGACTTTAAACCCCATGTAGTGATTTCCGGTTTTCCATCTGAATAATTAATGAAATTTAGTGGGCATACTTTCTTAAACATAATACGGTTTAGCGCTGAATATGAATCAAATCGATATAGACTTTGGTCTAAACCCCATATATATATATATATATATATATATATATATATATATATCAAATCGATATAGACTTTGGTCTAAACCCCATATATATATATATATATATATATATATATAAAATAATAATATATATATTAGGATTGATTTCCGATTCTCTCGTTAATCTTTTCCTAATATACCCACTATATTAAATTTGGTTCTTTGATTGATTTCATGTCACATATATCATTTGAAGTTATTGATGAAACTGAGTGAGTCTATGACCTATAATATAAGTTAATAAGATACAAAATAAGATTATAATGCAATCACAATTTCGTCGAATAATGAGCGTCGAATCCTGCTTTGATTTTTGAAATTTGTGAGAGTAAAAAATGTTCTCTAAAAAATTTCTGGTCTCCCCAGTTTTAGCCCTTCCTTGATTATTTTTATTAGAATTCAACCTTTAGGTGAGTGATAAGTAAAGGTTTTGGGAATATAAAAATTTAATTTAGATACTTACATTGGAGCAAGTTAAGATGCCGTTGAACTTCTATACTAAACAAGATTTGCTATTATTATTCCCAAATAAAACACTTGTGAACAATGTGTAAATGTCAAGGTAGTAAAATGTGTTCTTAGAATTTTCTAGTTTCGTCTGATGTGTTGAGTAATTTACGGATAGATGGCACTATTCTTCGATCATGAATTTTAAAGCCCTGTAAGCCAACTATCGGTTAAATCACACCTTAATTACCGGAGAGCGTTACCAGAGATTTATGTTAAAGTTGCTGACTTTGTTAAGGCACAATTGACAAAACTAACCGAAACTCTTGTGTAGGTGTTATTGTTCATCCCCCACAAAAAGCTGTCTTGACGTTCAGTTTATTTGTCAATTTATTTGATTAGAATTCGTTGCGAAAAACCAAACAAATCGCACGTTGTCAAAATAGAAATTATTTTAAATACTTTATATTAAAAAGATAAATTAAAGTGAAAAGTAATATGTATATATGCAAGGCAAACAAGTTGCCCATTAAAACTACATAATACCATATTTCCAATTTATTTATTTTTTATTTAGACTTTTTTAATAAAGGAGATATATGAATTCGTAAAAAGTAGAGAAAGTTATATACCCGAGACTCAATAAAACCAAACAAGTTCTTGTTTGAACTTGCTAATTAATTTTTCCTTGTACTGTTTTTTCTTGTTTTTAAATGTATTGGTTTTATAAGTATACATGAAATATGTAATATGTAACCGCTATGAATTTAAGTGGTATTATAAAGGGGATTTAATAAATAAATTTAAATAATTTAAAGGGAATTTTTCAACTATGATAGGTTTATGGTCAGCATTGCCCAGTAAAAAGCATGAGAGCGAGCAGTATAGATATATAGTTAATCAATACCAACTACCGATGTTGCTAATATGTTAAGCTAATAAGAAAATGACTGTTTTACGAGCTGTAAAAATGACTATCATATGAACGGTCAAATGGTAGGCTTTCCTCTTGCATGGCCCCTTTCTTACACATATGGTTAATGAGTTCCAAATGTGTATGTATTGATTTCCAGGAAAATTCTTTCAATGTATTGAAGTTTCAGTTATCCACGACTTGCTGGGAAGCTGGAAGATCAAAACATATGAGTATGACAACATTGTGAACAACCCTGCAAAAATTTGAGGACCAGGTGGTCTAAATGGACAATGTCTTGAAATAGGCCTGGTTATATACCTAAACACATATTATGCTGCGCGGGACCATGTCAAAAGTTTAACACTCTTTTAGTGATTGCTTGGCTATTTGATTCGATTCCTCTTAATTCCAGTCACATCTTTTTTTAGTTGTTGAATATTTCTAAGAGGTGAGATACGTTATTTACCGTAAAACTTTATTTCAAGGATTTGGGTAAGTATGTTGTTTAAACTATTATGAAAAAGTGTATAATTAAAATATGTATTGAGTGATTAGTGAGTGTTTAAAATGCAGTGTTCGAAAAGTCATTTCAAACTCTTCTTTAAAGCAAAAATATCTAAATATATGTATACAAAAAATATATAATATATACAAAGCAATTGGTAGTTACAAATGAGGCATCATTACTAATTCGTGACAATGACGCAGGTATAACATTTGCTACGCATTTTGCTACGCAAGCGAACACATTCATCAACACCAGGAAATTTGAGCAAATTTATGACAGAGGAAGACGATCCGTATGTCACCGGCGACGATGATTTGGATTATGTTCCTATTGATAAGGGAGCGGTATCTGATGTTGATAATGAGCTTGAGGTTGAAGAAGAATTGCCTGAAAAGGAAAATATTGACGAAGCTGGATATGATGAACAAGTGCCCAATGCTTCAATTCTTGTCACTGGTGTGCGTCGATAACTAAGCGAAAAAGACCATTATTACGAGTGTAAAATTGACAATATGTTCTGGAAAAAAGAACCTCCTGCAGCCAGAGCACGGTATTGGAACCGGTTCATTATCAGCAGCACCAGACCACTAGGACCACTAGGACTATATAAAAAATTTCGATCAGAGTTTGTTTCCGGGATAAAAATGTGACTATGTCAACACAACATTACACGCAAGCCACAGAAGCTTCAAACAAATACAAACCGACCTATCAAGAAATCAGACCAGTGAAGGATTTTATATCAGAATTAGCAGAACAATTAACAATCTCCCCATATGGAAAGACCTTATGGTCCCAAAATCAAAGCAGAAGGTATACTCTATATTAAAAAATATTGCGTAAGAATTCAACACTCATTATTCGACGAAATTGTTATTGGATTATAATCTTATTTGGTAACTTATTAACTTATATTATATGTCATAGACTCACTCAGTTTCATTACTACCAACCTCTATTGACTCAAATGATATATGTGCCATAAACCCAACTTAATATATTGGGTATATTAGGAAAAGGTCAATGAGATAATCGGAAATAATTATATATTAGGGATATGGAGTTGAAATCAAGGTCTAGACCGATTTCATTAATATTCAGCTCTAAATCATATTACGTTTACGAAAGCATGCCCACTTAATTTCATTAATTATTATTCAACAAAAAAGTCTTAAATTCGAATGGAAATTCGGAAAACAGTACATGGTGCTTTAAACTGAGCTTTAAATTCGGAAATCGCTATATCGGGTATATTGGGGCTAACGGAAGGTCTACACTGATTGCAATAACTTCTTGCGTTACACAAATATGCTAGGGAATACGTTTCCAAGCAATTTTATGAAAATAACTCACACCTTAACAGACATATTCGGCATAAAGTCTGCTATAATAACGAAAATCACTATATGGAGTAGATGGGAGCTGCGGCATTAGTTCACCGGTTTTACCCATTTTCGCCATTAAATTCGAAATATATCCAGTATTATACGTTCGCTTAATTTTGCTAAGAAATCTTACATATTCAGCGATATATATGGTATAAAACCAACCTGAAGTTTGAAATTTTTATGTTAGGTATAGGTGTGTTATACACATATATACATATATGTTATATATGTATAGGTATATGCCCCGTGGGCAGTATTTACCCGATTATATCCATTTTTAGTATCACGACATATTATTACCAGAAAGAGAGATGCTGTTTGAATTTCGTTAAAAAACCTCACAGACTGACCGATATACATATATGGTATTGTTGATATTGTGTATCGTATGGATTGAAAATTCTTAAGTTAGGTATATGGGCGCTAGGGGAAGTATTTAGCAGACTTTACCCATTTTTTTCCACAAGCGTCCAATATTATCAGACAAAGACTTGCTCTGAATTTCATTACGATATCTCACAGACTGATTGATATTTTCTGTAAAAAGTCAGCCATAGGCACTTGGTCCGTATATTCAATATCTGGGGCGTGATTCCGATTCCGATAATTTTCACTCATGAGATTGCATGCCTTGAAGGAACTCTTTGTGCAAAGTTTTGCCTTCTTGCTCTTCTTTGGTAATTGATTTATATAATCTTAAATGAAAGAATAAGGTGGGAGGAAGTAGGCGAGGTTGTAATCCGATATCGCCCATTTTCACAACGTAACATAAGGATACAAATAAAATATTACGTACCAAATCTGGTTAAAACTGGCGTAGCAGTTCCCAAGATATAGAATTTCACCTAAAGGTGGGTGGCGCCACGGCCCTTGTCCAATCCTTACACCGATTCCTTTGAAGCCCTTAAGTAGTTTTACTATTACACTTTCACTTTTAGTAGTTTTCAACACAACCTTTGTATGGGAGATGGGCGTGGTTATATCCTGATTTCATTAAATTTCCCAGTGTATGAGGAGGTAGTGAAAAATTTATTCTGAGTAAGTTTAGTTAATATAGCTTTAGTGGTTTGGGAGATATTAGTAAACCTATTAGAGGCCAAACCCACTTCTTAAACAATTTCAAACGACAGATGTCCATCCCCGCCTTGATTCCCTGTATTGTAATTGGGAGCTTAGTTAGAGCATTTTATATGTCTTCGTTTAACGGCATTTTGTGGGCGCGGGAGTGGTTCTAAAGTATAACCTCCTCAAAGGGCCAAGGAACATGTTTTACTAAGATATCTAAATTTTCACTCAAGTTACCGATTGCACGGACAGCCGGGATTCAACTCGTCTTGTCATCCCGATCATTTATATATATAACTCTATATTTATCTCGATTAGTTTTAGGTGTTACAAACAACCATCAGGTGAACAAAACTGGTATACTCTACTGCAACATGTTGAGTGTATAAAAATAAGAATTCCTACGAATTCAACATTTATTATTCCACGAAAATTTTAATGGATTGGAATTATATTTAGCATCATATAAGAAAGCCTTTATTTTGCATTGAATTGTTGTTTTATTTAGCACAGTTAGAATGATCCGATTAAGGTCAAAAATGCAGTTTGGTTCGATAAATTCTTGCCATGTTGAAGGTAATTCTCTCTTTCTCGAACACTCTATTAGAAATACTCGTCCCTATTAGCAAAAATCTGAGAGATTCGATGTTCACAAGCTTGTTCACCAGCAAAAACATTTGCGATAGACAGGAACTAGTAGTAATCACTTGATATCAGGTCCGGAGTATAAGGCGGATGCATAAGAATTTCCCAACCAAGCTCCCGGAGTTTCTGACGAGCCCTTATCGATGTGTGTGGCTTGACGTTGACCTAATATAACACAATTCCTCTCTCGTGGGACAAAGCTTCGGGGTAATTGCTTATTTCACACTGTGTAATTGTTCAAAGTACTGGTCCGTATTCCCTGTCAATCCCACCAAAGACATACTAAAACCTTTGTACCACCGTTTGCGCCTGCCCACCGTTATTCGAACATGATCGTTTTCGTTTGACTTTGTCGTAAGCGACCCACTTTTCAGCACCAGTAACCATCCACTTCGGAAATGATTCGATTTTGTTGAGATTCAACAGCGATTCGTAGATAGAAACGGTCCATGAGGTTTTTTTGTGTTAACTCGAGTTTCACACATACATCGAACTTCTCTTTGTATTCAGCTTTATATATTATTTATTTATTTATACTTTATTTATAGGACTGGACAATTTCAATAATTTTTCCGACATTTTCGACAATTGGCTTTCCAGAGCGCGGTGCATCTTCGGCATCAAAATTACCGGAACGGAACTAGTGAAACCAAATTGCGGGTGTTTGGCAGTTTCAGTATCAAAACTATAAACACTATTCAAATTTTTTGCCGCCTGGCTCGCGTTTTCGAAGAAAAACTGTAAAATATGGCGTATTTTTTCATTGCTGGTGTCCATCTTTTACGCTCGCTCAAACAATACTGAGTCAAGCAATCACAAAAATGTCTGAAAAGTTTTTTTTAGCACGAAATCTTATCTTTCTAACGCCATATAGCGTAATCTGATCGCGACTATGCAACTCGAGATACAGATTACTAAATTCATTTATTGGAATAATAATGGATTTATTTTTACAGACCTGTATTAACTTTTACTTTAGGTCATATAATCATAAAGTCAATCTAACTAAGACAAATCATCTATAGCCATGATATTAGAGCTGAAATAATAAATGAAAGAGAATACAGAAAATATATAGAAATATTACAATTTAATTTAATTGAGGCATCTTCTATGGAGATATATGCGAAATAAACTCAACCAAAAGGCCGAAATTTAATATATTTTGTATAAGAGGAAAAAGTCAACCAGAGCGATGTAAATCATTATATTGGAGGTATGGGGTTTAAACCAAGGTCTAGTCTAATTCCCTTCATATTCAGCGCTAAACCATATTATGGTTAAAAAACACTTCATTCGTTAAAATATCACACGTATTTATTGATATAAACGGTTCAAACTCAACTGGAAAGTCGTAAATCAGTAGATCGGGTATATTGGGGCTAGGGGAAGGCCGGAGCATATAAAATTTGCTTTTAAACTAAACTATACTTGAAAACATATTACCACAATTTGACCGACATATTCGACATTGAGCAAATTAGAATAACGATAATCATTACGTGTAGTATATGGAGGCTGGGATAAATCGTGGACAGATTTCGGCCATTTTCGCCACCAAACTAGCATCTATTCATACGTTCACTTTGTTAAGATTGATTAAGATTTTGTTAAGATATCTTAAATGTTGACCGATATACATATACGGTACAAAGTCAACCGGAATTGTGAAAATTCTCATTGGAGTTAATGGAATTATTGACTCGATTTCATAAATTTTTGGCACCAGGAGACATTATTACCAGGAAAAGGCGTTACCAGAATTTCCTAGAGATACCTCGCATACTGACTGATATACACGGTTAAAAGTCAACCGGAAAATTAAAAATTTTTTATATAGGATGTATGGAAGCTGAGGGAAGTATTGACCCACTTTTACCCTTTTGTGACACAAGGACGCATTATTACTAGAGAAATATGCTCTCTGAATTCACACACTTGATTGATATTTTCGGTAGTCATACCATATTCACTGAGGTGATATAGCATGATAGTAATATTCAGTATTTGGGGACTTGAAAAGAGATAGGCTTATTTACATCATTTTTTTTGGCAGGAATTGACATATCTTAAGAGCACTATTTGTGTGAAGTTTTATTCCGATATCTTAATTGGTGCATGAGTTATATACTCTAACGTGAAAGAATCATATTGAATTTAAAATTATGTTACATGAAAATGAGGAGTGAGTAATATAGAGATATCAAAATAATGCTATGCACCAAATTTTGTTGAAATTGGTTCGGCCGTTCCGAAGATATGGGATTTTACCCAAAAGCGGGCAGTGCCACGCCCATTGTGCAATTTTTACACAGATTCTTATGCATCCCTTCCCTACTACATTTACTGTAAGATCTAATGTTTCTGACGTGTTTTGTAGTTTTCAACATAATCTTTGTATGGGTGAACATCCGATTTCACTCCATCCTACCAGTGTGTAAAAATGTGCTAGAAAGACTAGATTAACTAATTTGGTTGATATAGATTTAGTGGTTTGTAAGATATGTACATTAAACCTATTAGGGGGCGGGGAGATGAACACTTTTTAAAATTTTTTAGCTTTGTCATAGATTTTCGACTACCGGCTTATTGCGGGCGTGACGATGGTTCGATTTGCAATGCAAACATTCCTATGGTGTCAATACCATGTGTAATATGTGTACCAAGTTTCACCAAGAGGTCTTAATTTTTACTCAAGTTATCGCTTGCACAGACAGACAATCACCCGGATTTCAATTTGTTGCGGCATCCTGATCAGTTATGTATATATAACTCTATATATGTCTCGATTATATAGGCGTAACAGACAACCGTTAAGTGTACAAAACTATTATAATCTGTTGCAACAAATGCAAGAGTGTGAAAAAATATATAAAAAATAATAGCGTGTATGATTTCAAATTTAAATACAAATATCTGAAAACTCAAAGTCTGCATAATAATATGTACAGTGGCTCACAGTGAAAATGGTGCACCAGTAACTAAACTCCTTTAACTGCAAACAAATCTAGGAAAGTAATACATATATCAAAAGTTTTGGTGAATTTGATTAGTTCACTTTATTTAAAATACAATACAAGAAAACATTTCTTTTAATTCAACCACTTCCTTTATAAAAATAAGCTTTTAGCAAAATAGGAGAAAAATTCATGTCACAGTGAAAGTGGTCCACCCTAGAAGAGCTGCGATAGATAACGGAACTTTTTCGGAATCTTCTGTTACTTTGGTCTGTTTAAAAACAGACATGGTAAATATGGTAAATAGATATACCATTAAACATGGTAAATCTATTTAGAATACTTTCGCAGAAGGTTATTCCAATGGTCGACAATTTAATACCGTTAGATAACAAGAAAATGTAATATGAAATGAATTAAATAATAGCGATTCATATATTCCGATCATTAGTTGAATCTATACCAATACACATGAGTGCTACTATTTTAGCGAAACGTAATTACTTAATTTAAAATAAAATTAGACTATACTTAATCCATTACAACTGATTTTTTTCTTTTTATAACTTTTTATTTTAAAATAAATTTTATTTTAGATGTTGTATTAAATAATCTTTTCGTTGACTTTAATAATAAAAATATATAAAATATTCAAGCAACGAAAATTCAGTAAGGTTAGGTGGTCATGAGACTGAGCAAGTCAGCGCATAACCTCAGCCCCGTTGACTTTAAACCACTCCTTTACGCAATAGCTGGTATGTTTAGGGTTATTATCTTCTTGGTATACCTATTCGAATAGCATATTTCGTGCGGCATATGGTAGCATTACCTGATCTAATATTTTGATATTGAAAGATGTGGTTTACGTGAGACCCTGCCCTTTGTACAGCCCAACTCCACGGTGTTCAAAAGCACAACGGATCAATACAATACGTTGATCAGCGCCCCGTCAGTAATAGCTTTTTGTTAAAACCAACGGTACCGATCGGCATTGTCGAAATAGACACAATACCCACCTCGAGGCCTATCTAAAACCTCTGCCGTACTTTGGGTCCGACACCGGGTTGCAATTCAACTCTACATTGAGCTGCATCATCCAACAGCTCTACCCGAATTCAGGTATTAAACCACAGACACCACGATACTCCCCGAAGGGCCTACCGAAATGAGCAGGTTGGAGCGACCTGCAACTCTTCCACCGGTGGTACCAGATTAAAGTCTCCGGTCAGACCTCGTAGCTGGAGCTACTTCTAGTTGAGCTACCCATTCAACTCGGACTGGCGGCATTAGTAGCTCAAATTCCTCTTTAAGTGCGTGCATAATACATTTAAAGTGTTATAAACTCAGTTCAAGCTAAGTAATATAGCACTATTTCTGACATGGCTAAGCCTATTTTAGAGCAAAATCTATTTCAAATGCAGTGCATTTTATGGATTTTAGTCGCCTTTTACGACAGGCATGCCTTACCGCGGGTTATTCTTATTCCCCTATCCACAGGGAAATATTTTGACATATGCTCTTTGATCCATTATGCCTTCAATTAAGTGTATTGGACCAACTCCACTATGTGAAAAACGACCCCATACCATGATTTTGACGCCACCATGTTTAAAGGTTTTTTTGTAAACCGGGGATTATATTCCGTGTTAGGTCGATGTCAGACAAAGTTCCTAGAACCGGTACTCTCAAATAATTAAATTCTAGATTCGTCTGACCACAATTTGTTTCACCATTTACCCATGCGCCAGGGACATGTTCTATTGCGAATTCTGCCGAATAATTTGTTCTGCGCCAATTTCCTACGAACAGTTTCAGCATTAACTGACAAATTTAGTTCATCGCGGATGCTTCTGGCTGATGCAAAGGGATTATTTTTGCAGAAACGCTCTATGTTGCGATCGGTCGCAATAGAAGTTTTTCGCTTTCGGTCACGTGTTGCATTTATATTCCTATAATTTAAGACATTTGTCACTATTTGGGCAAAGCATTTTTCGATTTCTTGGAGCTCCTTATATCTTCTTCTTAGTTTTCTTAACCTTTTTGTCGTTTGTCGTTTTTACAATGTACAATGCTTTCCTCTACACACTGGAGAAAAATCCAATGATTAAATTAACAAAACTAATTAAGAATGATGCTAGATTATGGAACTGCACAAAATTCCTAATTTTGTGAATATTTTGTAGGTTGAGAATTATTTTATAAAATGGAATGGAATAAAAGGAAATGTTTAACACTGCTATTATTTTGTGCAAAGAGTAACAAGTTTCTCCGAGAACTAGCAAAGCTGAAGTAGAATAAATAAAAGTTATTGTACGGCGTCATTTACACGTCGACCAAAAAAGTTCTGCAGCCATATACATTTTCCATATTGGCACTACTATTATTTTGTAAACAACTATACATACATTTCATATAAGGAAAAAACGAAGAAACACAACTTCGAATATAAAATTACACCATGCCATATGTGAACTAGGAAAATTTCTCGCATTATAAGGGAAAGCAACACACTCCACCACACAACAATGGAACCAAGCAAATTTTCACCACCATTTCATTTTAAGTGAAAGAAGTAATCCTAGAAATAAAAATTTGTATGTGCAGATGCTCTTTCACATGCGCATTAAGGAAAATTAGACTAACAAAAAGGAAGGAAAGGAATTCATTTATGTGAAGAATACACATATTGAAATAATACACAATGAAATAATTATTAAAAACTAATAAAAAAAAAATGTATTAAACAAGGTATTTTAAACAAGTAAGGAAGGACTAAGTGCAGGAGTAACCGAATATTTTATATTCTAGCAGTTTGCAAGTATCAAAGGAGGGGAAATACTTTCAGAAGTTGACAAAACTTTATATTAAACAAGTAAGGAAGGGCCTAAGTTCGGGTGTAACCGAACATTTTATACTCCCACAATATGCAAGGCTTAAAAGGAGGCTCAAAGAAGGGGAAATACTTTCAGGTGCTGGCATGACTTTATATTACAAAATGTTACATAAGAATTCACTCATTATTCGACAAAACCGTAAATGGGTTCCAATCATATTTGGTATCTTATTAATTTATATTATAAGTCATAGCCTCACAGAGTTTTATTACTATTTTTTTATTTTATATTTTTTATATTACTATATATTACTATATTTTTATTTATATTAAAATTCACCGAATTAACTAAACCGCATTATGTTTAAGAAAACATATACACTTAATTTTATTAAAATATTACACATATCGACGAACATAAACGATTTAAAGTCAGATAGAAAGTTGGAAGTTCTTATATTGGGCATATTTGGGATAGAGAAAGATCTGCACTGATCACATTAACTCTTTTCATTACTCAAGTGTACTAGGGAACATGTTACCACGCAATTTTACGAAGATAACTCACACAGTTACCGACATATTCGGCTTAAAGTCTGCTAGAATATACATTTTAACAAAGTGACATAGATATGTCAATATAATGTCATAAACTAAATTTGGTTGAAATTGGTTAAGTTGTTCCGAGGATACGGGATTTTTTCGCAAAGTGGGCGGTGCCACGCCCATTGTTCAATATTTACGCAGATTCATACATAGATTCATACACATTTCGTACACATTTGTGTACGCATTTGTATTTGTGAGATATTATCATTATATGATATGAAAATAATGCCCTTTTTTTCGCTACCCAGCTATGCATGAAAATGAATTTGACGCTCTCTAGCTGGATGACTGCATCCACCAGGTGGGTCAAACGCTGCGGATGAGTTAGTACGTTTTATGGGCTTCCATTATAACCAGAAACTGGCCGCCTACAATGGCCAGGGGAGTGGCAATAAGCTAAAAAACACTTTGAATGGTGTACACGTCACCCTTTTCGAACAGCTGGAAGACGTATCTGATGCACCAGGTGCATGAAACCTTCTTATTTATATGCGCGCATCCGTCCTCTTCCATTATAGCCATCGGTCGCCTGGATACGATGACCAGGAGCGCGGCAATATGGAAAAAACCGCGAAAATCGGAAAATTGCAAAAAATGCCGGTTTTTCGCTACCCAGCTAAGTATTAAAATGACTTTGACGCTCTATGGCTGGAAGAGTGCGTCCACCAGGTGGATCAAGCGTTGTGGGTGAGTTAGTATATTTTATGCGCTTTCATTATCACGAAAAATCACCCGCCCGGGATGACGGGGGGTGTGGCAATAAGCTTCAAAAGGCTTTGAATGGTGCACACGACAACCTTTCGGTTCAACTGCCAGACGCACTATGCGTACTAAGTGGATGGAGCCTTCTTATATATTGTGCGCGCACAAGTCTACTAACATTATTGCCATCGTTTTCCCGCCTATTATGACTGGGAGAGCGGGAATCAAAAAGTCAAAAAACCGCCAAAATTGGGTTTTGGCAAAAATCGGCTTTTTTCGCTACCCAGCTAACGGGGTGCGTCACGTCAGCTAGGTGGATGAAACGCTTGGGAACACCTAGTAGGTTTCATGCACTACCGTTATCAGCAACAATCACACATATAGGTTCACCAGGAGCGTGGCAATCCACTAGCGTGCACCATGCATGGTGTATGTGTCTGTGTGTGTGTACTTTGATAGTACTTTATTAGTACCTTATACCTTATATACGTATATTTTGTATTCTTTTTTCTTATTTTTCTATATCTACGAGTACTATATCTCTGGAATTCACCGCGTGAACTATTTTTTTTGCAGAAAGGAATCTGTTGTTATAATTCTCAACCAGAGAATAAAATTTTTACAATGTAAGTAATTCATAGGCAGACCGTTTGACCATGAGCATGAAAGATACGAATATACACGGCCGTCCTTTAATTAGTTTCTTAAATAAACTTTCTTAAACCTTAAATATTTTTTAACCGCGGATGCCCCTCCTTATTGCGATTGTATCAAATTTATATCTGAATTTGTTGCTATTTATAGCATTCTATAGGTCGTTTTATATTCGCTTAACGGCATTTTGTGGGCGTAGGAGTAGTCCGATTATTTCCATCTGCGATACGGACTTTCTTACTCAAGTTACCGCTTGCACGGACGGACGGGCGGAGAGTCACCCAGAATTTAACTCGTACCATCATCCTGATCATCTACATATGTATAACTCTGTATATATCTCGATTAGTTTTAGTCATTACAAACAACCCTTAGGTGAAAAAACGTATTATACTCTGTTGCAATGGAGTAGAAGTTCGAATAGGATATGAACATAGGCAAAAGAAAAATTTGGATTGCAAAACTGTGCTACATAATCAGCATCACAAGGTCTTACTATTTAAGAGTTTAATGAGAAGTAAACAACAAAATATCTTGTTGTTTTCCTTCTTTCAAAAAGTTAATTTCTTTCAAGTCAATATATAAAGGCTTACTTAAAGGTTTTCCAAATACAACTTTTGCTTCGTTTTGCTTCAGACTTTTGCTTTAACAGATAAGTTCGATGTATGCTTTTGTATGAGTACGTTCACATAAAAATTTTTCGAGGGGAACAAAGCAAAATGTTGGGCAGCTATCATCGAAATTCTTTTTTGAATTATGTATATATGTACGTTTAGCTAACCGAATATGCTAAGGTGAAAATAACAAAACACGAAATATTAAATATCAGAGAAAACATGGAAAGCAAAGTGTTCATTCTTACATACCTTATGTTTGCTTCGCTTCGATATCAAAGCATGAACTGTCAAGCAAACCAAGCAAAGTTGTATGTAAATCAGTCATTACTTCTTCGACATGCCACCATGCGAAAGAGCGCTTCAACTGAGACTCGACTATTAATAATACATATGTATATGTAGTTTGATTTGTATAGAGAAATAATATTTAGATAATAATGTAAATCTCTGTGAATTCACTCCCATTTGAAAATTTTTAAGTATAATCCACTGATAAAAAAAATAAAAATAATAAGTAATATTTAGGTATTTACGCATTTTATTGACTTAATACATATATGTACGAACATATTTTCCTGAAATATTTTAGTAACGGCAGTAAGTAAAATATGCTAATGAAATAAGTATCTGAATTGAGAGCTCTAAAGTTTCAATTAATAAAACAGAAGAAAAAATAAAATTTAAGTTTCATTAATTTCAGGATTCTGAATGATCGCATTGAGTTTAACTCCTTCGCACTTACCACTTATGCCACGTCGAAAGTGGAAACGCGGCCGCTTTAGCTACAGATTTATTACGATCCTCTGATTATTGAGATATTTCTCACGCAACGCACATATGTAAATATGTTGAAAATTTTGTCTGTGAAATCTTTATTATTTTACAACTTCTGAGTCCTCCTTTTTAATTGAAACGTTTTTTTTTTTTTTAACTAATAAGATAGATATTGTAGACGAATAAAATAGATGATCTAAATAGGCATGCAGATGGATAATTCATGTGGGAACACTCTTTGTGTCTATGCTTCCAATTTTCAAGAGTCAAAGACGAATATTTTCAGTTTTTAACACAAATGTATGTTGAAATACTAGATAATTTAGAGTTAAGGGAAGTAATGCACCGATTTTATCCGTTTTCTTATTTCTCAGATTGACCGATATTTTCGGTAAAAATTCAGCCATAGGCACTAAGGTCATCATATTCGGCGCATGGAGCCTTGAAAAATTCGATTTCGAGCATTTTTGCATAGGAGACGCCTTGAATACACTATTCGTGCAAAGTTTTATTCCGATATCTTCATTTGTGTTTGATTTACCCATAGTAAAGTGAATAAATGTGATGAAATTTAATATTGTGTTTATTTGGAAAGTACATACATATGTATGTATATATAGGGTTATATGGCAAGTTGATGTGTTTATCATCCGGTTTCACTGTTGAAGGTGCTGAAAAGGTATGTCTTCAGCAAGTTTGGCGAATGTAGTTCTAGTGTTTTGTGAGATGAGTACATTAAACCTATTAGGGGGCGAAGCAATAACTCCTTTTTAAAAATTTTCAACCCACAAATGCCCCTCTCTACTGTGATTCCCTGCACCAAATTCCATTTTTTTTATATTTTAATTAAGAACTTAG
Organism: Bactrocera minax; assembly: GCA_021498325.1. Classification (NCBI taxonomy): domain Eukaryota; kingdom Metazoa; phylum Arthropoda; class Insecta; order Diptera; family Tephritidae; genus Bactrocera; species Bactrocera minax. The sequence goes on along the minus strand of JAKEEE010000110.1, from coordinate 512,365 downwards.
TTATAGCATTTTATAGGGTTTCGTTTAACGGTATTTTGTGGGCGTGGCAGTGGTCCGATTACGCCCATCTGGGACACAAACCTACTCAGAGTGGCAAGGAATATGGTGCCAAGTTTTATTAAGATTCCTCGATTTTTATACAAGTCATCACTTGCACGGACAGACGGACGCACATACAGTCACTCGGAATTCAACTCATCTCAACATCCTGATCATTTATATATGTATGTATAAACCTATATCTATATTGATTAGTTTTAAGTGTTACAAACAACTGTTAGGTGATCAAATCTACTGTACTCTGTGCAACATGTTGCTAGAGTATAAAAATATATTATAATATTATCTTGTACGCTATACTTCTTTTGGGGATGTATTCTTAGTTTGGGTATTGGAAGCCATTTAATTGGCCACCTATTGAGGTTAGCAAATTAAAATTTGTGATAATAATGAAGCTTTTTCTTCTTTGTTAAAACATTTTTCCTTAATTTGTTTTTTACTCTAAATTCATCAGTTTTACTCCACAACGAACATATTATGGTATACATATTATGGTATACGTTCGTTGTGTGTGTTACATGGTATAATATATTTATTGTACATGGTACATGGTAGTATTAGGTATATATACATATATACCGTGTGTAAATACAGTGGCCCAATAAAGTCTACATACACCCCTGAAAAGTGAAGTTCTGAGCCATCTATGCACAATGGAACAACAAAATACATTAAAAAAAAAAAACGAATTGCAATCAAGAGAAAATTATATTCGCTTTTTTTAGTTTTTTTTATATTTATAAAGGATATTTCACAAAAATTATTTCAAAACTCAGAAAAATCTACATACTCCAAATAAAAACGTATTTTCAACAAAAAAAAAGTAATAATATTTTAATCAATATTTAGTGTTCGGTTTAATCTGTTTTTCATTGAAAAAACTAATAATTTTTGTGTAATCTTTGAAATAGGACCCCATTGGGGAGGAGAATGAAGTTGATGAGGCATGTTATATAGCATCCATTCCTTAACAACACGTGCAGTATGCTTTGTCATTGTCCTATTGAAAGCACGAACCCTATGTAAGACCCCTTTTATCTGCGGATTGCTTCGGATTGTCTTTTAGTAAATTCAAATATACCATACGATCCATTTTAGTTTCGATAATAATTAAATTGATAAAATTAAATTCTCCACGCCAGGCGTTGACGTGCAACCTCACACCATCACGATATGAAATCTCTCAAACACTTTCGTGCAGTTTCTGGATGCACTGAAGCAATATCCGAGTTTCCAAAGTTTTCGCAACTTTTAGCCGAAACCCAAGAAATTTCCTGAATTGTTGCCAAAATTTTACGCTTTCCCATGATGAAAGCTTAAATGGTCGACCGCTCCTATGCTTGCCTTGTATATTTTTCGTTAGATAATAATTTCTAATCGTTGTTTGAACGGTTGACTTTGGACGCCCTAATAGTTTTTTTATCTCACTTAGAGATATTTTGTTTTTATGATAAATGAAAACTATTTGCCGTATTTCAGTACTAATTTCTTTACTCATTTTGAAAAAAAAATAGCACCGTGAAATTACTTATTTGTGGATAACGGAATACAGTAACGACGTTTAAGGTAGTTGAAAAGTTTTTTGCATTTGAAAATTAGTGGTATAAAAAAGCATATTTAAAAACTGTCTAATATTTCGCATGGTCTATATTTTACAAATAGCTTCCAAACATTTTGGTTTAGACCTTATCAATTTCAAAAAAATTTCTGTTCATATTTTTATTTATTCTCTTAGCAAAACGACTTTGGTTACTATTATCGAGGTAAGCCCAGGAATTTGCTATATGTATACATATAAACAAATATTTTTATACATATTGCAAAAACAGACCCGACAGCTAGCCAGAAAATGCAGTGCCGACAAAAAAAATACTAATAATGCCTTCTCTAGCTTGCGTGCAGTCAACTTAGCAAAAGTACAAGCAAACACAGGGCAACCGGCTGGCGGGTAGTCAGCGGCATCTTAAACATCAGGCGCCACTGACGTAATGAAAGAAATAATAGTAACGTTAGCGACATCGTCATGATGGCGCCTTTAATTCAGACACAAATGCGTCGTGGCAGAGCAGACACATCTTCAAATACATACAGAAGTACATACTCGTGCACTCATACAAACAGGCGAGTTAATCACACACACACACACACACACACACACACACACACACACACACACACACACACACAAACGGAAACAAATTTCTATACTCAGGCATAACGAGTTGAGTAGTGCTAACATGCCGACGCCAGTGAATAACCAGATAACGACTAACAAGTCTGCGCCACATCATCTCTCACCATATAGTACCCTCACTAAACGAGGAGCGATACGAAAAAGTACGAATCTCTTATTAAGTCGCCCGGTTTATGGTTGGTGCCGGTCATACAAACATTATTTCATACACAGACATATAACACATGTGAGGATTCTCCATTTATACACACATATGTGTATACACATATACTGCGCACCATAGTATAAGTGTAGCACTTGTTTCTCAAGATGGAGAGCAAGCCAAGTAATTTCATTTCATTTACTAATGCATTCATACTGCGATACAGCAATAACTAGACAATATTTGAATTAAAAACAAAAACACGATGAAATATATCATGTATGTATGCGTGTAGATGGTAGCGCCACAACGTCAAATCTACGTTATTTGTCACAAAGCTCACATTAGGGAGCTATTCAGTGTTGCCAACTTTTGATGTTCAAATAACACCAAAATTAAAGTCATAAAAAATATTTTTTAAAGTATATTATAAGAAAGTAAATATTATTCAACAGAATAATACTTTTGGAATTATAAACTTATAATAAATAACACAATAAAATACTTTTTTTACTTATAACTATTAAACAAACTTTAAATTCTTACTGTCTATGATATGTATATTTTTCTTACCGCTTAAAACTTCACTTTTTAATAAACGGAATTCAAAATTGAACGTCTAAATATTGTCACCGTAACTTTAATTGGCACTTATAATTCTTGTGTTCGCACGGCGATATGACAACTAGCATAAAATAAATAGTTAGGTAATAATAAATATAATAAATAATAATAAATAAAGAGAGAAGTTTGTTGTTTTCTTTTTTACATGTATCTTTTTGGACAAGAAAACAAAGCTCAAACAGCGAATAGTGAAATGAGGAATCGAAAAGGGTTTATAATAACTTATTAATATATGTATTGAAAATATTTAATTAATTGTTTCCCAAACAAGTGCTTCAAAATCTGCAACCAACTCTTCCCCAAAGCAATACGGCACATTTCAAATATTTTATCTGTTATAATTCCTTATCAATATAGCTCTTATTTTATTAATTAATTTCAAGTTACTGTGATTAGCGTAATATACTTCTTTTTCAAAAGTGCTGAGTGTGCATTGACTGAGTGCTCAAAGCTATAAGTTGGCAACCACGAAATTAATGGTGTAAAAAAAGTATTTATACATGAATATATACATATCGCAAACTGCGCACACAGAGCTTTGTGTGTATGGATATAATCTATGAAATCTTTTTGGCGCCACGATGAAAAATATGTACACATATATGGGTCCATACGGATGAATATAAATATACATACATACATACGTATATGAATTAATATACGTGAAAGCAAACAAATATGCACATATCTATACACATACCTAGTTCTCGGGATTAAATTCTGCTATGAATTTCAAGCAGTGTACATGTACGTAAACGTGCCACAAATCAACAAACCAGATTTCACCAAAAATTTAGAAAAAATACGTTTTTACAAGGAATAATATCCAGATGATAAAAATTTCTCACAATTGGCCGATGTACATACGTAGTATACTTTAATACATATTTTTATTATGATCACCTTTCAAATTTCTATATATTCATATGTATAAGTATAGTAATTTTGAAATAGCCGCACATTTGTTTTGGTTTACATGCATTCTAAGGCCGAAATCTAGAAGATCAATTTCGTCTCTTTATTTTAGAATAAACAGGTTATAGGTGCATACATACATATGTACATGGGCAAAAATAAAAATATAGACCAAAGCAGCTTGCATACAGTTTTAAAATACATATATGTATATAAATTACGAAATAACATAACCGATTTTTTAGAATACAGAAAAACGGATTTTTTTAAAAAGAAAAATACGTATAATATTTTATATTAATACCATATTTCTTAACAAAAGTTTTTGTAAATAATGACATCTGAAATCGAATGCGCCTTAATGTATCAAAATAGAACTATGGAAGAAAGGTTTAGCGAAAATTTTATCAAAAAAGTACTAGAAACAGATTACTTCTGTAAAACATGATGATAAATAAGTACGTATGTATTTATATATGAAAATTTACTTCGAATAAATAAATTGTTGCATTAATTATGTTCAAATAATACTGAAATTTTTTAAAACGTGGGCATGGCTTCTTTGCATACGCCTATTGCATATATCTCACAAACCACTAAAGTTATATGAACCAAACTTGCTCAGAACAAGAATTTTTGGTACCAACTCATACGCTGTGAAAATTAGTGAAGTCGGATTATAACCACGCCCACCCCACATACAAACAATATGTTGAAAACTACTAAAAGCGAGTTTGCTCGCGGAAGAAATACGTCAGAAACATTAAATTTCACAGCCACGATGGCACTTAAGGGTTTCAAAGGAATCGGACAATTCGATCCAATCGGCACCGCCCACTTTTAGGTGAAATCCTATACCTCAGGAACTGCTATACCAATTTCAACCAAATTTGGTGTGTGATATTACATTTGCATCCCTATATTAGTGTGAGAATGGGCAAAATCGGATTCGGACCACGTGTACTTCACATATATCCCAATTTTAAATTCCATATGATTCTTTCAGCTTATAGTTAACAAATAAATTATCAATGAAGATATCGGAGCAAATCTTTGCACAAATGGTACGAAATTTACTCAAATACTGGCCTAAGGGGATGACATGCCTGCCCAAAAATTATGGACATCGGAAAATACCTTCTTAAGCACCCAGATACCGAATATGTGGACTTGAGTGCCTTGGCTGACTTTCGACCGAATATTAGTTAATCGGTGAGAAATATTACCGAAATCCAGAGATCATCTTTCTCTACTTATAATGTCCCCTTGTGTCGAAAAAGGGTAAAAATCTTTTTTTTTTCTTTACTACTACTTTTCTTTACTTTATACCGTGTATATCGATTAATATGTAATATATCTTAGCAAAATTAAATAAACGTGTAATCTCTAATATACTACAGTTTGGTGGGAAAAATTATTGAAATCGATATATATTACCTCAGTACACCAAATACCCCGTATATTAAATAGAATGATTGATTTATGCCCAATACGTCTAGAAATTTTGAGTAATAAAATTCACTGGAAATTAACCTAGCCCCAAAGGGGATAAAAATTACTTATATCGGTATTTACCTTCTCACAGCATTAATATCGCAAATATAGAGATTTGTGTTAGTTAGATTGATTTTAATATAAATATGTCGGATATGAAACAAAAAGTAGTAATGAAATTAAGTGATTATATGACATATAGTATAAGTTAATAAGATACCAATATGATTGTAATCCAATCTCAAATATTAATTTTGAAGCCACATTAGAATTCAATAGGGTATATTAGTCACCTAACGGTTGTTTGTAACATATAGTTATATACATATAAATGATCAGGATGACGAGGCGAGATCAATTACGAGTGACTGACTGTCTCTCCGTCTGTCCCTGCAAACGTTAACTTGAATAAAAATTAAGATATATTGATGAATCTTGGTACACGTGTACTTTTTATTGCAGATAGTCGTAATCGGACTACTGCCACGCCTAAATGCTATTAATCGAAAACCTATAAATCGCTATAACTAAGTAACAAATTAAGATATAAACTGGTAATTTGGCACAGGCTATCGCAGTAGGGAGGGCATCTGCAGTTGAAAATTTAAGAAGGCATGGAGCAAACTCAAATCACTTCTGATAAAACAGATATGAAAGAACTTTTTGAGTTATCTAGAGAAATTAGCGGAAAAAGTTATCTGGTAGTATACCTATAAAAAATACTGACGTCCTGCTCACTGACATAAATGAGTAATCAGAGAACTGAAATCTGGATTTCGACAGGATCATGGATATTATGCATGAAGGAATATTTGAAGAGTTCCCAATTACAAAAAGATCATAACCCTAGTAGAAAACATCAACTTTGATCCACCCAATTTAGAGGAGATCTATTTAGCTTCCAAATCGATCAAGGCTGGAAAAGTCACAGGAGTGGATAATCCCCGTAGAGCGTTTCAAAGTTTCGGTTGATGCAGTTTCGGAAAAGCTACATCCGCTCTTCATGCGTATTTGAGATGAGGAAAAAATGCCGAAAGAACTGAGAGTGAATAATAGTGAAAATTCCGAAAAAGGCTGCAAGAAAAATTGCGACAACAGGAGAGCTATTTCTTTACTTCCGGTGGTAAATAAGATTTTCGTAAAATTTGTCTTGGACAGAATTTCTGACCCTCTTAATGCTATAATTCGAAATAAACAGGTTGGATTCCATCCTAGACAATCAACTGTTGACAATATAAATGTGCTGAGACTGATTTTGGAGCAATCTATTGAATAGAATTCTCCACTGTGCTTTGTGGACTATGAAAACCCTTTCAATGCAGTTAAGAGGAAAGATATTTGAAGAACTTTAAAAGTGAGAGGTATACTTGCTAGCATACAAAAGCAGTTATGAAAATGCTACCTGGAAAATCCTTCCTCCTAAATTTTAACCAAATATATGTTATCATCTTTTAAAAACTTCATATTGAGGTGTGTGCGTTCATATGTATGTACATGCATAGATCTTTGAGAATTTAATTAAATATGAATATAGGATTGGACTGTATTTTCGATATATATGTATCTATATATGTAAATACATGTGCTTTTATTTCTCTATGCATGCATATAAATATGTGCCTACGAATTCCTCAGAATATTCACTTCAACTAACCTTCAGAAAAAACTACATGCTTACAACAAAAACAATATCCTTCAAAATTTAAACCGACGCCGACGCCGACGCCATAAAAAAATTACAAAAACATATCCATTCATAAACGCAATTGCATCATCAACAAAACAAAGTGATTTCATTCATATAAGCAAGCGCCGCGAATATCTTCCCGCAAGCGTTCGTTATCTTAAAGCGCCTTTTCAGGTGGATGTTAAAAATCATATCAACCGATTTCTGATATTTACTTCAGAAGCGAAAAGAGGCAGCGTGCCCTTTTGTTATTTACCATATTTTTCAGAGTCAAGTCTGTTCAGGCACGGAATGATATTGATATTCAGCGTCATTGAGGAATCAGCCTCTTCTTCTATACACAATCAAATATCAATTAAGGTTAAACAATATTAGTATCTAATGTAACACGGGCGTTAAACGAATGCTCATACTTCTGTCGATGCTAAAGTTCGAATCTCGATTAAAGATTTGTTTTTTGCGCTTTTTTATTTTTCTATCATAATTGTTTGGACAAATATGAATATTGATGCTTTTGCTGATTTTTGCCAAGCTGTCTGGACTGTTGCCACATTTCACTTTGACTTCATCATCAGCATCAAAATATGATTTCAACTTTTTGCCATCGTGGCGGAGAAGAGTTTGGATGCATTTTGTTGTTTTTGTTCTAGTGATGCTTGGAATATTCGTTGTAGTTTACAACAAATGTACAATTGTATAAAGTTTGTCAGCCATTTGCGCAAGTTTGTGTTTTTGCGATTGCGTATATAAAAAGGATTCCTTGGTGATGCGTACATATGTACATATGTACGTATGTATGCAAAAACTGTATTAGGTATTTGGCATGTTATTTTTGCGATTGCTCATATGAAATAAATGCCATTCTCGAATATGTGCATTCGCATACAAATGCACATTTCATTTATAAATATGCGGAAATTACTAAAAATTATGAAAATTGTAATTTTTTTATTCATTTAAAAATTTCAGATCTAAGAAGATTAAAAAATCCAAAAATTAATTTTAGTTCATTTTGATTTCTATTATTTTTGTTTATAAATTACATAAATAATTTAATTTAAAAAAATAAAAATTTTTATTCATATTCCGCATGCAAAATTCCTACTCATATTCATATCTCCATGCCTATCCTCATATACAATATTTGCTGATTGCTATTTTCTGTTGGCGAATAGCGTGTTTAACATATTTCGCAATCGAACAAAAATTCAAAATTGCGCCTTCTCTATGTTGTAAGTTCTGTGCTCAAAGTACAATAACTAATTAAATAAATACGTCAGAATATTAAAATTCACAGCCAAGGTGCTACTTAAGCGCTTCAAAGGAATTGATTTAAAAATTGGACAAAGGATGTGGCACTGCCAATCTTTAGGTGAAATCCTCTATCTCAGAAACTGCTATACCACATTCATCGAAATTTGGTACATAACATTATCCTGGCATTTTTATCATACAGTGAGAAAATGTGAGAAATCGGATTACAACCACGACTACTTCCCATATATTAAATTTTAAATTCCCTCTTTCTCTTTCACCTTACGGATTATAAATCAAGCACCAAAGAAGATATTGGTATAAAACTTTCCACAAATGGGACTGTCAAGAAATTCCGCCTCATGTCTAAAAATTGTTGTAATCGGACTACAATTTTTCAAGTCCTCGGATACCAAATATTTGGAACTCAGTGATCATGACTGACTTTCTACTGAAAATATCGGTCAATCTGTGAGATATATTATTGAAATCCAAAACAAAACAATCCCTGGCAATAATGTGTTCCTTGTGTCAAAAATAGGTAAAGTCGGGTTAATACTTTCCGTAATCCTCATATAGCTAATATAAAGATCTTCGAACTTCTGGCTGTCTTTATATCATATATCCGTCAATATGTTAAATATCTTAATGAAATTCGAAAATTTCCCATAGTCCAAATGTACCTACATTTAATGATTTTAATTGTAATGATGAAACATCCGGTTGATGATACTACATAGTTTGGAGGCGAAAATGGGTTAAAACGGAGATAGAAAGATAAGATAAATTGCGAGAGTATAAAATATTCGGTTGCACCTGAACTTAGCTCTTCCTTACTTGTTTGTATGTATGTTTGTAGGCGACGCCTTTGATTCACCTTTAATTTAAACTTTGTACATTTGGTTTAAACAAGTAAGGAAGGACTAAGTCCAGGTGTAAGCAGGCATTTTATACTCTCGCAATGTGCAAGGATCAAAGGAGGGGAAATTCCTTCAAGTGCTGGAAATTTGCGTAAGAATTCAACATTCATTAATAGACAAGACTGTGAATGGATTACAATCATATTTGGCAACATATTAATTTATAACAAAGGTCATAAACGCACGTACTTTCATTACTATACTTTGCTTCGTATCTAAGATATTTGTATTAAAATCAACCAAATAAACTCAAATGAGTATATACGATACAAAGTCAACCAAAATGGCTCAATTAAATGTATTAAATAGATGAGGAAAACGTTAACCAGAGAAACGGAAATTATTATATTAGGAATAAGAGGCTTAGACCTCGGTATGACCGATTTCATTCATATTTAGAGCTAAGCCACATTATGTTTAAATACACATATCCAATTAATTTCATTAAAATATCACATATGTCCAACACAAAAGGTTTAAAGTCAGCTGGAAAGTTGAAAATCATTTTATCAGGTATACTTTGCCTAGAAGCAGGTCGGGACAGCTCGGAATAACTTTTGGCATTACGCAAGTACACTAGAGATTGTTTCCACACAATTTTATGAAGATAACACACACTGCCTGATATATTCGGCATAAAGTCTGCTAGAATAACGAAAATCATTAATTTTTCATAATGAAACTATGGTATATTCAATATTACACATTCACTAAATTTTGTTAATGTATCTTACATATTCATCGATATATACGGTATAAAGCCAACCGGAAGTTTGAAAATCTTTACGTGAGGTAATGGGCGCTAGGGGAAATATTTATCCGATTTTCCCAATTTTTGACACAATGACACACTATTACCAGAAAAAGATACTCCTTGAATTTCATTAAGATATCTCACAAATTTACCAAAATTTGCGGTATAGTCACCCGTAGGCACTGAGGTCCTTACATTAAGATATCTGGGGGCTTGAAAAGCTGAGATGGCATACCTTGAAAACACTATTTGTAGAAAGTTTTTTCCAATATCTTAATTGGTGCTTGATTTATATTCTGTAAAGTGAAAGAATAAGAAGGAATTTAAATTGTGTTATATGAGAAGTGGGTGTGATCGTAGTCCGACTTCGCCAATTTTTACACTATAACTTGCAAATATCAGGATAATATAAAATATAATGCACCACAATTGGTTGAAATCGGTGGAGTCGTTCCTGAGGTATAAAATTTCGCATAAAAGTGGGCAGTGCCATGCCCATATCCATCCCCGGATTCCAACTCTCGTCTCGTCTTCCTAATCATATATATAAACATAACTCTATATCTATCTCGATTAGTGATAGGTGTAATAAACGACCGTTAGGCGAACAAAACTAAAAAAAAACGCTTTCATAGCATACAAAGCGTGAAGTGCTTTGTACCATATTATATATTATATTAAAAATATATGTAAAAAACAAAATATACATACATATGTATATCCATCTCGTATGTTTTATATCCTTCTCTAACTGAATGTAAATTTGTGAACTACATATTTAAAAACTTAGTACAATGTTTCAGCAGTTCAATTCCACTCCAAAAACCATCACAGATATGTATACATATATGTATCTAAATATACATATATATTTCAAATATATATAAATATATGTATGTATGTAAATATATGTAAATATATATGTATGTTGAACTTTACATTTTATTCTACTTATTACTATTTTATTCTACTTAATACTTGATCTTATTCTACTACACGACATATTTGCTTTCAATTTAAATTTAAATTTTATGAACTTGATTTGTGCTGTTTCTAGCATGGATTTTTTCAAACAAAATTGTTTCTCCCTGATAGCAAATTGCTTTAGATATATGTATTTTGCTATGTGTGTTTATTGTGTGAAATTTTTCGCAAAAAATTTGTAAGCGTAGTTTTAAACACCTTTAAAGACATTTCACAAATTCCGGGTTATTTTCAAAAAATTTACGCGAGTTATACTAAAAAGTACAAAAAATTTATTAAAGAAGAAAATTTAATGATTTTAAATTTCAGATAAGAATGAGCATTCGGTTCTTTTACTCAAGAGCACTTTAATAATGCAGCCTAGGGAAATAATACTGTTATTGTGTAAGGACATCGGAAAGTATACTTTTTTGATTACTCAGCAATGGGGGAGGATTTGCTGAAATGTTTACTGGTTAAAAGCATACATAAATATGCCGATATCTATGTATGTATGTTGGTGGTTGGATACTATCCATATTTGTTTTTTTTTAAACGCATGCATTTTATATGTCATATCTACTTACATGATTTCATATCAACAATATCCGTATGATAGCTTTTCATTTGGTTGGGTTTAATAAAATGTTGCTTGCAGTAATAAAGATGTTTTATTATTTATATTTGAATAAATATCTATATTTTTTGATATGTTTTTGTTGCCTTATAATTCATGTGTTCTTTGCTTTGATATGTGCGGCGTGTTTATTTATACATATACATATATTTATATGGAGTTTGCTTCAGTACGTTTTCATTAAAACACACTTTATATACCAAAATAAGAATTCAAAATTTGCACTTACACATATGTGAAGACATGCATGCATGGATGAAATTGTCTATTTTAACATTAACTGAACGATTCTGAATTGAGCACAAAATTTTTAATACATTTATTTCGATATGCAAAATAGTGTACAGGTATACTGCATACAATCACATGTCTTTTCTTTTTCTTTTAGTTTTATATTTATTTGATGTTTAAACTTGTTGTCATTTTTAGAAATTATAGATATTTGTACATACAGAAATATTACATACATTTGCAATGTACAAAAAAGTAGTATACTTTGCTCACTATTCATATTTTAAGTTAAAAAATCAAATAGAGTTGGGGTATCCCATTTATAGTGTGAGTCACTGTACACGCAACCAATGCAACATAAAAAACTATGATTGACCAACATTTTGCATTTTTGAACTTTGTGTGATTGGCTTTTATTCTAAGAAATCCCTAAAAAATTATTCAGTAATAGACAAGCTTTGTAAATTGTTAATTATTATTTTAACTCCTCACGAGAAACACTCCTCAAATTTGGTCACAACTAAATAAAGGTTTCAAAGTAATAGGTAATAATAATAATAGAACATAGTACATAGAAGCCCTTTAGGCAAATCTTAAAAATCTAATTAGGAACAATTGCTGAAACAATACTGAATTATGAGACAAAAATTTTGGTATAACCCCGCTAGAGATCAGCCGTAAATTAGACAACTATTTTACCATATATATCCAATATAACGGAAAACGTCACTAAAAATTAAGGACTCAGTGGATACTACATATCAGTGATAAAGGGATATACCTCTCTCCTTCCAAATACAATTGAGAGAGTAAATCACCTACCCGACTTTGACAGTTGACTGGATCGGGTAGGTATGACATTTATCAACTAAAAAGACTGGAACGACCAGATTGGAATCATGCAAAAAATTTTCAACAGAGACATTTGTAATCGCCGTGCAAGATCACAAATAAAAATGTTAAAAAATGTTAAATGTTAAATGTTAATAAATGTAAAAGAGTTAAAATGTTAAAAGGAAACGCGATATTTAAATGTAATTGAAGCAATCTATTGTTATTTGCAGCTTAGGGATATTAATTTGCCATTGAAAATGATACGAATCATGTATTAATTGGCAGTGGACAAGTTTAGTTCACTTAATTTATTATTGAAGGCTTAAAGACTCGTTGTTTTAATATACTATGAAATCGCAAAAAATATATTTAAATATTTACTTTATACATTAAAAGGTCAATATGTAAAATTTTTTAACTGTAATAAATGTTGGGTGTTTTAATTTAAATGCCCAAAAATGAGTATTTTGTATGATCTGGCAACAATGCAAAATTTTATAAAAAAAACCCCAATTTTGAGGGGCTCTCATGTTGGAATAAGTTGGGTATCCCTTTATCTCTGCTATATATAATGCTCAATTTGAACTCTTACTCTACTTTGAATATTTTAATTTTCGTTAATTTGTACCTATTTCATTGACAATGTGAATTTTGAACCTCTTTCCCGATATGTTTGTAAATTTTTACGTTTTTAGATGTAGATACTTTGACACTTTTAGAAAAGCAAATATAATATTGTGGCGAACATGAATGCCAGAACAAGAAAGAATCAACGATAAGTTGCTAGAATTCACCAAACAGCGAAAATCGTAGTTGCCAGAATGTTCCGAGTGGCGATCTGTTGGTAACGATCTACTTTAAAAGTGCTGCCGGAATGGGAGCAGACACAGTTCATATTATAGTGTGTTGCCGAGTAAAGTGTTAAGTTAGCTGAATTAGAAATAAAGGGAAGTGTGTAGCCATGGAAATGGTGACTTTTATGAAAGTTAATATGCTATGAATTTGCAATGCAACTTCTTCAATTTCAGTATCAAGGAAACAGAAACGCATTTCAATCGTACAATATATTACCATAAATATATAAAAAAACTATATATTATAAAAGTTCACAAAACATTACTAATTCAATAAAATTAATAAACTAGAATAATTGCTGACATTCTTGATGACAATTCTTTAAAAAATTTGCAATTTTCAGTTTTTTTACAGAACGAACATGATCTTATAACCTGCTGATTTTCTTAATTGCCAGCTTTTATGGATATTTTATTTTATAATGTTTTTTTGCAAAAACTGGGGAAAAAAAAAACTTCCTCTTATAATAAAATATCGTTTTGCCTCCCCCTTTTTACAAATTTTTGAGTTATATGGACGCTAAAACGTGAACTTAAAAACTTTTAATGGCTAGCACGTACAAGAAGACAACTATAGCATATAGCAACTAGCATATTTGCATATTTAATAAGTAGTTTCGGCAGAGGCTATTTATATGTTATTATCTTTCAGGCCAAAATAATAATAAATGAAATTACTATAATGGAATCCATACGTCGTTGTTTCATAATTTTGAAGAAATTTTTATTAATTGTATTTGGATAGATAAAAACTTAAAACACTTTTTCTAAACCTTATTTACGGCATACTTGCGAATTAATCACGAAACAAACAAATATGTGTACACATGTACATGGTGTACATATCCAGGTATATACCAATGCATACCAAACATTCATTTTTAGCACACATATATACATAGCTTCATATTAAGTATGTACACACAAACGTATGTATATCTATAACACAGATTCTAAATGTATAGATGAATAGGTATGGTAGATGTGCGTCCGTACTTAATTACGATTTTGATCCTCAAAACAAGATCTGGTGGCGCCACCATCAAAAACAAATCAAACATTTCACCAAATTTGTTACGAATTATTTTTTCTTCAAAATATGTGAAGTGTTCCCACAATTCAATAAGAATTGCTCTCTTAGTTCGGATTCATACACGAAGATTTTTGTTTTAGCGAATCGAAGTTTTTAGCGAGGGGGCCGCGAAGGACACCGAGTTGTTTGGGCTCGCGCAACACAAATATTAACAACATGTTCGAAATTTTATCATCCATTTTTTTGTATGTTATTTGCAAATATATACACAATTTGCTAAACATAATAGAAAATGGTGAATAAGGATACAAATTAGCTCATGAAAAATATTTTTGTGTATCGTGAAATGAAGCGAATGAGAATTTGAAAATACGATATGAAAAAAGTTGCACTCTTACTCGAGTTGCTCGTATGAACCGAACGGACCACACAAATAAGAATTTACCGAATATAATCAACAAAACTTTTCACGTGTAAACACAGACTTACTTATGTTAACGCTCGGGGAAAATACGCATACAAATTATTTAGAGAAATTATAGAGAAGACTGAAATGTACTGCAAGTTTGAATACATGGAAAGCTAATGAGAGCAACCGCATATACACATGTACACATCACCATATTTTTTAAGCTCTATTTATAAGTAAAGATATGTATATATGTATATTGGACCGAGATTGTATACTTTCCACATATATTCTTCGTTATATTGATTGGACTTGATTTACTTAAATTAAATCAATAATATATGTATACTAAACAGATGTTTGCAGACACCACACAAGTTTGCTACGCGTTGTACACGTAATTCACACACGATACCGTTATCTTTTCAAATTTCACATATGGAATGTATATGTGAACATACATACGAATTATAAAATCCATAATTAGTTTCCGCACATCACATTTTTAGAAAATAAAATGTTGTCGAATACTCGAAGAAACTAAAAGCTTCTAAATTTGAATTCACCAAATAACGCCTTACGTCAACCACTAGGTAGTAGCAACTAAAAGTTTAATTCTTTGGAAACTTCTCTTTAACTTATACGAGTGACCAGCAATTCATACTACAATTGTGCCAGCTGACTTCACACAAGCACTTACGCTCTATCGTTTAGAGCGCGCTCATACATGAAGATTTTTGTTGCAGCGACTTGCTGTTTTTCAGAAAGAGGGACGAGGAAAGACGAAGGTCACGAGTTGGTCGTGCTCGGCCAACATGCTTTGTGTTCTTGTTCGTAAAAGTTCGCTGCTACATAATTCGACATTCCTTTCCATTTTGACTATATTTTCATGGTTGCAATTGCGCTCAGCTCTAAATGAAAATTTGGGAGAACTTTAAAATAGAATCCCCCGAATTCGGGGTTAAAATGGATATGGGCTGATATAGGAGGTTCTCCAGATTAGGAATATATAAATACATATAGCCACCCCAGACTTATAGTTTTTAAGATATTTCCATTTAAAGTAAAAAATTTAACAATTTTAAGTACGTAATTTTTCGACTTTTGATGTCTTCTACACTTATACTAAGCAGTTTTCATTCGTTATCACTTCACGTAAATTGTTTCTACATATTTATTTTTCATTAATTATTGTAAAAATAGCTTTAATTCCACATTTCACTTTTTGTTCAATTTGATTATTTACACAAAAACAATAGGGTTGAATGCCAATAAATAATAAGTGTTAGCATATTTACATATTATTCAAAATTAGCTAATCAAAAATATATTTGTGTATCACTTAAATGAAAAGTACAAGAGTTTGAAAAATGATATGGAAGGGAATGTAGCAAATTGCCCGGCAACTCTAGTCGCCCGTGTGAATGCAATGGGCAACACCAAAGAGAATGTCACTTTTAATGAGAAACAAAGGTTTCCGCGTGCAAACTCAATCCTACGCAGTCGTAGTTCCTCTCATGACGACCACTGATTTATACATATGTGCGAAAATATGTGCACGGATATGTGGGAGTGTGTTTGGGTTCAGACGTGAAAACCTTTGTTGCTCTTAATCGGACACTTCCCTTTTGGTGTTGCCCATTCTATTCAAACGAGCAACTCGAATCGGACAAATTCATAACATATTTTCAAATTCTTGTACGCTTCATTTAGGCGGTACACAAAAATATTTCTCATTATCTAATTTGTTCATTATTCTCCATGTTCTAAAATATTTCTATCATATTATTCATATTTGTGTACATATTTGCATGTTATATATAAAAAAATAGATGATGGAACTCAAATTTCCGAACATATTGTTAATATTGACTTGAAACCGAGCACAATTGCAACCATTCAAAGAATTTCAAAATGAAAAGAAGCATGTTGCCCAAGCACGACCAATTCGGTGTCTTTTGTCTTTCCTCGTCGCCCCTCGCCAAAAACGGTACAATACGGTATGTCGGGACTAAAATTGCATTTGTTTTTTTTTTAAATAATAATTAATAGATATTTTAGAAAATGTATAACGATAGTAGTATAACGATAAAATTCAGCTTATGAAATATATTTTGGAGTGCATAGAGGAAGCCTTGGAAAGTATGATTTACGTATGGTATTTATACTTTCTTGTATTAATATAAAAACGTTAAAATTATTTATTTTTATTTTAATTTCAAACTGATTAGCTTCAACAACATTTTATTCGAACCAAGAAATGTATTTAATTTCTTCGTAAATAAAATTAAATGTAACAAAACAAAAAATAAATCTTTCATTAACACATTCAGATGAATTAGCATTCCCCCTTCGCACGTGTGAAAACAATGAGCAACATCAAAAGATATTTTCCAAAAGAGAGAAGAAATGTATCGGTAACATTTCTAATTCGACTTCATAACCAATGTTGCTGCAACAAAAAATATTTATCCAAATATTTTCAAAATGTTTCCGAAAATGTCTAAATGGAGTATGAATCTGAAAAATCGCATAACTACTAATTATTCAATATGTATGTACGTATGTATAAAAAAAGAATGAAAAGAAATTTCATATGTTAATAAAATAATTGAATATTTTATGCAAAAAACGCTGCTAATACCACAAATGACTCGAAGAATGTTGTTCGCACTCTGTGTCAGGCGAAGCAGTCATTCGTTAGTGGTTCGGCAAATATCATATTTGGGTACGTGAAAGCTCTATGCAAAGCAGGTACCGTGCGAGCTCTCGATAGAGATAATGGACCGTATTTGAAATAACTGGAAAATCATGAATACGCCTTTGTATTACTTCCGCATCTACCTTATGCTTCATAGATAGAGGTCTGTTTTGAAGCCAATACTGAAAGGCTGAAAAATACTTGGCCTTTAGCCAATCGTGTCACAAACAAAAATCTATTCTTTGTGTTGGAGTATTAACCTTAACTAGAATACTGTCAAAGTTTTACGACATTACATCTAATCGTTCTCTAATTATTGGTCTCAAAGTACCAGCACACAGTTTGAAGAATGCTACAAGAGGCAGTAGCGCCAGATAAAATCGCGAAAATTATTGGTATTTTTATGTATGAAAACTTATGGCCTATAAAACATTTTACCAAGTTTATTCAGCTTTTTAGTATATTGAAAAATTGAAAAATATAACCAAAATATTACTATACATTACTGACTTTATGTAGCGAAAGAATCTCTGTTTTTTCCGCAAATCTACAAGTTTTAAAATCTACAAGTTTTACGGTACTTACATATTAACGCCACCGCAGCAAAAATTCAATGGTTAGCAAGTGTGGACAATCGAAACCCAAATTATTGTCGACAAAATATAAAATAAAACACTTTTTTTAAATCAAAACACTTATGCAAAACCAAACAATAAGCAAACAAAATTGCTCTTTATTGGGTTATTGGTAAAATTTTTACATAATTTGCCAACGAATCTAAATAAATAAAAGCAACAAAAGCAACAGTAATAATATCCGTTAAAGAAAATAGAGTGTAAAATTAGTTATATCCTCTTTGACATTATCGGTTTTTCGTTTAGAAGTACTTTCTGTATTAGCGGTCTTTGGTCGCTCTTTAAAAAAATAACTCTGGTTAGTCCAACACCAGGTTGTTCTCAGTTCTTTAGCTTAGAATTCCTTTCTGCGTGCGCGGCCTAAGGCAAAATATAAAATTAAACAACTTTGCAAAAGCAAACAAGATTGCTCTTTATTGGCTTATTGGTGGAATTTTTGCTGCGGTGGCGTTAATACGCAAGTACCAGTTTTATCGGGAAGGGGTTTGTCCCAAAGCGTGTGGCAAAATATCGCATTTTAGGGTAGAAGAATGAACCTATAGTATGGACAGCTATATCATTAAGGACGAGATTGTGAGTACAATAGAAAGTGCTAAGTAAGCCTCCTCTTTAACTGCCAAACCAATTAACTTTCTGGTGTATAGCCAAGTGGCGTTTCCGCGAAATATAACTGCTTAAGGTTATAGGCTGCAAAAAGCCAACCACTGAGTATTATTGAGGTTTCCCTCAAATTAACCTTATTAGGCGATGTCAGTCTCCCTAATCTTCTCAAAACCATTTAACTCCTTAAGTGAAGCTGCAACCCCGTATCAGTCTTTTCAGGTTTTTTGAGTTTCATCACTAAATATCGGTGGATATCCCATAAAGAGATTTATTGTTCTATATATTTAGATATTTCATAAAATAACCAAACCCCATTACTTAGAATATTAGATCACTAGATCACTAGATGATTGAAAATATTAGTAATGGTTTTCTGATACAAATAACTGGAGATAATAGAGTTAAGAAATTGAAATCGCGAACTCAATTAAAATAAAGTAACGGTTTATTCCCAAATCGACTTTGATTTACTAAAACAAAAAAAAAAATTATAATTTCATAAATGTTTTTGACCTACCTTCGTTTGTATTATTGACACTTACTAAAATTTATTATTTTATATTGAATTTTACTCCATCCATATATATGTATATGGATTATATCTCCAGTAGTATTATATACTGCTAAAATCACTGTAGTCCACTCAAATAGGCTTCTTAAAACCATTATCTTATGACATTGAAAACGAATACTCGTTTTGACTTTTGGGGAAATAAGTACTGAGCCATTCATAGCATATTCCTTATCAAAAACACCTGCTGAGCGTTTGAGAAGAACAGACTTCTCTTTTATTTTGTTAAAATGTTCAAATTTTTAATTACTCTCACATTAATCTTGTTAGAGTTTTTAAAATTTACTACCCCTCACAAAGAGTATGCCTTCGAAAATCACCTTTGTTTACTCGTTCTCATAGGCACCTTTAAGAAGGCACGTAGTATTGTTAGTGATGGCTGGAAGCAGACTAGAAGCGAGACATTACACTTGTCCATTTATATACAACTTACGTAGCGCATCGGACCGTTGTGAATGTAAAGAGTTGGAGCAAAGCACAAATGCACATACTTAGCCTATGTACATACAATATTATAAACAGTTGTGATAATGATGAGCGCGGGAAAATTGCTGTACAAAGTATGCATACATATATGTATATATAATAGTATATAAGTATATAATAGTATAAAAGTATATAATAGATATATTTATATATGTATACCTATTTTCAAATGATGCTTGTGTAATTTACTCAATTCAATTCCTTTTTAGTCATCATCAGTTTGCCGGTCGCCATTCATCCTGACTCCTAAGTTTCTATTGCAATGGCACCATAGCTTGGCAGTCGTCATTTTTTATACGACGCCAGGCTGCCACTTTGTCGCGCTGTTAGTGGCATTAGAGTAATTTTAATGTGTAAACAAAAATACGGTTTATTTGGTCGAACGAGTACCATGGTACCAATAATGTTCTTTAATAATGAAATATATTATATATAATCGCATGAAATAAAATATTTTAATCTATTTTCTCATCCTAATATGTATGATAAATATACATATAAATTATTTAGATATTTTTTCAATTTGCAATATCCTTGAAATACTTTCTTACTTTTATTATACATATATCGCTTCTTATAGATTCCCATCCGCTTCATCGAAAATGTTACTAATAAATTACTTAAATCTATCAATAATAGTCTATTTGTAAGCTAGTGGCTAAAGAATGCTCAACTAAGATATACATATGTCCCTGAAGGTATTTAACGATGCTCAACAATCCTCAAATTTTAAGCCAACTCAACATTTTCAACTCACATATGCTCCATTTTATTTATTTTTGGCTTTTTGAGAGACTTTGACTCTAATTGGTGAAAATAGTAGTAATTTTTCACATTGTAATACTGCTATACATTTGAAGTCACTTTTTTTATAATGGATCTTTCTGAACTCAGAAAAACTAGTCCAATTTACGTTATTACTTAACATATATTTTGTCATTTTAGCGAGTATTCTTTCGCTAGTCGCTTACAAGAGATTGAGATTTATATTAATTTTTATGTTGTTTTTTAAATACTTACATACATATATAGATTGAATAAATTTGAACAATACTATCAATTTTATTCGGTTTCGACTTTTCGAATACAATCGATTTGTTATAAATATATGGTAGCAAGTCGACGCCGAATAAATAGTTATTATTTTCGTCTGTTGTTGAATATTCTGCCTATTAGCCAGTTCGGCATCAACAATGCATGTGCATATGTAGGAGTCATATGTATATATATTAAATGGGCAAAAGCCGACTGTAATGGCTGATTCACATGCAAATTTCGCTTCGCTTTACTTCAGACTTTTCTTTGACAGATGAGCTCACTGTATGCTTTGTATGAGTACGTTCATTTAGAAGTTTCGAGCCGAAGCAAAATATTGAGCAACACTTATCTTTTTATTCTTTGACAAGACACTGTCGCAATTTTTAGACTCTCAAAATATGTTGCTATAGAGTATATTAGTTTTGTTCACCTAACGGTTGTTTGTAACACCTAGACATATATATACCTAGAAATATATAACGAGTTAGTATAGACATATATATATATATATATATAAATGATCAGGATGAAAAAACGAGTTGAAATCCGAGTGACTGTCTGCCCGTCCGTGTAAGCGATAATTTGAGGAAAATTAAGATATTTTAATGCAACAAACACGTGGTACACGTGTTCTTTGTCACCGTAAGACGGTTGGTATTGCAGATGGGCGTAATTGGACAACTGCCACGCCCACAAAAGGCCATTAATTGAAAACAGATAAAATGCTATAACTAAGCAGTAAATTAAGACATAAACGTGTAATTTGGTGCAGAGGAGGAGAGATTTGTTCACTTTAGGAGAAATCCCACATCTCAAAAAAATTTGGTATACGGCATTATATTTACATCCTTATGTCACGCTGTGAAAATGGAGGAAATCGGATAAAAACCACGCCTACTTCTCATATAGCACAGTTTTAAGTTTCATCTGATCCTTTCACTTTAAAGTAGATAAATCGAGCAGCAATTACTATATGAAAATCAAACTTTGTACAAACAAACAAACAAAAATAGACGAAATCGGATTATAACTTCTCAAACCACCAGATACCCAATATTGGGATCTCAGTGCCTCTATCTGACTTTTATCGAAAAGATCGGTAAATCTGTAAGATAGTGTAATGAAATTGGAGGATTATCTTTCCATGATAATAGCGTACTCTGGTATCAAAAGTGGGGAAAATCGAGTAAATAATTCCCCTAGCCTCCATAAACCTAATATACCGATTTTCAACCTTCCAGTAGACTTTATACCATATATAACGGTCAATATATGAGTTATATTTTTGAATTTTAGAGAGCGACGCTTTCTGATCGCACTTTGACAGTGTGTCCATGTGCTTAAAATGGATAAAATCAGGTAAGCACTTCCACCGGCCCTCATGTACCTAATATACAGATTTTCAATCTCTGGGTACACTTTATACCATATATTTCGGTCAATATCTAATTAGCAAAATTAAGTGAACGTGTAATATCGGATATGCAATAGTTTACTGCCGAAAATGTGTGAAATCGGTCAACGAATTATCCCAGTTCCCGTATACTACATATAATGATTTTCGGTATTCTAGCAGACTTTATGCCGAATATGTCGTTCACTGTGTGAGTTACCTTCACAAAATTGCGTGAAAACAGGTTAGCTAATATACTTGAATCTATCACAAAAATGCCCGATATACGAATTCCGACTTTCCACCTGACTTTAAACCGTTTATGTTGGTCAATGTGTGTGTCAATATGTGTGATATTTTAATGAAATTAAGTGGATATGTTTTCTTAAACACAATGTGATTTCGTGCTAAATATGAAAGAAATCGGTCTAGATCATGGTCTACGCCCCTTATTCCTAATGTAATGATTTCCCTTTCTCTGGCTTACTTTTACCTTATGTATCTAATATTTTCAATTAAGCCACTTTGGTTCAGTTTATATCGCATATATCACTTTTGAGTTACTTTGGTAGATTTTAATATAAATATCTCCGACACGAAGCAAAATATAACAATGAAAGTACATGAGTCTATGGCCTGTAATAAAAGTTAATAGATACCAAGCACGATTCCAATCTATTGACAATGTAGTCGGATAATGAATGTTGAATTCTTCCGCAATATTTTTTAATGTAAAGTTATGCCAGCACCTGAAAACATTTCCCCGCCTCTGATCCTTGAACATTGCGAGAGTATAAAATGTTCGGTTACATCCGAGCTTAGCGCTTTCTTACATGATTAATATAAAGTTTTGCCAGTACCTGAAAGTACTTCCCCTTCTTAGATCCATGCATATTGCGAGAGTGTAGAAGTTTGGGTACACCTTTGAACTTGCCCTTTCTTACTTGTTATTACTTATTTCTTTTATTTCTATTAATTTTCAATTGAATCGAAATACCTTTTTGAAATACAGTTGCTCAAACCAAAGTCGGACATAGTAGCAAAAAATGTTCCTTCCTAAAAATATGTGAACCAAAGCAATTAGAAAAAAAGGTAAAATATTTTTCAATTACTCATTTATTGCATTTCCCAAAATATGAAAACAAAACATATAACATAATTCAGTATTATAAAAAATTCTAGTAAAACATATAATAAGAGTAATTTCAATGCACAAGTCAAACTCAAACTAATATTTTGTGTGAAGACCTTTATTTTAATAACAATTTTGAGCCAGTTAGGTATTGATTTGACTAATTTTTCGCAAAATTTTGCAAAAATGTCTAGGCAAAGAGGCCAAACAAGCATTGAATTAAGAAGGTTGGTTATTAAGCATTACAACGATGGAAAATCTGTCGGTGAAATTGCTGAAATTGTTGACAGAAGTCATTTTAGTGCTCACGATATAATTAAGCGGTTCGAATCCAACAAAAAGTGGAAAACTAGCCTAAAACTGCCCACAATAAGATTTTTACCTACTCAGATAAGCGATACCTGTTGCGAAAACCTAAAGGTAATCCTTTCCTTAGTGTACCAAAGTTAGCTGTTATAGCTGAAAATGAATTGGGAAAGAAATCTGGTGCATCTACCATTAGAAATCTACTTCATAAGGCTGATCTATATGGTAGAAATGTCCAACAAAAGCCGCTGATCAGCAAACGCAATCAGACCATTCGATTAAAATTTGCAAAAGAACATAAAAATAAGGATTTTTCGTTCTGGAAAAATGTTATGTTTACTGACGAAAGTGAATTTAATGTTTTTCGCTCCGACGGAAAACCATATTTTTGGAAGGACTGGATAAAATGGTTATTAAAAGTAAAGGTCTTCACACAAAATATAAGTTTGAGTTTGACTTGTGCATTGAAATTACTCTTATTTGATGTTTTACTAGAATTTTTTGTAATACTGAATTATGTTATATGTATTGTTTTCATATTTTGGGAAGTGCAATAAATGAGTAATTGAAAAATATTTTACCTTTTTTTCAAATTGCTTTGGTTCACATAGTTTTAGGAAGGAACATTTTTTGCTACGGTGTCCGATTTTGGCTTGGAGCCACTGTATGTATGTAAATTTAATTTACCTAATCTTTAAGATGGAAATAACAAAGTACGAAATAACAAATATGAGAGAAAGCACGGAAGGCAAAGCATTCATTTTGAAATATGACCCTATGGTTGCTACAATTCGATGTCAATGTATGAACCGAACCGTCAAGCAAACCGAGGAATGTTTTGTGTAAAACAGCTTTTATCAATAGTTCAGTTCGAGATCCTTAAAATGTGATCGATCCATTTTTCGATATCTACCTTCCGATAGTTTACCTCGCAACAAAGCAATTAATTTATTGAATATATAATTTAAACATTTGAAGAGTTTAAGTAAATACATATTAAAGTGTCTATAATATGAAACACATAATACACATAGTACACATAATTTCAACATATCCCAACTAGGGTAGAGCTACCAACCATGTTATTAGTAATGACAATAACACAAATGGTGGAGTCTATATCATTGTATAGGCATACAAGTAACCAAAGTATCATATGGTTTTCAATATTTTCACATAGCTGAGATCATCCGATCGATTTTTCGCCTTTTTCGGCACAGAGATTTAAATAAAAGGACTTTAAAATAAGAACGTTTCCTGTGAAAGGGTATTTTTAATGGAAAATATTATAGAAAGTTTTCTGGCATATTTTAGAAGCAAAAGTTAATGGAATAGTTAATTGTTATATGAATTGCTTTTCCTCATCACCTCTGAGGTTGGAATGTAGGCGCGTTACCGATCTTTTTTGGGTGTTCGGCTCCTCAGGAAGCCTATTTTCACCCATATGATATTTACAATGCTTAGCCAAACTACTTGTAATAATTTAAACAAAAATAAGTATATAAAAATAAGGTACAATTCAGGTACATTAACAACACATCATAAAAACTAGGGAAATTGCGGGCTTCGAGAGACAAATATTTGGACAATTATCAAATAATTCAGATCGACAAACACCAAACACGGCAACACTCTATAGCAGATTTGAACCTTTTTTGAGGCATCTTGTCGCTTTAATAGTAGAATATTTGAGACAAACCTAATCAAGTGCTTAATGTTTTGCCCCTTCTCTTCCTCATTCTATTTCATTCTTATTGTAATTCTTTCATTCTAAAAGCGTTCGCCAGCGTATGTATGAATGAAAAATTTAAGATTTGCTACTTGTAGGCTTGTACAATGGTCTAATTATGGCAAGTATTAAGCAAGTGCGCCGTTGTCGCCGCCACCATCAACATTTGTATGTTTGCCCCATGGTTCCGAAGCGAAAATCTGTCTGCGGCGAAGACTCGGTTGCAAAAGCTCACTCCCCAACTGTCTCTGCTTAACTATTTTTGTGCTGAAGCATCGGTTAATGGCGCCAACTAGATTCGTTGGAACGGCGACGGCGCACTCCATTTGTTTCTCAAAGTTACTACCGGTTAGAAATGTACGTGTGTACAACCATTACGCATTCGTTGGCTCAAGTCGCGGCAACTTTAAAGCTTACACGCCATCAACAGTCAACAATTGGTGTAATTTTTAAGTATTTATTCAAATGTATGTAAATTTAGTAACATATTCCACTTCCCTAAGTCGTTGTGATCGATAAGTGTCATCCAATTTCTAATATGACCATATATTTCAAAAAAATGTTTATCAGAATAAATTTTTATACTCTCGTAACATGCTACACATAGTGTAATACTTTAGTTCACCTAACGATTGTTTGTAACACATAAAACTAATTGAGATAGCTATAGGATGGCGAGACGAGCTGAATGTCTGTTCGTCCGCCGTCCATGCAAACAGTAATTTTAGTAAAAATTAGATATACTCTTACAATAAAAAGAGGATTTTAAATAAAAGTGATTAATATTAGACGATCAACCGTGAATGAATGTGAAACAAAGTATCTTTGCACCCACTTCCCGTTTAAATAATGTCAACACTTTTCACCTTTTATGGTTCATAGATATTTATAAACTTTATTGTAATGTAGTATGTGTTTTAATTTATTATTTTTATATGCCAAATTCATTCAAACTTTCATCTATTTTGAACTAAAAACTATGTTTTTGGATAAAACACTGTGTACTTCCACAAATTAACCCATGATTTTTTCACATATTCTCGTTACATGAGAGATTTTCTCCTGAATTTTTAATACTCTGTATTCTTCTTAACAATTAGATTTAAATTTGTGAAAGAAAATAATTGAACTACTAGTAGCTGAAATTTAAACACGGGTTTTTTTTATTCAGGATTAAAACTACCTCTTAATTAGGTTTTCTTAATGTGTTATTGATGTCATTGGATTTTCAAATAGCATAATAACCAAAAATAACAAAATAGATAAGCAAATAGATAACTTGCCCAGCCGACCTGAAATAATTAAAATTTCACGAAAACTGCTTCCTGAATAAATATATTGGAATAATTCTCAGCTGTACGATTAATCAGTGGTGATTTACTACTTAATTATCAATACTACGACTTTTATTTTGGTATATACATATGTATGTTCCATTAATTCCACTTAGGCAGCTTATTTTTCATCAGTTGTTATATTTTTCCACTAATAGGTATCCATCTTGTACCTCTGTCAACCTGTGTAAAAATTTATAATGGTCTACAGGTCATCAAAATGTTTGACGACACTGCCCTGATAATTGTCCTTGAAAGAAATCACAAAAAGTTGTCCCATGGCCAGAAGTCATTGTTTGAGCTTTCTTTTTTTCAAATTTTTTTTGCATAATTAATTAAAATGCTAAAACTTTACGCTTCTTAAATTTTATTACTGAAAAGTAATTTCTTTTACATTTCTTTAAAAATTCGAACACGGTTAAAACGGGATCAGGAATTAGATGGATCAATAAAAATTAATTTTACGCATATCTAAATGTCCTTCAATGTGTAAATATAAATCTAAAACATAAAAATGGTTTCCATATGCATTTATGTAAGTTTCTTGTAGTAACATAATCGGTTTCATTGATACAATTTATATTCAATTTGAGATTAGAAGCACCAAACGAAGCATTTATCTATTTATTTTTTGTATATTTATGAACTTGTTGTATATATGAATTATGAAAGTATTTATCAAGTTTAAAAAATGTCACGACACCTACAAATTAGTTTCATTGCATACGTCGAATGTCTTATGTTTTAGTTCATACAAATTTGTTTCTATAATAGATATCAATATTTCTATTCATCTCTTGTTAAATAAAATTTGATCCTAAGTTTATCCACTAAGTTTATATATATTTTAAATATTTACAAAACACCAAAGAAAAACCATAAATATACATGAGCCAATGATAAAAAGGACAAATATTTCAAAACTCTTGTTATTTCTTTTTGAAACTTTAAATCGTCAGCTAAAGATTGACAAACTCTTCAATATATCTACAAAAATGTTGTTTTGGTATAATCGCTTATTTCAATAGTGGTGACAGGTCTGTTAAAGATTAAAAGCACAAGTTTTTATTAATTGAGAAAAAATAGATAACATTTTATGAACATACACAAATACCTATTTTAATTCAAAAATGGCTTGAAAGCTAAATGGAAGAGCATATCCTCAGCATTAAATAAAACTTTGATCTTTACCAGCTAAAGATACTTTGCCAAAACTGCACAATCGGTTATATTTTCTGATGTATCAGCCCAAGAAAAGCTGATATCTGATAAGACCTCAATTTTTGCTGACTTAGACATATGCTAAATTAAATTTTAACAATATTATGCATTCAAGTGTAGCCATGAACATGGGTCATCGCCTAAGTAATATTAGTAATGTATTGTATGCTTTCGCATAAATCCCTTCTGAATAATTTGCACATATGGCAAGTATTTAACCAGTTTTTCAGTTTGCAGTTACAGTTTATATGAATCTGAGTTATTTAGTTTAACTTTAGGTTTTGCAATCTCATATCCGATCTTTCATAATTTTATGTTTTCCAATTCTTATGCACGTCACATAATTTTAGTTAATCTGCTGTCTGGCCTCAGTAATAAGTGCCAGTAGAGAATCTAGTTTCAGATCTTCAAAACGTGCAAAATGATTCATCAAGGGTTGGATTGAATCTGACTCAATTTCTGCGCAGACTATGTGATTTTGAATCGTTCGATTTAATGACGTTGCAACTTGATCAAGGAAATAACGCCATTTTCCTTTGTTTCCATCAGTAAGAGTACTATCATTACCGGACATATAAATATGCTCCGCTTGCAGCACCAAGCAAACCAATGATGAAATTCCAAACTGCAAAAAATAAATAAGATAATAAAGTTATGTACTCCATTTATAATTATCGAAATAATAGCTATTAGAATGGGATGTATGACTAAATGCTTAAGAGTTTTACTCCACATTAACCATCTTTGTGTATAATTATTCATAAAGAATTTAAAGACGTATTAAAATCGCTGGATAAATACGAGTGGGTTCATATTAAGTACCTAGCATTACTGCGCGATGGTGCAACTATCGCAGGAGGTGTGTAGTACATTCTCGTAGACGGCTACAAAAATCCCGAAACGGACATTTCCATTTGACAAAAGAAAACAGAGTAATATTGGTAGATGATTCGATTCTTGTTTTTGGAAGGGAAATGTTGCAGTGAAATCAAAAAGCGCGACCGTAAAACATTGATTTAATGAGTCTCAACGTTGTCGACGATTCGTTAGTTCGTTAGTTTTTGATGAGCCCAGCCCACGCTACCATGGAGGATAACGTGACAAAAATCGTATCGTATTGGAAGACCACCGATTAAAGGTGCGCGAGATAGCTGAGGCAGTAGCCATCTCAAAATAT
Source organism: Bactrocera minax (assembly GCA_021498325.1). NCBI lineage: Eukaryota > Metazoa > Arthropoda > Insecta > Diptera > Tephritidae > Bactrocera > Bactrocera minax. The sequence continues at coordinate 483,034 of JAKEEE010000110.1, read as the reverse complement.
GAAATCACAAAATGAAATATTGTGCATGGGAAAGAATGGGTGCAGCGTTTGCTCACTCCGCACAACAAGCGCAACGGTGAGACCGCTTTACAGCAGTGTTTGACGCAGTTCAAACGCAATCCAAATGATTTTCTGCGTTGTGTCATGGCCGTCGACGAAACATGGGTCCCTGTCCTACAGGCCGGAAAAGAGATGACCACCCTTTTCTGGGATTCACAAAGTGTGAAGAAGATAAATTATTTGCTGAGTTTAACACCCCTAAACACTACTAGCTTCTAAAATATTTGGCCCTGTGAATATTGTGCTTTTTTATTTCAATTTTGTATTTTGTACAATTTAAATAATTTTAATTAGTGAATTTATTGCATAATTTATTTGCGCGCTAAGTATCAGGTTTTTAATGCTGTTTTCTCTTAAAGTGTACATTAATAATTATTAATTTCTGTACTGAGTCATTTTTCATAATATTTTGTTGCTGCGTGTCTAAACATTGCAATTTGTTAAACCGTTTTCTACCTTTACAGCTCTACAGCTGTGTTACGTGTTGTTTTTTAAACGTCTCAGTGCATCTAAAACTGTTCGCTACATTGTTTCTAACAACGTTTACTTTTGAACTTGGATTAACAAATACTTACTAAATTTTTATAGCTCATGTCGCAACATGTTGCAACAGAGTATTATAGTTTTGCTCACCTAACGGTTGCTTGCAACAACTAAAACTAAATGAAATAGATAGAGTTATATATATATATATATAAATCAAGATGACGAGACAAGTTGAATTCGGCGTGACTGTGTCCATCCGTCTATCCGTGCAAGCGTTAATTTGAGTAAGAATTGAGATATATTGACAAAACTATGCTCACATGTTCCTTGGCACTCTAAGGAGGTTAATTTTGCAGATGGGCGTAATCGGACTACTGCCAACAAAATGCGGTTAAACGAAAACCTATAAAATGCTATAACTAAGCTCCCAATTAAAATATAAAACTGGAATTTGGTACAGGGAATCACAGTAGGGAGAGGTATTGTGGTTTGAAATTTTTTTAAAAAGTTCATGTCCCTCACAGTCCACTAAAGCTATTGTATGTCAACCAAATTTGCGAATTATAACCATATCCTATAAAAAGGTTATGTTGAAAACTACTAAAAGTATGTTAACTCGTTGAAAAAAAAATGTCAGAAACTTTAAATTTCACAGCTAAGATGGTACTTAAGGGCTTCAAAGGAATCGGTGTAAAAATTGGACAATGGGTGTGGCACCGCCCACCTTTAAGTGAAATCTTATACCCAAATCAGGAACTACTATACCAATTTCAACCAAATTTGTGGTGTGACATTATATTTACATCCTTATATTACAGTATGATTATGCGGGAAATCGAAAACCAATCACGTTACTTTCCATATATTACAACTTCAAATTTTATATGATTTCACTTTACGGTATCTGTCAATTACCAATGAAGATATCGGAGTGAAACTTTGCGCAAATAGTGCCTTTAGGGCATACCATTTATCCAAAAATTATCGAAAGCAGTGTATCCTTGTGCCTAAAATGGATAAAATCGGGTAAATACTTCCCCTAGTTTCCACATACCTAATATAAGGATTTTCAAACTTCCGGTTGCCTTTACACCATATATATCGGTCAATCTGTGAGGTACTTAATGAAAGCCAGACAGCATCTTTTCCTGGTATATGTCGTGATGTCAAAAAATAATAAAATCGGATCTACTATCTCTAACCCCCATTTACCTAATATCAGACTTTCAAACTCCAGGTTGGATTTATACGGTATATATTGGTGAATATGTATGATATCTTAGCAAAATTAAGTGAAGGTATAATATTCGATATGTTATAGTTTAATTCCCAAAATGTGTGAAATCGGTCAACGAATTACACCAGCTCCACCACACTACATATAATGATTTTCGTTATTATAGCAGACTTTATGCCGAATATGTCGGTTAATTTGTGAGATATCTTCATAAAATTTAGTGGAAACATAGAAATATATTCTAGACTATACTTGTGTATGCCACAAGTGGCTGAAACCAGTCTAGACCTTCCCGTAGGTCCAATATAATCTATTTAAGGATTTCCGACTTTAAAGTTGTCTTTAAACTCGATGTAGTGACTTCCGACTTTCCATCTGACTTTAAAACGTTTATGTTGGACAATATGTGTGATATTTTAACTAAATTAAGTGGACATGCTTTCTTAAACATAATATAGTTTAGCGTAGAATATGAATGAAAACGGTCTATACCTTGGCTAAACCCTATATCCTTAATATAATGAATCCTTATATACCCAATATATTAAGTTTAGATCTTTTGGTTGAGTTATTATCATTTGAGTAAATTTGGTCGATTTTAATATAAATATTTCGGACACGAAACAAAATATAGTAATGAAACTAAGGGAGTCTGCCTATAATATAAGTTAATAAGATACTAGTCAACTGGTTCTTCTGTTCAGAAGAGTATTTCTCCTCCAAACATTGACTTCGTAATGTTTTCTTCACCGTGCCTGCAGGTGAGAAGAATACAAGGTCTAATGAGCATACTTCCTCCAAAGTTCTACGTAACAGTTTTAAGAATCAAAACATTAAAGTTCCTCCCTTTAAAAACTTAGTTGCTTTTTTTAACAACTTCGGTTGACAACATGAAGTTTTACATATCGAGTTAAAATTTAATGTTAATCAAATTGGAAAATTTAACTTTAATTACGAGACAAACTTATCATCTTATAAAATCGATATATCTCTCGAAAACTTTTAAGTGCTTCTTTATAGCGCATTCTGGCTATCCGGGGCATTTGTTCGTGAATTTGAGCATAAACGTGGTAAGCCTACTGAAGTAAATGACTCTAAAATACCTAAATAAAGGAGCGGAAATAAAAAACTGAATGATGGAATTTCGCAGAGTATTTATTATCAAAATATTAGAGCTCTTAATAACGAAATTAACTGCATTATATTTAAAAAGTACCAATTATAATTTTAACATAATTGCTTTTACGGCAAAATGGCAAATTTTATGGCGAAAACCTCATATTTTTGATAATAAGATATTATACAGCGAATTTCAAATATTCAGATGTGATCGATTGAATCGATTGAATCAGAAGAAGTGCTTGTTCCTAATACGGACTCAATTGAATTTAAATGCACCAGAATTTATATTAATACTTACTATATTTATTCAACATTATCTTACATACCTCCCCAATCGGACTTATCTGTATATATGCATCATTCTTCTTTTTAAAATAGCGTTATTTCAGTGGTAAGTAATTCTTATTTATTAATTGTTCGGGGTGATTTCAATTTACAGTATGACTCATGGACGATTACACTCTTATTGATGATTACATTATACCTGTTTGCACCCGGTTAAACTTCAATGAGTTTTTAGAAAAATTTTTAAGTTGGGGCTTAACCAAATTAATTGAATTTGGAACAAATTCGGTAAGTTTTTATACTTAGTGTACGTTGATAACACTTCAAAGTTTTCCGTAATTCGGTGTGAACCCCTTGTCCTGCCAGAGGATTCATATTATTCCTGCTTTGGAAATAACTATCGAAATTACAGGCAATTTACTTGATAATAGTCATCCAATTTGTAGCTACCGAGTACAAGGTTTAACTTTGCGAAAGCTAGCTTTAAAAAGCTGAATTTAACGTGGCCAGACTACAATGGAAATATTGAATTAGTGTCTCAGATTTCAATAAAACTATTATAAATTTATTTGAAAAGTATGTTCCTAAACTCATTGTTACTAAAAGAAAAAGCACCAGACCGTGGTTCTCTAAAGAGTTATATAAAATAAAAATTAGAAAAACTCATACTTTTAAACTTAAAAAAAAAAAAACTGATTTACTTTTCAATTATTCAAAATATTCAGCACTTTGTCAACAGTATTCGGATCTAAACAAAAATTTTTATAATAATTACATCAATAAAAACTATAAAGGAATTCCAAAAATATTGACAATACCTAAATCTTTTGAAGCTTTTTTCACATCAAATATTTTTTTTTGATTTCTCGATTATATTCATGTTCTCAGCGCTGATTTTGTGAAATCTACACTTACAAATTTACTTGAATTTATGATCCATGTATCAGAGGGTTTTAGGGAGAATAAGTATACGGATGTTGTGTACACATATACATATCTTGATTTTGAACCAAGATTTCTTCAGTGGGTATCTTCTTATCTCAATAATAGATCTTCAAAATTTAAAATTCTGTAATAGAGAACTAAAAATTTTTCTTATATGCCGACGATGTAAAACTTTTTAATTGATATAATTCAATTATGAAAGGTGTCTGTTGCAAACAGACTTCAACAATTTGGTTACTTGGTGTGATAGAAATGATATGCTACTGAATATTAGAAAATCCAAGACGATGTGCTTTTCCCGTAGATCTGTGTTCCCCTCTCCGTATGTAATAAAAAGCTATAAACTAGAGCAAGTGTTTAACTTTGTTGATTTGGTAGTTACTATGGACCTTCACCGTAATTTTAGTCTTCATGTTAATAAAACGGTTTCGAAAGTTGTTCTTAATTTTATTAAAAGATGATCTAAAGAATTCTACTAAAATTCTTTTTACACCTTGGGTTAGGCCTATATTGAAATATGGCTCCGTGGTATGGAACCCTAGTTACTAAATCCATTCTGACAAATTAAAATTCAAAAACAATTTTTACTTTTTGCTTTAGGGCATTTCCGATGGGATTCACTCCATACACTGGTCGTTTAAAACTTGTTAATCTACATACACTCGCTAGTTGTAGGGAAATGCTTGGCACAATATTCTTCGTGAAACTCCTGAATAGATCAGTTTGTAGTTCTTTTCTCTTGTCTGAAGTTAAATTTAATATCTCGGGTCGCTTATTGAGGTTGTTTAAACCTTTAGTGTTAAAATCATACAGATTAAATTTGGAACTAAACGAACGGTTTCCCCGCATGTCTCGCATATGATTCATGATTAATTCTCATTCGGGAGGGTAATCGTTAGGTTTACTATTGAGTAAACACGTTTTCCTAAAATTCGTGTTATTTAGTACTGAATATGAATGAAGTCAGTCTAGACCATGGTTCAAAACCCATATCCCTAATATAATGATTTCCGATCTTCTAGTTTACCTATTAATAATTTACCTAATATATGAGTTTCTGCTGAGTTTATATCACATATATCTCATTTGTGTTAATTAGCTCGACTTTGATATAAATATCGCGGATGCGATGTAAAAGAAGTAATAAAACTAAATGAGTCTTCTAAGTTTTGCCAAAACATAAAAGTAATTTACCACCTTTGAGACTCATAAATTGTGAGAGTATATGTTCGGTTACACCGAATTTAGCCCTTCCGTATTTTTATGGAAGATCCGACTTTAGTCCCTTAAAGCATATATCAAAAACGTTTGCCCAAAAAATATTATATTTTTTTAATGTTGCCCACATTTTTATACTCTCGCAACATGTTGCTACAGAGTATATTAGTTTTGTTCACCTAACCGTTGTTTGTAACACCTAGAACTAAACAAGTTAGATATAGACATATATATATATCAGATCAGGATGAAAAGACGAGTTGAAATTAGAGTGACTGTCTGTCCGTTCGTCCGTCCGTCCGTTCGTGCAAGAGATAACTTGAGTAAAAATTAAGATATTTAGATGAAACTTGGTACACGTGTTCCTTGTCACCGTAAGACGGTTGTTATTGCAGGTGGGCGTAATTGGACATCTGATACGCCCACAAAATAACATTAATCGAAAACCGATAAAGTGCTAAAATAATTAAGCAGAATATTAAGATATAAGTTATTTGGTATAGAAGATCCTAGTATGGCGGGATATCTGTGTTTGTTAATATACATATCTCAGAAACTGTTAGAGCTATATCAATCAAACTTGCTCCGAGTAAGTTTTCCTAGCATTTCCTCGTATACTGAGAAAATTAGTGAAATCCGATAATACCCACGCCCACCTCCTATACAAACGTTATGCTGAAAACTACTTAATGTGCATTAACCCGCTGAAGGAACATGTCAGAAACGTAAAATCTTACAGAAAGTATGATACGGAAGGGTTGCATAGGAATCCGAGTGAAGTTCTGGTGATGATCGTGGCACCACCCACTTCTAGGAGAAATCTCATATCTCAAGAACCCTTTAACCGATTTCAGGAAAATTGGCGCAAAATTGGTACGCGACATCATATCTGCATTCTTATGTCACGCTATGAAAATGGACGAAAGCGGATATATAACATATAGCGGATCATACAAACACAATTTTAAGAAAAAGATGGATATAGGGATTTTGATGGGAAATCATGAAAATAACTTACCTTACTGCAAAATATGGCATTAAATTTCTTTTCGCTAAGGGATATAGAGGCTGAAATTCTGACAATCGTTTCAAAGTCTGCTTCACGCACTTGATTTTTAAATTCAGGATAAAGTGCATACAAAACGCCATCAGAATCATCCTTATCCTTTTTTACAACATTCTGCAAAGAAGAAAAAACTCCCATCCAAATAATCCAACGAATTTCATGAGCTTCTACGTATGTCATAATACGCCGAATCAGAGTCTATAAAAATACAACATAAACATTTAACGATTAGAAAAAAAATACACAAATATTAACTTTATAAATTCTTTATATAATAAAGTGATATTGTGCTTTTGGATGCAGGCAACACACACACGCACAATAATTGCTTATTTAACTTGTCTATAATTGAAAATAATAAACAAAAAAACCTGAGGGTTAAAGATGAATTCATTACAAAATAACTTCAATAATAAAGTAATTTCAAAAAGTAAACAGCGCAGCTTTTTATGCAACATTTTCTTTCTAAACTGTCCTGCATGATTTAATATATTTTTCAATGCACGACTATTACTATTTCTGTATGTTATCCATAAATCAAATACCAGTAACGTACTACATAATATTGGAATATAACAATCAATATAATTATTTTACCATAATTAGTTACTTTATACAAACATTATATACATATGTAAGTTTAAATAATTATACTTAAAATATTGCTCACGGACATTAAATAATTATATTACCTTTCCTTTACGAACATTCATAATTGTTGCAACTTCTTCGTGTGAAAGTCCAGCTATCAGCTTTGCTACGAGTGCTTCTTTCTTTTCAATCTCATATGTGAATTTGTTTTTCAACGCAGGATTCACTGTTGATGTATTGGATGCTTCCGCCAATCGCTCTTCATGACTTTTGTTGGCATTTTCTATTTGCTCTAAAGCCGCTATTCGTTCACTTTCTTTCTTCTTTTTCATTATAATAGTAGCGATTGCAGTAGCATTATTTAAATCCTCCAATTTCAAAACAATACGGTAGAGTGTTTCGATGTGTAACAAAATATGACGCGATTTACGATGAGCTGATGATGTAAAGTCGCTCATGGCACCTGTTAAAGGAGCTACTGGTGTTATATTCGACTTAAGGATGGATGAATTAGTACCTCTAGTACTTGCAGTAATTGGTATACCATCACCAGATGCACTGATTACAATTTCATTTCCCATAATTTCAGCATCAATTATTTTACGTGGTGCCGTTACACTTCCATACTGTAACTTACCTAACGAGTTTTCGAATTTTAGCGGACTAAAAACATAAGGTGTTTTTTGATCTTGACTATTTCCTATATTTCCGCTATTACTTCCAACTATCCCGGTACTCTCTGAGTTACGGCGTTCGCGATGTTGACCATTCCGCGTACCATTTTTATTGCCAAGCTGAACTAAAATGAGCTGAGCATGACCTTTTGGTTGCGTTAGTGGATGATTTAATTGGTTATCTTTATGTGCTTGACTATGGCGCAGGTTGCCATTAAGAATAGCTTTTCTTTCGCGATATACCGTATAGTAAAAGTCATCAATGTACGGAGTATCCGTGTTCAATTGCGAGAGCTGTATACCTATGAGCCAATGTTTGTCACGTGTACTCATTAAGTTGGCATATTGATCAAACTCTTCATGTGGCAAATTTCCGTTTGCAGATCCTCCTTCACGCCTTTGATGGATTGGCTTATTAATTCCACTAATATTGACTCTTTGTTGTACAAGATTTTGTTGAGAGCTCATTCCAATATTTTGTTGCGGTTGTTGTGTTTGTCGTGCAGCATTTTGCAAAAGAGGATGATTTTGTTGAATTTCCTGAACTAAACGCATATTGAACATATTATACATAGAATTCGATTGCTGCGAATTTAGTAAGACAGCTGAATTAGGAGGATGTGGTGTTATGCGAGCTGTTTGTGGCGTTTGTGCCAAAGAAGCCGGATGCATACCAGCAACAGCTGCAGCAGCACGCATGGCATTAAAATTGGGATGCATAGCAAAATTATTTAATGCGATCGGTAGGTGCGGGCTTGGCAGTGGTCTCGAAAAATTTGGGGGCAATCCATGTTGATTAAGTATTGGATGTGGGGGAATCTGATGATTGTTTTGTTGCTGCATATGAGGGCTTAACCCTGCTGAATATAAAGAAAATCCTGGTGGAAGCCGACTACCAGCACCACCCGTTTGCTGTTGATGAACTAAATTACCCAATGGGTGTTGTGTCAGATTATTTGCAATATTAGGGTTTGGTCTCATTGGGTGACCTTGATTAGAAAAACCTGGCGGACCTATATAAAATATATTTCTTTAAGCTGTTCTATGTATAAAAAACTCGAATACCTTTTAATTGTGAAACATGAGGTCTTAGCAGAATTTGTTGATGTTGCTGCATATGATGTGGTTGAGGTGGAGGTGTGTTTGTGTTTGAAGACTGTCTGAGGGTGTCATTAACATGTTGTTTCTGATTTTGATGATGTTGATTTAGTTGGTCGCATTTTTTTCGCATACTTTGTTCAATAATAATATTTCTCTCAATATCCTCCAAAGTACAAAATTTTTGAGTTGGGGGCAGGCCGTATACACCACAAGGTTGTTGAGGCAATTCTCTTTGAGTCCTTTTTATATCTGTGCACTGATTTTTCTCCAACTGTATCTGTTGTGCAAATAGATTTACATTTTGTGCTCGATGGAAAGTTGTGTCACTATTATTTACATTATTATTTTTAATTACTGAACACCTCTCTCTAGATTGAAATATTGGTGTATGTTCACTATAATCTACGACAATGTTCGAACGTTTAAATGGATTTGTAGCCCAAACGCTTGGATCTAAATTTATTCTGGTTGCTCCAGATAAACTTTCGTTATCGTCGAATCTCAAGTCGACATCGTCCAACTTCATTGTTGATAGATTTAACTCCAAATCCGAATCTGCAAATTTCTCCACATAACGTACACGTGAGATATTTGTTTCTGATGGAGATGACTTTTGAGAGGACGTTAAAATCTTGCCACTTTTTAGTTTCATACCATCCAGAGTATCCTTCTGGGAACTACCAGAAGCGGAGCAGTCAGTAAGTCGCACCATGGTTTCATGTGCTTCTTCCCAATCCCCATTAGTGGCAGATCCGAATGTTTCATCGTTAAGGGCATCATACTCTTCTTCAGAGGGCTCAGCTATTTGACCACAAGCCCCATGGTCTTCGTACTAGGAAACAGAAAAATGTTAAGCAAAAATAAAAATATATAAATTTAAAAGGTAAAAGCTCAACCCATATATATAAATACAACATGACATACTAAGTAATGTCACCCTAACAGAAAGGCATCTACTTGACTATTTTAAATTAACAATTTAATTATTTACAAGCCATATTGGTAACATATTTTTACACTTCATAATCTTTTTACTTTATTATAATTGTATATTTTACTTACCGGTACAGAACTGTCGAAACCAAAAAAAGAATCATCCATCTATAAAATTTGTTTATTTCACATGAAATTGTCATTTGTCATACATATATGCAACGCCGCCATTAACTATTTGCCACGGTTGCCTACACTTTACTTGAATTTATCGCAAATTATTTCGTAGATAAGTATAAACAAATATTTAACGGAGAAAACAATTTGTATATGTATTTTCGCATAAAAAAATGAACTCTACTTATAAATCTTTAAAGAAAGTGACAAATTCATAACTCTCCTTACAATTATACACAATTTAATTGGAAAACATCCTGGCAACACTACATTCCGAAAATTACACCAACGGAAGCGTTCTCATGTTTTAGATTTAAAAAAAGTGCAGGTAGAGCGCGTTCACACAGGAAGGTTTCTGCAACTAAGACTCGTAGCTTGTCAGCGAGGGGCGAAGATGCAACACTAAATTTACAGATTTACTTTGTATGCAATATGCTCTGTGTTCCGCTTTTCGTACCGCTACTGCCTAGTTCGCCAATCCTTTTCATTTTGAAATTCTTTGAATGGTTGTAACTGCGTCGCTTTCAAAATTATATTTACAATATTTTAATAGATTTACTGTGTTAATCGCCTACGCCCACGTTCGCATAGGTTGATATTGTACTAGAGGTTTGCCAAGTAAAAGTCAATATTTAATGGCTTTTCAATATTTGGCTAATTTCAGTTCAAATAACATGACGCTTTATTATTCGTTATTCGAGTTTGCAACTTTTTACTTAATGCTCACTTGAACTTTACTCGGCAACACTGTAATTGGAACTGTGTTTGCTGCCACTCCGGCAGTCTTTTGTAGGACATCGTTACCAGCACATTTCCACTCGAACATTCTGGTAACCACGAATTTCGCTGTCTGGCTGATTCTGGCAAATTATCGTCGATTCCCGTTTTGTTCTGGCATTCGTGTTCGCCACACTGTCCTTCTACCACTACCTATGTAAGTCTGATCGTCCGATTGAACATATTTGCGGTACTAAACGCTACATGCCGTTCTAAATTAAGCACCTTTATTCTATTCCTAAGTCTTCCAATCGTCTGTTCGCGATATATTACATTGTTGAGTCGCATAATAACTTGGTATTGCCCTTCCCAGAAACTCTGTAATTTAGGACTCTCGCACCATAGAATGCATTTCTTTGATCTCGTCTTCTAGGGTACTGTTGGTTTCCTTGGCATTGCTTCCACCATTGGGGTTAATTTCAAACTTCGAATCAATCGGTAACCGAAGGTCATTAAGAAAAATTACCCTTGGTGGAGTCTGCCCGGTTGCTTCATGTATAGCAGATCTATAAGCCACCAGGAAGAAAGATATATGAGTATCCCAATATTTTTGATATTTGTCTACCACTTTCCCCAAATGTTCTTCTAAGGTTCGATTGAACTGTTCTACCATGCCGTCAGACTGCGGATGTAATGCAGTTGTACGTGTTTTTCGTATACCCAGGATTTGCCACATCCCCTGAATTAGCGCTGATTCGAAATTTCTTCCTTGATCAGAATGTAATTCTATAGGGACACCATATCTCGTCACCCAGTTGTTAATCCATATGTGCTACTGTTTCAGCCTCTTCATTAGGAATTGTGTATACCTCTGGCCATTTATTGAAATAGTACATTACTAGCAAAGCATATTTGTTTCTCAATTTACTGGTGGAAAATGTATCAGCCATATCCATGGTAATTCGCTCAAATGGTGCACTAGAATTAACTGGGCATTTCTGGTGGAACTCGGTTCTTCAGCTGCAATACACTCAGCACAATTGACAATCCACTCCGTAACTACTTGACGACAACCAACCCAATAAAACCTTTCTTTTAACTTCTCCAAGGTTTTCGCGATTCCCATGTGCGGTCCACACGGACCATTGTGCAGCTCGTTGAGAATTTCGGGAATTCTTACTTTCGGAATAATCATAAGAGCTCGGCAGCTTTGCCCATCTCCGCTTCCCATACTCTACGCAAGCAGGCGGATACCAACTTTAAACTGTTCCACTGTGCCCAATATGCTTTTGGACTTTCTCATGACGATTGGACTTTCTGCAGCTATTCTCTCGTTGGACGTTTGTTCAGTTCCTTTCCATGCATTACAAGTTTCAGATCTGGATCTTCCTGTTGACATTTTCGTAGTTCTTTCGGGTCCCAGTCTTTTCTCGATGTCATTGTAATTAATCGGACATTTATAATGTGTTCTTTGACCTCAGCTTTTGAGCAATGTCTGGATTCCAAATTGCAGGGATGGCGGGACATCGCATCCGCATTTCTATGACTACTACCTTTGTAATGCTCTATAAAGAAGTCTTAACTTTAGAGTCTCTGAATTCAACGTGCTAATTGCCCTTTGGGTTTCTGAATTGTAGAAGCAATTTTAATGCTGCATGAAATGTCCTTACTCGAAATCGTTGGCCGTACAGGCACTTATGAAAATGTTTGATGCACTTCACAAACGCCAGTAATTCCAGTTAGGCAAACATTTTTCTTTGGCTTGCTTATCGTCTGGCTATAATACGCAACCACTTCCTCATGCTCGTCAATGAGTTGTGATAGAACGCCTCCTATTGCATACCCACCAGCATCCGTATTCTTCAGAGTTTGGAACGCCATTTCCTGTTCTTTATTCCACTCAAAGGCTTTGTTCTTTTCGTGAGTTCATGGAGGCTACTATGACGCTGGCAAAATTTGGAACAAATCGTCGATAATAGGCACACAGTCTAAGGAAATTTTGCAAGTCTTGTAAATTTTTAAGACTGGACCAATCTTTTACTGCCTCTACCTTTTCGCGAGCTGTGCAAATGTCCTCCGTTGTGACTTTGTGTCCTAAGTAGTTTACTTACTTTTTGAACAGGGAGCACTTGGCCGGCGCTGGCTATCTACTGGAAGCCTCTTTCAGGTTCTTAAGGTGTTCCTCCAAGTTTTTACCCAACACAATGATATGGACGACGTACACCAAAAAGGTCTTCTCGTTTATTTCCACTTGCCAATAACCACTTTTTAAATCAAGTGTTGAGAATAAATTCGTGCCTGATAACTAGTCCAGAGTGTAATCGATTCTATGTAGTGGATTAGAGTAGTGGATAGGTTACAGACACATTTCGCGTATGGTCTGGCTTACAATTTTACGTTTTGTTAATGGAACGCTACGAAGAGCCGGACGTATTAGTCTTGCATCACCTGTGTTAATAAAATGTTTCACAACTTTGGTTCTGCATGGTTTGGAATCGTCTTTATCAAATATGGTGGATAACTGTTCTACCTACCTAACCTAAGTTCTCAGGTCCATAAGTTCATTTCACTTAAATGTCGCTTTCACCCATGGAATTTCCCTCGAGACGGGTTTCGCAACTTATCACTTCTTCAATCTCCTGACACTGCCGTAATATATGTAGCCCCTTTGGGAAGTTTATTGACGACTTGAGCTTATTAAGTTCTGTTACTGGAACATGTTTGCCCTGTCTTGTCATAGCCAGGGTTTTTCTTATAAGTAAGTTTGGTGTAGACTCTTCTGCGGCCTCAGCAACCTACAACTTATTTGCTCCAAAGTCACCATCTATTTCTACCCAAATAATTACTTATGATTTTGTTGGAATCTGCTGTTTTTGTTATTAGCACTCGTCTAAAGTTGTAGTGTAAAGTAACACAGCTATTTTTCCAATTACGATCTCGCACGTTACTTCCCCGAAAACTTGAGTATCTCTTCCAGTTGCAATACGTAACTTTGCCCCAGCTAATGGTCTAACTTTCTATTGACAAGATCAGATCGAAGTATGGAGTGTGACGCACACATATTCACAGTCAATTTGCACTTTTTGCCGTCCACACGTCCACTAACGGAAACGTTACTCGTATTGTGTTATATAATAACACAATATAGCGCATAGTCACAAATCCTTATGTGTGCATGAGCTAAATGAGCTAATATCTCAATCTCCGTAATAAATTCTTGTAGAATTGGCTCTGGCTTTATGGTACTTTATGGTACAACTCATTGGCTTTATGGTAGCAATTTTGCAATTTGATGTGGAAGATCTGCTTTCTGTGCTCACTGTCTTTCCATCGCACACACTAACGTTCTACAACTAATCGATTTGCAATCGGGAATGGTTAGTAATGCAACGAATAATGCAGCGAATTTATCCTCAGCGTTTCAATCATTTGCAGCTGCCGTCTTTTGAAACTGAAGCTTAAAGACCTGAAACGCAGTTGTGCCGTCAAATGATGAAGTTTTTACCTTGGAGGACCTGTTGTCATAATTGGCCGATTTGATTGTAGCCACATGTAGTAAGGTCACCTGCATTTATATATGTTCCTTCTGCTCTTTCGACTGCGAGGACAACTGTGATGACACCTGTGGCGAAATATTGTGCGTGTAACATGAGTAACAGAACACAGCAGATCGGCGATAATTTGACAGAATTAGCCAAACAGCGGAATTGGTAACGATCTACTATATAAAGGCTGCCGGGGTGGCAGAAGACACAATTCTAATTAGAGTAATTCACTTAATTCACGTTAATTCACTTAATTTATTATTGAAAGTTCAAAAAGTTATTTGTCAAAAACAGGGTGTGTCAAAATTAACGCTTTGTTTTCCGCGCTTTCTTTGATATTTAATACTTCGTGATTTGTTATTTTCATCTAAAAATGTATTACGATCCAATAGAAAAATAACAGAAATAAAATAAATAAGTAACAAAAATGGCGACAGCTGTTTGTCATACGAGGGCGGGTCAATAAGTACGTGACTTTTGGAATAAAACGCAGATTTTTTGATAAATAAATTATTTTATTTTTCAACATAGTCTCCCTTGAGCTCTATACACTTTGTCCAACGCTTCTCCAATTTTTTTATCCCTTCCAAAAAATATGTTTTGTCGAGGTCCTCAAAATAGGCCTTTGTTTGCGAGATGACTTCATCATTGGAGACAAATCTTTTTCCACCAAGCCATTTCTTCAGGTTTGGGAACAAGAAGTAGTCACTCGGAGCCAAATCTGGAGAATAGGGCGGATGAGGGAGCAATTCATAACCCAATTCATGGATTTTTGCCATGGCAACTGCACATGTGTGCACCCTTGCATTGTCTTGGTGGAAAGAACCTTTTTCTTGGCCAAATGAGGTCGGTTTTTCTTCAAATCGTCATTAAATCGGTCCAATAAGTTGGCATAATATTCTCCATTGATTGTTCTTCCCTTTTGAAGGTAGTCAATGTGGATTATCCCGTGTGCATCCCAAAAAACAGTCGCCATAACTTTATTGGCTGACAAACCCACCTTGGCCTTCTTTGGCGCCGATTCACCCTTAGAAACCCACTGTTTTGACTGTTGTTTGGTCTCTGGTGTGTTGTGATGGATCCATGTTTCGTCCACGGTTACAAAACGGCGCAAAAACTCCTCCATATTGCGATTAAACAACGCCAAACCTTCCTGTGAAGTTGTTACACGATTGCGTTTGTGGTCGACTGTGAGCAAAGGCGGCACCCATCTTGCGGAAAGCTTTCTCATGCCCAAGTGATCATTCAAAATTGAAACCACTGAGCCATGCGAGATCCCTACGGCTTCCAAAATCTCTCACACTTTCAATCTTCGGTCGGCCAACACCATACCGTGAATTTTTTCGATTGTTTCGGGTGTAGAGGCCTCAACTGGGCGTCCAGGACGTTCGGCATCTTCACTGCTTGTACGGCCACAACGAAATTCAGTAAACCACTTTTTTACCATAGATATCGATGGTGCAGAGTCCCCATGGTATTTATCAAGCTTAGCCTTGCTCTCGGTAATGGTTTTTTTTCGCAAAAAATAATGCTTAATAAGCACACGAAATTCACTTTTTTCCATTTTCTCCTCAAATTAGTGGGTAGTCTGATAAAGATAGCTGTCAAACACAAACTAACTGACGCAGCAAGTTCAAATTTTGACAGGAGTCAACTGACAGATGCCTGTTGACGGGAGTAGTGTTGTTTTTTCAGTAAAGAGGTCAGAAATTCAAAAAGTCACGGACTTATTGACCCGCCCTCGAAGCATAAAACGATGAAAGTTGCCAAACATTTGTTTCATTTGTTTGCTTCAGACTTTTGCTTTGACAGATAAGTTCGAAGCATGCTTTTGTATGAGTACGTTCACGTACGTAGGTACAGTTTTCAAGGGTAAGCAAAGTAAAGTTTTTGAATCTTTTGAGGTCATATCGTTTCAATAACAGTTTTGCCTAACACAGGCCAGAAACATGCTGAAAATGTCTGTTCTTTCCACTCTTCCAGAATATTCTCTTTCCAGAATAACTCCTTTATGGTACGGAGTGCCGCGGCGAAGAAAGGTTCTGGTCCTTTGTGTTCCGGTACCCAGATAAGGTGGACCCGGTTACAAACTGTTAGGCTGTTAAGATGTTCTACTCACTCTTGACCCAATAACGATTTGATCTGTGTAACATCGCTTTAAGTATCGCTTGGCTATCGCTAAAGGCTTATTCCTTTCATCCAACTTTTTGCAAAGACCTGTGCTTGAGAGATGTTCGGGAAATGTTCATGGTTACGAAGAGCTTAACACGTGTATCCATTATGCATGCACCAATGTTCTCTGACGTTCTCGAGTCGTCGGTGTAGCACTGAAACCTCTATAGCAGGTTGAGTGTGAAGTCATTCCATTCTATTTTGCTCCCAAGAAGGGCTAGTGAGATCTGACACTGAGATGCAAGCAAACCTCTGTAATTTTGAGAGTTATTGCCTCGCTGATGATAGTGAGGTCCTCAATATCCCGAAGAAATTAATATCGTTCTTCAAAATTATACAAGCTCTTGAACTCTCGTTAAAGAGATCACATATTACCTTGTTGTTTCTTATCTTGAGGCCTCTGTCCTCTCCTTAATATACCCAGCGTTCTTGGGCCAGTATGATGTCTATATTATCCGATATAAACCTACCCGCGATAACTATCCGATTTTGGATATCGCGTGGTGTACCTACACCTCTGTCAGCCAGGTGGCGGTCTCTTTGTCCTTACAATCCATCAGCAACAGTCCAGACCTGAATTAAAATAGATTCGTAGAAGAGCAGCGGATGCCTCCACCCTTTAAATATATAAAATATATATAATATAAATATAAAATATTTTTATTATATTACATAATATATATAATAAATATAAAAATAAAAATAAAATGTTAAAAAAAAAATCAAAAAAACCTCTTCCATAATTATATCCTGCAGGTCGGTGAGCAGGATTGTTCAGAGATAGCCCATCAAACCGAATGGCTTTGAGGGCATCCGAATAAATTCGCTGACCATCTTCCATCTGAGAAAGTTCGCCTGGCAACTTAGATTGCTGTTATTGAGCGGTGCCTCTGATTCCCGCTTCTCCACTCCACCACAGTCACGGTATTTGAGTCTCTTTGCCCCTCTGTGGCAGGTGATCTGTAGGATTAATCTCCATACTGCCCAGTGAAAGCTTCGCAAGGGATTCTTACTCTTAGAGGAGCCTCGTTCATTCCCACCCAGCGGGAATCATCAGGGCCTCCGGAACAACTAGCTGCTGGTTAGGATATCTGTCTCCTCTTTCCTTCTTATTTATTGGCTCTACCCAGCTACTTGTTCATTTTGGTTCACCCACAAGGTTTGTTTTGAGGTTTGCTACCCTAAAGTGCGTTGGCTTGTTAGGTGCACAATCGCTCTTCGGGGGAGATAATGTCCAAAACCTAAATTAACAAGGGTGCCCTTGTCTGTACTGGATTCATTACTGTGTTATTAAAAAATTTTGTATTTATTTGTGTTGTCTTTCATCTGTTTCGTACTACCGTCGGCTCATGAAGTCGAGCTTTCAGGTCTAATATTACCTGGGGTGGTAAGGCCACCATTACTTCCCAAGGCGACTTGGTTTTTGGAAGATTCAGTTAGAATACAGTTGAATTTTCATCTTGGCTGCAGATCATCTAATGGGCACGGGATTCGCATAAAAGCTTGGATTCGGAGGTGGTAACTCTTCGTCATCGTCCACAAGCGGTTTCTGACAATCAACTAGGGTAGTTCCTTACAGAAACAATCACTCCGTTTGGGAGAAACGATTTGTTAAATTGTTAATTTTAAAACGCTTTCACACTGTAATAAGTGGAACTTGATATAATTTGTGATAATTGGAGGCAGTGTGTCAATCGGTAATTGTTAATCCATTGAGTTGGGGTGAACAAATTTACTATGGTATAAAAAGTGCAAAATTTTTCTGTGCCAAATGGAATGTAAAACTTTGACAATTGAAATTTGAAACAAACACAGTTAAATGTTTTTCTTGTACTTTAAATTATTAAATACATACATAAAAGAATGAAATTTAGAAAAAAATATTTTTTTTTACCAATTAGAATATTAATGAAACTAAAAAAAGTGCACTCATTTAAGGTTTTATTATTAACTCCGAACTTTAGACAACGTACGAGCCTACTACTACGCTACTTGCATTCGATAAACATACATACTTATATATTTATATTAAGTTTTGAACGAATCTTTTGAGAATATAGTTTGTCTTCATACGAAAATTATAACTGAGGGTATCAATGACATGCCCGGTGATAGAAAAAATTCGAGCTTATTGAAGGATCTCTTTCAGCTTGTTTGTACAAACTGTGCAAATTTCATCTTTTCTGTAAAATGAAAATTCAAACTTCTTTCCTCTGAATAGAATAAATAATAACATAAATAAATGAATATTCACAAATTATTAACATCTTATTGCGCTGGGTAAAGTTCTGCCGTTGGAATTCATCACGAAAAATGCAAAAATTTCACTTTCATCTTTCAGAATATTAAATTTTATGCCGATTCGCACACAGTCTTATTGTAACAAATGGAATATTAAACTTTGTCAATTGAAATTCAAAACAAATGCTCATCTATCTAATTATCTTATCTTATTATAAAATAAATTCGTAAAATGAATAGAATTCTAAGAATTTATTTCCCCTTGCTAATAGTAGTATTATTGGACCTCAAAACCAGCCTTTATTTGAGGATTAATTATTTATTCAAAACAAGTAATGAAGGCCTAAGTTCGGATGTAAACGAACATTTTATACTCTCAAATATACAAACATCAAAGGCGGAGAAATACTTTCAGGTAAAGGCAAAACTATATATTAAAAAATGTTGCGTAAGAATTCAGCATTCATTATTCGACGAAACCGTAAATGGATCACAGTCATATTTGGTATCTTATTAATTAATATTACAGGCCATAGACTTACGTACTTTCATTTCTATATTTTGCTTCGCAAGATATTTATATTGAAATCAATCTAATTAACTTATGACTGACTATATGAAGAAAAAGTTAAGCAGGGAAACGGAAATCGTTATATTAGGAATTATGTTTAAGAACAAAAAATATCACATATATTTACCAATATAAATGGTTTAAAGTCAGCTGGAAAGTCGAAAATCATTATATCGGGCATATTTGGGTTAGGTGAAGGTCTGGACTGATTGCGTTAACTTTTGGTATTACTCAAGTACAATTGTACTTAATAAGTCAAGTACAATGCTTCCGCGCAACTTTGTGAAGGTAACTCACACACTGACCTGCATATTCGAGACAAAGTCTACCAGAATAACGAAAATAATTGTTTGTAGTATATGGGAGCTGGGACAATTCGTTGGCCGTCTTCAAACATTTTCGGCAGTAAATTTGTATTATATTAATTTACATCCAATATTATGCGTTCGCTTAATTTTGTTAAGATATCTTACATATTATCGATATATACGGAGTAAAACCAACCGGATGTTTGAAGTTGTTATATTAGGTAAATGGGGGCTAGGGGTAGTTTCGATCCGATTTTATTCGTTTTTGAGGTCAGGACATATTATTACCAGGAAAAGATGGTGTCTGATCTTCATTAAGATTCCTCAGAGACTGCCGATATTACTATATCGGAAAATAAATTCTTGTATTAGGTATATGGAGACTAGGAGGAGTTAAATGATTTTCCGTTATTATCATAAAAAGATACTCTTTGAATTTCATTACGATATCTCACAGATTGACCGATATTTTCGGTTTGAAATCAGCCACAGGCTCTGAGGTTTAGGGGCTTAAAAATTATACTTCGACTTCGACCATTTTTAAGCCAAATTTGTGCAAAGTTTCATTCCAGTATCTTAATTGGCGCTTGGTTTATATACTGTAAACTGATAGAATCATTTATCAAATCATCAATGAAATTTAAAATTGTGTTATATGAGAAATAGGTGTGTACGTTATCGGATCGGACATTTTCATTCACTCATTTTCACAATGTAACAAAGAGGTGCAAATATAATGCTATGTAATTGGTGCAAAAATTTCTGAGATATGGGATTTCACCTGAAAGTAGGCGGTTCCATTCCCCTTGTCTAACTTTTACTCCGATCCCTTAGAAGCCATTAAGTACCATCTTGGTTGGAAAGAGTTAACGCTTTTAGTAGTTTTCAACAAAACCTTTGTAAGAGAGATGAGCGTGATTATCATCCGATTTCACTCATTTAACAGTAGTAAGGACAGTAGTGAGGACATGCTAGAAGAACTTGGTTGAGCAAGTTTGATTGATATGTACATTAAACCAATTACAGGCGGTCATGCGCACTTCCAAAAAGTTGTTTAACAACAGATCCCCTGACTACTGCGACGCCCTTTGCCAATAACATGTTTGAATCTTAATTTTTTGCTTAGTTATGGCACTTTGTGGGTTTTCGATTATCGGCCTTTTGTGGGTGTGGCATTTGTCCGATGACGCCCATCTTCTTATGGTAGCAAAGAACACGTATACCAAGTTTCATCAAGATATCTTAATTTTTACTCAACTCTACTTACCTTATCGCTTGCAGGGGCGGACAGAGAGCTACCCGAAATTCAACTCGTCTCGCCATCCTGATCATTTATATATATAGAAATTTATGTTTATCTCAATTAGTTTTAGGTGATGCAAAACTGTTAGGCTGAACTGTTAGGTGAACAAAACTAATATACTCTGTTCCAACATGTTGGGTGTGTATGACTAGAGGCAACATACTTGTATTAGGTGTACTTGCATTCGATATGCGTCTTTATATTCATTTTAAACGAATCTTTCAGTATATGATTGATTTTCATGCAAAAATTAACTACTTGAATTTTATGCTCAAAAGGTATTTATTTTAGTATATAACAAACCAATGCCACAAAACGGCATACATCATAACGACATGATTTAAAGAAATATAACTAAATATCAGTATGTTCACCGTTTTATGTGAAACATTATTATTAGCGCAAACTAAAATATTTGTATATTGTAAGCATACCCATTTCCACATTTCCCCATTTTTTATTTGAATTAACTATACCTTGAAGGAAATTTAAATAAAATTTGACCGAGGCTGAACGAATATCAATTAAGATTTTAAATTAAGCATCCTACTTAATCGTCAAATTACACTAACAACATAAATATCAGAAAATGTTGTATCAGAATTTTATTGAAAAAATTTGTAAGAGTTAAATTAACTAAGGTCTTAAGAAGTCTACAAAAGACAATAAAAAATACAAAAGACAAATACGAGACGAAGCATATAAAAATAAACTTTCATGCCGTTAAAATAGAGAAAATTTCAACCGTCTCCTGTCTACTACGCGGATTATTACGGTTCCTTTTAGGTTTTAGGCTTTTTCTAACAATAAGTGGACTAATTTGAAGAGCAAATCGCATTTAACTTTAAAACAAAAGCAGTATCGCCCATTCTTTGTTAGAAAATAAAAGCAATTTTTCCAGGCGAAAAAGGTTTTACTTAGACGGACCTGACTGTTCCAGTTATTACTTGTTCGACTTGACCAAACTAATGTGTGTTCAAAACAGAATTTTGAAGGGGGAAGCTTTCTGTTATGATAGACAAGCGAATTTGATTACATGTCGGTTGAACTATAAGACTTATACAGATCTTCTCGCACAAATACTCATACCGCTTTTAAAGTCAGATGGTTCGAGACCGCGGAAATTTTCCTTGATTGGCCAGCTTACAGTCCAGATTTTGACCCCATAAAAAATGTCGGGGATGTTTTAGTAAGTAAAATTCACGTGAATGGATGTCAATTAAATTCCGTTAATGACCTTATGGCACCTTTTGCAATGTTGGAACGATCTTAGCTCAGCTTTCATAAAAAAATATATATATATAAATATATATTTAAATATATTAAATTTATAAAATATATATATAAATATATTTTATATATTGTTTTCTTACAAAAATCTTAGTCATATAAGACTATAAGAACGCTTACGATTTCTAAAAATGTGATCACCTGAAATGAGAATGAAAGCATTTGTAAGTTTTTTAGTAAGAAATAATATCAAGTAAATAAAAATAGATGACCTTATAGGAATGTCTACCAATGTACATATCTGTTGTATACATATTTATAAGTTACTATATTACTATTACTAGTAGTTACTAAATCTTACCTATTGTAAGGGATTTACTAAATTAATCGCCGACGTTGAAACTACTCTGAGTTCAATCACGCATCAATTATCACACATTATCAGTAAATCACATTCGACAGTTGACTGGATCGGGTAGGTTTGATGTTTGTCAACTAGAAAAGCTGGAACGGTCAGATTGGAATCCTGCAAAAAATCTTTTTTTATGAGAGACATATGTATATTTTGTGATCTGCCATTAATCAATTTGCCAATCAACCAATTAATTTGCCATTGAAAATTATACGAACCGTGTATTAATTGATAGTGAACACATTTAATTCACTTTAGTTATTATTGAAAGTTTAAAAACATGGTGTTAATTGCTGTGCATTAATATGCCATAAAATCAAAAAAAAAAAAAAATTAATATTTACTCTGCACTTTAACAGGTCAATATATAATAATTCTTAATCTTAATAAATGTTGGGAGTTTTACTTCGAGTGCCCATAAATTAGTATTTTGTCTGACCTGGCAAAAATGCAAAAATTCTAATTTTGAAGCACTCTTAAACTGGAATAAGTTGCTCATCATTATCACTACAGAATACACTGCACAAATATAATATGAGTTCAATGGAAGGCAGCCAGAAAACAGCCATTTATAAGTTCTAAAAACAGAAACTATGCAATGCGATTTGCCAAAGAGTATTTGTTAAAAACACCTGCCTTTTGGAATTAAGTAATTCGGTGGTTAATGTTCATGAAATCACCTCTCATATATTATTTGATATTTTCCGTTTTCGTTTTTTTTTTTTGTCGGTTTTGTTTACTGCTGAAAGCAATTTTAATATGCATGGATCAGATAGCAAATTTTTGAGCAGCGTAAGCAAAATACCGATTTTGATTCAAAAGATATAAAGGTGGCGGTAAATTTTAACATACTGCATTATCTGAAAGGGTCTTTATTAGAAGCTTGGAACTCCATAGAGCCAGCAGCTGATTTGGCAAGCAAATTATTGGTAATGAAATAATAACTAATTGTATTTTTTTATTTTTCTCAAGGAATTTAAGTGCTGTTCGTTTATTCGGTTTTTTATAAAGCCTAGTTAAGTAAAACAATAATGTTCTTGAAGTAACTGCTCTGATTATACGATTAAGCGATGAAGCCACTGTAGGTCACTATGTTGTAATCCGGTCTGAAAACCTATGCTTTGAATGACGAAATATTGGCAACTTTGAATTATTTTTATAAACAACTAAAATCTTCTGAGTGTTTAGTTCCATATAACCATTTTCGTTAAGGAAAGGCAAAATACTTACAGCTACATACAAGTAAATAAAGCACAAAACGTATTTTAATATCTTTTCTATGCAAGGGCAGTCGATTAAGCTGAGCGAGTTAATACAATTAATTTTAACCGTGACTGTACCTAAATACTTAACTGCCAACACCTCACGAGAACTGCCATGTGACTTATTTTAGGTGAATCAACTAATTCCCATGAATTTTGACTTCTAGTGTTCGTTGTTAATGACAAATACCCTAGATCGTCTTTCACAGAGAACGTTTAATTGCGGACCAGCGTGTGAATTGTCAAAATCTAACACAATAAATAAATAAGGGGGAGAAATATTGACAGGGGCTCGTTATCAGAGATGAGTATTGAATGAAAAATATTTCTTTAACATTTAGAGCATGTTAGCCTATTGGCTTATATTTTTATAAGTTTATATGCAATCATATCCATTGATTTGAATTTTCTTTTGCGAATATTTATGAATGCATGCACAACTGATAATATTCCAATAAAACCAAGCAATTTCGAAGGAATGTTGTAGCAAAAATGTACAAACCGATCAATATATTTAATAATTTGCTATGGTTTTTACATAATGCACTTTCTTAGTAAATATTTTTGTATTTGTTACTAGTTTTTAGTTAGAAATTAAGGTTATTACGCTATGTATGTACATCCTTCATGATATAAAACTTATATACTCATGTATCTGCACATGCACATATGTATGTACGCCTTCACGAATTCAAGTGATGATATTATCACTTATCAATGAAGTACATGTGCGCGCATATGTACATAGATATGTGTGTATGACATTACCGAACAAATAATTTATAAACAAAACTACATAAATGTGTACATATATACGTTCACATCTAAGCATATCAGCCATCAGAAACACTACAAACGCCTGAAATAACATGGCACCAACACAAGTGTATATGGCAATCGAATTGGCGAAGCCCAAATTTGTAGTCACTCTAAGCACGCAACAAAGACATTTTCATTTACATTAAACAAGCAAATAATCTTTATTCATAAAAGTAAACGCGATACACATCTCGCACATGCCATTGCCTAAAAGCGCCTTTTCGCGACGATGACAAAAACTAAAAATCATAAACTGAACAACTTTCTGATATTCCTTCCAGAAGGTAAAAGTTATAACCCCGCAAAACAAAATTAAAAAGTGGCAACAAAGCCCTTATGCACGCTCATACATATTTACGACAGTTTGTGGGTAAAGTATTTAGGACAAGGGAAGCGGTGACCGGTGTTCGTTTGCTTATTTCATTTATTTCGTTGTATTTTCTACCAACAAAGCAGTACTGCAACCCTTTGTCCTCGAGCAAACAGCGATCAATCATTCGACACAGCGAGCTTTACAGAATTGTTTCAAGTGGTACCGCCGTTGTAATAAATGCTTTTCATATGTATTGATAAAATCGACATATTTATGGTATATCTACTTTATGACATGCATATAAATATTCTACCAACATATTGTAACGGATTTTCTAAATTAATCGTTAACGTTGAAACTCTACCCTGAGTTTGATCAATGCATTGTTCAATTAAAGTCACAATTTAATGGACACATACTCTTCTTTATTTCTTATTTAATAACTTGACACTTTGTTACTCGCTATTCCAGCTTACTTATAATTCACTAGTACTTAACTTACCAACACTCTTATTCGAACTGTGTCTTGTTGCCACTCCGGCATCCCTTATGTAGTAGATCGTTACCGACAGATCATCACTCGAACATTCTGGCAACTACTAGGTTCGCTATCTGGTAGATTCTGGCAGCTTATCGCAGATTCTGTTTTGTTCTGACATTCGATGTCGCTACAATATCGCTATTTGAACATTCTGGCAACCACTAGTTTCAATGTTTGGTAGATTCTGGGAAGTTATCGTCAATTCTGGAATTCATATTCGCCACACTGCCCTCCACGTAAGTCTGATCGTCCCGATTAGACATATTTGCGATGCCATACTCTGCAAGCCTTTCTAAATGAACTAACTTCATTTTATTTCTTGTTCTTCCAGTTGTCTGTATGTGATATACCACATCGTTGAGTCGTTTAACAACTTGGTATGGTCCTTCCCAACTACTCTGTAATTTAGGAGATAAGCCTTTCTTCCGTTGTGGGTTATATAACAACACCAAATCTCCTTCCGCAAACCTCTCAGAGTTCATTACCTTGGCGTTTTTTGCCTTCATTTTATCACTCATGATTTGCGTGCGCTGTCTCTCCATAGCATGTATTTTTTTCATCTTGTCTTCTAGGATATTGTTGTTTTCCTTGGCATTCCTTCTACCATTGGGGTTAATTTCAAACTCCAAATCAATCGGTGACCGAAGGTCATTTCCAAAAATTACACTTGCTGGAGTCTGCCCAGTTGTTTCGTGTATAGCAGACCGTTAAGCCGTCAGGAACAAGGATATGTGAGTATCCCAATCTTTTTGAAACTTGTCCTTAAATGTTCTTCTAAGGTTCGATTGAATCGTTCTACCATGCCATCGGACTGCGGATGTAACGCAGTTGTACGTGTTTTTCGTATACCCAGACTTTGGCACATCTCCTGAATTAGCGCTGATTCAAAATTCCTCCCTTGATCAGAATGTAATTCTATAGGAACACCATATCTCGTCACCCAGTTGTTGATGAATATGTCCGCTATCGTTGCAGCCTCTTGATTAGGAATCGGGTATACTTCTGGCCATTTACTGAAATAGTCCATGACTACCAAAATGTATTTGTTTCCTAATTTACTGGGGGGAAATGGACCACCTACATCCATGGCAATTCGCTCGAACGGCGTCCCTGAATTATACTGCTTCATCTGGCCATGACACCTGGATCTAGGCAGTTTGGCTGCAATGCACTTAGCACAACTGGGAATCCACTCCGTAACTGATTGACGACAACCAACCTATCTCCGCTTTCCCATACTCTACGCAAGCAGAAGTATACCAACTTTAAGCTGTTCCACTGTGCCCAATATGCTTTTGCAAGTGGACTTTCTGCAGCTATTTCTTCTCTCGTTCGACGTTTGTTCAGTTCCATTCCATGCATTACAAGTTTCAGATCTGGATCTTCCTGTTGACATTCCAAATTGCATTCGAAATTCCAGGGTCGATGGGACAACGCATCAGCATTTCTATGACTACTACCCTTGCAATGCTCTATAGGGAAGTCATAAGTTTGGAGTCTCTCAATCCACAGTGCCAACTGCTCTTCTGGTTTCTTGAATTGTAGAAGCCATTTTAATGCTGCGTGATATGTTCTTAATGAAAATTGCTGACCATATAGGTACTTATAAAAATTTTTGATGCTCTTTACCAACGCCAGTAATTCCCTCCGAGTTACCCAATAACTCTTCTCTGGCTTACTTATCGTCTGACTATAATACGCCACCACTTTCTCATGCCCGACAATGACTTGTGATAGGACGCCTCCTATTGCATATCCACTAGCATCCGTATCCAAAATAAATGTTGATCCTGTTACATATTGCAACAGGAGGAAATACTCAAGTTTCCGGGGAAGTAACGTGTGAGATCGAAATTGGAAAGGTAGCCGTGTTACACAATTTTATAGTGGCAGACATCGTCGACGAAATCATAAAACGAGTAGACTTTTTAGCTAATCAATTAATCAAAATCGACATGAAAAACAGGACTTTTTGACTTATACTTATATCTTTTGACTTCCATATTGACTTATACAAATATGGAAGTGCCACCTATCTTTCGTTATGATAACACCCACATCATTAGACGAATACTAATAACACTACAACAGCTGATTCCAACAGAAACAGTTATTTAGGCAGAAATAGATGGAGACTATGGAGAAGACAAATTGTGGGTTGTCAAGGCAGCAGAAGAATTTACACAAAATTTAATTATAGGAAAAACCCTGGCCATGACAAGACGAGACGAGACAAACGAGTTCCAGTCAGAGTACTTAATGAGTTCAAGTCACCAATCCAACTTTCCAAAAGGAGGTTTATCAGGTCAGGAGATGACGGACGTGATAAATTGCGAAACCCGTCTCGAGGGAAATTCCATGGGTGGAAACGACATCTCGAGTGAAATTAAAGCATGAACCGAGGAACTACAGACAGACCATAAAAATAAGACTAAACAACTCCTACTCAGATATTCCAACTTATTTGATAAAGACGATTCCAAACCAGATAGAATCAAAGTTGTGAAATACTTTATTAACACAGGAGATGCGAAACCAATTCGTCAGGCTCTTCATAGCTCTTAGCAAGGAAAATACAGCTTTCAGCGTTGGAGATGATCTATGCCAATTCACTGGAATGCCCTTTGGATTATGTAACGCTCATGCTACCTTTGAGTGACTTATGGACCAGGTATTGAAAGGATTACACTGGAAGAGCTGTTTGGTGTGCCTCGCTGATATCATCGCGTTGGGCAAAAACTTCGACAAACACCTTAAGGACCTGGAAAAATTTTCCAACGGTTAGATAGCGCTGGTCTAGAGCTGAGCCCAAGGAAGTGTTCCCTGTTCAAAAATAAGTAAACTACGAGTACTTAGGACACAAAGTAACAACGAAGGGCATTTGCACAGCTATCGAAAAGATAGAGGCAGTAAAAGATTGGTCCAGTCTTAAAAATTTAAAAAACTTGCAAAGTTTCCTTGGACTGTGTGCCTATTATCGACGATTTGTTCCAAATTTTGCTAGCGTCATAGTAGCCTCCACCGACCCACGAAAAAGAACAAAGCCTTTGAGTGGAATAACGAACAGGAAATGGGTTTCCAAACTCTGAAGAAACGGACTGTTATGTACTGCGCCAATGTTAGCATATCCGGACCCAAGATCAACATGCAATAGTAGGCGTCCTATCACAAGTCATTGTCGGGCATGAGAAAGTGGTGGCGTATTATAGTCAGACGATAAGTAAGCCAGAGAAGAATTATTGGCGTTGGTAAAGAGCATCAAAAATTTTTATAAGTACCTATATGGTCAGCAATTTTCATTAAGAACATATCACGCAGCATTAAAATGGCTTCTACAATTCAAGAAACCAGAAGAGCAGTTGGCACTGTGGATTGAAAGACTCCAAACTTATGACTTCTCTATAGAGCGTCGAAAAGGTAGTAGTCATGGTAATGCGTCATTGCTCAAAGTCATTGCTCAAAAGCTGAAGCCAAAGAAGACATTAGATGTCCGGTTAATGACAATGACATCGACAGAAGAGTGGGACCCGGACGGACCACAAAAATGTCAGCAGGAAGATTCAGATCTTAAATTTGTAATGCGTGGAATGGAACTGAACAAACGTCCAACGAAAGAAGAAATAGCTGCAGAAAGCCCACTTGCAAAAGCATGTTGGGCACAGTGGAACTGTTTAAAATTGGTGTCCGGCTGCTTGCATCGAGTGTGGGAAAGCGGAGATGAGCAAAGCTGCCGAGCTCTTATAATTATTCCGAAAGTAAGAATTCCCGAATTTTTCAACGAGCTAACATGGGAATCACGAAAACCTTGAAGAAGTTAAAGCAAAGGTTTTATTGGGTTGGTTCCCGTCAATCAGTTACGGAAAAACTGTCAAAGTCGTCTAGACTTATACTGTAGTAAGGAAAAAATTTTTCCGATTCCGATGGTAGCACAAGTTTTGGTTTGTATTTGCGAATATTATTATTATTAATTGACATTTTCCAACAGCATTAATTCGATTTTGACGACGGTATCAATATTATTAAGTTGTAAATAAATTCGTTTTACCACAAGCAACCATGCTAAGCTAAAAACATTCAACGTTGCTGTCTCTTCAACTCATTTAGCGTTTAATACCACAAAAGAGCTGTGGTAAATCTTTATTTACCGTTCACATGCTTTTGCTCATGCATATTTGTATTTTCAGGAAAATTCTTCGAATGTGTTGGAATTTCGGCAGTCGTGACTTCCTGGGTAATTTTATGTATACTGACATTCGGTTGGCAATAATTATTGCCTCAAGAGATGCCTCCTAAAATAACTATGAATAGTGGAACAATTCCTTTCTGGACAATTTCCTTTTGATATTTGATATTCGTTAAATGATGGCAATATCTGATATATATTTCTAACGTGACGTTCAATGTTTACTGCATTTGTAGATAAAAAAAACACTGTATCGCGGCATTTATTGACTGAAAATATTAAGAGTCACTCTTTTTTTAGTACAGATTTATTATTTATTTATAAGCATAGCAAAAATTTCGAATTTTAAAAGATTTGGTGAATTTTTCACAATTTAGGAATCATGTTTTGTTCCAATATTTTCTTTGAATTTATTTCCACAAAGTCAAACACTCTTTCCTACGGTTTTTTACAACGTTTTGTAGAAAAGCGTACGAAAATTCAAATTAATATTAAAGCAAAATAAAAGTTTTTTTTAAATCTCTCTTTCAAAAACAGCATTAACCACAAACAAATACTGACGCGGTATATTGAACGTGTAGCATTCACCCGCGATCCAAACTTCATGAATATGGATCGGGATCCAAATATCGCAATAAATATTGAGCGTGTAGCAAGCGCCTTAGATGGCAGATTAAAAAGTTTACGAAATTTGTGGGAATATCCAATATAAGTACTTTGCATAAAAGAAAAGGTTACGATGTAATTTCAGATTAAAAATAATTAAGGAAAAAGAGAACAAATTTTGCCCGTTTACAGTTGACGTGAGGATTAAACGTTTTGTGTTAATTTTGTGGCAAGTTTTATACTTTAATACCGCGAAGGCCTTGAGTTATAAATTTTCTTTGAAATGACTCCGAAAATTGGCGATAAAGCCACTTATTTAGGCTTTGATTTAAGCACACAAAAGGTAAGATCTTGGTGTGGGTATAGAATGAAATTCTTCGGATTCGGTGTTGACATGGGGTAGACTTTAGAATAGCATCCCCTGAATTCGGAATTAAAATGGGTATGGGCGGATAGAGGAGGTTCTCCAAATCACGAATATATTTATAGCCATCACAAACTTGCACTTTTTAAGATATTTGAATTTTAAGTTAAAAATTTAAATTTAAATATGTAATTTTTCGAATTATAATAAATTTTGCACTTATACCGTGCACTTTTTGTGCACTAACACCACTAAATGTTTCTACGTATTTAAAAAAAATTTTTTTTTTTATTAATTATCGTAAAAATACCTTTAATTCGACATTTTAATTTTTATTCAGTTGGATTTATTCACTCAATAACAGAAGGGTTGCATTCTGACAAATAATAAGTGTTACCATATTTACATGTATTGCAAACGAACCTAAATAAATAAAAAAGAAAGATTATATATAATTCTTGATTCAAAAGTAATAGTAATAATATCCACTAACGAAAATGAATTGTTAAAGAAGGAGTTCTACCATCTATGACAATATCAGTTTTTTTTAGCTTAGAACTCCTTTCTGCAGTTCATTTGCCATTTCAACCTGAATTTGGGGGATGCTATTCTAAAGTCCACCCATACAAATATGTCATAAATTCAATACTACGGAATCGAAGATAGAGGCCCCGTGGAGTATAACCCTCATGGCGGCTACAGTAATAGGTAATTGAAAAGCATTACTGGGAGATGCCTTGGTGGACAGTTAAACCAGTTTAAATATCGTAAATGTATTAGGTCTTGCATGCTTCCATTTACGATATTTAAACTAATATATTAAAAAAAAGGAAAATCACTAATACTTCACACATATTAAAGTACTTCTATACCACCCTATACTTATGATTAATGAACGCTTTTTTTTTGTTATAAAGGCTTCACAAATTTAGTCGTTTATTCTCAAAGGTCAGATAGTTCAGAAAGAAATGATAAGATTATTACGTCTAGAAATTATATGGTTCTAGAAATAAACGATTGTTATGTAATGTATACTCTCTATATAATACTTAGCGGTAAAAATCTTACAATTTATGTCATAGGGACATTAATTTTACACGTCACAATTAAAAATTAATGGGTTTCAGTAAAATATATTGAGATACCGTTTTTTGTAGGAGCACTAACTAGGTTCAAATAAGCTTTGCTTTATAAAATAAAAGTCTACAAATATAATCTTTTGAAAAGGTTTATATGCTGTCTCGATGCAATCAATCTCAATTTAATGCTGTCTCATTAGGGCTTTCCGAGTTCGTTCCGGTTACTTAGACCTGGCTGTTAGAATGTCGAGTTAAATATTTATATATTTTTAAGAGGCGGCTCAAGAATTATTGTCACGGAAAGAGTTTGAAATTCAGTTACTATCTTTAAAATAATTTAACGCTTAAGTGGAAACTTTAATAGAATTCCGACCTTTACTTCATAATTATCTCTTTTTAGTAATACCTTAACTGAATTAATTGCAAATAACATACATAAATAAGCCAAAAAAATAACTTATTAAATAATACTTAGTCAAAGGCCGATTAAAATAAAACAAAGCTATATTAGATATCAAATACCCAATCAGCCCTCCCACAATACAAACAAATAAAGTCAACAACTTCAAATAACCAGGTAGACAAATCATAGGAGTCGAAAAAATTAACCAACTCAGACTCCCCCTCCGCAAAATCAAAGGGAGTTAGTTTAGTATGGTTTTGTATTTGTTTAGCGGAAACTATGTGTTTATGTATATAAGGATAAGTGCGAATACAAGTTAATGTTTTTATATTTCAGCTCAAAGCAGTCCAGCTGTCTTCCAAATTGGAGGTTAATGCATCTGCTGAAGTAAAGTTTGACTCCGACTTGCCTGAATTTCGCACCAATGGTGGCGCTAATTTCGGACTAAGGAATCATGAGTAAGAAAAAGTGACACAAAATTATTTGTTTTCAATTATTCTTTTGAAGGGTTTTTGTGCAACCTGTTATGTGGGTCAAAGCAATCGACATTGTGCTGGATCGTTTGGTAATGCAAGGCGCTGATCTCAGTAATGTGAAGGCGATAGGTGGCTCTTCCCAGGTACATAGAAGTCTAATCTTATTTATAATACGAACATGTGCTGAAATCCGTTGTTCGTTCGGTTTTAGTACGAATCTGAGGATCGATGTGCTCAAATTCGCATAAACGTATTGAAATTTCGTAATAGGTAATGCAGGTATACTGTAATCCAATCAAGCGGCATTTCAATTTAATTTGTTCATAAGAAATTTTTATGAAAGCAAAAGGTATCAGAGCTAAACCATTTATTTTTACACTACGAAAATAGCGAGATTTAAAAATTATATTTATTTTATTTAAAAAAACTTTAAAGAGTCATACAATTTTATCTCTTCATCAAAATATTTCTTTGAAATGCTCCTAACCTGCCATAGTATAATAAACAACCAATTTACTAAACACCCATGGAAGAAAGTTCGCTGTTATAATTAACATGCACCGCAGAGAAAGAGTTGTAATAGTTAAAGCGACAACAAAGTTCGTCTAATAAAATTCGATGAGAATAAAAAGATAGATAAATAATGATCTCTGTCTCCTTTTCATAGAGTGAGTAGTGGGAAAAATTGTGAAAAATTATTGTCGTTAACAAGACGAATTTATACAAGGGGATAAGAGGCAGAATAATGCTTGAATAATACAGTAATGGCTGTATACACACACATACAACTTTTTCGTCGGTTTACTTCAGACTTTTGTTTTGACAAATAAGTTCGATGTATGTGAGTACATGCTCTATGAGTACGTCCACGTAAAAAGTTTTCGAGCCAAAGAAAGCAAATCGGAGAAAAATCTTGGGCAACTCTCATCTTTTTATCCTTCAACAAGAAACTGTCTCCGTTTTTATTACTTATTTCTTTTACTAGAACGACAAAGCCTTCATTCTAATATATCTTATGTTTGCTTCGCTTCGATGCCAAAATATGAACTGCCAAGCAAATCAACCATAAGAATCACAAAAAAAAAAAAAATGCAAATGTAATATATGAGATCAGCCGGAAATTATTTATTACTCTCGCAATATTTTGCAACAAAGTATAACTTTGTTCACCTAACGGTTGTTTGCAACACCTGATACTAATCGAGATATAGAATTACATATGTATATTATGTATAAATGGTCAGTTGAATCCCGACTGACTGTTTGTCTGTCCGTCCATGCAAGCGTTATCTAAGAGTAAAGATATATTTATCTTGATAAAACTTGGTACAGGTTAATTTGCACTATAAGAACATCGGTATTGCAAATGGACGGAATCGTACAATTGCCACGCCCACAAAATGCCGGTATTCGAAAAATTATACAGTGCCATAACTAACCAAATTAAGATACGAAGCTATAATTTGGTACAGGGATACGCAGTAGGGAATGGAATATGTGGGTTGAAAATTTTTAAAAGCTGGGTACGGCCCCGCCTCTAATAGGTATATATCTCACAAACCACTAAAACTATATCAACTAATTTTGCTGAGAACTAATTCTTTTGGCACCTCTTCAGACAGTGTGAAAAGAGTTGAAATCGGATAATAGCTACGCGCACTCCCCGTATAAAGGTTATATTGAAAACTACTAGAAGTACGATAACTCACTAAATAAATATGTTAGAAGTATTAAATATCACAGCCAAGATGGTTCTTAAGGGCTTCTTAGGAATCGATATAAAAATTTAACAAAGGGCAAGGCACCACTTACCCTAAGGCGAAATCCTCTATCACAGGAACTACTATGCCAATTTCAATCAAGTTTATGGCATAATACCATCATTTCTATGTCACGGTATGAAAATGGGCGAATTCGGACTACAACTACACCTACTTCCCATGTAACACGATTTTAAATTTAATCTGATACTTTCACTTTATAGTATATAAATCAAGCACGAATTAAGATACCGGAATAAAACTACACAAATAGTATCCTCAAGGTATGCCATTTCCTGCCCAGAAATATTTGAAATTGGACTATATCTTTTCCAGCCTTAGATACCGAATATGTGAACCTCAGAGCCTATATCTGACTTTTCACTGAAATTATCGGTGTGAGATGATGAGATATGAGAAAAATATCTTAATGAAATTCAGATAACGTCTTTTCTTCGTTATATATAAATAAATTTAGAGACCATCTTTGTCTGATAATAACTTGCCTCTGATAATAACTTGCCCTTGTGTCAAAAATGGGTAAAATACTTCCCCTAGCTTCCATACACCTAATATAAGCATTCGAAAAATTCGATATTATCGAACTTCCGGTTGACTTTATACCATATATATCGGTTAATATGTAATATATCTTAGCAAAAATAAGTGAATGTATAATATTGGATGTATTACAGTTTAATACCGGAAATGTGTCAAATCGGTCTATGAATTACCCCAGCGTCCATATACTACATGTAATGGTTTTCGTTATTCTAGCAGACTTTATGCCGAATAAGCGGTTTTTTTTTTATAAAATTGCTTGAAAACATGTTCTCGATTATACTTGAGTGAAGCCGAAAATTATTGTAATCATTCTAGACTTTCCCTTAGCCTCAATATAATCCGATGTAGTGATTTCCGAATAACTGACTAACGGAGCTGACTTTAAACTGTTCATGTCGGTCAATATGTGTGATACTTTAATGAAATTAAGTTAGGTTAAGCAATAAACGTAACCATAATATGGTTTAGCGCTTGGTCCAAACACCATATCTCTAATATAATAATTACCGATTCTCTCGTGTACTCTCCTAATATTCCCAATGTATTCAATTTACCCCCTTTGGTGGAGTTTATATCACAAATTGCGTTAGTTAGGTTGACTTTAAAATAAATGTCGCGGACACGAAGCTAAGTCAGTCTATGACCTATATTATAAGTTGGTAAGATACCAAATATCATTATAATCTCGTGATAATTTCTTTGAATAATGACTGTTGAATTCTTACGCAACATTTTTTAATATAAAGCTTTGCCAACTCTTGGAAATATTTCCCCGCCTTTGAGCCTAACAAATTGTTGAAAGTATAAAATGTTCGGCTACATCTGAACTTAGATGCGCTTCCTTACATGCTTTTGCTTATATTTCTTATATATTTTTATAATTTTTAATTGCCAATTACTCTTTCGTACTAAGTTCGATCAGCGCTTTGAATCTGTTAGACGTCAAGAGGTCTATGAAAATGAAATGCATTACGAAATGCCATTGTATAATGATAGGGATATGAACAAAGATTTGTGCATGTTGTTATTACAACGATATGGTTTTGAAGGTACCGGAATCTGTTCTATTCGTTTGGTTCTTAGCTGGTCAAACAGATGACAGCCTTTGTGGTTTATCGCACTAACAACATACATATATATGAACAAAAGTTTGTAAATTTTTTTTAAAGTAATTTTGTTGAACGTTGAAGTTTTAGATTCACTAAGTCCTACCAAGGCTGCACTGCTAAATTTATTACCTTTCGAGTACAAATTGAACAGAGATCGAATTACGAAAATCTCTTTTAGGATAAAATTGCTGTTGCGTTCAATGGTCACCGGTATATAACGATTTCCACACACACACACGGATTCCAGCATATTCCTTTTAATTTGGGGAAGAGTAAAAAAATCGTATTTTTGTGTCCATCCTTTATAATTTATGTGGTTTATCTTTATGCCCTCTGGATTAAATTTATACATTTAAAATTTAACAGCAGCATGGTTCTTTATATTGGTCTCGCCATGGTGTTCAAACTTTGAAGAACTTGGATCCCGATAAGTTTCTTCATATTCAAATAGATGATTCCGCTTTTACGGTGAACCGTGCACCAATTTGGATGGATGGTTCAACAGAGAAACAATGCATAGAAATGGAAACCGCAATTGGAGGGCGTATCGAGATGGTTAAAATCACTGGGTCAAAATGTTATGCGCGGTTTACTGGCCCTCAAATTCGAAAAATTTACCAAGAACGTTCGCGTGCTTATGAAGAAACCCAACGCATTTCTTTGGTTAGCAGCTTTTTAGCTTCGATATTTCTGGGCGATATTGCACCTATAGATTATGGTGATGCATCGGGAATGAATCTTTTTGATATTAAAGCAAAAAATTGGTCCAAACCATGCTTGAACTCCTGTGCTCCTGACCTGGAGGAGCGTTTAGGTGAACCAGTTCCTACCAGCACTATAATTGGCAATGTTTGTGAGTTCTTCGTGCAACGTTTCGGGCTTCCTGTTGAATGTAAAGTGACAGCTTTTACGGGTGATAATTTATCGGCGTTATCTGGAATGGTAACTGAGCAAGACAGTTTGGTCATGTCTTTGGGAACAAGCGATACATTAATGATGAATCTAAAAGAGCAGCCTCATCTTGAAGAAGGACACGTGTTATGTCATCCAACTGAAAGGGATCAATTTATGGGTTTATTGTGGTACGTTTTTAAACTCTCGCAAATTTCGTATATACACTTTCACGCAGAAAGAGAATTACAGATAATGTTGCAATGAAATTTGAAAAAGTTATAGTTTCACAAAATATCAGTGCAAGCAATTTGTCGAAATTAGAAAATCAGTTTTGGAAGTTGCTTTTTCTCCAAAGTGTAATTTACATGCAAAGTGTAATCAATTGATATGTAAACATCCAATGTTTGAAGAGGAATAATAACACAACAACACTTGGCTGGGATTGATCCACGCCAATTTTCTTCAAGAGATTTAGTTATAAAGAAAAGAGCAATTTCTCCATTTTTCGAAGTTAGATTCCAAAATCGAAATATTCATTATAGTATGTAACCTGCTAAAAAATTAAAAATATGGGCGACAACCTCGTTTTCCCCTTATTTAAATTTTGTATCCCGATTTTCGGTCAAGCGTGTATCTTATAAGGAGTCAAAGTTGGATCTTCGAAAAACAAAAATAAAATTTATATATCAAAAATACTGACTCTATTTTTGAAAATTTTATGTCGTTTTGAATCTGATTAAGCATCCTTTCTTCTGGTATTTATATACTTTCTGCATAAAACTTTTAGGGAAAACATTTAAACAAGAAAAACCTATTGTGTACGAAGAGTGTTCAAAAAATAACGGAACTTTTCGTTTTTTGAACAAAATACTTATTCATTCGTCTACATTAATGTTGTCGCTTTCAAAATAGTCTCCATTCGATAATATGCACTTATGGGAGCGCTTCTTCCAATTGTCGAAACACTTTTCAAACTCGATTTTTGGGATAGCCTTTAGCTCCTTCAGCGACGCTCTTTTAATGTCATCTGTACTTGTAAACCGACGGCCCTTTAAGGCATCGTTAGAGTATTGTTTTTAAATTCAAAAATTCATGATGCACTATGCCATTAAAGTCGAAGAACATTCCCGCTATTTTCTGAACACACCTTGTATGTTTAAGAAAATTTATTTGACAAATTGTTGAAATCATCGCTATTTTCTTTATCTTCACCATTAGTGTTCATCATCAAGTTCAACCCTCTTCTAATTTTTTGTTGCGATTTTCAGTTAGCAACACACACGGCTATCATTTCGCCTAACTTTTCTCCATGTAGGTTTCCTCCAAAGGTACAGAATTGAGTGCAAACGTTCTCACTATTCATCAGATTGGCAAACTTCAACCATAAACCACAATTTTAAATGCAATCTGATTCTTTTACTTTATATAATATATAACTCAAGCACCAATTAAGATATCGGAATAAAACCTTGCACAAATAGTGGCCTCAAGTATGCCATTTCCTGCCCAAAAATGTTGGAAATCGGAGCATAACTTTTCAAGTCCTCAGATACCGAATATGTGAACCTCTGTGTCTATCTCTGAATTTTTTACCGAAAATATCGGTAAATCTGTGAGATATATTAGAGAGAAGAGAGAGCTAGAGAGAATATTTTCCTTGTAACAATGTGCCCTTGTGCCAAAAATGGGTGAAATGCGGTCAATACTTCCCTTAGATTCCATACACTTAATATAAACATTTTCGTACTTCTGGTTGACTTTACAGCGTATATATCGGTCAATCTGCGAGATATCTTAATTAAATAAAGATTTGATCAAAATTCCCCGAGCACCAATATACTGAATATAAGGATTTTCATACTTTTTTCACGTTATATCTAGTTTATATTATTATTAATCTTCACATATAATTACGTATTATAACATATTTTATACTAGTTGACTTTATACCACATATATCATTCAATATGTAAGCTATCTTAGTAAATTTGATTGAACTTATAAAATTGAACATACCATAGTTAATGCCGTAATGCCGAAAATTAATGAAATTGATCTACGCATTACCCCAGCTTCCATATACTATATATAATGATTTCCGATATCCTAGCAGACTTTATGCCGAATATATCGGTCAGTATGTGAGTTATTTTAATAAAATTGCTTGGAAACATGTTCTCCAGGTTTCATTAGCATAATGTCAAATATTGAAGCAATCTGTCCTGACCTTCCCCCATACCCAATATAGTGATTACCGACTTTTCGGTTGACTTTAAACCGTTTATATGATATCTTAATGAATTTCATATGTTTGGCAACACTTCAAGCTGCAGAGCCCTAAAATTTTTGGCTCTGAATTTTGTGCACCTTACTTAATTTTTTTAATTTATTAATTAGTTAAATAATTTTAATTAGTGAATTTATTGCGTGATTCGTTTGTGAGCTAAGTATTCTTGTTTATAATGCTAAATTGCTGTGCTTTCATTTAAAATGCGCACTAATTATTTATAATTTCTGTGCAGTTATTTTTCTAATGTAATGTATTTCTAAACATTGCAGTTTGTTACTACTTTCACACATTGTTCTTGTTTTATTTTCTCTTTTTCTATTTATTTCGTTTTCTATCTTTGTTCACAGCTATGCTGTGTGTAACTCTTTTAATGTCTCAGTGCATCTAAAACTGCTCGCTACATTGTTTCTAACAATGTAATTGTTAATAACTATTTTGTATTCTCGGAATGCATTGCAACACAGTATAATAGTTTTGTTTGTAAGACCTGAAACCAATCGAGATAGATATAGAGCAGATATATATAGTAGATAGAGTTATATATATATATATATATAAATTGTCAGGATGACAAGACGAGTTGAATTCCGGGTGATTGCGCGTCCATCTGTCAGTGCACGCGATAACTTGAGATATCTTCATAAAGTTTGGTACATATGTTTCTTGGCACTCTGAGTTAGGACGGTATTGCAGATGGGCGGAATCAGACCATTGTCACGCACATAAAATTCCGTTAAACGAAGACCCATAAAGTGCTATAACTAAACTCCCGATTAAGATATAGAACTGGAATTTTGAAACAGGGAATCACAATGGGGATGGGTCTTTAAAAAGTGGGCATGGTCCCGGCCCCTTAAAGGTTTAATGTACATATCTCCATACATTATAATGTACATATATGTTGAAAACTACTGAAAGTGCACTAACTTGCTGTCGAAACACCTCAGAAGCATTAAATTTCACATCCAAGATTATACGTAAGGGTTTCAAAGGAATCGGCGTCTAAATTTTACAATGGGTGTGGCACTGTCCACCTTTAGGTGAAATCCGACATCTCAGGAACTGCTATACCAAATTCAATCAAATTTGGGGCGTTACATTTTATTTGCATTCTTGTAATATATTGTGCAAATGCGTGAAATCGGAATACAATCAAACCTACTTCCTATATTTCAAAATTTTAAATTCCAATTCATTCTTTCACTTCATAGCATATAAATCAATTGCCAATGAAGATATCGGAACAAAACTTATAACAAAGAATGCTTTTAGGGTATGCCACATTACGTCTAATAATTATCGAAATCGGATTATAACTTTTCAATCCCCCAGATACCGAATATGTGGACCTAGTGAATACGGTAGACTTTCCCAAAACTATCGATCAATCTGTGAGATATGTTATTGAAATTTGGAAGAAATGTTTGTCTGAAAATATTGTGGCCTAATGTCAAATATGGGTAAAATCGGGTTAATACTTTCACTTGCTTTCATATACCTAACTAAAAAAAATTTTACACTTCCGGTTGACTTTATGACATATATATCGGAAAATCTGTGATGTGTTTTAATGAAAGTCAGACAGGTTGACATCGGTCAATCTGCCAGATATGTTAATGAAAGCATCTTTTCCTGGTAAAAATATGCCATTAAATTAAAGTTGACTTTAAACCCGATATATTGGTTTCCGACTTTCCACCTGACTAAACCGTTTATGTTTTGTTATGTTAGGGACAATATGTGTGATATTTAAATGAAACATGACATGCTTTCTTAAATATAATGTGGCTTAGCACTGAATAAGAATGAAATCGGTCTAGACCTTGGTCCAAACCCCATATCCCTATTATAATGATTTCTGATTCTCTGGTTAACCTATTCCTAATGTACCCAAAAACTAAAAACTAAAAAATATATTAGTTTTGGCTGAGTTTGCGTCACATACACTAGGCCGAAAAAGCTTTGAAAAAAAGATTTTGTATACTTTTTGTAAAATCTAATTTACTTAATATTCATTAAAGGATATTATATTTGTAGTTTTATGAAAATGAAAGTGCTCAATTTTTTTAACAGTTACATATAAACAAAACAAAAGATACAAATGACTAGAAAATCCGTTAGAAAAAGTCTGCGTACAAGGTACTTAAGTCGAACAAAGATATTCTTCTTCCAAATTCCGCTTAAAATTTAATACGAAGTCGGATATTCCCTATGTTTTAAAAATTCCGCTAGGCGTTTTAGCATGGAATCAACAAGTTAAGTGGTTTCTCTTGAAGGGATTTGAGCCCATTCCTCCTGCACCATATCCTTGAGCATAGCCTTTGAAGTAATTGAAGGATTGAAATCTGGCGATTGTGGTGGTGTTGGAAGCTTCTTGGGAACGTTATAGAGTAACCAAAACTTAACTATGTCTGCTGTAGGCTTCGGGTCTTTATCTTGTTGAAAATCGTAGTCTATTCCTAGACCCAATTCTTCCGCGCTTTGCTTAAAATTCCTTTTCAAGATATTATGGTACAAGGTATGCATATTTGTCCATGGTGGACTCTATAAATTCCATTCGACCCACACCATTACTAGCCATGCACCCCATATCATTGCTCCTGCACCACCATGCTTCTCAGTGGGCACCAATTTTTCCTTATCGAGGGCCGTTCCTGTTTCTCGCCATACAATTTTACGCCCCTTGATTTCAAAGACGCCAAACTTGCTCTAATCGGAAATAATAACCATCTGCAAAAACTCTCGGGACTTATTTCAATTCTCTTTCGCGAAAGCAATACACTTTTGTCTATTGACTGGCGATATGAATGGCTTCTTGAGTGCGACATGACCATGATACTCAGCTTTTTTTTTAATTTTGACGGTTTTTGGACGGTGTCAGTGCAGAGGGTCTTCTTAAAAATTTCCCCAACATTTTGAGCGATTTTGGATGCAGTAAGTCGAGGGGTTTGCTGCACAATTTGCAAAACTATACGAGTTTCACGCTGTGTTAATATTTTTGGCCGCCCTGAACGGTGCCATGATACGAAAACGCCGGTATCTTTGTGATTAATAATCACTCTTTGTATGGAAGAATGTGGTCTTCCAACAATCCGACAGATTTTACGGTATATTTTTCCTTCTTCGAAGAGTTTAACCGTAATCTCCCTTTCAGAAGGGCTTATTTCTTTCCCTTTGACCGACATTGCCTATTATAATATTAATAACGAATGGAATGAAACAAAAATCGTTTAGAATTGCTGCTGTTACGAAAAAAAGTAAAATTAAAGCTTTCCGCCACTTTCACATTTGGTTATTACGCGCGGAATCCCCAATTTACTACTTGTACGCAGGCATTTTCTGCGCTGCCAAAAGAGTATTTTTTGTAAATTTATCGATAAAACAATGCTGCCTAATTTTAATTGCTTTAAATACTATCAGAATATGCGATAGACTTGCAATAAAGCACATAATGTGATTTTGCTCGCAAATTTCAAATATAAAAGTTATTTTTTAACAAAAGCAAATAATTTATCAGTAACAGGAACAGAAAATATCGGTAAATATGTGAAATATCGTAATGAATTTCGCGGAGTGTCTTTTCATGGTAATAATGTGCTATTTCGTGTGAAAATGGGGAAAATCAAGTTAATACTTCCCTTAGACCCCTTATACCTAATATAAGGAATTTGAACCTTCCGGTGGACTTTATACCATATATAGGTAAATGCATCAGACATCGCAATGAAATTAGAGCATTTTCTCTCCATGATAATAATTTGCTTTTGTCTCAAAAATGGGGGAAATCGAAGAAATACTTCCTCTAACCGCAATACACATATATGAATTTCAAATTTCCGGTTGATTTTATACTGTAATATCGGTCAATCTATGAGGTATCTTAATGAAAGTCGGACAGAATCTTTTCATCGCAACAGTAGGACATAATCCTACAATTTAATAAAATCATATAAATAAAATTCTTAAATAAATACTCCTCCCTCGCATATACTCCCATACTCCCATGTACCTAAAATGAGAATTTTAAACTTCCGGTTGGCTTCATAAATTAAGTTTATATGTTTTCTTAAAAATAATGTGGCAATGCGCGCTAAATATGAATGAAATCGGTCTAGACCGTGATCTAAATCCCTTACTCCTAATATAATGATATCCGATTCTCTGGTTGACTTTTTCTTCATACGCCTAATATATTCAATTAAACCATTTTGGTTGAGTTTATATCGCATATATCTTATTAGAGTTAATTTGGTAGATTTTAATATAAATATCTCTGACACGAAGCAAAATATGACAATGAAAGTACATGAGTCTACAGCCTGTAATATAAGTTAATAAGATACCAAATATGATTGCAATCTATTGACAATTTCGTCGAATAATGAATTTTGAATTCTTCCGCAACATTTGTTAATACAAAGTTATGCCAGCATCTAAAAGCATTTCCCCGACTGTGATCCTTCCACATTGCGAGGGTATAAAATGTTCGGTTACACCCGGACTTAGCCCTTCCTGACTTGTTTGATATATATTTGCCAGAATCGGAGAGTATTTCCTCTCCTTTGTTCCTTGCATATTGCGAGAGTATAAGATGTTCGGTAACACCTCTAGAAAGCCCTTCCTTACTTGTTTTTTATTATTATTATTTTCCAAACTGTAATGTTAAAGGCGAGTCTGATGGCTTTGTGATAAGCTTGCCCATGTGTTGCACTGATAGGTAGAATCTTAGAATATATTTGTGATGGTAAGGGAATGCGCAGGTCTTGCTTAAAATGTAAATCGACTAAAATCGATTTATTTAAGGTTTATAAGCAGACATGCAAGGGCTTCAGTGAAATCAGCTGAGAACTTGAAACCGCCACCGGAAAATTTGGGTGTTGTAAAACATTTTTCCAATCGTTTAAATGTCTAAATGATTCTAATGGGACTTCTAAGCCTGCTCCTAAAGCTAAAAGTCCGTCCGATGAAGAATCAACCGGTTGTTCTCTTCGGAATACTGTTTTAAGAAGAATATTTTTCTTCCAAACATTGTCTTTATAAATCTATCTTTCCCGTGCTCTCAAATTGATAAGCGTACTACGTCTAAAGAGCATACTTCCTCTAAATCTCTACGTAACAGTTTTAAGAATCAAAACATTCAAGTTCCTCGGCTTAAAAACTCAGTTGGTTCTTTTAAAAATTTAGTAGTAATACCACCTAAAAATTGGTGTTTATTTCTAGATTCACCAAGGATACCTCGGTTTACGACAGAAAGCTTTACATTTCGTCGAAGTTAAAAAATGAGGATATTCAAATTTAAAAGTTGAACCTTAATTATGAGAGAAACATATCATCTTTTAAAATCGATGTATCTCTCGAAAACCTTTAAGTCCTTCTTGATAGCGCATTCTGGCCATCCGGTACATTTGTACGCGAATTTGAGCATAAACGTGGTAAGCCTACTGCTGTGAAATGTTGCTAAAATACATAAAGAAA
The DNA here is from genome assembly GCA_021498325.1 of Bactrocera minax. Taxonomy (NCBI): domain Eukaryota; kingdom Metazoa; phylum Arthropoda; class Insecta; order Diptera; family Tephritidae; genus Bactrocera; species Bactrocera minax. The sequence goes on along the minus strand of JAKEEE010000110.1, from coordinate 438,502 downwards.
AGCCGCGGAAATTAAATACTGAATGATGGAAATTCGCAGAGTATTTATTATCAAAATATTAGAGGTCTTAATACAAAATTAACTCCGCCAGAGGATTCGTATTATCCTGCTTTGGAAATAACTATCGAAATTACAGGCAATTTACTTGATAATAGTCATCCAATTTGTAGCTACCGAGTACAAGGTTTAACTTTGCGAAAGCTAACTTTAAAAAGGTGAATTTAACGTGGCCAGACTACAATGGAAATATTGAATTAGTGTCTCAGATTTCAATAAAACTATTATAAATTTATTTGAAAAGTATGTTCCTAAACTCATTGTTACTAAAAGAAAAAGCACCAGACCGTGGTTCTCTAAAGAGTTATATAAAATAAAAATTAGAAAAACTCATACTTTTAAACTTAAAAAAAAAAAACTGATTTACTTTTCAATTATTCAAAATATTCAGCACTTTGTCAACAGTATTCGGATCTAAACAAAAATTTTTATAATAATTACATCAATAAAAACTATAAAGGAATTCCAAAAATATTGACAATACCTAAATCTTTTGAAGCTTTTTTCACATCAAATATTTTTTTTTGATTTCTCGATTATATTCACGTTCTCAGCGCTGATTTTGTAAAGGGAAATCTACACTAACAAATTTACTTGCATTTGTGATCCATGTATCAGAGGGTTTTAGGGAGAATAAGTATACTGATGTTATGTATACATATACATATCTTGGTTTTGAACCAAGATTTCTTCAGTGGGTATCTTCTTATCTCAATAATAGATCTTCAAAATTTAAAATTCTGTAATAGAGAACTAAAAATTTGTCTTATATGCCGACGATGTAAAACTTTTTAAATGATATAATTCAATTATGAAAGGTGTCTGTTGCAAACAGACTTCAACAATTTGGTTACTTGGTGTGATAGAAATGATATGCTACTGAATATTAGAAAATCCAACACGATGTGCTTTTCCCGTAGATCTGTGTTCCCCTCTCCGTATGTAATAAAAAGCTATAAACTAGAGCAAGTTTTTAACTTTGTTGATTTGGTAGTTACTATGGACCTTCACCGTAATTTTAGTCTTCATGTTAATAAAACGGTTTCGAAAGGTGTTCTTAATTTTATTAAAAGATGATCTAAAGAATTCTACTAAAATTCTTTTTACCACTTTGGTTAGGCCTATATTGGAATATGGTTCTGCGGTATGGAACCCTAGTTACTAAATCCATTCTGACAAATTAAAATTCAAAAACAATTTTTACCTTTTGCTTTAGGGCATTTCCGATGGGATTCACTCCATACACTGGTCGTTTAAAACTTGTTAATCTACATACACTCGCTAGTTGTAGGGAAATGCTTGGCACAATATTCTTCGTGAAACTCCTGAATAGATCAGTTTGTAGTTCTTTTCTCTTGTCTGAAGTTAAATTTAATATCTCGGGTCGCTTATTGAGGTTGTTTAAACCTTTAGTGTTAAAATCATGTACATTAAATTTGGAACTAAACGAACGGTTTCGCCGCATATCTCGCATATGATTCATGATTAATTCTCATTCCTTCACACATAATTTTTCAGACTCAGTTTTCAGCATTAAAATAACTATATTATTTGCTCTTAATAAATAAGATCATAAAATATTTATTATAACATAATTTTAAATATTAGCTGTTGAAGTTTGTTTCCGTAGATGAACAGTTTTAGATTTCGACGTTTAAAAAACTCTCTTCGCTTTCATGACTCGGCTAATTGCGCATGTATATGGATTTCATACCTCGCGTCAGTTGGGCGGGAGGGTAATCGTTAGGTTTACTATTAAGTAAACACGTTTTCCTAAAATTCGTGTTATTTAGTACTGAATATGAATGCAGTCAGTCTAGACCATGGTTCAAAACCCATATTCCTAATATAATGATTTCCGATCTTCTAGTTTACCTATTAATAATATACCTAATATATGAGTTTCTACTGAGTTTATATCACATATATCTCATTTGTGTTAATTAGCTCGACTTTGATATAAATATCGCGGATACGATTTAAAAGAAGTAATAAAACTAAATGAGTCTTCTAAGTTTCGCCAAAACATAAAAGTAATTTACCACCTTTGAGACTCATAAATTGTGAGAGTATGATATGTTCGGTTACACCGAATTTAGCCCTTCCGTATTTTTATGGAAGATCCGACTTTAACCCCTTAAAGCATATATCATAAACGTTTGCCCAAAAAATATTATTCAACATTGAAATAAGTGGAAAGCGTTGTTAATGTCCACATTTTTATACTCTCGCAACATGTTGCTACAGAGTATATTACTTTTGTTCACCTGACGGTTGTGTGTAACACCTAGAACTAAACGAATTAGATATAGACATAATATATATATATATATATATACATAAATGATCAGGATGAAAAAACGAGTTGAAATCCGAGTGACTATCTGTCCGTCCGTCCGTGCAAGCGATAACTCGAGTAAAAATTAAGATATTTTGATAAGACTTGGTACACGTGTTCTTTGTCACCGTAAGACGGTTGTTATTGCAGATGTAAATAATTGGATCATCGGCAAAATTTTTTGTAAAAGTGGGCATGGCCCCACCTCCCAATATGTTTAATATATCTCGGAAACCCTTCACGCTATGTCAATCAAACTCGCTAAGACCAAGTTTCTCTAGTATCTCTTCATATACTGAGAAAATGAGTGAAATCGTATAATAACCACGCCTACCTCCCATACAAAAGTAATGTTGAAAACTAGTAAATGTGCGATAACTCGCTGAAGGAACACGTTAGAAACATTAAATCTTGCAAACAATATGATACGGAAGGGTTGCATAGGAGTCCGTGTAAAGTTCTGGTGATGGGCGTGGCACCACCCCCTTTTAGGAGAAATCTCATATCTCAAGAACCCCTTAACCGATTTCAAGAAAATTGGCGCAAAATTCGTACGCGACATTATATCTGCATTCTTATGTCACGCTATGAAAATGGACGAAATCGGATAAAAACCACGCCTACTTCTCATATAACACAATTTTAAGTTTCATCTGATCGTTCCCCTTTAAAGCACATAAATCGAGCAGCAATTTAGATATGAAAATCAAACTTTGTACAAATTTTGCCTTCAGGATATGTCAACTTATGCGTAAAAATAGACGAATAAAAAAAATAAAAATAGACCCAATATATGGACCTCTGTGCCTCTATTTGACTTTTTATCGAAAGTATCGGTAAATATCTGCAAACTCGGGTAAATACTTCCCCTAGCCCCCATATAACTATTATAAGGATTTTCAACCTTCCGGTAGACTTTATACCATATAGAACGGTCAATATATGAGTTATCTCTTTGAAATTTAGGGATCGTCTCTTTCTGGTCTCACTCTGACAGTGTGTCCATGCCCTTAAAATGGATAAAATCGGGTAAGCACTTCCCCTAGCCCCCATGTACCTAATATAAGGATTTTCAACCTCTGGGTAGACCTTATACTATATATTTCGGTCAATATGTAAGATATCGTATCAAAATTAAGTGAACGTGTAATATCGGATATGCAATAGTTTACTGCCGAAAATGTGTGAAATCGGTCAACGAATTATCCCAGCTCCCGTATACTACATATAATGATTTTCGCTATTCTAGCAGACTTTATGCCGAATATGTCGTTCACTGTGTGAGTTACCTTCACAAAATTGCGTAAAAACATGTACTTATATAATATACTTGAATAATGAAAAGAGTTAATGTGATCAGTGCAGATCTTCCTCTATCCCAAAAATGTCCGATTTAAGAATTCCCGACTTTCCATCTGACTTTAAACCGTTTATGTTGGTCAATGTGTGTGTCAATATGTGTGATATTTTAATGAAATTAAGTGGATATGTTTTCTTAAACACCATCTTAAACATAATGTAGCTTCGCGCTAAATATGAATGAAATCGGTCCAGGTACCATGGCCTAAGCCGCTTATTCCTATTACAATGATTTCTTTTTTTCTGGTTTACTGTTTCTTCATGTATCTAATATATTCAATTAAACCACTTTGGTTGAGTTTATATCGCATATATCTTATTAGAGTTAATTTGGTAGGTTGTAATATAAATATCTCGGACATGAAGCAAAATATAGCGATGAAAGTACATGAGTCTATAGCCTGTAATATAAGTTAATAAGATACCAAATATGATTGCAAACTATTGACAATCTCGTCGGATAATGAATGTTGAATTCTTCCGCAACATTTTTTAATATAAAGTTATGGCAGCACCTGAAAGCACATTGCGAGAGTATAAAATGTTTGGTTACTCCCGAACTTAGCCCTTTCTTACTTGTTACTTTTTGTTTTTAGTAGGTTATATACTATAATTAATAATGGTGTTTTCAAAAAGCCCAATTTCGAAATTCAGAGGCTAATATTTGGATTTTAGAGGCTAACTTCGATAAACAGATAAATTGCTTTTTTTTCTAACAAAATCTCCTAAAAAAATTTGGTTTGGACCATTTTCCAGAAAAGAAAGTCGATTTTGGCGTGCAGTGTAATATATTACTGTCTTCAATTACTGCCAATTGACAGCCATGTCGAAAGCAGTCTACTTGCTATGTTTGGCGGCATTAACAGGTTGTAAATGGGCCCGACAATTGGGCTACAAAACGGGTTTATTGATAATTCAGTGACCAATTAAAACATAACGTGGTAAGCCGTTTAACACCATTTTATCTAAACGCAAAAATAATGTAATATAATTGTATCAAAAATTTGGAAGAAATAATTAATACTTTTGAATCAAAAAGTAGTCAAATCGGCTCGTAAATTCCTCGTATGGATATGCGATTACATCTATTTTCGACAAATTTTTCATTCTAAATTTAGAATAATGTTACCTTATTATTCCTTCTTTTTAGAAGGTCTGGTTCCCTACTAATAGCAAAACATTTTTCTAAAAGCGGGCGTCACAGTAAAAGAGGGCATATTTACTCAAATTACTTTTTTTTTTTTAAATTAGAGTAACTACAATACAAATCAATTATCATATTTTATTATTTTTTTTTTTGTTGTTATTAGTTTTCGAAACGGATCTCTGGTACGTGATTCTTTTAATAAAACTGAGGTTAACAGTGACTGGAAGAAATTTAATGAATTACTTGATTCCACACCACGTGGAAATTACGGAAATATGGCTTTACATTTTCATTCCATTGAAATAATACCTAACGTTCAAGGGGTCTTGCGCTGGACTAGAAGTAGTTCGAAGGAAAATTCTGAGACAACGAAAAGTGTGCAAAAGTAAGTTATAATCTAATTTATGTTACTGTAATCTATATAATTACAATATATTTTTAAGTATCATTCAGCCCTTGTACTATTTATGTAATGTATATGTATATGTAATGTCCGAAAACTATATCTAGCTTTTATTGCTATTATTTTATTGACGCAGAGAATGTCCTAAAAAAAAAGGTACTTCTGTGACATTTCACTCTTGTGTTATCATGCTGATATATATCATTTATAACAATTTTTACAAGCATGTAAGTAATTCCAGTGAGCAAATTTTAATCGAAAATAAAATTAGTATAGGTTTTTTTATATTTATATATTATATATTTTATAATATTTATATATTATATATTTTATAATATTTATATATTATACATTTTATAATATTTATATATTATATATTTTATAATATTTATATATTAGTATAGGTATAGGATTAAAATCAAATCCATATTTATTGTATTTGTTTTACAGAATATGTTTGCTATTTGTTGCAAGTAAAAAAAGAGATTTAAGTTGAAGTTTTATATTTTTTTACAGATATAATATGGTTGTACCTATTTCGATTTAACAATGAAGAGAGAAGTTTTTTTATTTTATTTCGTTTATCTATATGAAAATTCATTACATAAAAATATTGTTTCCTTTGTTGTTTGTATAATTTCATGATAATTCGTGCCCAATTATAAATAAAATTTACGTACCTTACATTTAATTTTACCTTGGCCAAACACGATGACAAGAGTGAAAGGGACTTCCCTTTATTCGTTATTTAGACAGGGTTGTTATGGAATCCAAGACAAATTTTGCTTAGTTGTCAGAATTGCAAACCAATTATGATTTTATGTAAATACATATTTACAAAATCAAATTTGACTTAACACGTTTCGTGAATCCTCTTAGAAAATCTATACTTTCACCCTTAAATTCAATAATTATTGTTTTAATAATAGTTATATTTTTATACTTGCGCAACATTTTGCTACAGAGTATATTAGTTTTGTTCACCTAACGGTTGTTTGTAACACCTAGAACTAAACAAGTTAGATATAGACATATATATATATATATATATAACAGATCAGGATGAAAAGACGAGTTGAAATCCGAGTGACTGCCTGTCCGTTCGTCCGTCCATCCGTTCGTGCAAGCGATAACTTGAGTAAAAATTAAGATATTTAGAGGAAACTTGGTACATGTATTTTTTGTCGCTGTAAGACGGTTGGTATTGCAGGTGGGCGTAATTGAACATCTGCCACGCCCACAAAATGACATTAATCGAAAACCGATAAAGTGCTAAAATAATTAAGCAGAATATTAAGATATAAGTTATTTGGTATAGAAGATCCTAGTATGGTGGGACATCTGCAATGGTGTGCAAAATTTTTTGTAAATGTGGGCTTGGCCTCGCCCCACATAAGTTTAATATACTTATCTCAGAAACCGTTGGAGCTATATCAATCAAACTTGCTCCGAGTAAGTTCTCCTCGCATACTGAGAAAATTAGTGAAATCCGATAAAACCCGCGCCCACCTCCCATACAAAGGTTATGTTTAAAACTACTAAATGTGCATTAACCCGCTGAAGGAACATGTCAGATACTTAAAATCTTACAGAAAGTATGATAAAAACCACGCCCACTTCTCATATAACGCAATTTTAAGTTTCATCTGATCCTTTCACTTTAAAGCAGATAAATCAAACATCGATTAAAATATTGGATCGATATAGATATAGATCGATAAAGATACGCCTCCTCAAGCGTAAAAATAGTCAAAATCAGATTATAAATTTGACTAACTTTTTACGGAAAATGTCGATAAAATGACCTGTAAGATATTGTAATGAAATTGGAGGATTATCTTTCCATGATAATGATGTGATCTGGTATCAAAAATGCGGAAAATCGGGTAAATACTTCCCCTAGCTTCCATATACCTAATATAAGGACTTTTAACATTCCTGTAGACTTTATACCATATGTAACGGTCAATTGATGAGTATATCAATATATATGTCAATATGAGTTATCTCTGTGAAATTTAAGGAGCGTCTCTTTCTGATCTCACTCTGACAGTGTGTCCATGTGGTTAAAATGAATAAAATCGGGTAAGCACTTCCCCTAGCCCCCATGTACCTAATATAAGGATTTTCAGCCTCTGGGTAGACCTTATACTATATATTTCGGTCAATATGTAAGATATCGTATCAAAATTAAGTGAACGTGTAATATCGGATATGCAATAGTTTACTGCCGAAAATGTGTGAAATCGGTCAACGAATTATCCCAGCTCCCGTATACTACATATAATGATTTTCGCTATTCTAGCAGACTTTATGCCGAATATGTCGTTCACTGTGTGAGTTACCTTCACAAAATTGCGTAAAAACATGTACTTATATAATATACTTGAATAATGAAAAGAGTTAATGTGATCAGTGCAGATCTTCCTCTATCCCAAAAATGTCCGATTTAAGAATTCCCGACTTTCCATCTGACTTTAAACCGTTTATGTTGGTCAATGTGTGTGTCAATATGTGTGATATTTTAATGAAATTAAGTGGATATGTTTTCTTAAACACCATCTTAAACATAATGTAGCTTCGCGCTAAATATGAATGAAATCGGTCCAGGTACCATGGCCTAAGCCGCTTATTCCTATTACAATGATTTCTTTTTTTCTGGTTTACTGTTTCTTCATGTATCTAATATATTCAATTAAACCACTTTGGTTGAGTTTATATCGCATATATCTTATTAGAGTTAATTTGGTAGGTTGTAATATAAATATCTCGGACATGAAGCAAAATATAGCGATGAAAGTACATGAGTCTATAGCCTGTAATATAAGTTAATAAGATACCAAATATGATTGCAATCTATTGACAATTTCGTCGAATAATGAATGTTAAATTCTTCCCCAACATTTTTTAATATAAAGTTATGCCAGCAACTGAAAACACTTCCCGCTTTTGATCTTAGCACATTGCGAGAGTATAAAATGTTCGGTTACACCCGAACTTAACCTTTCGTTACTTGTTTCAAATGTTTTTAACGGCAAAACAAAAAAAAATTTTAACATTAAAATTTGGTCTCTGGGTTTGTTTCTGATATGAAAATCAATAAATTCGTTTCCATGACACTGATTTGAGAATTCTGATTTGAACATGAAACAAATATCTTATTATATAAATATTATAAATATGTACATGACGTTTACTATAACTACTTACCGGTTTCAATTCTGATTCCGGCAATTATCAGATTCAGCAATTACCTTAAGCTTGTATCATATTTTCTTTTTAGCATGCATTTGCTATTTTTCAGCCAGCTAATCCTATCTTGCCTCACATCCAGGAAATTTGACATAATTTTCAATTAATTAAGTTTATTATACACACTCTTTCATATTCACTTATTTCAAGACAAATATATTTTGCATTAAAAATGGTGATATGTTTTGTTTTAGATTTTTATCGCTTCAAACTGAAATTCGTGCCTTAATTGAGGGTCAGATGTTGCATAAACGAGCTGTAGCTGCAGACATGGGATTTCATTTCGGCAAAGATACAAAAATAATAGCCACTGGTGGAGCATCTGTAAATAAATCGATTTTACAAGTGATTTCGGATGTTTTCAATGCCCCAGTTTTTGTGCAGGTTAAGAACTAAATGATGCATCCTGTTTTAAGAAGTCTAATTTGAAATTAAATCAAATTTTTTTATGCAGAGTGAGTGTGAAGCGGCTTTATTTGGTGCGGCATACCGGGCAAAATATTCTCTTTATTTAAATTCAATAAAAGCATCCAATGATGTATGCAATGGAAATATCAATATAGAGAATTCAACATTCACACCGCTAAGCTACCATGATTATGTAATGCAATTTATTCCAAATCTTTTGCAACTAATTTGTGAACCCAGCAAAGATTGTGAACAAATTTATGCACCTATGTTACAGCGCTATCGCAAAATGGCAGCGGCTTTGGCACAAAATTGAATTTACTTCAATAGATGTATGTAAAACATTCCCATTGGTAATTATTTTAAATAACAAACAATATCTAAATTTGTATAATTGTAACATTTTTAAAATACTAATTGTTCTTTAAATTTATATTTATATTTTATATATTAATGTACAAGTACATATTTTGGTACCGATTCTATAGTCAAAATATATTAAGATAAAACGTTTTCCACCAACTGTCATATTTTTTGTTTAACATTTCGTGAAATATTTCCGTGGGTGGGAAAATATTAAATCATAAATAACAACTATCCAAACTGTTTTCATAAATACGCACAAGCAGAAACAAATAAGAAAACAAAATATATATATAAACACCTGATATCATTACCCGTGATTTACCAGTAACAGTGAACTCAAAGGAGAAATGAATTAATGAATGAATTAATTATTTTAAAATTTGTTTTCTGTAAAGTCAACAATTTTGTATATGTTTTTTTTTTTTTTTTTTTTGTAAACAAGGGTGTTCTTAGCTAGGTGTACAGGACTAAACGTTTTATACCATAGCTGTCTCAATTATTTAACTGGTGAATATGAGTACTATCCTAATAGCGCAAGATTTAACTACACTATTTTAAATAATTTTAAACTATTTCTAATCAGTTATTTTGTGCCAATACATAGAAAAAAATAGCAAGGAAGGGCTAAGTTCGGGTGTAACCAAACATTTTATACTCTCGCAATTTGCAAGGATCAAAGGCGAGGAAATACTTTCAGGTGTTGGCAAAACGTTATATTAATAATTAAATGAGTTTCATTTGCGTAATGAATGCAAATGGATTCAATACACTTATTCGGAGAAATTGTGAATGAATTGCAATCATATTTGGTCATACGTTGTGTGTTCAAAAATAACGGGAATTTTCGTTTTTTGAAAAAAATATTTATTCACCCCTCTACATTAATGTTGTCCGTCATCAAAATAGTCTCCATTCGATATTATGCATTTATGCCAGCATTTCTTCCAATTGACGAAACACTTCTCAAACTCGATATTTTGGATAACCTTTAGCTCTTCTAGCGATGCGCTTTTAATGTCATTTATACTAGTAAAACGATGGCTCTTTAAGGTGCTCTATATTTTTTTTGTAATTTTTGTAATTTTTGGAAGTCTGGGGAATATGGGGCGGGGCATCGTTGGAGTATTGTTATTGGCAAAGAATTCACGAACAAGCAATGAGGTATGAGCAGAGCAGAAAGCCATGAATTGTTTTTCCACAAATCCGGCCGTTTTTTTTACGGATTGCTTCACGCAAACGGCATTGAACTTGTAGGTAGTCCTTATTGACCGTTTGACCTTGAGGCAAGAATTCACTATGAATTATGCCATTAAAGTCGAAGAACATTCTTGTTATTTTATGAACTATTTTTCTTTTTTTTATTCTAGAACCAAGGTCTAGACCGATTTCATTCATATTCATCGCTAAACCCTATTATTTTAAGAAAACACTTAATTTCTTTTAAAATATCACACATATTGACTTTTATAAACAGATGACGGTCAGTTAGAAAGTCGGAAATCACAATATTGGGTACATTGGAAGTAGGGGGAGGTCTGAGCAGATAACATTTACATTTGGCAATAAATTAAAGTATGCTCGAGAACATATTTCCAATAAACTTTCTTAAGATAGAAAGAATAAGATTCACTAGAATAACGATAATCATTATATAAGTATATGGGAGTTGGGGTGATTCATAGATCGATTTCACACATTTTCGCCGCCAAACTATAGTATATTCAATATTATACGTTCCTTTAATTTTGCTAAGATATGTTACATATTGACCGATATTCGCGGTATAAAGTCAAGCCGAATTTTGAAAATTTTCATATTTGGTATAGGGCGGCTAGGTGAAGTATTAACCCGATTTCATTATTACGAGGAAAATACGTAATGGATACGTTATTTTACTTGAAAAAATATTTTCCGATTATCACCATTTTTGGGCAGGAAATATCATATCTTGAGGGCACTATTTGTGTAAATTTCTATTCCGCCATCCTGATTGGTGCTTGAGTTATACAACGTAAAGTGAGTGTGAATCAGATTGAATTTAAAATTGTGTTATATGGGAAGTAGGCGTGGTTATTATCCGATTTCGTCCATTTTCACACACATGTAACATAAAGATATCAGTATAAAGCTATCCACCAAATTTGGTTGAAATTGATTAACTCGTTCCTGAGACATGGGATTTCACTGAAAAGTGGGCGGTGCCACTATCATTGTCAAATTTTGCACGGATTCTGATGTATTGCCTCCGTACCATATTTAATGTAAGATATTGTTCGTGACATGTTGCTTAAGCGAGTTAAGCGGGTGGGTGGGGTTATCCTCCCATCTGCTATACCAACCTTCTTATAGTGCCAAGGAACACGTGTTCCTATTACGAATCTATAATAGGGCAAGTATAGTAGCCCTTCGACAGAATTATACCAAGATTTACCTCACTAGTGGATATCGATTACCTACCACAGGCAATTGAGTCAGCCGCAGCCATTTCGTGTATATTATCAATTACTATCCACCCTTTGTTTAGTAGGTAGAAATGTCAAAATCAGGAATTTCCTTAAGAGCAGTTGCCTACACTATCGGGAATTTTGGAGTTTAAATACACTGAACTGAATATCTTTAAAGAAAATATTTGTTCTCTATTTTATTTATTTAGGGAGCGAAAAATTTTCTTAAAAAATCGTTGTTATCATGATTTCTTCAATTAATTTTTACTTTCACACTTTTTTTGTTGTGAAATATTTTTTAAGTATTTACATTGTCTATTGACGCATTAATATGATTAAATTAAAATTTATAATTGTAATAATTATGTCTAAATGTTGCATTCTTATAAATAAATTTTAAGTAAATAATTTATCAGATTCTTTAAAATTGCCAATAGTCAGCTTGAAAAATTAACTTTAATGCACAGAAGTTTAGTAATTTCACAACGAACATACAAATCTACTAAACGATTTTAGATTTTAATGAAACTCATTGTTTTCCATTTCTTTATGTTTCATTTTACGATTTCTATAAAAATTTCAGCAATGTTGTCAAATACTTTGAACAGTGTTTCACAGAGCCATAAATTTAAACTCAGGATTGTTATCTGCGTTTTCAAGTACCCTGGCTTCAGTAACCTTCCCTAAAAGTAAGATTTTATTATAGTATCTAATACAAGTGTACGGGGGTTGTTAGTTGTAGTTCGTAATAGCAAAAAAGAGTTTAGTTGTTCTGAATTTGAATTGCTTTAACTTCAATTTAACTGCGTCAAGTTGCAAGCTATTATAGGGGTATTAGTACACGTATTCCTTGGCTCCTGAAGAGCAGAGAGAAATAGATTTACAACTCTCATGTCACTGAAAATTGAAAGTGTAAGTCACCTACCCAACTTTGCCAGTTTACTGGATCGAAAAGATTTTACGTTTAGCAAGTATAAATATTGGAGCGGCCAGATTGAAATTCCACCAAAATAATGTATTAATAAACCCAACGATTACCCTCTTCCCGGCCAACCTACGCGAGGGGCGCAATCCGCATAAGTGCGGAATTAGTCGCGCCATGAAACGCTACAGCTACAGAATTTTAAATTTTAAATTTTTCATCTTATCTATATATATAAGTCAATATCTATAAGTTGTATATCAAGTTATAATAAATTTTATATGATCTTACTTTTAAGTGAAAATGATATAGTTAGTTATAATTTTTAATGCCGAAAAGTGAATCTGATAAATGAATGATGTGCAGGAATGAGAATTAAAATCATGACATAAGTGGCATAATGGTTCAATTTGTTCAAAACTTTATCTACGTGATTTTTACAATAGAACAAGAAAAGAACTACAAACTGATCCATTCATGAGTTTACGGGGTTTACTTACCCATAAACTCACAAGTCCGAATCTTAGTAACAGCCGCAGATGTCATTCACTCCTGAACAATCCCCGCATTGGGCGTAAAGGTCGACGGCGCCCCCGGCCGATTAAACCAAACCAACTTCCTAATAACCCGACCTGGTCTACGGACAGTGCTCAGAAATTTGCGGGGCCAACCATAGATTTATGCCTCATCGTAATCGAAAGAATATTATGCCAAGCATTTCCCTACAACAAGCGAGTGTAGGAAGATTTATGAGTTTTAAACGACTAGTGTATGGAGGAAGACATAATCTAGAATCCCACCGGAAATGGCCTAAGGCAAAAATTTAAAATTGTTTTTGGATTCTAATTTGTCAGAATGGATATGGTAACTAGGTTTCCATACCACAGAGCCATATTCTAATGTAGGCCTAACCAAAGTGGTAAAAAGAATTTTAGTTAAATTCTTTAGATCATTTGGATTTTAGAGGCTAACTTCGATAAATGGACAAATTTTTTTTTTTTATTTCTAAATCTCTAAAAAAATTTATTAAAAATTTAGTTAAATAAATTAGAAAGATTCGTGCTTTTAAACTTAAAAAAAAAACTCATTTACTTGTCGACTTTTCAAAATATTCATCATTGCGTCAACAGTATTCGGATCTAAACAAAAAATGTTATAATAATTACATTAATAAAGTAAAGACTAATATTGTACGTAATACAAAATTCTTTTATGGTTTAGGGTTTCGTTAATTCCAAACGCAAGATTTCTAAATTTCCGTCCGGGATGAAACACTAATCTATCATGTCATGTGACAATCACATTGTTTCCAACATGTTTGGCGAATTTTTGAAGGCATACAGTTCAATAGAAGAAAGGTGTCTGTTGCAAACAGACTTAAACAATTTGGTTACTTGGTGTGATAGAAATGCTATGCCACCTAATCTTAAAAAATGCAAGACAATGTGCTTTTCCGGTAGATCTGTGTTTACCTCTCACTATGTAATAAAATGCTGTAGTCTGGAGCAAGTATTTAACTGTTGATTTGGGAGTTATTATGGACCTTCACCTTAATTTTAGTCTTCATGCTAATGCAATGGTTTCGAAAGGTGTTCTTAATTTTGTTAAAAGATGATCTAAAGAATTTAACTAAGATTCTTTTTAGTTTTTGCCTTGAATTTCGAAATTGGGCTTATTGAAAACACTATTTTTATTATTATTATTAATTATAGTATATAACCTACTAAAAACAAAAAGTAACAAGTATGAAAGGGCTAAGTTCGGGAGTAACCAAACATTTCATACTCTCGCAATGTGCTTTCAGGTGCTGCCACAACTTTATATTAAAAAATGTTGCGGAAGAATTCAACATTCATTATCCGACGAGATTGTCAATAGATTGCAATCATATTTGGTATCTTATTAACTTATATTACAGGCTATAGACTCATGTACTTTCATCGCTATATTTTGCTTCATGTCCGAGATATTTATATTACAACCTACCAAATTAACTCTAATAAGATATATGCGATATAAACTCAACCAAAGTGGTTTAATTGAATATATTAGATATATGAAGAAACAGTAAACCAGAAAAAAAGAAATCATTGTATTAGGAATAAGCGGCTTAGGCCATGGTACCTGGACCGATTTCATTCATATTTAGCGCGAAACTGCATTATGTTTAAGATGGTGTTTAAGAAAACATATCCACTTAATTTCATTAAAATATCACACATATTGACACACACATTGACCATAAACGGTTTAAAGTCAGATGGAAAGTCGGGAATTCTTAAATCGGACATTTTTGGGATAGAGGAAGATCTGCACTGATCACATTAACTCTTTTCATTATTCAAGTATATTATATAAGTACATGTTTTTACGCAATTTTGTGAAGGTAACTCACACAGTGAACGACATATTCGGCATAAAGTCTGCTAGAATAGCGAAAATCATTATATGTAGTATACGGGAGCTGGGATAATTCGTTGACCGATTTCACACATTTTCGGCAGTAAACTATTGCATATCCGATATTACACGTTCACTTAATTTTGATACGATATCTTACATATTGACCGAAATATATAGTATAAGGTCTACCCAGAGGTTGAAAATCCTTATATTAGGTACATGGGGTATAGGGGAAGTGCTTACCCGATTTTATCCATTTTAAGGGCATGGACACACTGTCAGAGTGAGACCAGAAAGAGACGATCCCTAAATTTCAAAGAGATAACTCATATATTGACCGTTCTATATGGTATAAAGTCTACCGGAAGGTTGAAAATCCTTATAATAGTTATATGGGGGCTAGGGGAAGTATTTACCCGAGTTTGCAGATATTTACCGATACTTTCGATAAAAAGTCAAATAGAGGCACAGAGGTCCATATATTGGGTCTATTTTTATTTTTTTTATTCGTCTATTTTTACGCATAAGTTGACATATCCTGAAGGCAAAATTTGTACAAAGTTTGATTTTCATATCTAAATTGCTGCTCGATTTATGTGCTTTAAAGGGGAACGATCAGATGAAACTTAAAATTGTGTTATATGAGAAGTAGGCGTGGTTTTTATCCGATTTCGTCCATTTTCATAGCGTGACATAAGAATGCAGATATAATGTCGCGTACGAATTTTGCGCCAATTTTCTTGAAATCGGTTAAGGGGTTCTTGAGATATGAGATTTCTCCTAAAAGGGGGTGGTGCCACGCCCATCACCAGAACTTTACACGGACTCCTATGCAACCCTTCCGTATCATATTGTTTGCAAGATTTAATGTTTCTAACGTGTTCCTTCAGCGAGTTATCGCACATTTACTAGTTTTCAACATTACTTTTGTATGGGAGGTAGGCGTGGTTATTATACGATTTCACTCATTTTCTCAGTATATGAAGAGATACTAGAGAAACTTGGTCTTAGCGAGTTTGATTGACATAGCGTGAAGGGTTTCCGAGATATATTAAACATATTGGGAGGTGGGGCCATGCCCACTTTTACAAAAAATTTTGCCGATGATCCAATTATTTACATCTGCAATAACAACCGTCTTACGGTGACAAAGAACACGTGTACCAAGTCTTATCAAAATATCTTAATTTTTACTCGAGTTATCGCTTGCACGGACGGACGGACAGATAGTCACTCGGATTTCAACTCGTTTTTTCATCCTGATCATTTATGTATATATATATATATATATATTATGTCTATATCTAATTCGTTTAGTTCTAGGTGTTACACACAACCGTCAGGTGAACAAAAGTAATATACTCTGTAGCAACATGTTGCGAGAGTATAAAAATGTGGGCATTAACAACGCTTTCCACATATTTCAATGTTGAATAATATTTTTTGGGCAAACGTTTATGATATATGCTTTAAGGGGTTAAAGTCGGATCTTCCATAAAAATACGGAAGGGCTAAGGTGTAACCGAACATATCATACTCTCACAATTTATGAGTCTCAAAGGTGGTAAATTACTTTTATGTTTTGGCGAAACTTAGAAGACTCATTTAGTTTTATTACTTCTTTTAAATCGTATCCGCGATATTTATATCAAAGTCGAGCTAATTAACACAAATGAGATATATGTGATATAAACTCAGTAGAAACTCATATATTAGGTATATTATTAATAGGTAAACTAGAAGATCGGAAATCATTATATTAGGAATATGGGTTTTGAACCATGGTCTAGACTAACTGCATTCATATTCAGTACTAAATAACACGAATTTTAGGAAAACGTGTTTACTTAATAGTAAACCTAACGATTACCCTCCCGCCCAACTGACGCGAGGTATGAAATCCATATACATGCGCAATTAGCCGAGTCATGAAAGCGAAGAGAGTTTTTTAAACGTCGAAATCTAAAACTGTTCATCTACGGAAACAAACTTCAACAGCTAATATTTAAAATTATGTTATAATAAATGTTTTATGATCTTATTTATTAAGAGCAAATAATATAGTTATTTTAATGCTGAAAACTGAGTCTGACAAATTATGTGTGAAGGAATGAGAATTAATCATGAATCATATGCGAGATATGCGGCGAAACCGTTCGTTTAGTTCCAAATTTAATGTACATGATTTTAACACTAAAGGTTTAAACAACCTCAATAAGCGACCCGAGATGTTAAATTTAACTTCAGACAAGAGAAAAGAACTACAAACTGATCTATTCAGGAGTTTCACGAAGAATATTGTGCCAAGCATTTCCCTACAACTAGCGAGTGTATGTAGATTAACAAGTTTTAAACGACCAGTGTATGGAGTGAATCCCATCGGAAATGCCCTAAAGCAAAAAGTAAAAATTGTTTTTGAATTTTAATTTGTCAGAATGGATTTAGTAACTAGGGTTCCATACCGCAGAACCATATTCCAATATAGGCCTAACCAAAGTGGTAAAAAGAATATTAGTAGAATTCTTTAGATCATCTTTTAATAAAATTAAGAACACCTTTCGAAACCGTTTTATTAACATGAAGACTAAAATTACGGTGAAGGTCCATAGTAACTACCAAATCAACAAAGTTAAACACTTGCTCTAGTTTATAGCTTTTTATTACATACGGAGAGGGGAACACAGATCTACGGGAAAAGCACATCGTCTTGGATTTTCTAATATTCAGTAGCATATCATTTCTATCACACCAAGTAACCAAATTGTTGAAGTCTGTTTGCAACAGACACCTTTCATAATTGAATTATATCATTTAAAAAGTTTTACATCGTCGGCATATAAGACAAATTTTTAGTTCTCTATTACAGAATTTTAAATTTTGAAGATCTATTATTGAGATAAGGAGATACCCACTGAAGAAATCTTGGTTCAAAACCAAGATATGTATATGTATACATAACATCAGTATACTTATTCTCCCTAAAACCCTCTGATACATGGATCACAAATGCAAGTAAATTTGTTAGTGTAGATTTCCCTTTACAAAATCAGCGCTGAGAACATGAATATAATGGAGAAATCAAAAAAAATATTTGATGTGAAAAAAGCTTCAAAAGATTTAGGTATTGTCAATATTTTTGGAATTCCTTTATAGTTTTTATTGAAGTAATTATTATAAATATTTTTGTTTAGATCCGAATACTGTTGACAAAATGCTGAATATTTTGAATAATTGAAAAGTAAATCAGTTTTTTTTTTAAGTTTAAAAGTACGAGTTTTTCTAATTTTTATTTTATGTAACTCTTTAGAGAATCACGGGCTGGTGCTCTTTCTTTTAGTAACAATGAGTTTAGGAGCACACTTTTCAAATAAATTTACAATAGTTTTAATGAAATGTGAGACACTAATTCACTATTTCCATTGTAGTCTGGCCACGTTAACTTCAGATTTTTAAAGTTAGCTTTCGCAAAGTTAAACCTTGTACTCGGTAGCTACAATTGGATGACTATTATCAAGTAAATTTGTTCTGATTTCGACCGTCATTTCCAACTCACGATGATAGGAATCCTCTGGCAGCACAATAGGATCAGACATTTGAAGCATTATCAACGTACACTAAGTCTAATAACTTACCGAAATAGTTCGGAATTTAATTAATTTGGTTAAGGCCCAATTTAGACATTTTTTCTAAATGCCCATTGAAGTATAACCGAGTGCAAACGGTATAATGCAATTATCGATAACTTTCCAAGAGACGTATGGTAAAATGAAATCACCCAGAACAATTATGGAATCAGAATTATTTACCATTGAAATAACACTATTTATAAAAGAAGTATGCTGCATGTATATAAATAAGTCTGATTGGGGAAGTATATATGATAATGTTAGGTAAATGTAGTAAATGTTAATAGAAATCCTAGTGTGTTTAAATTCAAATGAGTCCGTATTAGGAACAAGAACTCCTTCTGATGAAATAGAAGAGTGAATTGCAAATAGAACACGGATTCTATTCATTCGATCACATCTGACTATTTGAAACCCGCTCCTTAATATCTCATTATCATAAATGTAAGGCTTTAGCTATGATTCCGTAAAATCAATTAAGTTAAAACTATAACTAGTACTTTTTAAATATAATTCAGTTAATTTTGTATTAAGACATTTTGATAATAAATACTAAGCGAAGTTGGATCATTTATTTTTTTATTTCAGTGCCCTTTCAGGTATTTTAGCTACATTTCCTTTAGTAAGCTTACCACGTTTATGTTCAAATTCACGAACAAATGCCCTGGATGGCCAGAATGCGCTATCAAGAAGCACTTAAAAGTTTTCGAGAGATATATCGATTTTAAAAGATGATATGTTTCTCTCACAATTAAAGTGAAACTTTCGAATTTGATTATCATAAATTTTTAACTCGAAATGTAAAACTTTATGTCACCAACTGATGTATACTTGCCGAATCAAGAAATATGTACCAAATTTTTGGGCGGTATTGCAAGAAATTTTTAAAGGAAGCAACTGAGTGTTTAAGGAAATTAATTTTAATGTTTTGATTCTTAATAACTTTAGGTACAGCTTTAGAGGAAGTAAGCTCTTTACACGTAGTAGGCTTCTCACCTTGAGGGCACGGCGAAGAAAGATTGATAAGAACAATGTTCGGAGGAGTAACACTCTTCTGAACAGAGGAACTGGTTGACTTTTCATCGGTCGGACCTGGAAACTGTAAGTAATTAAATGATTAACATATATTGTAATGGTAAGGAAACAAAAATAAATAAAAATTACAATTAAAAATAGTAATTATTATTCTAAGTTCAAAACCGAACAGTATTAGAGAAAATATAGTGAACAGTTTTAAATGCACTGAGACATTCAAAAGACAAGATGCAACAAAGCTGTGAATAAAGGTAGAAAACGAAATAAATAAATAGAAAAAGAGAAAATAAAACCGAAACAAAGAGTGTGCGCACTGACACATTGCAGTGTTTAGAATGACTCGGAACAGATTTAAAAAATGATTAATGTACACTTTGAATAAAAGCACGGCAATGTAGTATTAAAAACACTAATACTTAGCTCACAAGCGAATTACAAAAAAAAAAAAAAAATAAAATTATTTAAATTGAATAAAAAAATCATATTTTTGTAATAAAATGCACAAAAGCACAGAGCCAAAAATTTTAGAACTTTACAGCTAGAAGTGTTACCAGACTCTAACAGAGACATTTGTGACCATCGGGAAAGATCACAAATGAAAATGTAAAATAATAGAAGGAAAAGAAAACGCGTAATTTGAATGCATTTGAAGTAATGTTTTGTAAATTGCGGCTTCAGGGTATTTATTTTGAATTGAAAATTATAAGAAACATTTATTAATCGAAAGTTAACAAGTTTAATTCATTTTGTATATTATTGAAAGTTCAAAATTCTATTGTTTTAATGTGCCGTAGAATCACAAAAAAAGGATTTAAATAATAACTCTATATATTAAACGGTCAATATATAATAATTTTTAATCGTAATAAATGTTGGTTGTTTTAATTTAAATTACCAAAAATTGGTGTTTTGTCTGATCTGGCAACGGTGCAAACTTTTTTAAAAATTTAAATTTTTGAGGCATTCTCATACTGGGGTAAGTTGGGTATCCCTTTATCACTACTGAGGAGGTTGGTATTACAGACGGGCAAAATCGGATAATTGCCGCGCCTACAAAATGCCGTTAATGGAACAACTATAACATGGTCACAAACTATGCTACAAAACCTAAAATTGCTATCCAGAATCACAGCGAGGAAGACATCTGTGCTTTAAAATTTTTGGGTTTAATGCTCATACACATGCCTATTAAATTACATAAACATTCCTTTATGGAACCATAATACATACATTTTAGTTCCAACGCGAATTATTCATGACATCATGAAAATACCCGCTCGCAAAAGTCTGTGTACAGCAGCACAAGAACAGCAATTTGCAGCTACCGTTGGTTTAACTTTTCTGCTCAATCACTTGTGCGACTTTAGAATAACAATTTTATTGTGTTTCAAGTAATTAAAGAAGTAAGAGCTCTTTAAACCAGACATCGAAAAAATTGTAAGCCGAACTCGTTCATCGCTATAATGGGTGATAAAAAATTACGTGTGAACTGGATCCTAAAGGTATTCTAAAAGGGATCCAACTGGTATTCTAAAGTTATTTCCGACGATACAGTTCGAAGAATTTGGAAAAAGGTGGGTATGATAGCCGAATAGTCCATAAGAAACAATATATCTCGGAAGTAAATAAGCAGAAGCGCATGGATTTCGTAAAATATGTTTCAAAACAACCAGAATTTTGGAATCGTGTTATTTTTATGGATGAGAGCTAATAAGGAGAAAGACGTGAATGAAATGAATGACGAATGAAAAAGAAAATTTGGTACTATGTGTAAAACATGGTGGAAGCGGTGTTATGTTTTAGGGTCAAACACGCCATAACATGAGGAAGTATGCTTAAGGATATTATAGCGCAGGAAACTTACCTCAAAGGATACAGCGAAACTCGGATTCAATGCCCAGACGTCTTCTCCATGTACTAAAGAGAAAAGGATATCCCGCTAGATATTAGTAAATCGCATGACATTATTTTCTTTATTAACGCCGTTCTGTAACACTCATGCAGTCTCGCAACATGTTGCAAGAGTATAATGGTTTTGTTCTCCTTCGGTTGTTTGTAACACCTTAAACTAATCGAGACAGATATAGAGTTATGTATAACCTTTCGGACCGTCTGTCCGTCAAATTAAGATAACTTGAGAGGGAAGGTTGGTATTACAGATGGGTGTAATCGGATAACTGTCACGCCCACAAAATAACGTTATTCGAAAGCTTCTAGTGTTATGACTAGGGGCAAATCAAGATACAAACATTTAATTTGCTGCATGGAATCGCAGTGGGGAGGGGCATCTGCAGTTAAAAATTTTTGAAAAAGTGGGAGTGGCCCCGCCTCCTCAATAGGTTTAATATACATATCTCATAAACCACTAAATCTATTTTAACCAAATTTGCTCAGGATAAGTCTTTCGCATACAAAGGTTACGTTGAAGACTACTAAAAGTGCGTTAACTCGCTGAAGAAACGCAAAATTGGAATTCAACTTCGCCTACTCCTAACGCAACACAATTTTAAATTTCATCTGATTATTTCACTTTACAATATATAAATCAAACATTGGAATAAAACTTTATACAAATAGTGCCTTGCAGGTATGCCATCTCATGTGTAAAAATAATCGAAAACGGTCTATAACTTTTCAAGCCCTAGATACTCAATATATGGACCTCACTACCTATGACTGACTTTATACCGAAAATATCGGTCTCTCTGTGAGAATGAAATGCAAGAAGTATATTTTCCTGATAATAATGTGCCCTTCTTTCAAAAATAAGAAAAATCGCCTATCCCCTATGCCCCATATACCTAATATAAAGATTTTCGAACCTCTGGTTGACTTTACATCGTATACGAGCTGTGTTCAAGAACTAACGGGAATTTTCGGTAAAAAAAAGTTATTCATTCGTCTACATTAATGTTATCGCCTTCAAAATAGTCTCCATTCGATATTATGCATTTATGCCAGCATTTCTTCCAATTGTTTATTATCAAACTCGATTTTTGGGATAGGCTTTAGCTCTTTCAGCGATGCGCTTTTAATGTCATTTATACTTGTAAAACGACGGTCCTTTAAGGTTTTCTTTATTTTTGGAAATAGGAAAAAGTCAGGCGGAGCCATGTTTGGCAAATATGGACTCTGGGGCATCGTTACAGTATTGTTTTTGGTCAAGAATTCACGAAGAAGCAACGAAGTGTGAGCAGAAATGAGCAAAAGTGAGTAAAAGCCATGTATCTTTCTGTAAGTGTGCCCGCGTGCTTAAAATGGATAAAATCGCGTAAATACTTCAGGGGGCTATATCTAATATAAGGATTTTCAACCTCCCGTTAAACTTTATACCATATATAACGGTCAATCTAAGAGGTATCTTACTGAACGTCAGATAACGTATAATAGTAGATATACCACAGTTTAAAACCGAAAGTATATGAAATCAGTCAGCGAATTACCGTAGCTCCCATATACATACTACATATAATGATTTTCGTTAATCTAGCAGACTTTGTCCGGAATATGTTGATCAGTGTTTAAGTTATCTTCATAAAATTGTCTAAAAATATGTTCTCTAATGTACTTGAGTAATGCCAAAAGTTAATGCAATCTGTCCAAACCTTCCCCTAGCCCAAATTTCCCCTTATCCATAAAATGATGATTTCCGATTCTCTGGTTGACTTTTTCCTCAATAACTAATATATTTAATTAAGCCACTTTGGTTGAGTATATCGCATATATATTATTAGCATTAATTTGGAAGATTTTAATATAAATATCTAGAACGCAAAGCAAAATATAGTAATGAAAGTATGTGAGTCTATGACATGTAATATAAATGAATAAGATACCAGATATGATTATAATCCAATCACAATTTGATCGAATAATGAATGTAGAATTCTCATTGAATTTATAATTTATTAATTATAATTAATTAAATAATTATTTAATTTATATATTTGTTTCTTATTAAGGTATCACGCGTAGTATATTTAGAGCTTTAGAGAAGTTCAGTAGAATTTTTTCAGTGAAACACGGCACCTTTTTTAAGTAATATTTTATTTAATTTTGTGTTGCTAAAATATTGCTTAATTCTATAATTTTAAGAAACTTATTTTTTACGCCCACCACGCTCTTTGATTTGTAGATGTATAGTGGCGCCACTAAGTAGATTATAGAACGCCATAGTATTACTATCCTTGAAGAACATTCCCTGAAATGAAAGACGAATGTTTAAAATAACAAATACATTTTATTGTTAATATTAACTACCAAAAAGAAATTTGATTAATCACAATAAAATTAAACGTACAACACGTTTTCACCATTTCACCAATTTTGAATAATTTACTTCTTTTCAGACTATATTTTCTGTTTATTCAAGTTTCGAGTTTTTGCTTGAAAAAGCTCGTTATTCTGTTCATTATTGATACCTATTTCAATAGGTGGCATTCAGGGTCCCAGGAGCATAAAAAATAGGAAATAATAGGGATAAAAAAGGATTTGGTCTTTAGGATACTAAATATTTTACTTTCGTATTTCGAATTTTTCGTTTTTTGAAAAGAATATTTATTCATTCGTCTACATTAATGTTTCCGCCTTCAAAATAGTCTCGATATTATACACTTATGCCAGCGCTTTTTCAAATCGTCGAAACACTTCTCAAACTTGATTTTTGGGATAGCTTTTAGCTCTCTCAGCGATCTTTATTTCGCTTTATTTTTGGAAATAGGAAAACATCACACTGAGCCATGTCTGGCGAATATGGAGGCTGAGGCATCATTAGAGCATATTTTTTTGGCCATGAATTTACGAACGAACAACGAAGTGGGAGCAGCACCATGTGAGCAGAGAAGAAAGCCGTGAATTGTTTTTCCACAAATCCGGGCGTTTTTTTCGGATTGTTTCACGCAAACGGCGTTGAACTTCTAGGTAGTACTCCTTATTGACCGTTTGATCTTGAGGCAAAAATTCATGATGCACTCTGCCATTAGCGTCGAAGAACAATCCTATTATTTTCTGAACATACCTCGTATAACATTTTTATGCTTAATTAAATATTTGACTTGGACTTCACCAACTAATATTTTAGAATAGCATATTTCTGGCTTTGTTTATTAAAAATCATATATCGGTCTAATTGAAGGAACTGGAATGCTCTACAAATTTACAAATTATGTACAAACACCTCCGCTACAATCGAATGCAGTTCTGGTAAACAAAGTTGGATCTAGACATCAGAATACACAATTAAGCAATTTTATTCAGGTGTTAATCTAAAAGATATTATTTACCTTTTATAAGCCCTTAAATAACCCTTAAATGTGAAAATGCAAGTATACTCAATGTCATGATACTAAAATCGACGTCGAGCAGACATGTTCAAGTAGTTGTAGCCCTTAAAAATTTACATTCGTTAATATATCTTACATAATCACCTATGCTGTTGTTGTTGTTGCAACGATTATCCAGACCCTGTTTGTGGGCAAGCGCAAAATTAATTGTCCTCGAAATCACAACTAGGACGCGAGCTATTTCGAAGGAGTCGGATGGGGAATAGGGTGTTAAGTGAGTTGGTTTCAAGGGGAATGCAAAGAGGTGGTTAGAGTCATGCGGGGACTGGTTGCGTACTGGACAAAAATTAGGTATGTCGGGGCCAATTCTGGATAAGTAGAAATTTAACCTGCTACAGTATCCAGAAGGAAGTTGCGCAATGGTCACTCTAGTTTCACAGTACGCAATACGAGCTCTTGTCCTGCGATGGGTGGTGGTTAGACTCCGAGGACGCCATTCACTAGGAGGGAGTTAATGAAAGCGTTAATAGCTTCTGGTCACAGATCCCCTGTGTATTGGGGCTGTGTAGTTTATGACCGGCCGGCTGGTTACCTTGTAAGTTGTCAGCAGCGTTTCTTTGTCTTTGCCCCAAGTGCTGCCGGCTAGCGACTTGAGGATCTTGTTCCGGCTCTGTACTTTGATAATAATCGCGGACGTATGCGGAGTGAAGGAGTGCAGACTATAAAGCATAACACTTAATATTTTTGGGTTGTTCACAGTTGGAATTTTGATATCATCGACAAAGATGTTGTGATCTAGTCTGTACTCCTTCGTCCCGTTTGTGAATATGGTCGCCGCAGATTTGGGAGGGGAGAGTGTTAGGCTCCGCGCAGTGAAGAAGCGAGAAAGGTCGTGGAGATAGGATAGTTGGAGATAGAAAGGTCATTCACTTTCACACACATGTCATCGATTCCATTAGCTGGTGTCAAAATTGTGCAATCGTCAGCGTATGAAGTAACGGAGACTCCCTCTGGTAGTTGAGGAAGTTTCGAGATATAGTAATTAAACCATAATGGGGAGAGGACACCAATAGGCGGAACATCTTGTTTGATTTTTCATAGTTTGGAATGTTGACCTAGAAATAGTACGGTCGACTGACCACCGCTCAGATAGTTCATGGTCTATCTCTTCAGCCCTGGACTTTTGACAAGTCCAACGCTACTATGACGGTCCTCTCATAGAGTGGTTTTTGATTAAGACCACGAGTTATCTGGGCGTTTATGACGCTAAGTGAGGTAAGGGTGTAGTATAAATTGTCGGCTAAAATAGCTCACCCACTTCTTCGTGTTCGAGGCACGATTGTCAAATTGAATTTCAACTTGGTCATCGTGTCTCCTCGGGTTGGACAGGGATTTGACAGTACTCCAAAATACCGGCGTAGATATTACAAGACTTCAGGTGTTCTACCATTTTGCCCGCTTATGTTGATTTATCAGTTGTCGAATCTCCAAATCTAGATCCCTTATGCGGGGATCACAGGGACCAACCTGGTTTAAGGTGTCGCGCTCGTTTGCTAGAACTGCCGCTTCGCCAGGCTATGCTATTTATCAGACTACCGCTAGCGATTGTAATATCAGGCGAGCAATTACAAGTGCCCAAAATTCTGGTGGGGGCTTCGTCGTTCGTTGTGCAGAATGTCAAATCGTCTATCTGTTCCGCCAGCTCCTTCCTTCTACGCTCGTTTGACAGGTTGGAATGCTAAAGATCATGGTGCGCGTTAATGTCGCTCACTTATGTTCGGGTGGTATCCTGTAGGGCAACATGTAACAGGGGGGATGTATATATTATATATTTCTAGTTCGTCATCGTCTGACCGGATAGCTCTGCCCTGATATTCTAGGTAGTATCCCTGCATTCGATTTCTCCATCGTTGACACGATATCGTACTGCGTTGTATAAAAGGAAGGTTACGCCACCACCATTATCTCACTAGGGACCTTTACGTATAACGTTGAAATCACACCTAAGATCTAAGCGGCTGTTTAACTTGGTTTCTTGGACCGCATTAACAATATGCATTTCCGGCTCATAAAATCAACTACCTCCTCGTTCTTACTCGAGAGCCCGTTGTAGTTAGTTGTAAAATTATCGCGCGTGAATCAGGAATTGCTAGTGGTTCTCGCACGGGGATTGGAACGGGAAGAAGGTTGAGAGTGGAGTTGGTCAGAATGGGAGTCATGCTGCCTAGTTGAGCTCCAGAGGCAGTTGAGGTCCTTTGATGGCTACTTGCACGGCCGTAGGGGCAAGAGTCGCAGTGGTGCGTTGGCAAAACGGGGCCACAAAACTTGTGGTCCACTCCCTGTGTATCTTAAGGCCTGGACAGGTAAGCAGATGATTGAAAATCGTTGTATCTGATATGTGGTGTTAGGGTAACGCATAGACCGATTTCATTAATTCACATTATGTTAAGTCTAATTTCATATGTGAGATAATTGACTGATAAAAAGTAAACCAAAGGGACGGATATCCTGATATTCGGTATATGAGAGCATTCAAAATAGCAAATTGTGGGAAGTAGGAAAAGTTGTGTATTATTTTTTAAACAATACTATTATAAGAGAATTGGGCATTGTATTTACTCGAGTTTCACTATTTTCTATTTATAATGTTTCTAAGTTTTGCTGGTATAAAGTGGCCTCCAGGAGAGTGGAATTTTATTTTGCCTTATGTTAGTTATACTTTCAAATATTTATGACATATAATAGAAATCATGTGATAAGAAGATAACGCTGCCATTAAATTTTACAATTCCCAAAAGTATGATATAATTTATTGAAAAAGAAAATAAGTACAATTGCGTTAAAAAATATATGATATAAGCCTTTTATTTGCTTTTGAATATTTTAATCCTTCAATGACCCTAAACAAAATGGCTCACATGAGAAATTGAAGGGCTCTATAAAAATATATTCTATCTCAGCTACTAAATTCTACTTTAACCCAGCTATGATCAACGTTAACGTTATAATTTAGGGTTTTGGGCACGCTACATTGATACTTCGGCAGCCGAAAAGCTTAAAACTACTTTATAATTTTTATGAGGTAAGAGTTAGTTGATAGCATAGTAGAATTGTTCTACTAACGGTTGTTTGTAACACATAAAATCGAGATAGATATGGAGTTACTACATATATATATATAAATGATAAGGATGACGAGATGACTTGAATTCCGGGTGACTGTCTGCCCGTCCGTCCATTCGGGGAAGTGATAACTTGCATAAAAATTGATAGAACTTGATGATATTTGGTACACGTGTTCTTAGTACCAATAGGAAGGTTGATGTTGCAGATTGGTGTAATCGGACCACTTCCACGGCCACAAAATGATGGCCGTGTTATTCGAAAACCTATAGTGCTATAACTAAGCAATAAAATAAGATACAAACGTTTAATTTGCACAGGGAATTGCAGTGGAGAGGAGCATTTGTAGTTTACTATTTTTAAAAAGTGATAGTGGCTCCTCCCCCTCAATAGGTTTAATACACATATCTCACAAAACAACTAAATCTATATTAACCGAACTGACACGAAGTGAAATATACTAATTAAAGTACGTAGAATCACGAATAAGTTAGTATATAGACTATAGAATTCTTAAGCAACATTTTTGTACCCTCGGAACACGTTGCAACAATGGATAATAGTTTTGTTCACTTAACGGTTGTTTGTGTCACCTAATACTAATCGAGATAGATATAGAGTTAAACATATATAAATGATCAGCTTGACGAGACAAGTTGAATTTCGAATGACTCTCTATTCGTCCGTCTGCACAGGTAAGTGATAACTTGAGCAAAAATTTAAATATCTTAATAAAATTTGGTACATATGTTCCTTGACACTCAGAGGAGATTGGTATTGTAGACGGCCGTAATCGGATCAGTGTCTAGCCCACAAAATGCCGATATACAAAACTTTATAAAATGCTATAACTAAACTCCCACTTAAGATATAAAACTTAAAATTGGTACATGGAATCGCTGTAGGGAGGGGCATATGCGGGTTGAAAATTTTTGAAAAGGGATATGGCCCTGCCACCTAATAGGTTCGATGTACATATCTCACAAACCATTACAATTATATCAACCAAATTTACTGAGAACAAATTCCACCGTCATCTCCTTAGATGGTGCGAAAATGGGCGAAATCGGATCAAAACCACGCCCACCCCTATATAATGGATAGATTGAAAGCTTCTGAAAGCGCGTTAAATCAATGAAGAAACATACCAGAAGCATTGAATTTCACAGCCATGATGGTGGCTTCAAGGTAATTGATATAAAAATCTACCTATAACTGGCTGGTTCAATAACTATATCCGTGCGGTTTGTCAAGAGATGTCGTAACTTGATTATTATTCCATGTTCCCATATTCTGAACATGTGTTGGAAAGCTACTGTCCTTGTACGTTTTTCTCCAGTATATGTCATTCATTTGAAGAGTAAACAACAATACTTCTTTTCACTCAAATATGTCGAACTTTGTGCCTGAAAAAGTGTTTTTGCGGACAGTTCTTATTCATTATTTTAATATGAAGAAAACCTCAACCGAAAGTGATCGTATTTTTGTGGAAGTTTATAGTGAACGTGTTGTATCTAAGCGAACGTACCAAAGGTGGTTTGCATGATTTAAAAGTGGTGATTATGGTTTGGAAGACGGAGAGCGTCCTAGGCGGCCAAAAGAGTTCGAAGATGAGGAATTCGAAGCATTACTCTATGACGAATGTTGTCAAATACAAGAAGAGCTCGCAGAATCTTTGGGCTCATTCAAGCAGCGATTGTAAAACGTTTAAAAGCAACCGGATACATTCAAAAGTAAGGATATTGGGTACCATATGAATTGAAGTCAAGAGATGATCTTGCATGTCAGAAATCTTGCTTGAACGCTCCAAAAAAAAAAATCGTTTTTGCATCAGATTGTGACTGGTCATGAAAAAAGGATTCATTACGACAACTCTAAATGCAAAAATGCAAATGCGAAGCCTGGTCAACCGCTAAATCAACGGCAAAGCCGAATATATATGACACCAAAGTAATGTTCTGTATTTCGTGGGATCAGAAGTTCGTGCTGTATTATAAGCTTCTAAACCCGGATGAAACCATTAATGGGGAACACTACCAACAACAATTCACTCAAATTGAAGCGAGAGATTGTCGAAAAAAGCCCGAAGTTTGCGACTGAATACGAGGCAAAAATATTCCATCATGACAACGCTTGTCCTTATTATGCAAGGCGGGTTAAAAAATATTTGGAAAACAGCAAGTGGAAAGTTTTGCCTCACCCGCCCTATAACCGGTTTCTGTTTAGTTCCGGTCGGCCCAGAGCGCCCTCACTGGAATACGGTTCATATCAGAATAGGGTATCAAAAATGGACTTGATATATATACTCTTAGTCACCAAGCCGGCACAGTCCTTTTGCGATGGAACCCACAAGTTGCCAGAAAGATGGGAAAATGTTTTAGCTTTAAATGAGCAATAATTTGAATAAAACTGTTTTTTTTTAAATAAATGTTCAAATTATGAAAAAAAAGCACGAATTTAGTTATTCTCAATATATTGGTCAATCTGCTATCTTAATAAAATTCAAACAACGTCTTTTGCTTATTATATTGTGTTCTGATACCAAAAATTGATAAGATTGGATTAATAATTCTCCTAGCCCCCTATAGGTAA
This sequence comes from Bactrocera minax, assembly GCA_021498325.1. Lineage (NCBI taxonomy): Eukaryota > Metazoa > Arthropoda > Insecta > Diptera > Tephritidae > Bactrocera > Bactrocera minax. The sequence continues at coordinate 407,745 of JAKEEE010000110.1, read as the reverse complement.
TATGATAATTTTAAAAATTCCGTTTGACTTTATACCGTGCATATCGGTAAATATGTAATATATCTTAATAAAATTCAAACAACGTCTTCTCCTGGTAATAATGTTTTCTGATGCCAAAATTTGATAAGATCGGGCCAATACAAAACTACGTAAAAATATTTCGAATAATATTGTCAATCTTCACAAAAAATTATGGCTGTTGTACTTTCCCACAGCACTAATATCATGAATATAGATGATTTTCCTTAGTTATATTGACTTTGAGTAAATGACCTAAAGCAAAAGTTAATATGATGCCAAATGCGACTGCAATCCATTCACAACCGCGTCGAATAACAAATGGTGAATCCATTTGCAACATTTTCATACTCTAATCAGATAACTAAGACCACTTCCCTTACAAAGATTATGCCGAAAAGTCCTCATAGTGCGTTACAGCGCTGAAGAAACACGGCAGAAACATAAAATTTTACAGAAAATGTGGCACGGAAGAGCTGCATAGGAATACATGTAAAGTTTTGACAATCGGCGTGTCACCGCCCACTTATAGGGGAAATTTCATATCTCGAGAATGACTTAACCAATTTCAACAAAATTTGGCACGACATTATATTCACATCCTTGTGTCGCTTCGTGAAAATGGAAGAAGTTGGATAACAACCGCCCCTACTTCTCATATAACACAATTTTAAGTTTCATCTGATTCTTTCAATTTAAAGTATATAAGTCAAGCAGCAATTAAGATATTAGAATGAAACATTGTACAAATAGTGCCTTCAAGATATGCGATCTCATGCGCAAAAATAGTTGAAATCGGCGTATTAGTTTTCCAGCCCACCTATACTCAAAGTAGGAATCACAGTGTCTATGGCTGACTTTATACCGAAAATATCGGTAAATGAATAAGGCATCGTAATGACATTCTAGGATTATCTTTCGATGATAATAATGTGCTCTTGTGTTAAAAATGGAGAAAATCGGGGAAATGCTTCCCTTAGACCCCATATACATAACATAACGTTTTCCGGTAGACTTTATACTATTTATTTCGGTCAATATACGAGGTGGGTTCAAAAAACAGGAATTTCGTTTTTTGAAAAAAATGTTTATTCATTCGTTGTCACCTTCAAAATACCTTCACCTTCACCTTCATTCTCAAACTCGATTTTTGGGATAGCCTTTAGCTCTTTCAGCGATGCTCTTTTAATGTCATTTATACTTGTAAAACGACGGTCCTTTAAGGTTTTCTTTATTTCTGGAAATAGGAAAAAGTCACACAAAGCCATGTCTGGCGAATATGGAGGCTGACCAAAAGCCTAAAAAAAATGAGCAAAAGCCATGAATGGATTTTCCACAAGTCCGGGCGTTTTTTCGGATTGTTTCACGCAAACGGCGTTGAACTTGTAGGTAGTACTCCTTATTGGCCGTTTAACTTTGAGGGAAGAATTCATGATGCACTATGCCATTAAAGTCGAAGAACACAGTCGGAGAACACTCCCGTTATTTTTTGAACACACCAAGTATGAGATATCTCTGTGAAATTCAGCGAGCGTTTCTTCCTGATAACAGTGTGTCCGTGTGCTTAAAATGGATGAAATCGGGTAAACACTTCCCCTATATACTGCTGTATACTGTATATTCCGGCCAACATGTAAGATATCTTAGCAAAATTAAGTGAATGTATAATATTGGATATATCATACTTTAACGCCGAAGATGTGTGGAATCGATCAACGAATTACATCAGTTCCCATATACTACATATAATAATTTTCGCTATCTATCGCTATCTAGCAGACTTTATTAAGCCTAATAAAGCTTAATAAATTGGACTATATATACAATATATACTATATATATAATATGTACTATATATATAATATATACTATATACTATATACTAGATATATGCTATATACTATATCCTATATACTATATACTACATACTATATTTCTAATATAGTTATTTCCGTTTCTCTGGTTGACTTTTATATACCTAATACGTAAACCGTATATACCTAATATTTTTAATTAAGCAAATTTGGTTGAGTTTATATCGCATATATCTCATATGAGTTAATACAGAAGGTAGATTTTAATATTAATATCTTGGACACGAAGTAAAATATAGCAATGAAAGTACATAGGTCTATTACATGTGCTATTAGTTAATAAGACACCAAATATGATTATAATCTATTCACAGACAGCAAGTTAGCACCATAGCAGTTTCAATTAACCAAATATAGTTTTTATCTTCTTGTAATAAAGTATAATTATTTTATACTGAAATGCGTCGTGGAAAGAGCCTTATTGTGGATTTATTAAAAGATCTCGCGAATTATGAGAGCGCGTTGCAGTGAGCGACTAAAAACAATTACACCCAATCTTACACAGCTTTTCATTTACGAAAAAACACTTAAGAATTTAGAGAGAAAAAAAAAAAAAATCGGAGGTGGTTCAATTCAAATATCAGTCGGTTCTACAGTATCGGAATTGACTCAGATTTTCACATCCGGCCAAGGGCTGTTATTTCGAGTATCCCACCCTGTTTGGATCGGTAAGTAGAATTAAATAAAATTCTTCCCGTTGAAGACGAAGAACCCGACTACTTCAATTTAATTGGTAATGAAGCTGGTAATTGCGGGCATCAACATACAAAAAGTCACAAGAGTAATTTGCCCAATCTCACTATAATTGAAAATTGTTGGGGAATTATTTATTTTTAATAATTTTTTTTCAGTAGAAATAAATAATACATAAAATAGCTCAACGAAATTTGTAATATCATTTTATTTTTTTTTTAATTTGAGACTATAAATGTAGTTTTATTTGAAATTTTTTAAACTAATTTAGATATATTTGCAATAAATTTATAAAGAATACTGGTAAAAAAAATTAATAAGAATCCTATTAAATAAATTATTTTCCGAACATCGTAAAAAGTTGCACCTAATGGCTGATTCACATATAACTTCTTTCTATTCTTTAAAAATAGATGTGTATATGGGAATAAACCAGGCATCAATTAAGCTGGTACAAAGGTTAATAAGCTGAAAAAGATTATGTGGTTTACCTCGCTCACTGTTATATATATCATATATAAAAATAGCTAACGCAATTTGTTACATAGTACTTAATGAAAAATTAAAATTATCTGTTAAGTTAGAAATGAAGAGACTGAATTTCTTGTCATAAAAATATACAATACTAACCTCATATGAAATTTTCTGTTTAGCAGGTGGCATTCCGGTTTCATCTTGAATCTTCGCTTTTAAGTTAGAAACATTGTCTGTGAGGGATAATGAAAATGCTATAGTTTGTCCGTTCAATTTCCATTCCGACTTGTCAACTACATTAGGAATTTGTATTTGAATAGTAATGGGGCTCTGCAATAGAAATTATTATAATTAATATTTAAGAGATGTAGGGGTAATCATTATTTTACCAAGTTTTACAATTTAATATTAGTTTAATTAGTAATACAACGTTCGCTATAACGTAATATACGCTTTCTATACAAATACCTTATGCTTCGATATAAAATCTTCTTCTGGAATTAGATTATCTTCTGATCGCAGTTTTTTGTTCGGTGGTTCTTCATCTACTGGCATTAGTGGAAGGGGCATCATTGTTTGATCCATTACATTTGGTCCTGATGACATTTGCGGTGGTCCACCGGATTGCATTGTCATATAACCACCTACGGGGAATGGTGGAGCTGCAAAATTTATATTCATTTCATAATAGTTCATGAATTCGACAAATTCCATACCCAACATTGGCGGCGGTGGTCTCATTGGTATCATCATTACTGGTGCAGAAGGTGGCATATTATGCGGAGATGGTTGAGGGTGTGTTTGCTGTTGTGACGATTGCTGTGATTGGTGATGATGGTGAGGAACAGCGTGATGTCCAACTTGAGAATGTCCTTTTACAGCTGCCTGATGTGAGAGTGGTGGAGCCGATAAAGTACTTTTGTTGCTAACTGGTTTAGGTCCAATCTTTTCTTTTTCTTCATCTGGAAGGAGGCCCTTTACCTACATTTGAATTTAGAGTTACATAATTAGTATTAAAAAAAAAAAAAAATGTGCCTTATGAATTTGATGAATCTGGTCTTCTAAAGTAATATTAGCTCGTGCCGCTCGTGTTGCTGCCTCCACACTTGATGTGTGTCCATCCCAAGTGACACGATCATCTTTCTTTGTTTCCTCTTCACCCAATTTCTTTCCAATAACTGTCTCTTCATCGCCAACTCCAAAAATATCTGTTCGACGTTCTGCTAATTGTTTTAGACTAGCCTCAATAGCAGTACCACCAGCATATACTGTATCCTGATTAATTTTTTCAACGGTGTGTTTATCCCGCTGTTCAACCCAACGAGGATCCAATAAACCAATACGCATATGTTCTGCCACTTTAGATGCCGGTATTTTTTCCCCTGTTATTGGAGATATTAAATACTCATCTGTGATTGTTGGTTTCTGATGTTTCTGCTGAATAGCTTTTGGGTCGTATTTCTTAACAACAACCTTATCATGTGTTGGTGGTAGAAGAGGTGCTACTGCTGGCTGCATCTTTAAGTTAGATGTCGTCTCTTCATCACTAGAGGCTTCATCCATATCTTGAACTTGTGTATTATCTTTCTTTACGTTCATTGCTTGTTGATTGTAAGTAGTGCCTTTCATTTGTATGCCAGTGCGATTTTCCATTTGTGACAATTTTACTCTAACTATTTCCTCTGGATTATCCTCTTCGTCCGACTCAATTTGCATTTCTATATCCCCATCTTCTTCCAGCAAACGTTCTTCCATTAGTACTCGAGCACCTACTTCTTCTGGTGTTGTTGGTGGTGGAAAATTGCCTGTCTCAAAAGGTTGATAGTCCACAGTTTCAACCACAACAAAATCATGCCAATCAATTTGAGCGTAAGCCACTGAAATAAAGTGTTTTAATAATTAACATATTTTAAACATATAACATATACATATACATATTAAACATATATTATATATTCTACCTCTTTCCTTTTCAACTTTCTCCTCTTCACGACGCCGTTGAGCTTCTTGATGCTTTTGCCAATTTGCCCTGTATTTCATTTGTTCTAAAACTAAATTCATGCTGGTGCGTCCTTCCGAGCTCTCTGCACGCAATTTATTTAAAAGGTCTTTTGGTGGAATTAATATTTTTGTATATTGCTCTAATAACTTGGTGAAATATTGAAACAATGAGTGTTGGGGTCGTAAAAAGTCAAATTGGAAATTACGTTGCTCACGGTTCATGAGATTCGTCAGAAATTGACGACCATTTCTGGCTACGAATTGTGCCGTTAACTTAACAATGTCTCTGAAAAGTAACTAATGATAAATTAAAACGTATTACAATAAGTTATATACTTACAAATCTAAAGCAGATATAGACGGAGGGTCTGCAATAAATTCAAAATCTAGAGGAGGGTCTTTTGGCACGAACTGCTGCTCTGCTACTTGTTTCAGAAGTTCCTGTTGTTTTTGCTGAGCAGCACTTGTAACAGATAACTGTTTAACACCGGTAACTACGCTTGGTCCTCCCGATGCATCTATTTTGAAGTTTCATGACGTTATTGTAAACTGTTTATGTACTTTTGATACATACCCTTTCCCTCCCTAAATTCATTTACTTTGTGCCTATAATATGCATTGTAGGGATCCCCATTACCCAAAAAATTAAACTTTGCATTTCCCAATTCATTTTGCCTGATACGAGCTTCAAATTCGGGGCCATTTCGAGCGACAAAACTAGCAGTTTTGTCAACAATATCTTTGCAAAATTAAGTTACCAAGTTCAGGAAAATTACAATTTTTATGTAGCCATTAGCTTTACATTTTACTTTTACTTTTTTTAATTATATAGCAAATGTTAAAAGGATACTTCTCACTTCTGGTGGAGGATAAATTATTCCAATTATTGGCCCAGACATAGGTTTTGACAGATCATTCTCCTGTACAGAGGGATCATTTCCACTATTATCTACTTCCAACGATGGCATCTTATTTCAGTATAAAAACCAATTTATATGAAGAAATCACTTCAATATTTCTTGTCAAACCAATTTATATTTAGAAATCACCTCAATATTTCTCGCAATAACTTTAATGAGGCATAACCAAAAGAAGAAAAACTAAGAGAAAGACAATTTTTATAAGCATTACAAATTCTTAATAAAAATTCTTATGGAACTCCTACATGTACAATATATACTGATACGTTCCAGTATCGCAATATTTATTGTAAGTTTAGCACACAATATGAATGGATTGCGATCCAAATCACAATATGTATGTTAAAAATATTTTGAAATCCGGATCGTCGATCGCGCAATAAATATCGAACAAGTAGCACCTCGTGTGATATAAATTCGCGATACGATGGAACGCGATATTGAAAAAATTAAAAATTGCTCAATTTTTATAAAATTTTTTTTTTTTATTTATTTGGTGATATTTGGATCACGATCCATATTGAACATTGGTAGACCGCGGGTGAATACTACACGTTCAATATTTACCGCGCTAGTATTATTTATCCTAAATGGTGTTTATGAAAGAAAGATAAAAAAAAAAACGATTTTCTTTCCATATTCGCTTAATTTCTTTTACGTTTTTCTACAAAATGTCGCAAGAAAACCGAGGGAAAAGGTGTTTGGTTTTGAAGAAAAAATTTCAAAGAAAGAATTGGAGCAAAAAATGGTTCCTAGATAGTGAGGAATTCAACAAATCCTTGAAAATGAGAAATATTGTATATGCAAATAAATAAAAAATTAATTTTTAGTGAAAATTGAGCGGTTTTTAATTATTCCAATACTTTGTTCCTTCGTATCGCGAATTCATATCGCAAAAAGAATATATAAGAAACTCTTAGGAACGTTAAGGGCACTGCTACACGCTCATTTATCAAATAGTTATTGAGCGTTTAGCACACATTATTGATGGATCGCGATCCATATAACAAAATATTTTGGCGGACAGAATGTTCGAGTGGCGATGTGTTGGTAACAATTTACTATATAATGGCTGCCGGATTGGCAGCAGGACAGTTCTAATTAGAGTGTTGCCAAGTAAAGCGCAAGTGAATTATAAGTGAGCTCGAATAACGAATAACAAAGTGTTAAGTAATTGAATTAGAAATAAAGAAAAGAGGAGCCATTAAGTTGTAACTTTTATTTAGCAATCCAGCGATCGAACTCCGAGTAAAGTTTCAACGTAGGTGATTAATCTAGTAAATCTGCTATCATTGATGTCAGAAGTGGGATTGTTGAATAAAATCCTATAAGAGATAATTTTAAAAATGGCAAAGTTTAATGAGCGCGTGATTGAATAACTAAAAGGGAGCTGGTGCAACGTGTTTGTGCAACAAATGGAATAAAATCCAGATTACAATCTCGTTTGCGAGAGGCCATGGAAGCAGATAACATTAATGTTGACGAATATGTCTTTCAAGCAGAATTAGAGGAATCGACAACAAAGACAGAAACAAGGGAAGAGGTTCAATGTTCACCAAAGGTTATGGACAGGAGCACGAATGTTGGCACAACAATCCCAATTGTTTCAATCGCGATTGAAAGAGCAAGTGACTTCACAAATAGCAGAGGTGTCATCGCAATTGAAAGAGCAAGAGGCATGTATATCGACGCCGATTTCAGCACAGGTGTCCTCACAGATAGTAGAGGGGTCTTCGCAATTAGAAGAGCAGGAGGCACATATGAAGTAGGTAATCTTAAAAATAACAGAGGTGTCGACACAGATTTTGGAAGAGTAGGATAAAATTAGTACTGTAGTTGAAGTTAGGGCTGAAATAAGTTGAAAAATAGTCTCCGCGAACTACAATTAAGTCGGCCAACAGGCCCTGCCAAAGTAAAAACTTCATCCTTCGGCAGCACAATTCTATTCCAGATTTTAAAGCTTCAGTTTGAAAAGACGGCGTCTACAAATAATTGGAACGCTGAAGATAAAGTCGCTGAAATATTCGTTTCACTAAAAGAGTCTGCAGCAGCAATCCTATAAACCATTCCCAATTGCGAATCGAGTAGTTATGAAACGTTGATCGGTGCAGTTGAAAGAAGATATGATAGTGAGCACAGGAAACAGATCTTCCACATCGAGGTGCTAAATTGCCACCAGAAAGCCAATGAGTTCCTACAGGAATTTGCTCCGGGGATTGAAAAGTTATCCGATTTCGCTCATGCACACAAATCCGTGGAGTACATGAGGACATAAAAAAATCAGAACTTCGTTAATGGAATACGAAATGAGACTATACGCTATGTTGCGTTAGCATGTCCGAAATTGACGTTTGCAGAAACCGTCTTGAATGCTAACGTAACACACGACTTTTATGCTTAGCAGTCGAGTATTTCAAACTCACCAAGTAGAAATAGAAGAACACACTTGGTTGAATCAACTACTTGAAAAGATGGATAAAATATTGAATAATTTTCTCCAATCGCATAAGAAAAATTATAGCGTGGTTAAATGCTTCCAAAGAAGACATTGGAGATCTGCGATTAATGACAATGACATCGGCAGACGACTGGGACCCGAAGAAACTACGAAAATGTCTGCAGGAAGATCGCCATTTGAAACTTGTAATGCGTGGAGTGTAAGTGAATAAACGTTCAACGAGAGAAGAAAAAGGTTCGGAAAGCCCAGTCGTAAAGGCATATTGCGCACAGTGGAACAGTTTAAAATTGATGTCCGGCTGCTTGCTGTGAGTATGGGAAAGCGAAGATGGACAAAGTTTACGAGCTCTTTTTATTATTCCGAAAGTACGAATTCTCGAACTTCTCAACGACCTGCAAAACGGTCCACGTGGAGGTCGCATGTGAATCACCAAAACCTTGGGGAAGTTAAGCAAAGGTTTTATTGGGTTAGTTGTCGTCAATCAGTTACGGAGTGGATTGCCAATTCTGCTGAATGTATTGCAGCTAAAGGGGCGAGACACAGGAGTCATGGCAGGATGAAACAGTACAATTCGAGTACACCATTTGAACGAATTGCCATGGATGTAGCTGGTCCATTTTCCACTAGTAATTGTGGAAACAAAAATGTTTTGGTAGTGATGGATTATTTAAGCAAATGGCCAAATTCTAACAAATTTTTTCGAAGGTTCTAAGAACCTTAGAAGAAAATTAGAAACCTTAAGGTTTTAGAACCTTAGAAAAAAATTTGCGGAAAGTGCTACCACTTTCTACCACCACTAGACCAGTATCAAAAGAAGGTTGAGATACGCATATATCCTTGTTCCTGATGGCTTATCGGTCTTCTATACATCAAGCAACCGAGCAGACTCCAGCAAGGGTAATTTTTGGTAACGCACTTCGGTTACCGGTTGATTCGAGGTTCGGAATTAACCCCAATGGTGAAAGTTTGCATTCCTTTCAGAAACCAGCAGTATCCTTGAAAACGAGATGAAAGAAATAGATGCTATGGTGAGACAGCCCTAAATTACAGTGTAGCTGTGAAGGATAATACCAAGTTATTATGCGACTCAACGATGTAATATATCGCATACAGCAAATATGTCTAATCGGGACGATCAGACTTACAATGGTGAAGGGCAATGTGGCGAACACGAATGCCAGAACAAAATGGGAATCGACGATAATTTGCCAGAATCAGCTAGACAGCGAAATTCGTAGTTGCCAGAATGTTCGGGTGGAAATGTGTTGGTAACGATCTGCTACATAAGGGCTACCGGAGTGACAACAGACACAGTTCTAATTAGCGTGTTGCCAAGTAAGGCGTTAAGTTATTTCAATTAGAAATAAAGACAAGTGTATAGCCATTTAATGTGTACTTTTATCTAACAACCCAGTGATCGAACTCGGAGAAGGGTTTTTTACGTTGAAATCTATTATTGATCCAGTCAATCCGTTACAATATTATCGTAGATTACCCTGTATCAATGATAAAAGATGCCTAACTTAATCCAGTGTGAGAGCGCTTCATTCATTGTTGTCAGATGAGACATAATACTTATTTTTGGGCGTTTAAATTAAAATACTCAACATTTTTTACGATTAAATTACATTATATATTGACCTTTTAATGTATAGAGCAACTATTTAGAATTTTTTTTTTTTGTGATTTTGTTATATATTAAAACAATGTGTTTAAACTTTCAATAATAAATAAAGTGAATTGAACTTGTCTATTCGTATCATTTTCAATGAAGCTGTAGATCACAAAACACACTTTTGAGTTTCCTTTTCTTTTTATTGTTCAACACGGTGGCTACAAATGACACCGTTGAAAATTTTTTTTCGCAGGATTCCGAACTGGTGTTTCCAGTCTTTCAGTCTCAGATTTATTCTCTCAACCTCTGTATACACAGTAATAAATCCTTGGTCTATTGCAAACCAAGAGAATTTGAAATTCTCTTTTGGAGTTGTCCATTGTATTCACACAGATCTTTTCATATCATATTCTCAAATCCTTTCACGCTTCATTTAAGCGGCATAAAAAATATTTTTCATTACATCATTTTTGTTACTTGTTATTACTAAATTTCTGTTATGCATATTTGTATACATGTTTGCATTTTAAATATAAAAAATGGAGGATAAAAATCAAATTTACAAATATATTGTAAATATTAATTTGAAAATGTGCGCAGTTGCTATCATTCAAAGAATTTCAAAATGAAAAGGAAAGTCGAACTAGATAGCAGCGAACTGTTACATGCATCGAGCATCTTTTTGTATCCAGCTTTATTTAAATGGTTCCAAACTTAACTCCTGTACAATTATATCAATTTGGAGATTCGACAACTGGTAAATCGACGTAAGCGCATGAAATTTGTAGAGCAATTGACCCGAAGAAGTCCGTGAGCTATTTTATCAGGCAATTTATACTGCACCCTTTGGTGGATAAGGCAAAAAGACGTGTTACCCAACGGCTGTGCAAATTGCCAAAAGACTACGCGCCACTTTCTTTCTCCGACGAGGAAGTTCAGCGTGTCATCAACAAGGCGAAATCGTCCAGATCCATTACGCAAGAAGGTATAAACATGTTGGTGTTAATACACCTAGGTTCGACGGTAGTAACATACCTCACCAAAGTTCTCAACTTTTCACTGGGGAGTCTTATCGTCCGATAACTCTCCTTTCTTCAGTAGTGAAGACTCTTAAGGGCTTGTTATTCCCAACCTTCACACACCATCTGAGCCTAGCTGAACACTAGAACACTAGAAGCGTTTGACTTGCCAAAAGCTTTTGACACAGTCAATTGCACAAGGATTCTAGAAGATATTGAGCCATTTACGCTCCCTCCAGGGCTGAAGAGAAGAAAGAAAAATTAAATAGGGGGTTGCAGAGGCCGATGACCTCTCCCCATTACTTCTTAATTACTACATATCGAACGTTCCACTGGTGGTGGTAATGGTAATGGTAGTTTTCCATTACCTCATACGCTGACGATTGCACGATATTGACTTTGGGCAATGTGTTTGAAAGTGAACGCCTATTTTCACAACTTTCTCGCTTGTTCTCACAAACTGGACGAATAAGTATAGACTAGTCCTCAGTATTTTGGGTGTTATGTTTGATAGTCTGCACTTCTTCACTCCGTATACAACCGTGATTACTACCAAGGTAAAGAGCTGCAACAGGATCCTCATATCGATTGCTGCCAGCACCTGAGGCAAGGACAAAGAAACCTTGCTGGCAACTTACAAGATAAGCGGTCCGCCGGTCATAAACCACACAGCACCAATATGGCCGCCTGGGTGCAGCAGAACACAGCTGAGGAAGATGCAGACATGTCAGAACATCGTATTCGGGACAATCATAGAATATCTCTTGATGTTCCCTATCGAACATCTACACAGTGAGGCCCGTATTCTCCCAGTCAAGCAGCACATAAGTATTAAACCACCTCACATAACACTCCTTTCCTATGGTCCGACCCCGTCGAAACAGCTCGTTTATGGAATCTACCCTTAAGTAATCTCGATGACTGTTAATTTCGCACTCACCCTCAAACAGAGTCTGGATATTCACTACAACAACAACAACATATCCAGTTATTCAATGACTCAGTAGAACCTTATAGACTAGAGTGGAAATTCTTCCACACCGATGGCTCCAATCAGATACCCATACTTCGTTTGCCGTGACAAACGATTAAGGTATCTCTATAGCGGATGGTGTATTACCAACGTACTGCTCTATATTTACAGCTGAAGCGGCTTCGCCATATGAAGCGGTTCTTTGCGTTGCACACTACAAAGAGCAAAATCCGACAGGTTCCAAACCAAATTACATACCAGACTGTTCATGTTTTATGCGCCTCAAGACAGGCCACACATTAAGCTGACACTGCTATCTGATGAACAAAACGGATAAACCAAGCTGCTTACATTGTAATCATACAAACCTAACAGTCAATCACATATCGGACGAATGTAATGCTTTATATCAAAAAGGGTCAATTATCAATCTTAAAAATTCAATGGTTGGCAATTTCAAAATAATGAAGTGAAAACCACACTTGAAACTTTTATGAGAATCAAAAAAAAAAACAAATTGACACGAAAATTTGGTAATTAAAAATAGTATTAAGTGCAAATACTATTTAAGAAAAAATAATTCGTACTCATATATTTTTAGCTTCCGTTGATCTAGTGCTTAATCCCCTCAAATTTCAGTGCCGTTAAGGTGGATAAATTTAAATTTGTTTAGCAAAATTTTTAGAGCCTCATTAGCGCACTTCATTCAAGAACATGTATGTATATATATTATGTTATATGATATGTACATATTCAAATCTATAGTACATTCTTGATTACTTTCAAATAAAACGATGTAAACAAGGAGGAGAACAAGTAAGAAAAGGTTAAATTTGGGTGTAACCAAATATTTTACACTTTCGCAATTTGCAGGGACGGAAATTAATTTCAGGTGTTGGCAAAACTGTACATTAAAAAATTTTGCAAATGAATTGAGTATTCTCTATTGGAAGAAATTGTGAATGGATTACAATTGTATTTGGTATATACATATATATTATTTCTTTTAACTCCGGTTGGAGCGTAGGTCCACAATAAAAGTGTTGCAGTCGTTCCGATTTTTTGCTAGTTGTGATAGACTATTCCAGTTAGTATGAGAGTCTTTCAAGTCGGCATCTACCACACGTTAGCAGGGCATTCGTAATTTCTGACTTTTGTGGGTTCCGAAAAAAAGCAACACAGCAAATCTCATCGATATTTTTGCGTAATGGATGTCCTGGCAAATCAAATCGTCTAAGTTTGATGGTTAGCTCGATAGGTAGTGCGTTGGTTTTTTTCAGCAGATCTTGATTGGAGATTGTACGAGACCACCAGATCCTCAAGATTTTGCATAAACACGAGTTTGCCAAAGACTGCAGTTTGCGTATCAGCGTTTTCGTTAAGGCCTAGGATTCGCAACTGTATAAAAGTACCGTTTCACGCTGGAGTTAAAAGTACTAAGTTTGGTGCTGACTGAGATATATTTAGAAGACTAAATGATTTTTAGCGGAGCAAACGGTTGACAAAGTCTTCAGCAGAACCTCGAGTGGCGGTAATTTTGCTCCCAAGATAGCAGAATTCTGTGTTCCGCGATATCTCTTTGTCGTATACAGTGAATCGTAGAGATTCGATGTCATTGTTGGTAGAGACGAATTCTGTTTTATCTACATTAATTTTTAGACCAACCTCGCAGCACACTCGCCACGCTTGTTTAGATTCTTCTGCAAGTCTGAATTTTTTACTGCCAGGAGAGCAATTTCATTCGGGTAAACCAATTTTTCGAGATGTTTTAGATCATTCCAAGGAACACCGTGGTTGCCCGTTACCGCCTTATTTAGGACATCGTCCAAAACAATGAAGAAACGTAGCGGTGATATAGGACAGCCCTGCTTTATGCCAGTTTTTGGAAATTTGGGTCTGACAGCTGTTTAGACTTTGTATTCAAAGCCAACGCAGTGAGCTTTCATGATGTTTATGAGCTTTGCTGGAATACCTCTTGAATGTAACGAGTTCCAGATTTGAGTGCGTTCTATACTATCAAGAGCGCTGCTGAAGTCTACAAAACAAGTGTGGATATTCGCTTGCCACTCGTTGATTTGCTTCAGTATAACTCGGAGTGTGACAATATGATTGGAGCACGATCTGTTCGTGCGAAAGCCTGCTTGTTGCTTCCTAAGCGGACATTCAAGATGAGCCTGTATTCGGTTTAGAAGAAGTCTGGAGAGAATTTTTGATGGGATGCTGATCAATGTGACCCCTCTATAGTTTTTACATACGGATAGATCGCCTTTTTTGGGAACCTTCACCACTAGGCCTGTTAACCATTCGTCCGGTAGTTGTTCTTCTCGCCAAATTGCTTCAAACAGAGGAGTGAAATAGCGTGCGGAGACTGCAGGGTCAGATTTAAGGGCTTCGGATGTTAATAGCAGCTTCTATTCCTTCCGCGTTGGGCGGAGACGATGATATTGATGAACAATGACTGTCAGATGTTTATGCTAGAGCTTTAATATTTGTGATTATCCGGAACTCCGAAAACATTTCTGAACCATCTAGCCACGGCCACGATCCGTTGTAATTAAAACACTATTCTCGTCTTTAGATGGGCAACTGGAGCAGCTATATTTTCCAGTGAGCTTCTGCTTTACACGCTTTGCTGTTGAAAATGTTTCGCTTACCAGGGCGACAAGACTGCTTAACGCCTTTATAAAGTAATCGGTGGGGTGTCATACATGATTTTTAAAGAGCGAGTACGTGCGTTGTCTCTGAGAGCCTTGACTTTGCGTCTGTGGTCTATGATATTGATGATAGGTTCGCTAATCCAGGAGCGTTTGCTCTTTTGCTTCGGCTTCAGCATTGATTCGCACGGATCGAGAAAATGTTGTTTGACGTTGGGCCAAAGGGTATTTACGTCTTGTGTTGTACTGTTCTTTAATAGCGTATGAGGAAGTCAACATATATAACGTCGCGTCGACTATAAGGCGCCGTTTATTTGCAGATTAATTTTTGGCAATGGTCGTAACTCGCATTTTATTTTTGACACACCCGGAAAATGGTCAGATCCAACATCGGCAAAGATCCCTTCTAAAAAGGCGAACGTCTAAAAGTCTTCTGTGCTAAGTTTTGCTGATGTACAGGTGGTCAATTTAGTTTTCTGTATAATTGCTTGGTGAGAAACTGGAGTAAGTTGTGCTTAGAATTTTAAGAGGTAAGGCTGAACTGCAATTACGAGCTAGTTGTTGTTGCAAATGTCCATTAGCAATTCCCATGACGTGTTGGATACCTGCATTGTTGCTTAAAATTTGGGTATTAAATCGCCCATTAGTACAAATGCATCCTGTTATTTAATCGTTACAAAAGCTGTTGCGAGCTGGCTGTAAAATCTCGCTTTTTATCAGCGTCACTAACTTCGGTTGGGGCGTAAGACTGGATTACAGGGACATTCCGAGTACCGGATTTGAAGCGGGCAAACAGAAGTCGTGATGATATTGGTCTCCACTGTATTAGTCCATGAGATGCGAATTTGTTCATCAATAAACGATCTCCTTCAATGTGATGTCTGTCGTGGCCTGAATAAATGAATTTCTTGTCACTTGTGACCAAGTGTTCACCACGCCCGCTCATATACATTCACATATACTGGGTATTATATCGAGCTTGGATCTTTGGAACTCCGGGGTCAATTGTTGCAGTTTTTCGGTATCATATAATGTCTGAACATTCCAGTATCCAATTCGTGTAACCTGTTTCTTATGAAATATGGTAATTTTAATGCTAAGAAAGGAACGCCTAAGTTCGGGTGCAACTGAACATGTTTTTAGGCAAGTTTGTGAAGGTAACTCACACAGTGGCCGACATATCGACATAAAGCTTGCTGGAATAGGAAAATCATTATATGTAGTATATGGGAGGTGGGATAATTCGTTAACCGATTTCACACATTTTCGGCAGTAAACAATGGTATATTCAATATTACACGTTCACTTAATTTTGCTGAACTATCTTACATATTGACTGAAATATTTAGTATAAAGTCTACCCGGAGGTTGAAAATCCTTGTGTTAGGTACATGGGGGCTTGGGTAAGTGCCTATCCGATTTTATCCATTTTAAGCACATGGACACACTGTTATCAATTTCAAAGAGATAACTCTTATATTGACCGTTATATATGGTATAAAGTCTACCGGAAGGTTGAAAATTCTTATAATAGGTATATGGGGGCTAGGGGAAGTGTTTACCCGATTTTCTCCATTTTAGTCACGGGAGCACGTCATTATCATGGAAAGGTAATCCTAATATTTCATTACGATAGCTTGCAGATTTACCGAAATATATGGTATAAGGTCTACAGGAAGGTTGAAAGTCCGTATTAAAAGTCCGAATGTCCCTTAGGTATTTAGGGGCTAGGGCAAGTATGTACTATGTTTTTTCATATCAGAGCACATTATTATCATGGAAAGATTTTCCTCTAATTTCATTACAATATCTTACAGGTCATCTTATCGATATTTTCGGTAAAAAGCCAGATTGAGGCACTGATGTCCTTATATTGGGTATCTGGTGTCTTGAAAAGTTATAATCCGATTTCGTCTATTTTTACGCATGAGATGGCATGTCTTGAACGTACTATTCGTGAAAAGCTTTATCCAATATCTTAATTGATGTTCGATTTATCTACTTTAAAGTGAAAGTATCAGATGAAATTTAAAACTGTGCTATATGAGAAGTAGGCGTGGGTTTTATCCGATTTCGTCCATTTTCACAATGTGACATAAGAATGCAAATACAAGGTCACGTGTACAATACAATGCAACTCTTCCGTATCGTATTTGCTGTTAGATTTTATATATAATATAATATAATATATAACCTATTGTATATATCAATATAACCTTTCAATGGGAAGAAGGCGTGGTTATTATCCGATTTCACTCATTTTCTCAGTATGTGAGATGTTGGAAAACTTACTCGGAGTAAACATATTTGGGGGCGGGGTCATGCCCATTTTTACAAAAATTTTTGCCTATGGATGCCTCACCCTACTAGGATCCTCTATACAAATAACACGTTTTTATCTTTATTTATATTTATTATGTTTGTTTATTCTGCAATACCAATCGTCTTACGGTGACAAAGAGTTTCATCAAAATACCTAAAGTTTTACTCAAGTTATCGCTTGCACGGACGGACGAACAGACAGTCACTAGGATTTCAACTCATCTTTTCATCCTGATTATTTATATATATATATATGTCGATATCTAACTCAATTAGTTCTAAGTGTTACAAACAACAGTTAGGTGAACAAAACTAATACGCTCACTAGCAACATGTTGCGAGAGTATAAAAATGTTGCGTAAGAATTCAACGCCATTATTCGACGAAGTCGTGAATGGATAACAATCATATTTGCTATCTTATTAACTTAATTATAGGTCATAGCGACACTTAGGATTATTCCTACATTTTGCATTATGTCCGAGGTATTTACCTTAAAGTCAATATAATTAACACAAATCACTGCATTCATCATATTAGTACTGTGGGAAGGTAAATACCAATAGCCATAATTTTTACCACCGAATCGTATCATGCAAATCGAAATATTCTCGTCTATTTTTATTGAGACATTTTCTAAAACTCAACTAAAGCGACGAAATTCAATATATAAATGATTATATTGGCCATAAGAGACCGAAGACGCAACCGATTTTGTTCATAGTTAACGCTAAACCATATTGTGGTCAGGAAAACAGGTCCGCTTAATTTCATTAAAATATCACACATATTGACCAATATAAGCGGTATAAAGTCAACCGGCAAGTCGAAAACTGCTATATTACCAGATTGGGAAGATCTGAGCTGATTGCATTTAATTTTGGTATTCAACTAAAGTATTCTCAAGAATGTGTTTCCAAGCAATTTTATTACGATAACTTACAATTTTACCGCTATATTTGGCAGTAAGTCCACTAGTATAACGGAAATTATTATATGGGTTGATATAATTCCTTGACTGATTCCACTCGTTCTTCCCACTAAACTATAGTATACCGAAGAGTTTACGTTTATTTAATTTCATCGCTTAGCTTCGCTTAGTTACAAACCAGAGATAAAAAGATTTGCAATTCTCATGTAATTGGAAGTTGAGAGCATAAATCACCTACCCGGCTTTGACAGTTGACAGAATCGGGTAGGTTTGACGTTTAGCAACTAGAAAGACTGCAACGGCCGGATTGAAATCCTTCCAAAATATATTTCATCGTAGACATTTGTAATCTCCCTTCGGTGGTTTGGAAAACAAGGAAAAGGGAAGGGAAGGAAAGGTTTAATTTATATGCATTTGAAGAAATGGTTTGTGATCTGCAGCAACGGGGTGTTATATTTCCATTGAAAATTATAAAAATAATTACTTTATTTATTATTTAAAGTTCAAAACCAATTGTTTTAATAAACCATAACATAACAAAAATTTTTTTTAAATATTATAGTTACTCTATATTAGTTTTAATATATAATAACATATAATCTTAATAAAAGACGGATGTTTTAATTTATATGTCCAAAAATGTGTATTAAAGTCTGATCTGGCAACAATGAAAAATGATACGAAAAATTAATATTTGAGGGGCTCTCACACTGGAATAAGTGCCTATCTTTAATTAAGGAAAACATGTGGCGAAACTCTCTCATTTTTCTCGGAAACTCATTCCGCGATTACGTTGGTAGCGACGGAGACCAGAGAACAGCTGACTTCAAAAAAGGTTTGATGCCGGAGATAGAGCCACTAAAAGAAACAAGAAGTTTCTCATCATGTCATCCTTTCCTTTATCACTGTTACGAACAATCATTAGGTATGCAAATATGTTATACTCTGTGATTGCTGTTAATAAACAAGTTGAAATTAGTTGTGTATACGCTGGATTGTTATGGAGAAGTCAACATTTAATGGCTATACACTTGTCTTTATTTCTAATTCAACACTTAACACTGTACTCGACAACAGTCTAATTAAAACTGTCCCTGCTGCCACTCCGACAGCTCTTATATAGTAGATCGTTACGAACAGATCGCCATTCGGACATTTTTGACAACTACGAATTTCGCTGTCTGCCTGATTCTGGCAAATATCAGCTGGTATTATTCTGGAGTTCATATTCATCACACTACCCTTCACCTACGTAAGCCTGATCGTCCCGATTAGACGTATTTGCAGTACTAAACGCTGCAAGCGGTTCTAAATCAATTACTTTCATTTTATTTCTAGGTCTCGAAATCGTCTGTAATATAATTCGTTATATGCTAATTATATCGGTCAATGTGTTAATAAAATTGGATGAAAATAATTTCTCAAGAATAATTTAGTTCAAAGCCAAAATTAAATGAAATCAGTTCGGTTTTCCCCTTACCACAAAATATCCAGTGTATTGAATATCGCCTTTTATACTCTCGCAACATGTTGCTAGTCAGTGTATTAGTTTTGTTCACCTAACTATTGTTTGTAACACCTAGAACTAATCGAGTTAGATATAGATATATATATATATATATATATATATAAATGATCAGGATGAAAGGACGAGTTGAAATCGGAGTGACTGTCTGTCCGTCCGTACGTGCAAGCGATAACTTGAGTAAAAATTTAGATATTTTGATGAAACTTGGTACACGTGTTCTTTGTCACCGTAAGACGGTTGATGTTGTAGATGGGCGTAATTGGACCTCGCCCACAAAATGCCATTAATCGAAAACAGATAAAGTGCTATAACTAAGCAGCAAATTAAGATATAAACGTGTTATTTAGTATAGAAGATCCTAGTAGGGCAGTGTATTTGTGGGCGAAATTTTTTGTAAAAGTGGGAATGGCGCTGCTCCCCAATAGGTTTAATATATATATCTCGGAAGCCGTTCAAGCTATATCAATCAAACTTGCTCCGAGTAAGTTCTCCTAGCATTTCTTCGTGTACTGAGAAAATGAGTGAAGTCGGATAATAATCACGCCCACCTCCCATACAAAAGTTATATGGAAAACTACTAAAAGTACGTTAACTCGCTGAAGGAACACGTCAGAAACATTAAATCTTGCAGCTAATATGATACGAAAGGGTTACATAGGAACCCGTGTAAAGTTTTGCTGTGGGGATGGCACAGCCTTCTTTTAGGTGAAATCCCCTATATTAAGAACACCTTAACCGATTTCAACAAAAATTTGCATGTGACATTGCATTTGCATTCTTATGTGAAAATGGACGAAATCGGATAAAAACCACGCCTACTTCTCATATAACACAATATTAAGTTTTATCTGATACTTTCACTTTGAAGTAAAGAAATCGAACATCAATTAAGATATTGGAATAAAGCTTTTCACAAATAGTACGTTCAAGATATGCCATCTCATGCGTAAAAATCGTCGAAATCTGATTATAACTTTTCAAGCCTCCAGATACCCAATAAGAAATCTGGAAGTAAGGAAATCTATAAGATATCGTAGTGAAATTGAAGGATTATCTTTCCATGATAATAATGTGATCTGGTGCCAAAAATGAGAAAAATCGGGTAAATATTTCTCCTAGCCCCATATACCTAATATAAGGATTTTCAACCTCCGGGTAGACTTTATACCATATATTTCGGTCAATATGTAAGATATTTTAGCAAAATTAAGTGAACATGTAATAGTGGATATACCATAGTTAAATGCCGAAAATGTGTGAAATTGGTTAACGAATTATCCCAGCTCCCATACACTACATATGATTATTTTCGTTATTCTAGCTGGCTTTATGTCGAATATGTCGGTCACTGTGTGAGTTATCTTCTCAAAATTGGTGAAAACATGTCCCCTAATATGCTCGAATAATGGAAAGAGTTAATGTGATGAGTGCAGATATTCCTCTATCCTAAAAACTCCCGACTTTCCATCTGACTTTAAACCGTTTATGTTGGTCAATATTGGATATTTTAATGAAATTAAGTGGATTTATTAAACTTTAATTTATTTATGAATTTTAAAAAGTATTTTCTAACATTTTTTTTTTTTGAACATAATGTGGTTTCGCACTAAATATGAATAAAGTCGGTCTAGTCAGTGGTCCTATCTGCCCATTATTCATAATATAATGATTTCCGTTTCTCTGGTTGACTTTTTCCTCAAAGACCTAATATATTTAGTTAAGCCACTTTGGTTGAGTTTATATCGCATATGTCACTTTTGTGTTAATTTGGTAGATTTCAATATAAATATCTCTGACACGGCACCTGAAAGCATATCTCCACCTCTGATCCTTGCACATTGCGTGTGTATAAAATGTTCGGTTATACCCGAACACTGTTACTTGTTTGGTTATACAATTTTATATTTTATACATCTGTCAATATATATGATATTTTAGTGAAGTTAAGTGGACATGTTTTCTTGACCCCAATATGCTGTAGCGTTAAATACGTAGGAATCGGCTCAGACCTTATTCCCCCATATGACCAATGTATTTGATTTATATTTCACCAATATTATTTAAGATTTGATCTCTTATGGTTCCTCTCTTATGGTTTTGTTTTTATCGCATAATCATACCATTCGGTAGTAAAAATTAGTGGAAGTGCAAATCGTATGTATATACGCTAGGAGAACGGTCTCATTTATGATGTGATTAGTAACGCTTTATGTGTCCGTTTTTTTTATCAGACGGATACTTAAAAGTTGAAGTTATATTCTTTACAATGATTTTGGCTTTTATTTTCCTAAGGCAATTCTCCTAAAATAAAAAAATATATATCGCTGTAGAGCTTTGCGAACAGATAACCGACTTTCAAAATATATATTAGTAAAATAATATAATATATATATTGGTAGTATATAATATGGATAAGCGTATTCATGTAGAATGTATGTAGGATGTAGGGTGCGAATAAATGGGGTCAATGATGTTAATATAAGCGATATATGTACATGTTTATTTCTCTATGTATGTATATAGTATCAACACCCTGGGAGAAACGAACCCTTATCATCAATGATCCACATATGTACATATATCAACTCAGTTTGCATTCGGATGTGAAGATGAAATATTTCGTCGACGCAGTTACAGTATGTGTTTATAAAAGCACGTAGGTAGTTTTAAAGTAGTACTGTAACAGGAGAGATTACAATTATATTTTTCTATATAATATCAAACTATTATGAATAATATGTTTCGTGTACGAAATAGTTGTAGCTACTACTTCAAATTCGGTCTCGCGATTTTGATCGTATGTTGCTGGATGTTAGTGCCAAATATAAGTAAGTTGTCGATCTCTAATCCATAGAGTATGATCGATACATTAACTATTACCAATTGACTGATATATGGAGCGACCGTTAATTAACCGGAATTACAAATATCGCTTGAATATTATTAAATTAATTTTATGAAGTAAATATGGGTTTAAATTTTTATCTAGGGTAAACAACGTTTTGTTGGCGTGTTAATGATCTGATTATAATTGGCCTATTCATAATACCAACTTGATAAAATAATATATCCAGAAATACCTCTCTCTTAGTTTGGTACCGAACTCTCACTCATTGAACTATTCTGGAAATCAGAACCTTTCCTTATAATTGTCTACTAAATCACTGATTTTAATAAAATTTTCCATAAAATTTTTAACAGCGATATTTTTTATATTTTATATGTTCGGTTTGTTCAGATTGACTAACAGTACGAAATAACAGTACGAGTAATAACTCAACCCCGTTAGATTTAAATGTTGCAACATATTATAATAATTTTGCTCGCCTTACGATTGTTTGTAACGCCTAAAACTAATCGAGATAGATATAGACATATATATATATATATATAAATGATCAGGATGAAAAAACGAGTTGAAATCCGAGTGACTGTCTGTTCGTCCGTACGTGCAAGCGATAAATTGAGTAAAAATTGAGATATTTTGATGAAACTTGGGACACGTGTTCTTTGTCACCGTAAGATGGTTGGTACTGCTGATAGGTGTAATTGGACATCTGTCACACCCACAAAATGCCATTCATCGAAAATAGGTAAAGTGCTTTAACTAAGCAGCAAATTAAGATATAAACGTGTTATTTGGTATAGGGGATTATTGTAGGAAGGGGCATATGAGGGCAAATTTTTTTGCACATTAAAAGTGGGCATGGCCCCGCCGCCCAACAGGTTTAATATATATATCTCGGAAACCGTTAAAGCTATATCAATCAAACTTGCTCCGACTAAGTTCTTCTAGCACCTCTTCATATACTGAGAAAATGAATGAAATCGGATAATAACGTATCCCACCTCCCACACCAAAGTTATATGGAAAACTACTAAAAGTGCGATAACTCACTGAAGGAACACGTATGTTTCTAACATTACGTCTTGCAGCAAATATAATACGAAATGGCTACATAGGAAGCCGTGTAAAGTTTTGAGGATGCGTGTGGCACCGCCCACTTTTTGGAGAAATCCCATATCTCGAGAACCCCTTAACTGATTTAAAGAAAATTGCCACAAAAAAAAATTGGTACGCGACATTGTATCTGCATTCTTATGTCACGCTATGAAAATGGACGAAATCGGATAAAAACTACGCCGACTTCTCATATAACACAATTTTAAGTTTCATCTGATCCTTTCGCTTTAAAGCAGATAAATCGAGCAGCAGTTAAGATATGAAAATCAAACATTGCACAAATTGTGCTTTCAAAGTATGCCATCTCATGCGTAAAGGTAGACGAAATCGGATTATAATTTTTCAAAACACCAGATACCCAATATAAGGACCTCTGTGCCTCTATGTGACTTTTTATCGAAAGTATCGGTAAATATCTGCAAAATCGGGTAAATACTTCCCCTAGCCCCCATATAACTATTATAAGGATTTTCAACCTTCCGGTAGACTTTATATCATATAGAACGGTCAATATATGAGTTATCTCTTTGAAATTTAGGGAGAGTCTCTTTCTGATCTTACTCTGACAGTGTGTCCATGTGCTAAAAATGGATGAAATCGGGTAAGCACTTCCCCTAGCCCCCATGTACTTAATATACGGATTTTCCACCTCTGGGTGGACTTTATACCATATATTTTGGTCAATATGTAAGATAGTTCAGCAAAATGAAGTGAACGTGTAATATCGGATATGCAATAGTTTACTGCCGAAAATGTGTGAAATCGGTTGACGAATTGTCCCAGCTATACTACCCCATACTACATATAATGATTTTCGCTATTCTAGCAGACTTTATGCCTAATATGTCGTTCACTGTGCGAGTTACCTTTACAAAATTGCGTGTAAACATGTACTTATATAATATACTTGAATAATGAAAAGAGTTAATGTGATCAGTGCAGATCTTCCTCTATCCCAAAAAGGACCGATATAAGAATTCCCGATTTTCCATCTGACTTTAAACCGTTTATGTTGGTCAATATGTGTGTCAATATATGTGATATTTTAATGAAATTAGGTGGATATGTTTTCTTAAACACAATGTGATTTCGCGCTAAATATGAAAAAAATTGGTCCCGGTACCATGGCCTAAGCCGCTTATTCCTAATATAATGATTTCCTTTTCTCTGGTTGACTTTTTCATCATATATCTAATATATTTATTAAACCACTTTGGTTGAGTTTATATCGAATATATCAGTTTTGAGTTAATTTGGTAGATTTTAATATAAATATCTCTGAGACGAGTCTGATATGACTCTGTGATGTGATGATTGAAATCTTCCGCAACATTTTTTAATATAAAGTTGTGCCAGCACCTGAAAACATTTACCGACTCTGATCCTTGCACATTGTGAGATTATAAAATGTTCGGTTACACCCGAACTTAGCCCTTCCTTACTTGTTTGATATAAAGTTTTGCTAACACCTGAAAGCATTTCCCCACGTTTGACCCTTGTAAATTGCAAATGTATAAAATGTTCGGTTACGCCCTAACTTAGACCTTACTTACTTGTTTATATAAAATTTCTGAAAACTAAGTATATATTCTGTTGTATGCAAGATAACTAAAAAATTTTTTTTTTTATATAGTTTTATATATATATATTATATTATATATATTTTATTATATATTATTTTTTTAAATATTCTACATATTGTTAACAAAACGATAGAGTATGATTATGTACGATATACCTAAACATTTTTTTATAGCAGATGCTTACACAAGCGATGAGAGATACTTTCAATACTTGAATAGTATTTCCTCTGAAGATTGGAAGCTTGACTTAGACTTTGGAATCGAATCTATAAATAGACAGAAAAGGTAAAATCTAAAACTAAAGAGTTGTTGCGCATATATTAGCACCTTATCCTTTTATCAATCTAAGCAGACTATAATCGACAGATGTGCACTATTCAAACATTCTGAAAAGGTTTTTTTGGCCATCTGTCGGTTAAGTTTTTATTAAATCATATGCCAGAGTTAGTGAAATCGAACTTAAATAAGTCCACAATTGGTCGTTATTAGCAATTAAGTTTTGAAAATTGAATTCAGATAATTAGTTTTTCATACAGGCTGGAAGGAAATCTGGTTAATGCAGGAGTAGTTGTCAAAAACGGTGGTATTTCACATCATTACCTTTTGGATGCTTTGCCAAATGGGGAAGCAAAAATGGACAATGATGTTGCTAGAAAGCTTTTGGCTGTTAGTCTTTATGTCTTCAATAGTAAATGTCTACCCCATGGAATAAATGGCGAGGACTGCGAACATTTTTTATCAAATAAGACAGTTCCAAAAAACAGTGAATTATTACAAGAATGTTTACGAATCATTGAAAATCGCCGCAATGGTCACAACGGATTTCGAAGATTATTGGGTCGACATTATCAGGATGGCATTTATCAAGTATGTTCTTATGAACGCTTGTAAGTACGTGAATGCAGTATTAATTTAACAACATTTTTTAGATGTTGCCTCTCGTTTCACCTCTGTTGGTGAGTAAATCTTTGCACAACTTGAGTGTGAAAAGAGATCTAGAGGACAAACAAAGAAACCTGGCTGTTATACAGTGGACTCAATTCATTGAACATGACCTAAGTAAACCTGTAGTTACAACTATGAGTAAAGATCTGGAAATAGCTTTCAACTCACCTTAACTATAATGACTAATTATTTTAGGAGATGGTAGTCACATTGAATGCTGCGATAGCAACAGCTTTGAGCTTTTACCAAGATATCGACATCCGCTTTGTGCTCCTTTGATAATAAAAAGCGATGAATCGCAGTATGCTAAAGTTAACTGTTTGACTTATGTGCGAAGTGCTGTTGCTGCCAGCAAAGAATGCACATTCGGTGCAGTGGAACAGGTAAATTTCTTTACAATATATGTATGGTTGTTTAAAAATAAAATGAATTAATATTGCCAGTTAAATCAAGCAACATCCCTTTTGGACTTATCACAACTCTACGGTTTCACATATGAGGCACAAAAGAGGATGCGCGCGTACAATAATGGCCAAATTAAATCTGCCGCAATTGCAAAGCCTTCAGAAATTTACAATGATGGACTAGCTATGATAACTGGCGATTGGAGTAATTATTGTGCATTCAAAAATCTCTCCAGGCAAACGAGTCAATGTTTCCAAGCTGGCGATTCTCGCGTAAACACTAACCCGCTCACGATATCTATTTATACACTATTTATGAGAAACCATAACCAGATAGCCAAAAAACTGGCTTTTAAAAATCCTTTATGGCAGGACGAAGATCTTTTCCGAGCTGCAAAAGCAATTAATATGCAAATCTATAGGAATATTGTTTTTGACGAGTGGTTGCCCACTGTTTTGGGCGAAGATGTTGCTGGTAAAATAAAAGAAGGTACGCTGAATAAGAAATTTGTGGGCGATGACAGAATTTCGAATGAATTTGGTATCGCAGCGATGCGGTTTTACATGTCCATGATGCCAAATTTCCTGCAGAATTTCACTGAAGTAAATCGTGTGGAGTACACTACATCAGGTTTGCCTCCTCAAGAAAGAAGGTATGTACGATTATTATTTTCTAAAAATCTTAGCCCTTGGTCACTTAGGTAATATTGTACCCAGCAGTGTTATCCGCAATGAAAATGTGGTTTCATTTCTTGATCAAACATATAAGCCTGATTTAGGATATACTCATGAAAAAATTGATACAATACTAGATTCGATTTTGAATCAACATGCCATGAAATTAGATACTACATATGAGGACAATGTAAGCAAACAAAACAAAGACTTGTAAACAGACATGTAAACAACGACTTCACAATTAATTACTTTATTTTAATATATTTAGCTTATTTTGAATAATTTTGGCGTAAATAGACCCAGCCATGGTGATTTACTGGCTTATGATATTCAACGAGGTCGAGATCACGGTTTGAGAGGCTACATTGACTATTTGCAACTTTCCACTGAGCAAAACATCGGTAGCTGGAAAGATCTCGAGAGTTTTATAGAAATTGACGTGCGTAATAAAAACTAATGGAAATAACATATGGTCACTGAGCCAATAAAAACATGTATGTGGTTATCTACAATCCGGTATTTGCTTTATTCAATACCTTTTATCATTGTACAAACCTACAAGTAACAAATCCTTAATTTTTCACCCATACATCCGAAGGCGAAATCTCTTAGAATTAAAAAAATAACGATAGGAATGCAATAGAATAAAGAAAACGACCGGGAACACTTTGGGTACTTTACGCGGCTTGCTTCAAATATTCTCTCCTAAAACATCCAAATGCTTTAAAAAAGGCTTAAATCTGCTAGAGTGTGTTGCTGTGATCTGCTATTTAATTTACTACTTTCCGTACTTTTTTGATACTTTTCCAAATATATTTCACTTGTGAAGGTTTGCAAGGACAAAATTTACCTAGTTATGAGCAAAAGTTGTGTTCATGAATAAAATGTTATTAAACATTAACAATTTTATCAATTATATGACAAGTGCTCTCAATTGTTGCGTATTCAAATTCTATTTTTCATTACAAGTATTATATACATAATATATAAGTATAGGGTAATACAACACAACTGTGTGGTAACAAAAAATATTCAATAAATTTTTACTGCAATAAATTGTGTAGAGAATTTATAAAAAGTTTTATTAATTTTTCATTACAAATATGTTTCCCCAAGATTTGTTCTCTTTTAACAGTCCTTTTATTTAAAGCTCTGTTGCGGAAAAACGCAGTATTTCGATCAGATGATCTCAGCTGCGTGTAATGTTGACTACCTTTCTTTTGTTACTTGTATGCCTCTACAATGCCCCTTCTCCAACACAATGCCTCCTTTCTTTTAAAAAGTGGTACTCTGGAAAATGAAACAAAGGTTTTCTTTTGCTGAAAAGTTACTGAAAAACACGTACTTGTTTTTGTTGAGTGTTGCCGCAAGGACGATATATTACTTAATATTCACATTTTTTTTAGGATTTAAATGTTTTAAAAGCTATTTACAGTAATGCGGAAAACATTGACCTTCTCATCGGTGGTATGGCAGAAAAAAATACACTCGGAGCTATTATTGGACCAACATTTAAATATATTTTGGGTAAGCATCTCACTTTAAGATTACAAAAACCCAAGTGTTCCCTAATAACCATATCAGAAACATTTACACGAGAATTTTTCATTATTAATTTATAATACACAATAAACAAAATATCAATTGGCATGCTGTCACCACTTATTTATCTTTAATTTGGCAAGGAAAATACTATACGAAAAACTCATGTTTTGGATAACGACAGCAACCATCGTTTTTTAAGATTCTGCGCCAATCGGCAAACATTTTTAAACTTTTACATTTTTGTGGAGAATACGATCGACAGAATTTTACTCAACTCAGGATATTGTTAAATGCATCAGAATGTTTGTTTTAAATTCAGAGATAATGCTTGATATCCTCTAATTATAACTATCGGATGGAAACATTATCCTCTAAACATTATCCTGAAAGAATGTGTACAGAACTGAATATAAAGAGATAAGTATGTAGTTCGAATGCAATTATACTTGAAGGCTCCCACCTTGCTTAAGCTCCTCAAAAACAAAATTTCGAGTTCCATTAATATCGACATCAGGAATTTTTCTCTGGATTCTATTTATTTGTGGTATTTATTTAATATAATAGTTTAAATGACAAGAAAAAATTCTAAATCTCGCATTAGCGTTTGTTTTGAATTTACATTTCATAAAATTTATATTACATTTGGCACTTTAATTGCAAATTGTTTTTACACCGTTGAAAATTTTCTACCACAACTCAACACAGTGAAAAAAGTTACCAATTAGCATACATCCTCAAAACAACAGTGTGAATATATGTAAACGATATAAAACTAATCAGATGACCAGAAGATTATAAGTTACAATTTTAAAAGTAGCATGGTTATTTAACTTCATTAATATAAATATATTACCTACTCTTTGAAAACTTCTTTGCAAATCCAGTAGGACTGAGAGAAATCATTATAATGAGTATACATATTATGAACCCAATTCACCCATTGCTGAAATACTGTAACTATTTATCACCTACCATTTTTCGTGGTTCAATTTCGCGTAAGCGTGTTAAGAAGGTGTAATAGGAATATAATACATCAAATTGGTCCAACAGTTTGTGTCACATGAAAAAAATAATCGAAATTGAAAAGCGGAATGCATAAAATTGTAATTCTCGAAGGTTGAATGAAATAAAGCAAATGCAGATACTAAATTAATGATTTGGAAAAATTTCGATCACAATCAAAATGTAGAATTGGGCTGAATATATGTTTGATGTTTTGTTATATTTATTTATATTATTTTACAAGTAAGGAAGGTCTGATTTTGAGTGTAACCCAACATTTTATACTCTCGCAATTACCAACGATCAGAGGCGGGGAAATGCTTTCAGGTGCTGACAAAACTTTATATTAAATAATGCTGCAAATGGTTAATTATTCGACGAAATTGTCAATGGATTACAATCATATATGGTACCTTATTAACTTATATTACAGGTCATAGACTCACCTATTTTCATCAATATATTTTGCTTCGTGTCCGAGATATTTATATTAAAATTTACCAAATTAACTCAAATGAGATATACGCTATATAAACTCAAGCAAAGTAGCTTAATTTGATATATTAAGTATATCAGGAAAAAGTCAACCAGAGAAACGGAAATCATTATTTTAGGATTAAGGGTTTGGATAACAGTCGATAACATTTAATTTTAGCGCAAAACCGCATTATTTTAAGAAAACTAATATTCTTAATTTCATTAGATTATCACATACATTGACTATATATCACCTAAATTTTTTGAAGACAGCTGGAAAGTCGGGAGTCATTATATCGGGTATATTTGGTACAGGCGAAGGTCTGGACTGCATTAATTTTGGCGTTACTTAAGTACACTAAAGAGTATGTTCTCACATAATTTTATAAAGATAGCTCACACACTTATCGACATATTCGGCTTAAAGTCTGCTAGAACAACGAAAATCATTATATGTAGTACGCACGTATTGGAGCTGCGGTAATTCGCTGACTGTTTTCATACATTTTCGACATTAAACTGTGGTATATCCAATATTAAAGGATCACCTGATTTTGCTAAGATATCTTACATAGTGATCGATATATACCGTATAAAAGCAACTGGAGGTTTGAAATTCTTATATTGTGTATATGAGATATGAAAACTATTTACCCTATTTTATTCATTTTATGCGCACGGACATAATGTTATCAAAAATAGACGCTCTCTGAATTTCACAGAGATAACTCACTAATTAACTGATATATATGGCATAAAGTCTATCGAAAGTTTAAAAATCTTTACGTCAGGTACATGTCCAAAGTTTTATTTCGATATCTTGATTGGTAATTGATTTGACTGTGGTGTTGATTGACTGTAAAGTGAAAGAATCGTATGGAATTTAAAATTGTAATATATGAGAAATAGGTGTGGTTGTAATCCGATTTCGCCCATTTTTACACTGTAATATAAGGATGGAAATATAATGTTACTAAATTTGGTTGAAGTCGGTTGAGTTGTTCCTGAGATATGGGGATTAATCGAAAAGTGGGCGTTGCCACACATATTGTCCAATTTTTACACGGATTCCTATGCATACCTTCTATTCCATCTTTACTGAAAGACTTCATGCCTCTGACGTGTTTCTTCAGGGAGTTAACGGACTTTTAATAGTTTTCAACATAACCTTTGTTTGGGAGGTGGGCGTGGTTATCATCCGATTTCATTCAAATGTTGCAAAGGCATGTTTTAAAAATTTGAGAAACACTACAGATGCTCCTCTATACCGCGGTCCCTTTTTTCAAATTTGTTTGTATTTTAACTTGTTGCTTAGTTATAGCATTTTATAGGTTCGCGATTAACGCCATTTTGTGATCGTGGCAGATGTCCGATTACACTCATCTGCAATGTCAAGCTTCCTATAGTGGTGAAGAAGACGTGCGAAAAGTATTATCAAGATATCCTAATTTTTACTCGAGCTATCGCTTGCACGGGTGGACCTACGGATGGACGGACTGGAATTCAACTCGTTTCACCATCCTTATTGTTTATGTATATAGAGGTGTGGTACGTGTGATACGAGGTGTGTTCAGAAAATAACGGGAATTTTCGTTTTTGAAAAAAAAATGTATTCAACCGTCTACATTAATGTTGTCGCCTTCAAAATAGTCTCCATTCGATATTAAGCATTTGATAAATGATTAGTTTTAGACCTTACAAACAACCGTTAGGGCAACACTATTATACTCTGTTGCAATATAATCCGAGAGTAGAATTTTATAATTCCTCTACATTTCAATCTACTGATGAGGAGGGTAATAACCTATCTATATAGTATATAAAGTATATTTGACTTCCAATCATAAGGGCTATTGACCAATAGTATAGATAGTCCTCTTAATCGCCACAATACAGACAAATAAAGTCAACAACTTCAAATAACCAGGTAAAAAAATCATAGAAGGAGTCGAAAAAATTAATCAATAAATATTGTGAATGATTTTTGGTACTGAGGAACGGGTACACAAATAAAATCCTGTAAAAGCTAAGCAGTGTTCGTAAAACTGCTAAAAACAAAATCCTGACGAAGCTAGATAGATGAAATTTTGTTGAGAGAATTGAAGACTTTTGTCTTGTTACAAAATTAGGTTCAGGAAAAATCTCTTTAATATAATTGACCTATTTCAAATATCCCGATTTGCATCTGAGGCAGAACATATTATATAACGGAATTCCATCCTATCTAAAACTAATAAATAACTAAATTTCTCAGTGCAATTGGACTTGATTGATTCACTTCGAAATCATGCTTCTTGTTATGTGTATAGATAAGTACAAAGAAACACTTATGTAGCTATTTATTATATTTTAGCAAGAATAAGGGAAAGTTAGAGAATGGAACTACCAAAATTCTTGTAATCTGGTATACAGTTATAAAAATTTGAAAGTACAAAATTTATGTATATTGCAGGCAAATTGCCACACGCGTCCAAAGGTGGTTTAGCATTCAATATGTAATGTTAGCAATGACAATTTGTATTTTTTCCTTATGTAACTATTTAATTTGTATGTAATTCAACCAAGCATGAAAAATTCGTTAACAGAGTAGAGGTTGGCAATTAATCTGTTCTATGTTTGGAAGCCGTGACAATTAAATCAATTAAAATTACCTTCCCAAAAGTAGTGCTCATATTTAGTAATGTTATAAAGCTTATAGAAAAAAGTATAAATAACTGTTAAATATAGTATATAGTGTTTGCATATTAATGTTTTTTACTAAGTGTTCTCAAATATTAGAGAAATAGAACGAATATTAAATATTAATGAAATAAAAATATTAGAGAAAAACAACGGAATGTATTTGTTGAATCAAATTTACTTTTACGGCTCTTTTCACATTAAATAATAACTTTGACAATAAAACGTAATTCATCCACACTGAAATCTTAGTTCTTCGATTGATATTCGTTACCATTTTTACAGACAGACAGGGCTTAGATTGGATGAAAGGGATAATTAGATACCCTCCCTCATAAAAGGAATACTTGTCATATTTACATGTTTGTTCATATTTACTTCTAAGGAAATTTTAATTATTATTCCAGTCTTTATTATCCCAAATATATATTATTATATAAATACATGTTATTCTATTATTTACTAAATAAAATTAATTTATTATAAATAATATAAGCTAAGCTAAATCTATACCGAGCTTTATAGTTTTTATGGTACTTGACAGTTGATATAAGAAAGTAAGCGAATAGATGATAAACACATTTTCACAAAAGTAGTAGTTGATATTTTTTAAATTTGTTTTCACATTATTTATCAAAAATACACATAAAATAAGTATTTATTTTCGATTTTATTTAATCAACTAACATTTTCAAAATTTCAGCCGAACAGTTCTCGAAGATATATCAGCGGCAGCCTGATTCTTCAGACGCAACAATGCCGGATTTTGTAGAATTTAAAAAAGTGAAAGCTGTTGAATTACTTTGTGCAAATTCTAAATTGAAAAATGTGCCAAGAAATATATTTCGCTTATCTTCGGAAAAGTAAGTTTATTTAAATGTGTGCATCCATATTTGTGTCAAACACTGGTGGCTCTAAAACTACAAACTACAAACTCAACTCGTCTCATCATCCTGATCATTTAAATATAAGTATATAACTCTATATCTATTTCGATTAGTTTTATGTGTTACAAACAACCGTTAGGCGAACACAACTATCATACTCTATTGTAACATGTTGCGAGAGTGTAAAAGTGGACAATTCAAAGGAAACAAGTATAAAATTTCGTAATAACTTAAGTCTGTTTATGCAAGAAGAATCGATGCATGAAAATAATAATATTTCAATTAAAAACATCATTCCTATGCGATCCGAAGTCATAATTGCAGGTACTTAAGTAACCTGAATAATACCTTGTAAATACAAGAATGATATAATTGCTTACCGTTTATCGCTGTCACAGATGTGACGTCATAAATATGAGGAAAATGTAAGCAAAACAATCAATTGGAAAAAAGATTCAAACTGTACAGTTTTGTTTATGTAAAATTATAAGAGAAAAATATAATGAGTTTGAAAAATAAAGTGTGTAGTGTCGGGTTGTAATAACGATAACGCAAATAAATCGTTAAAGAAGGGTTTTATGTAGGAATATATTTATTTACAAAATAGAAAATTATTTTTGGAAGCATCGTTATCACATCAGTTCGTTTAATCATCCACTTAATTGGCAATTATGTTGACTAGAGATAAAAGTTTTTCTTTGGAAAGTAGGGAAGGACAAAGCTCGGGTGTAACCGAACATTTTACACTCTCGCAAATAGCAAGTATCCAAGGAGGAGAAATACTTTCAGGTGTTGGCAAAACTTTATATTAAACAAGTAAGAAAGGGCTAAGTTTGGGTGTAACCGAACATTTTATACTCTCGCAATGTGCAAGGATCAGAGGTGGGGAAATCCTTTTAGGTGCTGGCATAACTTTATATTAAAAAATGTTGCGGAAGAATTCAACATTCATTATTCGACGAAATTATCAATGGTTTGCAATCATATTTGGTATCTTATTGATTTATATCACCCGTCATAGACTCATGTAATTTCATTGTTATATTTTGCTTCGTGTCAGAGATATTTATATTAAAATCTACCAAATTAACTCTAATAAGATATATGCGATATAAACTGCTCAATACTGCTCAATATAGCTACTTTAAAGTGAAAGGATCAGATGAAACTTAAAATTGTGTTATATGAGAAGCAGGGGTGGTTTTATCCAATTTCGTTGATTTTTACAATATAACATAAGAATGTAATGTAAATATAATGTCACGTACCAAATTCTGTTGAAGTCGGTTAAGGCGTTCTTGAGATATTGTATTTCTAACAAAAGTGGGCGGTGCCCATAACCAAAACTTTACCCGGATTCATATGCAAACCCCCAGTATTATATTTCCTGCAAGATTTAGGGTTTCCGACGTCTTTCTTCAGCGAGTTAACGCACTTCAAGTAGTTTTCAACATAACTTGTGTATGGGAGGTGGGCGTGGTTATTATCCGATTTCACAAATTTTCTCAATGTATAAAGAGATGCTAGAAGAACTTAGTCGGAGTAAGCTTGGTTGATATAGTTCTAACGGTTTCCGAGATATGTATATTTTAAACCTGTTGGGAGGCGGGGCCATTCCCACTTTTAAAAGAAATTTGCCCACAGACGCCCAACCCTACCAGGATCCTCTACACCAAATAACACGTTTATATCTTAATTTGCTGCTTAGTTATGGCACTTTATCTGTTTTCGATGAATTGCGTTTTGTGGGCATGGCAGATGTCCAATCACCCATCTGCAATACCAACCGCCCTACGGTGACAAAGAACACGTGTACTAAGTTCCATCCATATATCTTAACTTTTACTCAAGTTATCGGTTGCGCGGACGGATGGATGGACGGACAGACAGTCACTCGGATTTCAACTCGTCTTTTCATCCTGATCATTATACTCTCGCAACATGTTGCTACAGAGTATATTAGTTTTGCTCACTTAACGGCTGTTTGTAAAACCTAGAACGAAACGAGTTAGATATAGACATATGTATATATATAGATGAGAACGTTTACGTCAATGCAACGACCACGTTACGAGGTTATAAAAATTGTAATTATATATCTTGAATTTAAAGTTTTTAGATTTTATATTCAAAATAATTGAATATGACGTATATTCATATTAAGTGGCTATAAGGCTTATAAAAATTAAAGAAGTTTAAATAAGAATTAATTAAATTAACTACAGTTAATTTATTGGCCTCTGAACTACATATTTTAACAGTGATCTTCGTTTCAAGTTAGTTGGTACCTACTGGTACATTTGAACAAAACCAATAAAACTATTATAATTTGTATAACATTATATTATACTCGAGGAGGTGGTAGACTTTTTTACTGGTTCGTGAGATATGTATATTAAACCTGCTAGGGGGAGGGGCCAATGTCACTTTTGAGAAACTTTTATACTACGGATGCCCCTCTATTCTTCTATGTGCTATACTAAATTACATTTTTGTACCTTAATTTTGCGGTTTAGTTATAATGCTTTATATATTTTCGCTTAACGGCATTTTGTGGGTGAGGCAATGGTACGACTCCCCCTATCTGTAATGCCAACCTTCTCATAATGCTAAGAAATACGCGTATCTAGTTTCATCAAGAGATCTCAATTTTTTCTAAAGTTATCGGTTGCATGGACGGACAAATAGACATCCTGAAGACAACTCGTTTCGTAACCCAGATTACTCTGATATATATAGCTCTATATCCATTTCAATTAGTTTTAGATTTTATAAAATCCAAATAGGAACGTTCTTTATTTGAGTAATATTGTCATTTCCTTTATGAAACTCCATATATCTAAAAAAACACGTTAAACATTCGGGAGCACTCAAGAAATCAAGTAGACATTACACAGCATGTAAATAGAAATATTTTGTTATACCAATACTGGAATCGACTGACTGATTAATATCTCAGAATGTAACAATTTTAAAAAATAACCTATTTGGATACTTTGATTTATATAAGAAATTATTTTAATTCAGTATTTTTAGTACTAACTACTTTTAATATTTTAGTAACGATCTTGTAAATTTCTTTTCTTCCAGAAACCCTTTGTTATCATGTAATGAACATGTGGAATTATTACGCCCCTAAGATATTGTATTTTTTTATAGAGTATTCTACATTTAAAAAAAGCAATTAAATAAATATGTAAAAATATGACGATAATGTTGCTTACTCTTAAACAGACTTTTCTTCTGAAGTATATTTTTTTGAATATTCTATTATAATTTGTGCATTTAGTGCACGACAAATACTAGACAGACATCGGATCACTGTTGAGATTTCTAATTTTGCCAGCAATGCTAAAATGTATAAATATATGCCCCAATAAACGATCTTCCAACACTTTCCCATCATTTGTTAAATTAAAGAAATGTGTAAATATTTAACTTTAGATTATAATTTAAAATTTCAAAATATATTTAAATGACAAAAATGAATTTATTACTAAAAAAGTAACGAATTCAAGGTCTATAGAAGGTTATTGTTAAAAAATTACTTCCTACGTAGAGAGTTCTAAAAATTTTAAAAAACAATTTAGTAGCATAATCAATCGAAGTGAATAAATGTTTGAAATAAATTAATATATCAGCAAACATCCCAGATACATCGTTATCCATTTATATCGCATTAAAAATATCAGCAATTAACAAAATTTTACTGACGATGAAATTTTATTTGCATTACCAGTAAACAATCAACATGCTGAAAAAATTTGAGGTAAAAGTTTTTTTTCAGATTAGTGAAAAAATTGGCAGAAAGAATACTTTGTACTGATTACTAAAAGAAATTGCTGTAAAAATACTAATAATAATAATATTACTATTATTTATTAAATACGTATAGCTTTTAGTAAGTTTAATTATATTACAATTGGTTGACTAATGAATTGTTCTATGAATATGCAAACTACATAAAATGTAAAATTTATACCCGATTAGTAGGCGTATATAAATTGACAATTTTGGCTTTGATGTGTTTGTTGGGTATATGGCGCCTAAGTCATTTGCGTTGATTAGTATATCGATGGCGAAAATTTTTCAAATTAGCTGAATGCCGTTACGATGTTGGATTTAGTTGCATCGATAAATAACTAGGTACATGAATTTAGTTTTTGGCTTTCTTCCAAAAGCAGCTTACGATATATATTATTTTAAATGATATATTTTTATTTATATGAAGATTATACATTTGTTTGGTAGTAGCTATGGCGGAAAGCAGGGTTTTCTTGTTGTTAGTGGAGGCAACTGTAAATTTAGTTTTGTTTGTTGTGGTGACAGGACAAGATGAGTAATAGGTGAGTAAGGTGACAAGAGTGATGGTAATACTGCTTCTGCGAGAATACATTTTGTCGGTGAGGTGAGGAATGCGTTTAAGCTACGGCGGATAGCAGCGTGAAAGGGGTGTTCATTTTTTTATATTGGCTCTGGTTGTATTAATAAGAGTATTTATATGAATTTTTGAAAATTTTGAACGTAGTAATTTAACCGAGAATCTAAGTTATTCCTCAATGTAATACAATGTTGACTAAAGTTAAATTTACTTCAAATATTACTCAAAGAATTCTTATATTATCTACCAGTTATATGTTAACTTTATTGAATAGTATGTTATTAACAGTACAATGGTGCTTACGCCGGATTTGTAATATTTTGCAATTATCAATGGATAATAAGGCACCTGACGAGTTTTTCTAATTTTTATTGTGTTTGTATCTTTTTTTGGTCCAAGTTACTGCTTTGCCTGCATAGATAGATATTTGTAAGTTTTTATGTTGTAGGGCAATAGAGTTAAGTTTGTCGAATGCGATAATTAAAAAGATGGCTGATAGAGGGGAACTTTGTGAGATGCCGTTAAAAATTGGAAATGGTTTTGTTAGTGTTGTTGATTCGCACTCGGAACGAACGGTGAGCTATGAAGGCTTCTACCGAGTTAACGACCTTAGGTCCAACCTTCCAGAGTTTAAGTTGGTGAAGAATTACGTGAATTCCGATGCGATAAAAAGCTTTTGTGAAATCATTCCCTAGAATAGTGACATGATTTCATGACGAAAGAGCATCCGACATGACATGTATTTGCATCCGTTCCGTTTTTTCACTTAAATTTCGATTGATTGTATGGATAAGCTCGTTTTCGATTGCAAACCACATAAGTCGTCGCGCTAGAATCTTATATGTGGGATATATGTGTAAAGCTTTGTGGCTTAGGAATGTGTACAATCACTGCTGTGGTCCTCGTATGTGGGAATTTCCCGTGTTTAAAAATTTCGTTTAAATGTTCAATGAGCTTTGGTGTCCGTCGTCGAAATTTTTATCATTCGATACGAAAAGCAATCGAAACCTGGTGTTTTGGCCTTTCTCTATTCTTTGGTCCTTTGTCAAATTCAAAATGAGTGATTTTGTTTAGCCGAAGGTGCAATATACTCTGGATGATAGTTTAATGATAATAAACTTCCGTTTTAGTCGCTAGAGTAATTATACCATTTCTCACCAAATGATTCGGCTATTCGTTTAGAGCATGTAAAGTTAAATTCTTTATGTCAGCCCAGATTTTTTTAGAGAGAATGTTGGGGATATGTTCGACGTGAAGTTGGAGAGGGATATTCTTTTTGCTACTTGTGTATTTCTCTTGAATAGAATTTTTGTTTTTTTTTAGTGTCGTGTTGCATTTAACGTTTAACCAAAGAGTGTATTTTTCATCTCGTAGTTTGTTGAGTGCGCTGTTCCACCAAGCTACTTTTCTTTTATGAGGTATGCCATTTGTTTGTGGTATTGATTTATTTGCTGCTTTGTGAATTGCTTTGGTTAGTATGGCCAGGATTCGGTGGATATTAGAATAGTTGAAATTAATCGAATTGTTCCGTATTTCGCTTTCAAATTTATCCCAGTTAGAGCGTCTGTTTTATATTTCGGAGTGTGATATTTTGAAGTAAAATTTTAATAAAGTTGATGACGAGTGGATATTGATCACTATCATGTAGAAAGTTACCGATTGCCCAATGGCACCAATGGCAGATTATAGTTGAGACGATGGTTAGGTCAATACTGGTAAAGGTTATAAGTTGAGTAGCCGAACCATCGTTAAGAAGAGCCAGGTTGACTTTTTCGAAAAGGTTTTCAATTATTTTGCCATGAGAGTTGGTTGTAGAAGATGCTCATAGTGTATTCCATGTATTGAAGTCGCCATTGAGAATGAGAAGAGTTTTAAAATTAATAAGGGGGTGCAATAAGTCATTTACTGTAAATTTTTGGCAGGGATAAAGTTATGTATTTGTCATTGTTATTTTTGTGTTTGAGTCTTGTTGAAGAGTGTGACATAAAATGTTAGATTTTAGCGGAATGTGTTTGTGTGGAATGTGGCGGTTAACTAAGAAATCAATTCCTTGTTTGAGCGTTAAATTATAATTCAGACTTCATAACCATTGTATGGTCTAGGAAAGATAATATTGTTAGTGTTTTTTTGGATATGAGTGTCTTGTATACGAGTACATGTAACATCTGAGATTTTTCTTTAAATAGTAGAATAAGCTTGGTAATTGTAAATATATGCATTCATATTCCATTCCAATATTTCAAGAGTCATTAAATAGAATACAAAAAACAAAACCAGATATTATACGTATTAAAAGAGGGAAAATAAAAAATACTTGATTGAATGAAGAGTTATGTTCTTGCATTGACTTGTCCGATTCACTTGTGCTTAGTTCGTGAGAAGTAACGTGGCTGGTGGAAAGCAGGTAATTTGCTGAAAAAATGTTTTAAATGTTTGTAGTAGTTGATATTTTTGTTGCAGTTTTACGTTATCTTCGTTTTGGTTTTTGTTATCACGAGTTAGATTATTGAGTGTGAAGGGGTGAATCGAGGAGGGAGAGGAAGATTTTGTTGCTTTTGTATTTAGTTGGTCTGTAATTTTTTCTATGCTGTGTCTGCTGGTGATGTCTTTGCTGGTTTACATTTTAGTATCGTTGGCTGAGATAGAAGAGAAGGCGGTTACAGAGAAGTAACTGTGAGAATTAGTAACAGAAGCTTTATATGGACGACGAAGCTGAGTATTCACACAATTTGCGTATTGTGATCAAGAACAGTTATTTGGGGAATGAGGTTGATTACAATTTACGCAAATAGCTTGATTCTTATGGTTGACAAGTTTTGCAACGCGTCGGGCGTTGTGTGTGCATTCTTGTACCTTCACTGTACTCTAAGAAACGGAATGTTTGCAGGGAGTGTTATAAGAACACCTGTAAGAACAACGACGGAGGGGCTAGGTGTGCGCCAACCATTCTGTTAAATTTGTTAACAGAGGTAAAGTGTTGCGACAGTTTAGTTCATTAACAATCTCTTCATTTGATGTGTTGTTGAGGAAGGATGCATAAATGATGCCTTTGATATTATTAGCGATTCATGTAGCTTACATGTGATTTCGCAGATTCCAGGGAACTTCTCGGCTTTTAGAAATTTTTCGTCCTTCTCTTTGCTTTTGAGTAGCGTGAGGAGACCTCCATCACGTAGCGTGGATATGGAGATTATTTCCTTACTAACAAGCTGAACAGCTCAACGCAACGCAAGAATATTCTGTTATGGGTTTTACTGCATTTTTGGCGGAAAGGGTTATATATTTTGGGTTATGTGATTACACTTCGGGAAGATCTGGGAATTCAATGGGAGTTTTTTGATATTATATCTTTTTTTTGTTTTTTGGGTTTTCACTTAGCAAAGAACACATCAGAGTTTTCTCTGCGGTCGCGTGGCCTCAAGACAATGATTTTAATGCTTTAATGCTTATTAAAGCAAAGACCTTAATGCTTTATTGAGATTAACACACTTATAGAAAAAAGAAAATGAGATAAAGAGAATGTGAAAAAACGTGAGTACCAGTAGGTAAGCGAGCTTATAACCGATGACTGTGTTAGTCGAAGATAATGTAATATAATATATAATATCAAAATATAATTTGATTTGATTTGATTAATCAAATGTTTATTGTTTACTGAAAATAGTTAGCGGCATTACATCACCAATAACATTTTCTTCGAACACTAAATATTTTACTGGTGATGTAAATCAAATACAGATTATATATATTTATACTCCTGCA
This sequence comes from Bactrocera minax, assembly GCA_021498325.1. Classification (NCBI taxonomy): domain Eukaryota; kingdom Metazoa; phylum Arthropoda; class Insecta; order Diptera; family Tephritidae; genus Bactrocera; species Bactrocera minax. The sequence goes on along the minus strand of JAKEEE010000110.1, from coordinate 365,958 downwards.
ACAGGTTGCAACAGACAACAGTTGAGATAGATTAGAGCTATACATATATATAAATGATCAGGATGACGAAACGCTTTGAAATCCGAACGACTACCTCTCCGTCCGTCCGTGCAAACGATAACTTATACGTAAAAATTAAGATATTTTGATGAAACTTGGTACACGTGTTCTTTGTCACTATAAGAATGTTGGTATTACAGATAGCCTTAATTGGACCACTGCCCCGCTCACAAAATGCCGTTAAACGAAAGCGTATAAAGTACTATAACTAAGCTCCCAATTTAGATATAAAACTAAAATTTTACACAATTCTGCACATGGAATAACAATAGAGAGAACCATAACATCTATGGTTAAAAATTTTTTTAAAATTGGGAAAAGCCTCGCCTCTCAATCGGTTTAATGTGAGATATACCCAAACCGTTATATCAACCAAACTTGCTCTGAACAGTTCTTTGAGCTTTCTCTTCATATAGTGTTAAAATGAAAAATTAGATAATAACCACACCCACCTCTCATTGAAAACTACATCACTCGTACGTTAACTCGCTAAAGGAGCACGTCATAAACATTAGTTCTGACAGCCGTTTAAAATTCGGGCGATGTGTGTGACTCCGTCACTTTTCGATTAAATCCCATATCTCAAGAACAACTTAACAAACTTCAATCAAATTTGGCAACATTATATTAACATCCTTATAGTACAATGTAAAAATGGACGAAAACGGATTACAACCATACCTACTTCCCTTATATCACAACTTTAAATTCCATATGATTCTTTCCCTTGACAGTAAGTATATCCATCACATACGGAAAAATGTTAGAAATTAGAAAATGCTTTTCAAGCTCACAGGTACCCAATATATGCACCTCAGTAAAATCCCCTAACCCCCCTGTACCTAATACAAAGACTTTTACACTTCCGGTAGACTTTACTACATATCGGCCAATATGTGAGTTATCTCTGTGAAATAGAGCATCTCTTTCCGATAACAATGTGTCCGTATGGATGAAATCTATAAAATCGGGTAAATACTCCTAGCACCTAAATACCTAATATAAGAATTTTAAACTTCCTGTTGGCTTTATACCGTATATATTTCGTTATTCTGTTATTCTATTAAGTATCTTAATGCAAGTCAAACAGCATCTTTTCCTAGTAATAATATGTCGTGATCCTAAGAATTAATAAAATCGGATCAATACTACCCCTTTCCATATGTACCCAGCATAAGAATTTCAAACATCTGGTAGGCTTTATACGGTATATATAGGTCAATATGTGTGATATCTTAACAAAATTAAGTGAACGTACATGATTGGGTATCTCATAATTTACTTTCAGTTTTGAATTTTCACATAACTTTAAACCTTTTATGTTGGACAATATATGTGATATTTTAATCAAATTAAGTGGACATGCTTTTTTAGATAAAATGTGGATTGGCGCTAATATGAATGAAGTCGGTTTAGACCATAGTCTAAAACCCATATCCCTAATATTGTCATTTCCGATAGTTTAGTTGACCCTTTACTAATATATCCAATATATTAATCCTTGTCCGTTTGGTAGGGTTTATATCATATATGTCGTTTGAATTAATCGGGTTGATTTTAGTAGTGGAACTAAGTGAATCTATAACCTATAATATAAGTTAATAAGATATCATCCGGCTTTGACCTTTGAAAATTACGAGAGTATAAAATATTTGGTTACACCCAAACTTAGCTCTTCCTTATTTGTTGTTTATAGATTTCTTAGACACCACCAGCAAACCCAAATTTATTATTAACTTTATTAAAATTATGGTTACTGATATCGCAAAAGACATTTTCTGTTCAAGCTTTAGTTCAGCAATTTCATTCATATATTTTTGGATAAACAAATTTCTCATAAAAGCTCCTTTTGTTCTTATTAAAATAATGATAAAATTTTTAGTTTTACGTAAACCAAATTGAACAAGATTTTTATTTAACTTTACATTTTTTGAATTTTTTACTTCTATGAAATTTTCGTCCGTAAGATTATTTGCAATGAGTTTACAGTTTCTTAGATTACTAGAACGTTTCCACAATCTTAATTCATTTAAACTTTTGTTTTCTTCAAAGGTAAATGCTTGGTTTACAAACTCAACTGTGTTTTTTGGTGGGAAATCAATTTCTTTAAAATAATGCGAATAGTTAATTTCTTGTTTTATTTGAATAGTTACAAAAGTTTTTTGGAATCTTAGTTGTAATATAAAATCAAGTAAATTAATTTTATATTCAATGACACCTATTTTTAGGCATTTTAACTTATTCAAGTCTATTTAATAATGATTAATTTCGTCACTCTTGTGTATTCCAGGATGAATTATAGCATTTCTAGAAGAAAGAATGGTATCCTGAATTTGTTCGTTTTATTAGTCAATAAATTTTATTTGAACAATTGCTCATGACATGAGTTTTGTAAAAAAAGATTACGAACATTGTAATCTTTATATTTTAATTGGTTTAATATTTGATAGCGGTCTTTGATCATGGTGTCCTTAAGGCTCATAAATGTTTGATGAAAATTATTATTAATTTTGAGTTGTTGGTTTTTTGCCGTAATCGAATCACCGGTTAATGCAGACCAGTTAATGTATTTAGATGATTTACAATTTCAATTCTGTCTTTATCATCCATTGTTCCAAATATAAAGTTTGAGTATGTTTGATCTATGATATTTATAAGGTCACGCTTACTTCTATGCTTAGACATAATTGTCTCAACTTTACTATTTAACAAATGAACTTGTGAAAGAAAGTACAAACTTTTCCATCATGCCATTAAACAGATTAATGATATCTTCGGGATAAATTATATGAATTATCAAATCAGACTCAATTACTAATTGGTATTACCTTATTAATCTATTATTGTACTGTATCTGTTTTATTTGCAGCATTCCCAATATTGGAATAATCAGTTGCACTATTGTTAACAGTAGCAAAAGACTCACGTGTAAATAATTTCAATGGTCTTTTAAACTGATCTATATCTACTTTATTAGGATTTATGGAATTACGTTTATTGCACCTTTTATCAGTTTTATTCCTTAACGCTTCCGGATTTTTAATATAGAAATTGGGTCTGGTTAAGCAGGAGCGGCTTCCCGTTTGGAATTTATTCTATTAATAGCTTTCCTTTTTATCTTTTGCAATGTCTCTCCAACCCTATTTCGATCGGTGTCTCTATGGTTAAGAAAGTCCATCGGCTTCATTTTAATAGTTGAATGAATTGTTTTGTTGTAGAAACCCATCGCTTTAATAACTAACTCCTCCAGTATGAAAATTAGGATTTGCAACATTAGGATTAGGACATTGCAAAATAGCTGATGAGAGAATTATTGAACTCATTGTCCATTATCAAAAGTTCTGGTTTTCGATCTATCTACAATTTATCAATTAATTTGGTTAAAAAATATGTTCTATGAATTTGGAAATTATCCATATGAACAATCACATTTGGTTTCTTTGGGGTTTCGAAGTGATTACAATATTTTCGTGTAGGTGTCTTTACTTTTTTTTTATTTATTTTATTTATTTATTATTATTTATATATTTATTTTTATTTATTTTTAATATGTCTGCTAATATATTTTATGAAATTTGGATAAAAGTATTCATTTTTTATTTCCTCAAAGTTTTCTACAATTCCTCGACGATTAGTTTCCTCTTGTATTCTCTCCATAATTTCAATCTCCAAATAGTTATTATTACCAAAAAGCTTTATCAACCTTACTTGAATCTGTTATATTTAGAATCTTCGAATTCTGAATACACTCAAGTGTGTTATTCGTACACTATTAATTTTATACATCAACGGCTATTGCAGGTGAATTATTAAGTATGTAATGTAGACACATTTTTCTTTTTAGATCGTTAGATTAGGTATTTATCCATAACCTGCTTAAAAAATTTTACCGATATTTCATATTGACAAAGAGTAAAAAACGAATATATAAAAAATATATCGAAATGACGCCCAACGATTATTCGCACACTTTATATTCCGTTATGTTTCAAGAGGAAAATTTACCATTTTTTGTGTTGTTTGTTTGTAGTCTATACTAACTAACTAATACTATACTAAGTCTAACTATACTCAAAAAGTCTTAATTTTCGATTGGTGTCAAATTGAACTAAATGGGATGTGGGACGAAAACTAACCCTTAAATTACATTTGGCGAAGAAAAGTTTGCGCGCAATAGGAAAACTCGTGGACAGGACGCATACAACAGTGCTAAGCATTATATCAAAGTATGAAGAAACTGGTTAAATGGGCAATGATCACCACACCGCAGTCAGACCTAGAGCATACTGACACCAAGGGAACAACGCAGTATTCCAGCTTCTGTAGTCTCCAATCCAAAAATTAGCTCTACAGCAATGTGACAAAATATGCAAAAGCCAACAAATAAAACAATATGTCGGCAAACTAATCAGAATTGTTTACAGAATGCTCTGGTATCGACTGGAACAAATATGGACTGTGTGTTAGAGAAGCGGTTCATGATATACCGCTTACAATGTTTGAGGAGTGTGGGGTGGACGAGCAAATTGCTCGTCTGTATGAGTTAGTTTGGGGAGTGAATGATAGGCTGCTTAGGAAAAGTGAATGTCATAGGACTAAGAAAATGAGGTGGTGGACGCGAGAGCTGACCATTAAGAGGAGAACCGTCCGGCGGTTGAGACGAAAGTTTCAACGCGTTCGACTGTGCAATTCTGATGGGTTGTCCCAGCTTAGGTATGAATATAGTTGTGAGGTTAGGGAATATAAGCGAATGATTATAGGAACTAAAGAGGATGAATGGAGAGAATTTGTTCGTGAGAATAGGGACGACCCCTGGGGACAGGTCTACAGAATCTGTCGGGGTCGTAAGAGGGAGGACATCACATCTCTTCGCGTTGGTGACACTCTGTTATCATCGTGGAGAGAATGTGCGGGGGTTCTGTTAGGAGCGTTCTTTCCCAGGTCCGAGGCTCAGGTACCTCAAGCACTAGAGGTATCTGTCCCTCCCTTAGATGATGGGGAATTGGAGTACGCCCTTGGCCTGGTCAGGTCTAAACGGTCCCCAGGTTTTGATGGTTTGAACGGGAGATGTGCAAAAGCTTGTGGAAGTTCATTCCGGAATACTTGGAGGCTATTTACAAGAAGTGCGTTCAGGAGGGATATTTTCCACGTGAGTGGAAAATTGCTAGGGTTGTTCCTCTCTTGAAGTCCCCCGATAAGATCAGGAGTGATCCTCGTTCTTATCGTGGCATCAGTCTCCTTCCAGTGTTTGGAAAAGTGCTGGAGAGAGTTATGGTGGAACGGCTTCAGGAGCTAACGCGGGATAGCTATTCGAATAGGCAGTATAGTTTTAGGAAAGGACGCGGTATTGAGGATGCGTGGTTATATGTTCAGGATGCAGTCAGGGAAAATGTCGACAAATATGTCCTTTGCACATTTGTTGACTTCAAGGGGGCGTTTGATTACCTAAGCTGGGATCGAGTAATACAACGCTTAGAGGAACTTGGCTGCCCGGAAGTGACTCTCTGGCAGAGTTATTTTTCGGACAGAAAACCCTCTATCGTTGGTGTAAATGACAGTGTGGAGATCGGAGTGGAGCGAGGCTGCCCACAAGGATCCATTTGTGGTCCTTATATCTGGAACCTCATGATGGACTCTCTGCGTGGTCAGCTCGAGCCACTGTGTAAATGTTGTGCATATGCGGACGATCTTCTTCTGTTGGTTGAGAGTCGTTCACGCTCCGAACTAGAACGGGCGGGACAGCAATTCTTAGAAATTGCTCACAATTGGGGACTAGGAGTCGGGGTTGAAATATCGGTGGACAAAACGGTGACAATGCTACTTAAGGGTAGATTGGCAGCGATTCGTCCACCGATAGTCCGGGTGAATGGGGTTAATATCAGGTATGTGAGACAAGTCAAATACCTGGGTATAACCATGAGTGAAAGAATGTGTTTCACTCCACACTTGGTGAGTGTGAAGGAGCGACTGCAGGCAATCATCGGCAGGGTGCGACGCATCTTACGGAGTGATTGGGGTCTTGGACGTCGCGCTGTTTGCACCATATATCGTGGCCTATTTGTGGCCTGCGCCACTTATAGAGCTGCAGTATAGTGTGAACTTGCTACGACACTCGTAGGCTGCTTCTCTCGGTGCAGCGCAGTATAATGCTTGCCTGTTTGCCTATATGTCGCACTGTTTTGACTGCCGCGATGCAAGTGCTATTAGGTGCACCCGCCCTGACCTGATTGTCATACAGCGTGCTGTTACATTCAGGTTAAGAAGGGGATTTGGTGTGTACTTGCCGCGAGTTGACTGGCTTTCTGATGTGGAAGTGGAGAGGGAGGGGTATCTAAGAAGCAGGGAGCTTCAAGATGATAGGGTTGCGAGGGTGTGGCAAGACCGTTGGGACAATTGCCCTAACGGTCGGGTGACCTACGGGTATATACGCGACGTTACCTTTGTTAAGGGTAACCCAGACTTCAGATTCTGTCTGAGCCTGGGTTTTCTGCTCACTGGACGTGGGCCCCTGAACGCATTTTTGCATCAGAGGCACCTATCAGACGTATCAGAATGTATGTGTGGGGCACGCCCTGAGGACTATGTCCATGTTATAGCAGAGTGTCCTATGTACTCGGACATTAGGAATCTTGTTGTTTTTGGCATAAGTTGGACTGACGGACAGTTAGATGTGAGTGGTGTGATCTCCACGAGTCAGGGTGAGGAGAGATTGAAATTGTTTGGGATGTATGCGCGTGAAGTGTTTAGGCGGCGGAGGTGTTTAGCTGGATAATAGAGTTTTCTAAGAAGAAAGGTTTTCTAGAGTGTAGGTGGCGGGGTTTTTATTACATAATTGGATGGGGTTTTGCCCCTGGTCACCAGTCCAGAGCTGTATGGACGCTCAACTGGTAGTAGTTTTCTGGCTACCAGGTCTGACCGGAGACTAAATTCTGGTACCACGGGGAGCAGGAGCCCTTGGAGTTCACTCCAACCTGCTCATGCGGCATGGTCCTTTGGGGAGTATGGTGGTGGTTGTGGTTTAAACCAAAATGCGGGAAGAGCTGGCCTTGCGTCAGCTCAATGTGGAGTTGCATTGCAATCGGGTGCCGGACACAAAGTACGGCAGAGGTTTTAGATTGGCCTCGAACCCTACCAAGGTGGTCAGTGTGTCCATTCCATACTGCCAATTGGTACCGACAGGTATTTAGCAAATGCTATCCACCTTCGGGGCGCCGATCAACGCATTGTATTGATCCGTTGTGTTTTTGAACACCGTGGAGTTAGGCTGTACAACGGCAAGTTCCCACGCAAAGTACATTGTTCACTGTAACAAGATGCCTCCCCCTGCGGGTCGGGGGATAAGAATAACCCGCGGTAAGGCATGCCTGTCGTAAGAGGCGACTAAAATCTACAAAATTCACTGCATTTGAAATAGGCTTAGCCATGTCAGAAGTAGTGCTATATTACTTAGCTTGAACTGAGTTTATATCACTTTAAATGTATTATGCACACACTTAAAGCGGCATTTTAGTTCAAACTACAAATGCCACCAGTCGAGATGAATGGGTAACTCAACTGGTAGTAGCAAATTGGCTACAAGGTCTGACCGGAGACTAAATTCTGGTGCCACGGGGAGCAGGAGCCCGGTGGAGTTGCTTGTCGCTCCAACCTGCTCATTGCGGTAGGGCCTTCGGGGAGTATCGTGGTGGCTGTGGTTTAACACCTAAATGCGGGTCTGGGGCGGTACAGTTCAGTGTAGAGTTGGATTGCAACCGGGTGCTGGACCCATAGCACAGCAGATGTTTTAGGTAGTCTACATCACTCGTACGTTAACTCGCTAAAGGAGCACGTCATAAACATTAGTTCTGACAGCCGTTTAAAATTCGGGCGATGTGTGTGACTCCGTCACTTTTCGATTAAATCCCATATCTTAAGAACAACTTAACAAACTTCAATCAAATTTGGCAACATTATATTAACATCCTTATAGTACAATGTAAAAATGGACGAAAACGGATTACAACCATACCTACTTCCCTTATATCACAACTTTAAATTCCATATGATTCTTTCCCTTGACAGTAAGTATATCCATCACATACGGAAAAATGTTAGAAATTAGAAAATGCTTTTCAAGCTCACAGGTACCCAATATATGCACCTCAGTAAAATCCCCTAACCCCCCTGTACCTAATACAAAGACTTTTACACTTCCGGTAGACTTTACTACATATCGGCCAATATGTGAGTTATCTCTGTGAAATAGAGCATCTCTTTCCGATAACAATGTGTCCGTATGGATGAAATCTATAAAATCGGGTAAATACTCCTAGCACCTAAATACCTAATATAAGAATTTTAAACTTCCTGTTGGCTTTATACCGTATATATTTCGTTATTCTGTTATTCTATTAAGTATCTTAATGCAAGTCAAACAGCATCTTTTCCTAGTAATAATATGTCGTGATCCTAAGAATTAATAAAATCGGATCAATACTACCCCTTTCCATATGTACCCAGCATAAGAATTTCAAACATCTGGTAGGCTTTATACGGTATATATAGGTCAATATGTGTGATATCTTAACAAAATTAAGTGAACGTACATGATTGGGTATCTCATAATTTACTTTCAGTTTTGAATTTTCACATAACTTTAAACCTTTTATGTTGGACAATATATGTGATATTTTAATCAAATTAAGTGGACATGCTTTTTTAGATAAAATGTGGATTGGCGCTAATATGAATGAAGTCGGTTTAGACCATAGTCTAAAACCCATATCCCTAATATTGTCATTTCCGATAGTTTAGTTGACCCTTTACTAATATATCCAATATATTAATCCTTGTCCGTTTGGTAGGGTTTATATCATATATGTCGTTTGAATTAATCGGGTTGATTTTAGTAGTGGAACTAAGTGAATCTATAACCTATAATATAAGTTAATAAGATATCATCCGGCTTTGACCTTTGAAAATTACGAGAGTATAAAATATTTGGTTACACCCAAACTTAGCTCTTCCTTATTTGTTGTTTATAGATTTCTTAGACACCACCAGCAAACCCAAATTTATTATTAACTTTATTAAAATTATGGTTACTGATATCGCAAAAGACATTTTCTGTTCAAGCTTTAGTTCAGCAATTTCATTCATATATTTTTGGATAAACAAATTTCTCATAAAAGCTCCTTTTGTTCTTATTAAAATAATGATAAAATTTTTAGTTTTACGTAAACCAAATTGAACAAGATTTTTATTTAACTTTACATTTTTTGAATTTTTTACTTCTATGAAATTTTCGTCCGTAAGATTATTTGCAATGAGTTTACAGTTTCTTAGATTACTAGAACGTTTCCACAATCTTAATTCATTTAAACTTTTGTTTTCTTCAAAGGTAAATGCTTGGTTTACAAACTCAACTGTGTTTTTTGGTGGGAAATCAATTTCTTTAAAATAATGCGAATAGTTAATTTCTTGTTTTATTTGAATAGTTACAAAAGTTTTTTGGAATCTTAGTTGTAATATAAAATCAAGTAAATTAATTTTATATTCAATGACACCTATTTTTAGGCATTTTAACTTATTCAAGTCTATTTAATAATGATTAATTTCGTCACTCTTGTGTATTCCAGGATGAATTATAGCATTTCTAGAAGAAAGAATGGTATCCTGAATTTGTTCGTTTTATTAGTCAATAAATTTTATTTGAACAATTGCTCATGACATGAGTTTTGTAAAAAAAGATTACGAACATTGTAATCTTTATATTTTAATTGGTTTAATATTTGATAGCGGTCTTTGATCATGGTGTCCTTAAGGCTCATAAATGTTTGATGAAAATTATTATTAATTTTGAGTTGTTGGTTTTTTGCCGTAATCGAATCACCGGTTAATGCAGACCAGTTAATGTATTTAGATGATTTACAATTTCAATTCTGTCTTTATCATCCATTGTTCCAAATATAAAGTTTGAGTATGTTTGATCTATGATATTTATAAGGTCACGCTTACTTCTATGCTTAGACATAATTGTCTCAACTTTACTATTTAACAAATGAACTTGTGAAAGAAAGTACAAACTTTTCCATCATGCCATTAAACAGATTAATGATATCTTCGGGATAAATTATATGAATTATCAAATCAGACTCAATTACTAATTGGTATTACCTTATTAATCTATTATTGTACTGTATCTGTTTTATTTGCAGCATTCCCAATATTGGAATAATCAGTTGCACTATTGTTAACAGTAGCAAAAGACTCACGTGTAAATAATTTCAATGGTCTTTTAAACTGATCTATATCTACTTTATTAGGATTTATGGAATTACGTTTATTGCACCTTTTATCAGTTTTATTCCTTAACGCTTCCGGATTTTTAATATAGAAATTGGGTCTGGTTAAGCAGGAGCGGCTTCCCGTTTGGAATTTATTCTATTAATAGCTTTCCTTTTTATCTTTTGCAATGTCTCTCCAACCCTATTTCGATCGGTGTCTCTATGGTTAAGAAAGTCCATCGGCTTCATTTTAATAGTTGAATGAATTGTTTTGTTGTAGAAACCCATCGCTTTAATAACTAACTCCTCCAGTATGAAAATTAGGATTTGCAACATTAGGATTAGGACATTGCAAAATAGCTGATGAGAGAATTATTGAACTCATTGTCCATTATCAAAAGTTCTGGTTTTCGATCTATCTACAATTTATCAATTAATTTGGTTAAAAAATATGTTCTATGAATTTGGAAATTATCCATATGAACAATCACATTTGGTTTCTTTGGGGTTTCGAAGTGATTACAATATTTTCGTATAGGTGTCTTTACTTTTTTTTTATTTATTTTATTTATTTATTATTATTTATATATTTATTTTTATTTATTTTTAATATGTCTGCTAATATATTTTATGAAATTTGGATAAAAGTATTCATTTTTTATTTCCTCAAAGTTTTCTACAATTCCTCGACGATTAGTTTCCTCTTGTATTCTCTCCATAATTTCAATCTCCAAATAGTTATTATTACCAAAAAGCTTTATCAACCTTACTTGAATCTGTTATATTTAGAATCTTCGAATTCTGAATACACTCAAGTGTGTTATTCGTACACTATTAATTTTATACATCAACGGCTATTGCAGGTGAATTATTAAGTATGTAATGTAGACACATTTTTCTTTTTAGATCGTTAGATTAGGTATTTATCCATAACCTGCTTAAAAAATTTTACCGATATTTCATATTGACAAAGAGTAAAAAACGAATATATAAAAAATATATCGAAATGACGCCCAACGATTATTCGCACACTTTATATTCCGTTATGTTTCAAGAGGAAAATTTACCATTTTTTGTGTTGTTTGTTTGTAGTCTATACTAACTAACTAATACTATACTAAGTCTAACTATACTCAAAAAGTCTTAATTTTCGATTGGTGTCAAATTGAACTAAATGGGATGTGGGACGAAAACTAACCCTTAAATTACATTTGGCGAAGAAAAGTTTGCGCGCAATAGGAAAACTCGTGGACAGGACGCATACAACAGTGCTAAGCATTATATCAAAGTATGAAGAAACTGGTTAAATGGGCAATGATCACCACACCGCAGTCAGACCTAGAGCATACTGACACCAAGGGAACAACGCAGTATTCCAGCTTCTGTAGTCTCCAATCCAAAAATTAGCTCTACAGCAATGTGACAAAATATGCAAAAGCCAACAAATAAAACAATATGTCGGCAAACTAATCAGAATTGTTTACAGAATGCTTGTTATCATGGAAGAGTTGTTAGGCGGAAACGTTTAATTCCTAATGTGAACAAAAAAAGAGGCTAGACTTCGCCAAGCGATTAACGTCATATTTAGTGACGAATTAAAATTTAATATATTCGGGCATGACGGTCCACCAAAAGTCTGACGGAAAGTAAATGACGTCATGAATGAAAAAATATTGTTCCCATAACAAAGCATGGCGGTGGAAATGTAATGGTTTGGGGGTGCAATACAACTAGGGCTGGATCTAAAGACTTTCGTATTCTAATAAGCTATTGACCCAAAGCACACGACTTACAGTGTTGAGGAATGGCTTATTTCCCACTATAAACAGCTTAAAGGTTCAACTCAGTTTTCAGGTTTGAATCCTACAGAACATGTTGGATTTTTGTTCGGGAAAAGGATTCCAAAACACCACATAACATCTAAGAATTCCACTGATCGTCGAGTGGGGCGAGTGAGTCATTGCTGAATTGATATGAATTGAATGTTTTGTTTTTAGATTATATAATACAGAACACCCTCAAATATTTTGGAAAACAAAACTTTTTATTTCAGTCAACAGTATGCTAAGATATCAATGCAAAAGGTAAACAAGTAAGGAAGGGCTAAGCTCGGGTGTAACTGAACATTTTATACTCTCCTAATTTTTAAAGATCAAAGCTGGGAGCATATTTTATTAAAAATGTTGGAAAAGATTCAATTCAAGATTCATTTTTCGACGGAACTGTGAAGCTTTCGATGAATTTGATTATAATCATATTTGATATCTTACTAATTTACACATATTATAGGTCACATTCTCACTTAGTTCCATTACCATATATTGCTTCGTGTCCGAAATGTTTACATTAAAATCAGAACAATTAACTCAAATGATATATATGCTGTAAACTCAACTAAAAAGTTAAACTTAATATCATACATTGGGAAAAGGTCAATCAGAAAATCGGAAATCATTATACTAGATATGTACCAAGGTCTATACCGAGTGATCAAAATTTGATTCAAATTATGGCTACTCCTCTATCTCCTCCCTTAGCGTATGTGAGTCCATTGCGGCGATGGCCTTCCTCTGGTATCGACTGGAACAAATATGGACTGTGTGTTAGAGAAGCGGTTCATGATATACCGCTTACAATGTTTGAGGAGTGTGGGTGGACGAGCAAATTGCTCGTCTGTATGAGTTAGTTTGGGGAATGAATGATAGGCTGCTTAGGAAAAGTGAATGTCATAGGACTAAGAAAATGAGGTGGTGGACGCGAGAGCTGACCATTAAGAGGAGAACCGTCCGGCGGTTGAGACGAAAGTTTCAACGCGTTCGACTGTGCAATTCTGATGGGTTGTCCCAGCTTAGGTATGAATATAGTTGTGAGGTTAGGGAATATAAGCGAATGATTATAGGAACTAAAGAGGATGAATGGAGAGAATTTGTTCGTGAGAATAGGGACGACCCCTGGGGACAGGTCTACAAAATCTGTCGGGGTCGTAAGAGGGAGGACATCACATCTCTTCGCGTTGGTGACACTCTGTTATCATCGTGGAGAGAATGTGCGGGGGTTCTGTTAGGAGCGTTCTTTCCCAGGTCCGAGGCTCAGGTACCTCAAGCACTAGAGGTATCTGTCCCTCCCTTAGATGATGGGGAATTGGAGTACGCCCTTGGCCTGGTCAGGTCTAAACGGTCCCCAGGTTTTGATGGTTTGAACGGGAGATGTGCAAAAGCTTGTGGAAGTTCATTCCGGAATACTTGGAGGCTATTTACAAGAAGTGCGTTCAGGAGGGATATTTTCCACGTGAGTGGAAAATTGCTAGGGTTGTTCCTCTCTTGAAGTCCCCCGATAAGATCAGGAGTGATCCTCGTTCTTATCGTGGCATCAGTCTCCTTCCAGTGTTTGGAAAAGTGCTGGAGAGAGTTATGGTGGAACGGCTTCAGGAGCTAACGCGGGATAGGTATTCGAATAGGCAGTATGGTTTTAGGAAAGGACGTGGTATTGAGGATGCGTGGTTATATGTTCAGGATGCAGTCAGGGAAAATGTCAACAAATATGTCCTTGGCACATGTCCTGCTGGATCAGCACTTTCAGTTTTATGTTTTAATTGGGAGCGTAGTTATAGCGTTTAATAGGTTTTCGTTTAACGACATTTTGTGGGCTTAGCAGATGTCCGATTGCGCCCGTCTTCAATACCAACTTCCTTTAAGATCCACATACGGACAGATAGTCACTCGAACTTCAACTTGTCTCGTCATCCTGATCATGTATATGTATATCTCTAAATCTATCTCGATGAGTTTTAGGTTATACAACCGTTGGGTGAACAAAACTACAATAAGAGTTACGTACTCTGTTGAAACATGTTGCGAGAGTATAAAAATACAAGTGTACGAATCAATGAGTGTATATCATCTGTACTTTTTTCAAATATTTCCAACATATCATTTAAATATTAGTCATTCTCCAAATCAAATTTCTGGACATTTATAATTTTAGGTTAACTGAAATAAATTTCAATTTCAAAACTATCAATTTTAACATATTTTAAAATGTTAACTTATATCTTGATTGTCGTGTATAGTTACATTATCTGAAGCAACAGATTCATCACTTGTTTATGGAAACTTGGAAAAGGACTTCAGATCCAAATAATTTGGCTTCACAGAGCTCTCCTTACGACTTTCTATGTTACAAACAACCGTTAAGTGAACAAAGTAATTATATTCTGTGCAACATGCTGCAAGAGTATAATAATGAAAATCATAATAATAGATAGTTTTATGGGGATGGCGTAATTCGTAGCCAGATTTCAGCCATTTTCGCCTTCAAACTATAGTATGTTTAAGATTATACATTCATTTAATTTTACTAATATATTTTACATATTGGACGATATATACGGTATGAAGCTAGCCGGAAGTTTGAAAATTCCTATAGTAGGTATATAGTGGCTAGAGTATATAGAGTGGTAGAGTAAGTATTGACTAGGTTTCATCTATTTTGACACTATAGGTCACTGGTGTTTTCATATTCAGTATCTGGTGGCCCGATTAGGATTATTATTAGCAGAGAGGATATATCTATACCTTCCATACCTAGAAGGCAATAGTTGTGTACATGTTTATTCCGATATTCACATTGGTGATTGATTTTTTGGTGGGAAATAATCCGATGGAATTTGAAATTTGGTTATACGGAAAGTTGGCTTGGTTGTAGTCGTATTTCTCCGTAAATTTTTTAAAACACCAAAGGGAAATGAGACAGATGGATAGACAGGTATAAGAATTCAACTCGTCCTGTCATCCAGAAAATTTTGCTGTATATAACTCTATAGTTATTATATTTCGATTAGCTTTAGGTGTTACAAACAACCACTAGGTGAACATACAAAAAATATGTGTTCAAATGGGTGTACAAAATGTAACGGAATTTGTGTTTATTTGAAAAAAATTTTATTCATTCGTCTACAGTAATGTTGTCGCCTTCAAAATATTCTCTACTCGATATTATACACTTATGCCAGCGCTTCTTCCAATCGTCTAAATGTTGATGTTGCAGATGGGCGTAATTGGACATCTGCCACGCCCACAAAATGTTATTAACCGACAACAGATAATGTGCTATAACAGCAGATAGCTGTTATTTGGTATGGACGATCCTAGTAGGGGTATCTGTGGGCAAACTTTTTTGTAAAATTGGGAATGGCCCCGTCCCTCAGTAAATTTAATATATAGATCTCGGAAACCGTTAACGCTATATCAATCAAACTTGCTAAGACGAAGTTCTTCTAGTATCTCTTCATACACCGAGAAAATGATTGAAATCGGTTAATAATTACGACCACCTCCCGTACAAAAGTTATGTTGAAAACTACTAAAAGTGCGATAACTCGCTGAAGGAACCCAAGAGGAACCCCTTAACCGATTTCAACAAAATTGGGTATGTAATCGTTCTTACGTCACATTGTAAAAATCGTCGAAATCGGATAAACACCACGCCTACTTCTCAACACAATTTTAATTCATCTGATCCTTTCACTTTAAAGTAGAAAAATAGAGCAGCAATTAAGGTATTGGAATAAGGCTTTTCACGAATAGTATGTTCAAAATATGCCATCTCATGCTAAAAAATAGTCAAAATCGGATTATAACTTTCCAAGCTACCAGATGCCCAATATAAGGACCTCAGTGCCTCTATCTGACCTTTTACCGAAAATATCGGTAAATCTGTAAGATATTGTAATTAAATTGGAGGATTATCTCTCCATGATAATATTGTGTTTTTGTGCCAAAAATTGTGAAAATCGGGTAAATACTACCCCTAGCCCCCATATACATAACATATGGATTTTCAACCTTCCGGTAGACTGTATACCATATATTTCGGTAAATCCGTAAAGTGGCGTAATGAAATTCGAGGATTATCTTTCCATGATAATGATGTGTTTTTGTGCCAAAAATGGAGAAAATCAATCATGGACCTACTATACGGATTTCCAATCTCTGAATACACTTTATACCATATATTTTGGTCAATATGTAAGATATCTTAGCAAAATCAAGTGAACGTGTAATGTCGGATATACCGTAGTTTACTGCCGAAAATGTGAAATCGATTTACGAATTATCCCAGCTCCCATTTACTACATATAATGATTTTCGTTATTCTAGCAGACTTTATGCCAAATGTCGGCGGTCTCACAAAATTGCGTGAAAACAGGTTCCCTAATATACTTGAATAATGAAAAGAGTTAATGTGATCAATGCAGATCTTCCTCTATCCCGCAAATGACCGATATAAGAATTCCCGACTTTCCACCTGACTTTAAACCGTTTATGTTGGTCAATATGTGTCAATATGTGTAATATTTGAATGAAATTAAGTGGATATATTTTTTTAAACAAAATGTGATTTCGCGCTAAATATGAATGAAATCGGTCCAGACCATGATCTAAGCTCCTCATTCCTAATGTAATGATTTCCTTTTCTCTGGTTTACTTTTTCCTCATGTATCTAATATTTTCCATTAAGCCAATTTGATTGAGTTTATATCCAATATATCACTTTTGAGTTAATCTGGTAGATTTTAATAAAAATATCTCTGACACGAAGCAAAATATAGCAAGGAAAGTACATGAGTATATGACCTTTAATATAAGTTAATAAGATACCAAATATGATTGCAATCCATTAATAATTTCTTCGAATAATGAATGCTGAATTCTTCCGCACTATTTTTTAATATAAAGTTGTGGCACCACCTGAAAACTTTTCCCTGCCTCTGATCCTTGCACATTGCGAGAGTATAAAATGTTCGGTTGCTCCCGAACTTAGCCTTTCTTACTTGTTTTGTATTTTGTTATGTTATAAGTGAATTTCTACTGTCAGTTAACTAAACCTACGATAGAAAATTTTTCATAAACCTATAGACGTGGATTCATTACCTAGTTTCTTTATTCCGAAGACAGTTGCAACAGTGCAATAATATCTACCAAAGCCAACATAATTACATCCTAAATATATAATTCGATGTCGGCATTTTCATAGCTATTAGCTTATGTATATTTCTCAAGACACCGTTATATTATTGTTATTAACAATACACATAATTAGTTAATATTTGTTTATATATGTATATGTATGCAAGTATGCAAGAACGTTTATTGAGTGTATAATTTATGAGAACCGTTATTACATGTATAGGTTAATATATCCAAATGAGGTTTGTAGATATAGGAACAAAGTTGTTTGTTATCTAAACAAAAGGTACCGAATGTTATTTTTCTACTACAGGTTTATTGATAAGATAGGCAGAAGCCACTGTATTGGAATTTCATCGGTTACTAACACATATACATATATGGCATGCAGAAATAGGTGGATGTTGTGTGAGGCTGCCGTTTAAAATAGAAGAGACTTTAGTAATGAAATTTGGGTAAAATGGACTAATTTTTATACTCTGGCAACATGTCTCAATAGAGTATAACAGTTCTGTATACCTAGCGGTTTTTTAACATCTAAAACTAATCGAGATAGATAGAGAGTTATATATATATATAAAGGATATATATAAAGGATATATAATCAGGATGACGAGACGAGTTGAATTGCGAGTGACTGTCTGTCCGCCCGTCCGTCTGTGCAACCGATAACTTGAGTAAAAATTAAGACATCTTGATAAAAATTGTAATTGATGTAATTGGACCACTGCATAATATCCCACAAAATATCATTAATCGAAATCCTATAAAGATAAAACTAAGCAACAAATTTAGATGCAAATGCGTATAATTTGGTACAGGGAATCGCAGTAGGGAGCGGCATCTGCCGTTAAATTTTTTTTAGAAAGTGGGTACGACCCCACCACTAATAGGTTTTATCTCACCAACCACTACAGCTTTATCAACAAAGCTTGCTGTGAACAAATCTCTCCGGCACTTGCTCATATACTGGGAAAATTAGTGAAATCGG
Organism: Bactrocera minax; assembly: GCA_021498325.1. Taxonomy (NCBI): domain Eukaryota; kingdom Metazoa; phylum Arthropoda; class Insecta; order Diptera; family Tephritidae; genus Bactrocera; species Bactrocera minax. The sequence goes on along the minus strand of JAKEEE010000110.1, from coordinate 347,674 downwards.
ATTGGGAGTAAAAGTAAGTTAAGTCGCTGAAGAAATACGTCACGTTACACAAATATTGCCCTCAAGATATGCCATTTTCTACCGAAAAATGGTGGAAATCGGAGTATAACTTTTCAAGCCTTCAGATACGGAATATGTGAAACTCAGTGCTTATGGCTGACTTTTTACCGAAAATGTCTGTAATTCTGTAAGATATATTAATAAAATTCAGAGAATATTTTTTTCTGGTAATAATGTGTCATTGTGTCAAATAGGGGGAAAATTGGGTAAGTACTTCTCTTAGTTTTCATACACTTAACATTAATTTTTCAAATTTCCGGTTGACTTTATACCGTGCATATCTTTATACCGTCTCTATATAAGACATCTTATCACAATTAATTGAACCTTGATGATCTTTGGTGGCGAAAATGAGTGAAATTGAATGTGAATTACCCCAGCCCCCATTGCTGCATATACTGATAATTGTTATTCTAATAGATTTCACCCCGATTATGATTGCCAAATTTTAGTTATCTTAATAAAATTGACTAAAAATATGTTCTCGAGCATGCTTTAGTTTAATGGTAAAAGTAAATGCTATCTGCCATACTTTCCCTTAACTCCGGGTATATTGGGTTGATTTCCGAATTTCCAGCTAACCTTAAACCGTTCATATAAGTCAATGTGTGTGATATTTTAAAAGAATTATAAGTTTTCTTAACCATAATATGGTTTAGTGCTGAGTATTAATGAAATCGGTCTAGACTTTGGCCCTCCATACCTCTAATATAATGATTTACGTTCTTCTGGTTGACTTTTTCCTCATATACACAATATACTAAATTTCGACCCTTTGATTGTGTTTATTTCGCACACATCTAGATAGAAGATGTCTCAACAAAATTAAATGAGAGTATTTCGACTACTATTACGCCAATCAGTATTAAAAAGTATGGCTATTGTACTGTCCCACAGCACCTATGTCATGAATACAAATGATTTGTCCTAGTTAGATTGACTTTGTGAGTATATGACCCAACGCCAAATATGATTGCTAAATATGATTGAAATTAATTCACAATTTCTTCGAATAATAAATGTTGAATTCTTACGCAAAATTTTTTAATATAAAGCTTAGCCAACACCAGCATGTATTTCCCCGCTTTTGATCCTTGTAAATTGCGAGTGTATAAATGCTCGGATACACCCGAGCTCTTAACCCGACCTCGTCTAACCCTTCGTTACTTCCTTTAATTTGAGTTATTAAATAAATATTCTTCTTGGCATTAAATTGAATTCTATTTCTTCTTTATAATGGGATTTTTAGTCCCCTAAAAATAGTAAATGACTGTAATGTAAAATGTAAGTACAAAAAAAAAAAATTAGTAAAATAGTAAAAAATAGTAAATGACTAGGCAAATTCAGAAATTCTAGTTAATCTTTTTTTTTTAAATACCTCATAAAAAATACAATTCACTATGTTACAGCATGTACCTGCAATTCAGAACCGTATTTTCTTCGTATATTTTAATGTGAATACAATTTGAAAATCTTTGCCGACTCCCAAATAAAGGCTATCATTATCTAAGACTACTATTATTATGCTATCATTAAATTCACTACGATGATATTCAATCTAAATCCAACGAATTGTTGCATTTGTTTTACGTAAAGCGGGAAAATGGGGAGCCAAGTTATTAATTTAAAATCTCAATTATAACCACTGTTTGGGTATACTTACAGTAGTAAAGTACCCAACGAAAATAGCAAACTGAGGTTATAATTATATTGACATATTTTTATACTTAAGTACATGTGTATGTCATATATACATACATAAGTATGTGTGTTGCGTATTCGTACACAGGTAACTATAACGATAATGAAAAATTACAGTCGAATCGAACCGACGTTGATAAGAGTTTTCTTAGGCACAATTTATTCATTGTTTCTGCAGTTTTGGATTTTCAATTCTCTATTCCACAAACAGTTGTGTATCTAAACTCTTCGATTTCACAAAGTTATCACGAATATAATAGATTACGCCAGTCGTAAAAGTTCTTCATATTGGAAAAGTGGACTGACATTAAATATTACGTAAATTACCATAACGTAATTATGTGAAGAAAGTGATTATGTGCAAAATATTTTATTTAAGAAATAAATTGAAATAGCGATAAATAAAGTTAATGTAAAAAGGGAGCAAAACTATTACTTCATTATAAAACAATTTTAATTGGGCCTCGGAAGATAAGACAATGAATGTAGTGCCAATTCCGCAGTATATAGCGAAAATATTTTCGTATATAATTAGACACATGAGCAATAATTGTATACAAATTTTATCTAATCAGAACTAAAAAAGTACCCAACACACTTCCCATTTATTCAATGATCTCCAAGTTTATGGCTTCTTTGATATGCTTGTATATGTATATGTGCCCACATATATATACGTATTCACAACAGTCAATATGATACACAGCAAAAAAACAAATAAGTTATTATCTGTTTTATAAAGTTATATGCATAAATCTAATGTAGTGTAATTAATAATTTTCAAAGTATGAAGAAACTGGTTAAATGGGCAATGATCACCACACCGCAGTCAGACCTAGAGCATACTGACACCAAGGGAACAACGCAGTATTCCAGCTTCTGTAGTCTCCAATCCAAAAATTAGCTCTACAGCAATGTGACAAAATATGCAAAAGCCAACAAATAAAACAATATGTCGGCAAACTAATCAGAATTGTTTACAGAATGCTTGTTATCATGGAAGAGTTGTTAGGCGGAAACGTTTAATTCCTAATGTGAACAAAAAAAGAGGCTAGACTTCGCCAAGCGATTAACGTCATATTTAGTGACGAATTAAAATTTAATATATTCGGGCATGACGGTCCACCAAAAGTCTGACGGAAAGTAAATGACGTCATGAATGAAAAAATATTGTTCCCATAACAAAGCATGGCGGTGGAAATGTAATGGTTTGGGGGTGCAATACAACTAGGGCTGGATCTAAAGACTTTCGTATTCTAATAAGCTATTGACCCAAAGCACACGACTTACAGTGTTGAGGAATGGCTTATTTCCCACTATAAACAGCTTAAAGGTTCAACTCAGTTTTCAGGTTTGAATCCTACAGAACATGTTGGATTTTTGTTCGGGAAAAGGATTCCAAAACACCACATAACATCTAAGAATTCCACTGATCGTCGAGTGGGGCGAGTGAGTCATTGCTGAATTGATATGAATTGAATGTTTTGTTTTTAGATTATATAATACAAAACACCCTCAAATATTTTGGAAAACAAAACTTTTTATTTCAGTCAACAGTATGCTAAGATATCAATGCAAAAGGTAAACAAGTAAGGAAGGGCTAAGCTCGGGTGTAACTGAACATTTTATACTCTCCTAATTTTTAAAGATCAAAGCTGGGAGCATATTTTATTAAAAATGTTGGAAAAGATTCAATTCAAGATTCATTTTTCGACGGAACTGTGAAGCTTTCGATGAATTTGATTATAATCATATTTGATATCTTACTAATTTACACATATTATAGGTCACATTCTCACTTAGTTCCATTACCATATATTGCTTCGTGTCCGAAATGTTTACATTAAAATCAGAACAATTAACTCAAATGATATATATGCTGTAAACTCAACTAAAAAGTTAAACTTAATATCATACATTGGGAAAAGGTCAATCAGAAAATCGGAAATCATTATACTAGATATGTACCAAGGTCTATACCGAGTGATCAAAATTTGATTCAAATTATGGCTACTCCTCTATCTCCTCCCTTAGCGTATGTGAGTCCATTGCGGCGATGGCCTTCCTCTGGTATCGACTGGAACAAATATGGACTGTGTGTTAGAGAAGCGGTTCATGATATACCGCTTACAATGTTTGAGGAGTGTGGGTGGACGAGCAAATTGCTCGTCTGTATGAGTTAGTTTGGGGAATGAATGATAGGCTGCTTAGGAAAAGTGAATGTCATAGGACTAAGAAAATGAGGTGGTGGACGCGAGAGCTGACCATTAAGAGGAGAACCGTCCGGCGGTTGAGACGAAAGTTTCAACGCGTTCGACTGTGCAATTCTGATGGGTTGTCCCAGCTTAGGTATGAATATAGTTGTGAGGTTAGGGAATATAAGCGAATGATTATAGGAACTAAAGAGGATGAATGGAGAGAATTTGTTCGTGAGAATAGGGACGACCCCTGGGGACAGGTCTACAAAATCTGTCGGGGTCGTAAGAGGGAGGACATCACATCTCTTCGCGTTGGTGACACTCTGTTATCATCGTGGAGAGAATGTGCGGGGGTTCTGTTAGGAGCGTTCTTTCCCAGGTCCGAGGCTCAGGTACCTCAAGCACTAGAGGTATCTGTCCCTCCCTTAGATGATGGGGAATTGGAGTACGCCCTTGGCCTGGTCAGGTCTAAACGGTCCCCAGGTTTTGATGGTTTGAACGGGAGATGTGCAAAAGCTTGTGGAAGTTCATTCCGGAATACTTGGAGGCTATTTACAAGAAGTGCGTTCAGGAGGGATATTTTCCACGTGAGTGGAAAATTGCTAGGGTTGTTCCTCTCTTGAAGTCCCCCGATAAGATCAGGAGTGATCCTCGTTCTTATCGTGGCATCAGTCTCCTTCCAGTGTTTGGAAAAGTGCTGGAGAGAGTTATGGTGGAACGGCTTCAGGAGCTAACGCGGGATAGGTATTCGAATAGGCAGTATGGTTTTAGGAAAGGACGTGGTATTGAGGATGCGTGGTTATATGTTCAGGATGCAGTCAGGGAAAATGTCAACAAATATGTCCTTGGCACATGTCCTGCTGGATCAGCACTTTCAGTTTTATGTTTTAATTGGGAGCGTAGTTATAGCGTTTAATAGGTTTTCGTTTAACGACATTTTGTGGGCTTAGCAGATGTCCGATTGCGCCCGTCTTCAATACCAACTTCCTTTAAGATCCACATACGGACAGATAGTCACTCGAACTTCAACTTGTCTCGTCATCCTGATCATGTATATGTATATCTCTAAATCTATCTCGATGAGTTTTAGGTTATACAACCGTTGGGTGAACAAAACTACAATAAGAGTTACGTACTCTGTTGAAACATGTTGCGAGAGTATAAAAATACAAGTGTACGAATCAATGAGTGTATATCATCTGTACTTTTTTCAAATATTTCCAACATATCATTTAAATATTAGTCATTCTCCAAATCAAATTTCTGGACATTTATAATTTTAGGTTAACTGAAATAAATTTCAATTTCAAAACTATCAATTTTAACATATTTTAAAATGTTAACTTATATCTTGATTGTCGTGTATAGTTACATTATCTGAAGCAACAGATTCATCACTTGTTTATGGAAACTTGGAAAAGGACTTCAGATCCAAATAATTTGGCTTCACAGAGCTCTCCTTACGACTTTCTATGTTACAAACAACCGTTAAGTGAACAAAGTAATTATATTCTGTGCAACATGCTGCAAGAGTATAATAATGAAAATCATAATAATAGATAGTTTTATGGGGATGGCGTAATTCGTAGCCAGATTTCAGCCATTTTCGCCTTCAAACTATAGTATGTTTAAGATTATACATTCATTTAATTTTACTAATATATTTTACATATTGGACGATATATACGGTATGAAGCTAGCCGGAAGTTTGAAAATTCCTATAGTAGGTATATAGTGGCTAGAGTATATAGAGTGGTAGAGTAAGTATTGACTAGGTTTCATCTATTTTGACACTATAGGTCACTGGTGTTTTCATATTCAGTATCTGGTGGCCCGATTAGGATTATTATTAGCAGAGAGGATATATCTATACCTTCCATACCTAGAAGGCAATAGTTGTGTACATGTTTATTCCGATATTCACATTGGTGATTGATTTTTTGGTGGGAAATAATCCGATGGAATTTGAAATTTGGTTATACGGAAAGTTGGCTTGGTTGTAGTCGTATTTCTCCGTAAATTTTTTAAAACACCAAAGGGAAATGAGACAGATGGATAGACAGGTATAAGAATTCAACTCGTCCTGTCATCCAGAAAATTTTGCTGTATATAACTCTATAGTTATTATATTTCGATTAGCTTTAGGTGTTACAAACAACCACTAGGTGAACATACAAAAAATATGTGTTCAAATGGGTGTACAAAATGTAACGGAATTTGTGTTTATTTGAAAAAAATTTTATTCATTCGTCTACAGTAATGTTGTCGCCTTCAAAATATTCTCTACTCGATATTATACACTTATGCCAGCGCTTCTTCCAATCGTCTAAATGTTGATGTTGCAGATGGGCGTAATTGGACATCTGCCACGCCCACAAAATGTTATTAACCGACAACAGATAATGTGCTATAACAGCAGATAGCTGTTATTTGGTATGGACGATCCTAGTAGGGGTATCTGTGGGCAAACTTTTTTGTAAAATTGGGAATGGCCCCGTCCCTCAGTAAATTTAATATATAGATCTCGGAAACCGTTAACGCTATATCAATCAAACTTGCTAAGACGAAGTTCTTCTAGTATCTCTTCATACACCGAGAAAATGATTGAAATCGGTTAATAATTACGACCACCTCCCGTACAAAAGTTATGTTGAAAACTACTAAAAGTGCGATAACTCGCTGAAGGAACCCAAGAGGAACCCCTTAACCGATTTCAACAAAATTGGGTATGTAATCGTTCTTACGTCACATTGTAAAAATCGTCGAAATCGGATAAACACCACGCCTACTTCTCAACACAATTTTAATTCATCTGATCCTTTCACTTTAAAGTAGAAAAATAGAGCAGCAATTAAGGTATTGGAATAAGGCTTTTCACGAATAGTATGTTCAAAATATGCCATCTCATGCTAAAAAATAGTCAAAATCGGATTATAACTTTCCAAGCTACCAGATGCCCAATATAAGGACCTCAGTGCCTCTATCTGACCTTTTACCGAAAATATCGGTAAATCTGTAAGATATTGTAATTAAATTGGAGGATTATCTCTTCATGATAATATTGTGTTTTTGTGCCAAAAATTGTGAAAATCGGGTAAATACTACCCCTAGCCCCCATATACATAACATATGGATTTTCAACCTTCCGGTAGACTGTATACCATATATTTCGGTAAATCCGTAAAGTGGCGTAATGAAATTCGAGGATTATCTTTCCATGATAATGATGTGTTTTTGTGCCAAAAATGGAGAAAATCAATCATGGACCTACTATACGGATTTCCAATCTCTGAATACACTTTATACCATATATTTTGGTCAATATGTAAGATATCTTAGCAAAATCAAGTGAACGTGTAATGTCGGATATACCGTAGTTTACTGCCGAAAATGTGAAATCGATTTACGAATTATCCCAGCTCCCATTTACTACATATAATGATTTTCGTTATTCTAGCAGACTTTATGCCAAATGTCGGCGGTCTCACAAAATTGCGTGAAAACAGGTTCCCTAATATACTTGAATAATGAAAAGAGTTAATGTGATCAATGCAGATCTTCCTCTATCCCGCAAATGACCGATATAAGAATTCCCGACTTTCCACCTGACTTTAAACCGTTTATGTTGGTCAATATGTGTCAATATGTGTAATATTTGAATGAAATTAAGTGGATATATTTTTTTAAACAAAATGTGATTTCGCGCTAAATATGAATGAAATCGGTCCAGACCATGATCTAAGCTCCTCATTCCTAATGTAATGATTTCCTTTTCTCTGGTTTACTTTTTCCTCATGTATCTAATATTTTCCATTAAGCCAATTTGATTGAGTTTATATCCAATATATCACTTTTGAGTTAATCTGGTAGATTTTAATAAAAATATCTCTGACACGAAGCAAAATATAGCAAGGAAAGTACATGAGTATATGACCTTTAATATAAGTTAATAAGATACCAAATATGATTGCAATCCATTAATAATTTCTTCGAATAATGAATGCTGAATTCTTCCGCACTATTTTTTAATATAAAGTTGTGGCACCACCTGAAAACTTTTCCCTGCCTCTGATCCTTGCACATTGCGAGAGTATAAAATGTTCGGTTGCTCCCGAACTTAGCCTTTCTTACTTGTTTTGTATTTTGTTATGTTATAAGTGAATTTCTACTGTCAGTTAACTAAACCTACGATAGAAAATTTTTCATAAACCTATAGACGTGGATTCATTACCTAGTTTCTTTATTCCGAAGACAGTTGCAACAGTGCAATAATATCTACCAAAGCCAACATAATTACATCCTAAATATATAATTCGATGTCGGCATTTTCATAGCTATTAGCTTATGTATATTTCTCAAGACACCGTTATATTATTGTTATTAACAATACACATAATTAGTTAATATTTGTTTATATATGTATATGTATGCAAGTATGCAAGAACGTTTATTGAGTGTATAATTTATGAGAACCGTTATTACATGTATAGGTTAATATATCCAAATGAGGTTTGTAGATATAGGAACAAAGTTGTTTGTTATCTAAACAAAAGGTACCGAATGTTATTTTTCTACTACAGGTTTATTGATAAGATAGGCAGAAGCCACTGTATTGGAATTTCATCGGTTACTAACACATATACATATATGGCATGCAGAAATAGGTGGATGTTGTGTGAGGCTGCCGTTTAAAATAGAAGAGACTTTAGTAATGAAATTTGGGTAAAATGGACTAATTTTTATACTCTGGCAACATGTCTCAATAGAGTATAACAGTTCTGTATACCTAGCGGTTTTTTAACATCTAAAACTAATCGAGATAGATAGAGAGTTATATATATATAAAGGATATATATAAAGGATATATAATCAGGATGACGAGACGAGTTGAATTGCGAGTGACTGTCTGTCCGCCCGTCCGTCTGTGCAACCGATAACTTGAGTAAAAATTAAGACATCTTGATAAAAATTGTAATTGATGTAATTGGACCACTGCATAATATCCCACAAAATATCATTAATCGAAATCCTATAAAGATAAAACTAAGCAACAAATTTAGATGCAAATGCGTATAATTTGGTACAGGGAATCGCAGTAGGGAGCGGCATCTGCCGTTAAATTTTTTTTAGAAAGTGGGTACGACCCCACCACTAATAGGTTTTATCTCACCAACCACTACAGCTTTATCAACAAAGCTTGCTGTGAACAAATCTCTCCGGCACTTGCTCATATACTGGGAAAATTAGTGAAATCGGATTGGGAGTAAAAGTAAGTTAAGTCGCTGAAGAAATACGTCACGTTACACAAATATTGCCCTCAAGATATGCCATTTTCTACCGAAAAATGGTGGAAATCGGAGTATAACTTTTCAAGCCTTCAGATACGGAATATGTGAAACTCAGTGCTTATGGCTGACTTTTTACCGAAAATGTCTGTAATTCTGTAAGATATATTAATAAAATTCAGAGAATATTTTTTTCTGGTAATAATGTGTCATTGTGTCAAATAGGGGGAAAATTGGGTAAGTACTTCTCTTAGTTTTCATACACTTAACATTAATTTTTCAAATTTCCGGTTGACTTTATACCGTGCATATCTTTATACCGTCTCTATATAAGACATCTTATCACAATTAATTGAACCTTGATGATCTTTGGTGGCGAAAATGAGTGAAATTGAATGTGAATTACCCCAGCCCCCATTGCTGCATATACTGATAATTGTTATTCTAATAGATTTCACCCCGATTATGATTGCCAAATTTTAGTTATCTTAATAAAATTGACTAAAAATATGTTCTCGAGCATGCTTTAGTTTAATGGTAAAAGTAAATGCTATCTGCCATACTTTCCCTTAACTCCGGGTATATTGGGTTGATTTCCGAATTTCCAGCTAACCTTAAACCGTTCATATAAGTCAATGTGTGTGATATTTTAAAAGAATTATAAGTTTTCTTAACCATAATATGGTTTAGTGCTGAGTATTAATGAAATCGGTCTAGACTTTGGCCCTCCATACCTCTAATATAATGATTTACGTTCTTCTGGTTGACTTTTTCCTCATATACACAATATACTAAATTTCGACCCTTTGATTGTGTTTATTTCGCACACATCTAGATAGAAGATGTCTCAACAAAATTAAATGAGAGTATTTCGACTACTATTACGCCAATCAGTATTAAAAAGTATGGCTATTGTACTGTCCCACAGCACCTATGTCATGAATACAAATGATTTGTCCTAGTTAGATTGACTTTGTGAGTATATGACCCAACGCCAAATATGATTGCTAAATATGATTGAAATTAATTCACAATTTCTTCGAATAATAAATGTTGAATTCTTACGCAAAATTTTTTAATATAAAGCTTAGCCAACACCAGCATGTATTTCCCCGCTTTTGATCCTTGTAAATTGCGAGTGTATAAATGCTCGGATACACCCGAGCTCTTAACCCGACCTCGTCTAACCCTTCGTTACTTCCTTTAATTTGAGTTATTAAATAAATATTCTTCTTGGCATTAAATTGAATTCTATTTCTTCTTTATAATGGGATTTTTAGTCCCCTAAAAATAGTAAATGACTGTAATGTAAAATGTAAGTACAAAAAAAAAAAATTAGTAAAATAGTAAAAAATAGTAAATGACTAGGCAAATTCAGAAATTCTAGTTAATCTTTTTTTTTTAAATACCTCATAAAAAATACAATTCACTATGTTACAGCATGTACCTGCAATTCAGAACCGTATTTTCTTCGTATATTTTAATGTGAATACAATTTGAAAATCTTTGCCGACTCCCAAATAAAGGCTATCATTATCTAAGACTACTATTATTATGCTATCATTAAATTCACTACGATGATATTCAATCTAAATCCAACGAATTGTTGCATTTGTTTTACGTAAAGCGGGAAAATGGGGAGCCAAGTTATTAATTTAAAATCTCAATTATAACCACTGTTTGGGTATACTTACAGTAGTAAAGTACCCAACGAAAATAGCAAACTGAGGTTATAATTATATTGACATATTTTTATACTTAAGTACATGTGTATGTCATATATACATACATAAGTATGTGTGTTGCGTATTCGTACACAGGTAACTATAACGATAATGAAAAATTACAGTCGAATCGAACCGACGTTGATAAGAGTTTTCTTAGGCACAATTTATTCATTGTTTCTGCAGTTTTGGATTTTCAATTCTCTATTCCACAAACAGTTGTGTATCTAAACTCTTCGATTTCACAAAGTTATCACGAATATAATAGATTACGCCAGTCGTAAAAGTTCTTCATATTGGAAAAGTGGACTGACATTAAATATTACGTAAATTACCATAACGTAATTATGTGAAGAAAGTGATTATGTGCAAAATATTTTATTTAAGAAATAAATTGAAATAGCGATAAATAAAGTTAATGTAAAAAGGGAGCAAAACTATTACTTCATTATAAAACAATTTTAATTGGGCCTCGGAAGATAAGACAATGAATGTAGTGCCAATTCCGCAGTATATAGCGAAAATATTTTCGTATATAATTAGACACATGAGCAATAATTGTATACAAATTTTATCTAATCAGAACTAAAAAAGTACCCAACACACTTCCCATTTATTCAATGATCTCCAAGTTTATGGCTTCTTTGATATGCTTGTATATGTATATGTGCCCACATATATATACGTATTCACAACAGTCAATATGATACACAGCAAAAAAACAAATAAGTTATTATCTGTTTTATAAAGTTATATGCATAAATCTAATGTAGTGTAATTAATAATTTTCCTTCTTCAGAACGAAAACTGTCCAAAATCATGAAGTAAAGAGTCTAAATCGTTGATAAAAATTCCTTTGTATGTTGGCATATGTTGCAAATAGCTTAAGTGAAAATCGTCACAAGGTAAATACACTTAAACATTTTAATATGTAAATTGTGTTTAGTAAAATAATAGATGTAATTCCTTTATTAAAATAGTCGTACATTTTGGAAATCACTGTAAATTAATTTATTGAAAAAAATGTATTATTAAAACTCCATATAAGCACATGGTTAAAGTAAAATTGACTAATTTATCAAAAGATCCATTTTAGTAAAAAATATTCCTCAACTTCCATCTTGGATTAGACAAAATTTCAAAAATTTTGCTTTATCTGAATATTACACAAGTACATAGATTTCTGCATATGCATATAGTTTTGAAATAAATAAGGTAAGGAACATGTGTACCGTGTGTATATAACTCAATATATATCTCGATTGGTTTTATATGTTAAACCGTGAGGTGAACAAAAGTATTATACTTCATGCAACTATTATACAAATGCGAGAGTATGTATAAAGCTTAGAAAAGCTCAAAATTTAAAATTTATATTTGGTTTATCTTTAAATTATAATTGAACTAATTTAAATCATCTAATGATGAAAATTTTTTGGGGTATAGTTTCTTTAATAATTGCACACGAATCCATAAGTCCACCATCTTGGATAGCATGGTAAGGTTTCATTTCCAGAAAATACGAAGATGGTATTACAAGCAGAGTGGGATGCATTTGCTCGAAATACTCGAATTACATTAATATTCTTGTTGTTTTAATTTTCGATCTCTGGCTTTCAGCATTGCCAGAGACATCAAAATGCATTGAAAGCGTGTGTGTTTGATCTATCTCTATGACTCTATCATGAATCAAATAAATTATAAAAAAGATACTTCTTGAATTGTTTTGAAGATCTTTCACAGATTGACCGATAGTTTCGGCAAAAAGTCAGATATAGGCATCGAGGTCCACATATTCGGTGCCTGGGGGGCTTGAACTCACTATTTGTGCAAAGTTTTTTTTCGATATCTTCCTTGGTAACTGATTTACATATTATAAAGTGAAGGAATCATATGGAATTTAAAATTGTGATATATGAGAAAGAGGAGTGGTTGTATTCAGATTTCGCCTATTTGCAGACTATAACATAAGGATCCAAATATAATGTAACGCACCAAATTGGTTGAAATTAGTGTAGTAGTTCCTAAGGCTTTCCCCCAAAGATGGGCGGTATCAAGCTCATTGTCCTATTTTTACTGTGAAATTTAGTGCTTTTGACGTATTTAGTTAGTGAGTTATCGCACTTTCAGTAGTTTTCAACATAACCGTTATATGGAGAGTGGGCCTGTGGAGTGGGGTTATCATCTGATTTCACTTATTTTGCACTGTTTATGGAAGTGCTGGAAAGATTTATCCTTAACAAATTTGGCGGCTGTAGCCTTAGTGATTTGTGAGATATGTACATTAGTCCTATTAGAGGGCGGAGCCATGCCCCCTATTTAGAAGTTTTCAACACCCTGAAGTCCCCCCTCCCTACTGTGATTTCCTGTACCTAATTCTTGTTTTATATTTTGACTGGGAGCTTAGTTATAGCATTTTATAAGATGTCATTTAACATAATTTTGTGGGTCTGACAGTGTTCCACTCGCAAAAAGGGACACTGCCAATTTTTAAATATTTCCGACCCACAGATGCCCCTCCCTACTGTGATTCCTTATTCCAAATTTCTGTTTAATATCTTGACTGGGAGTTTAGTTATAGCATTTTATAAGTTTTCGTTTAACGGAATTTTGTGGGCGTGGTCGTAGTGTGCTTACGCCCGTCTGCAATACCAACCTCCACCCGAGAATGGCCGCGTGTAATATTTGACAAAATTTAGATTGTGGTGCACAGACAAAATTCTATATAGCTAAGCTGCCAATTAATATATAAAACTGGAATTCGGTATAGAGAATCACAGTATGGAGGGACATCTGTTGGTTGAAAGTTTTTAAAAGGCGGGATGGTCCCGCCCCTAATATGTTTAATGTACTTATCTCACAAGATACTAGAGCTATATTAACCAAACTTGTTATGGAGAAATATCTGCGGCACTTCCTTAGACAGTGTAGGAGGAGGCACCGCCCATTTTCAGGGGAAATCCTATATTTTATATTACAACTTGAAAATGTGCGAAATATGAATATGACCACGCCTACTTTCAATATAACACAACTTTAAGTTCCATAAGATTTATTCACTTTACAGTATATAAATCAATTAATCATCAATAAAGATATCGGAACAAAACTTTGTAAAAGTGTGCCTTAAAAAAGTGTGTGTGTGTTTTAAAAAAAGAGTGCCTTTAGGGTATGCCATCTCAAGTCTAAAAATTTCCGAAATCAGATTATAACTTTTCAAGTCCCCAGATACCGAATACGAGGACCCAGTGCCCACGACAGACTTTTTACTAAAAATATCGGTCAATCTGTGAGATACATTACTGAAATTCAAGGCAAATCTTTATCCTATGATATTGGGTGTTTATGTTGAAATAGATGAAACCGGATAATACTTCCCCTACTATAGAGAATATTTAGCATATAAGGATTTTCAAATTTCCGGTTGACTTTATAATCAATCTGTGAGGCATCTTAATGAAAGTCAGACAGCATATTTCACTGATAATAATTTCTCGTGATGCCCAAAATCCAAAAAATTGGATCAAAACTTCCCCTAGCCCCATTTACCTGATATAAGAATTTCAAACTTCCGGTTGTCTTTATAGTGTATATATCGGTGAATATGTATGATATCTTAGCAAAATTAAGTGAAAGTATGATATTGAATACGCTATAGTTTAATTCCGAAATTGTGTGAAACCAACTCCCATATACTGCATATAATGATTTCGTTGTAGCAGACTTTATACGGTATATATCGGTCAATGCGTGAGTTATCTTCATAAAATTCCTTGGAAACATATTCTCGAATATACTTGTGTAATGGCAAAAGTTGCTGCAATCAGTTCAGACCTTCCCCTAACCACAATGTACCCGATTTGCCGTTTTCGACTTTAAAGCTTACCTTAAACCGAATGTAGTGATTTCCGACATTCAACCTGACTTTAAACCGTTTATGTTGGACAATACATGTGATATTTTATCGGATTTAAGTGGGCATGCTTCCTTAAATACAATATTATTTTTAGAACTGAATAATGATTCATGTTCATGTTCATTCAAGAATAATTTTTAATGATTCGATTGATTTTAGTGTAAATATTTCGCACACGAAGCAAAATGTAGTAATGAAAGCACGTAAGTCTATGACCTATAATGTAAGTTAATAAAATACCAAATAGGATTAAAATCCAATCGTCGAATTTCGTCGAATAATGAAAGTTGAATTCTTACGCAACATTTTTTGTTATAAAGTTTTACAAATTTCTGAAAGTATTGTCCCGCCTTTGATCCTTGCAAATTATGAGATCATGAAATGTTCGGTTACACCCGAATTTAGGCATTTCTTACTTATTTAAATTACCTTCAAAATATTCTGATCCTAACTGATTAAGCAGATAGCGTGTTTGTAAATCACAAAAATTTTTTATACTACTTTTAAGGCTTCTATGATGGTACAAACTAATTGCGGTGGCAAGTCCAGTAATAATGTAAATCAACAGGACTTGCCTAATATTGATTCAGTTAATGGCGACGTTATTGACGACAAACCCACTTACGTTTTGGAACATTTAGCCACTTTTAAAGTAAAGCATGAATCAGAGATACGTAATCCAAAGGAAAAGCTAAAGCTTCTAATGAAGTTGGATGAGTCCGGAGCAATTTGGCCTCAGAAAATTTATATGTCCTTTAGTGGACAATGGCTCGTAATATTGGACTGCGAAATGAAAGAAATTGAAAATTTTCCAGGTTCCCTAATAAAAGAACCAATGGCGTTTATCAGTGAGGATCCATTAGAGATTTACAATAATATTATTGTATTCACAGTACCAGGCGTCTCTTTGGGGACGTCTGAAATGCACTTTTTCCAGGTAATATTTTACATTGTTCTTGAAGTTATAACTTAGGAAAGTGTTATACCAAATGGGTTAATTATAAAAGTAGGTAACGAATGTGTCGTCAAAACATTTGGTTGAAGACTTGAAGCAATTAAGCACTGGCAAAGCAGTAACAATTGATCGAAACTTGACATCCACCATAGTACCTAAACCGGAAAAACACTCCCATAATAGTCGCGATCAATATGGTATTGCCGTAGCTGCCGCAGAAGTTGCTGTTGAAAAGAATGCTCACGATGCTGAGCAAAGCTTACGTGACATTCAGGTCCTAAATCATTGTTTCGAAGATATTGAAAGATTTGTTGCACGTCTGCAATATGCTGCAGAAGCACTACGAGAGTTGGAATTACGTCATAATAATCACAACCCACATGGAGAGGGACTGCTAGTATTACGGTCACGCCCACCCATTGAAAGCGAGTTTTATGATATTTTCGCCAAAGTTAAATTGGCCATAAATTATGTTTTTAAGCTAAATCATAATTTCTCTAATGGAGCAGAACCGATTTCTGATTTATTCATTTCATTACATACCATTGTAAATGTTTGTAATGATGTACACGTTGGTGCTAATATACCAGAGAATATTGTTAGCCCTTTGCTGCGACGCGAAACTGTACAATTTTTATCTGGTTGTTTAAATTTATCGGACACTAACTTCTGGAGATCCTTAGGAAAAAATTGGACCACAGCAAAGGAATATTTTAAAGATCATAAAGGATCGTATCATCCGATATTCTACGATGATTGGTCACCGAACTGGTTAGTTGACGAAGAAGTTACACATATACCACCGCCAAAACCTACCTCGCCTGTACCTCCACAGATTTTAGCAAGTAATGCTGTTTGGCTGACGCGTTTGCAATCAAGAAATGTAAAAATTGCAGAGGTGGTGTATAATAGCAAAGCAAATAACGATAAAGAGTTGAATGTTTCTATCGGAGAATATCTTGAGGTAAAGGTTAATATGTTGGTATTAATTAAAATTCCTACCCACAAGTTTACATAAAATTATTATTAGGTAATAGATGATGCACGTAATTGGTGGAAGGTCAGAAATTCAGCGGGAAATGTCGGTTATGTTCCGCATACAGTCCTTGTGGCGCAAAATTTTGAAGTGCATTCCAATTACACTATGAGGGATACAGACTCTATCGGGTCATCTTTGCGCGAAGAAGGTATGTTATTACAATAATACAAGAATAAGATGACAACGATTAAGTTTTTTTTCTTCTTAAACATTCTTACAGGGGCAATTAATGTGAACCAAAACAACTCAAGCAACATGTATCGGAGTACACTCACTCCTTTTGTAGATGCACCAAATGAACGTGAATCGATGCCTTCAACTAATATAGCAAAATCCATCCCACGGTCGTATAGTATGCCTAATGTTCCGATTCCACCGCCTATGCCTCCTCCGACAGACAGTGAGACACCGACACCAAGTGGTACCCTCAAGCGAAATATGGCAGCCGCAGGCAATTTAGCAGGTATTTACGGAAATTATTTACGCGGGCGATATAAACAGGGTTTTTTGTAAATTATAATTTCCAGTGAGTTTTTTCTGTACAAGTTTATCTGTAATTCATTGCCAAGGCAAAATCAAACAAATGAAGTAAGAAAGATTGATTAAATTATTTCCATCCACCATATTTGTCAAAAGTTTCTTTTTCAAAGTCAAAAAAGTGATGGACAGCATTTTGATGCGAATTATAAAACTTTAGATCCTTTTCATGCGGTTCAAGGACAAGCTAAAAAGCGTACGGCTTGAATAACATCTGAACCGGGTCGTCCTTTTTTGTTCAAGAGGGCATTCCGTTCATTTTACTTTCTTTCTTAGATATACAGCTTTTGCGTGGTGTTTTTAATTGTCTAACTCAGTTCATTTCAAACAGCATGTTACGCTCCTTTAAAACTATATGGTTTTGGTCATGAATTTTATTTTAAAATCAACCAACACGTTGTTACAGAGTATAATTGTTTTGTTCACCTACGGTTCACGGTTGTTAGTAGTACCTAAATCTAATAGGGCTTGATATCGAGTTATATATATATATAATTGAGCAGGATGAAAAGTCGAGCTGAATTCCGGGTGACTGTCTTTCCGTTTGTCCGTCCGTACAAACGATAACTTAAATAAAATTTAAGATGCCTTGATGAAACTGAGTACACATGTTCCCCGGCACTCTGAGGAGGTTCGTATTGCAGATAGGCGTAATCGGAGAACTGCCACACCCACAAAATAGCGATCAACGAATACCTATAAAGTGCTATAACTTAGATATAACAACAAACCAATATTCAAAGCTGTAATTTGGTACAGGCAATCACAGTGGGTGCCCCTATCCACTACTAATATGTTTAATGTACATATCTCACAAACCACTAAAGCTATAGTAACCAAACTTGTTCGGAACAAGTCTTTTTTTGGTATCTCTTCGTACTCTGAGAAAATGAGTCCAGTCAGGTAATAACCACCCCCACATATATAATAGCACCTATGTAGCCGATATCGTGATTACCGACTTACCAGCTGACCTTAAACCGTTTATATAAGCCAATATGTGTGATCTTTTAAAGGTATTGACCGTATTCTTAACCACAATATGGGTTAGCACTGAATTTGAATGAAATCGGTCTAGCCCTTAGTCTAAACACCATACCTCTAATAAAATGATTTATGTCTCTTAGGTCGGCTTTTTCCTCATATCCACAACATATTAAATTTTGTCCCTTCAGTTGAATTTACATCGCATATGCATATCTCCATAGATGATGTCTCAACAAAATTAAAAGAGAATGTTTCGGTATTAAATTTCGGTAATAAAAATTATGGCTGTTGTATCTTCCTGCAGCACTAATATCATTAATATACATGGTTTGCCTTGGTTAGATTAACTAAGGATTACATAACCTAAAGCAAAAGTTAATATGACACCCAATATGATTGTAGTCCATTCACAACTTCGTCGTATAACGTATATTGAATTCATTTGCAAAATTTTTATACTCGCACAACATGTTGCTATAGAGTATAATAGTTTTGTTCACTTAACGTTTGTTTTTACTATCTAAAACTAATCGCGATAGACATACGGTTATATATATAAATTATCAGGATGATGAGACGAGTTTAATTTCGGGTGACTCTCTGCCCGTCTTGTCCGCGCAAGCGATAACCCGAGTAGAGCTTGGTACACATATTCTTGGCACTCTGAGGAGATTGGTACTGCAGATGGGAGGAATCGGATTATTGCCACGCCCACAAAATCCCGTTAAACCGCAATCTATGAAATGCTTTAAAGTGCTGGAATTCGGTACAGGCAATCACAATAGTCCCGCCTCCTAATAATTTTAATATACGTATATCAACCTGCAAAATTATATCAACCAAACTTAGAACAAATACCTCCGGCACCTCTTCAGACAATGGGCGATACCAAGAGTGTGATAATTCACTAAATATAATATATACGTCAGAAACTTTAAATCACAGTCATTTCACAGCAATTAACTAAATACAATAGATACTTCAGAACATTTTAATTTCACTGTCAAGACGGTACTTAAGGGCTGCGTACGAATCGATATAAAAATTGGACGATGGGCATTGCACCGCCCACCTTTAAATTAAATCCTTTACTTCAAGAACTGCTATACCAATTTGAACTAAATTTGCCACATACCATTATCCTTATATTTTTATGCTACATTGTGAAAGCAGGCGAAATCAGAGTACAACCACGCCTACTTTCCATACGTCATACTTTTAAATTCCCTCTGACTACTTCAAGTTACAGCACCAATGAAGATATCGGTATTAAGATTTGCAGAAATAGGGCCTTCAAGTTATTTCGTCTCCCGTTTAAAAAATCGGAGTATAACTTCTTAAGCCCCAGATACCGGAAATGAAGGCCTCAGTGCTTATATCTGAATTTTTACCGAAAATATTGCTCAATCAATATTATTGAATTTCAGAACGAATATTTGCCTGAAAATACTGTGCTCTTGTATACTGTGCTCTTCCTTAGTTCCCATACACCTAATATAAAGATTAACGAGCTTCTGGTTGACTTTATAGCATATATACCGATCAATCTGTAAGGTATCTTAGTGAAATCGGAGAGCTTCTTTCCTGGAAATAATATGTCGTCAAACCGTATCAATGTTTACATTGCCTTTATACCGTATATATCGGTCGGTATGAGTACTTCAGTCTGTCCGTGCAACTGATAACTTCAGGGAAAATTAGGATATCTTGATGAAACTTGGTAAACGTATTCTTTGACGTACTTATACCTGTGACAGAACCAACGGTACTCTACTACTACCAGATGAAAAAACAAGATGAGAAAAACAAATACTTTGCCATGCAAGTATTTTACAAAAACTTAAATTTGGAACAGAGAATCACATCCAGGGAGGGCTTCCACAGTTAAAAAATGCTTGGAAAGTGCGGGTGACCCGGTTAACTAATAGGTTTAATATATATACCTCACAAACTGTTAATGCTATATCGACCAAATTTGCTGGAAACAAGTATATCTAGCGCCTCCTCCTATGGTCTGAAAATGCGTGAAATTATGACCACTCCCACCCCGTATATACTACTAAAAATACGTTAACTGACTAACTAAACACGTCAGAAGCATTAAATTCCACAGTAAACAAGCTTATGTTGCAGCCTTATGTGACAGTAGGAAATATAGCACAATTTTATATTCTCTCTGATTTTTTCACTTTGTAGAATACAAAATAAGTACTGGAACTAACGACTAACTTACTAACTAAGATTCTGGAATAAAACTTTGCATAAATAGTGCCTTCAGATACAGACTTGTGGACCACATTGCCAATGGCTGACCTTTTACTGAAAATATCGGACAATCTGTGAGATATCTTAATAAAGTCCAGGGAGCATCGTAGGCCAATGCTTACCCAAGCTTCCATATACCTAATATAAGAAAATTCGTTATTCTAGTGTATTTTATGCCGAATATGTCAGTCAATGTGTGAGTTATATTAATGAAATTGCATGAATATATTTTCTGACGCATACTTTAGTAGTTTGAATTGCCCTAGCTCCCATACACCAAGAATATTGATTGACATTCTAGTAGTTGGTTTTGAGCTGTTTATTAAGAATATGTCAATAAAATTTGTTGTTAATGTTTCATTTTGATATTATTATGAAAGAAGGCGACCCATATATCCAATATAACAACATTACTTGACTTTTATATATTCTTGATGTAGGGCTAATATATCTTATTAAAGTTAACTAAAAAACTTCTGTTGCATGCACTGTAAAATGATACTTAAAACCAGTGAAATCGAATGAAAATCGGCTGAAGTTAACTCATATATAACGGACATTATCTAAAACACCCTTAAGCATGTTTCGTTTTGCATGAAATAATTTCTTAACAAAATAATTGAACTCGAAAAATTTTTCCTTAGCGCTTGTAAAATCTGATATTTCTTTTATTAACAAATAATTATCAATTAAAATAATTATTAACAAATAGTGTAAAGTGTGTTCGACTGCTTTGAACTGGCATAGCATTCAAAATCCTGCGCCTAATATGTGAAAATAGACAAATTTTCGTAGAAGCTACTTAACATGTAACCGCCAATGACGAAAAAAACGAAATTACATTTCAACTATCTACATTATCAATACACGTAAATTGTTTATTTTGAGGAAAAAAAAACGGTTTAGGTATTAAAAGTGTTATCTATTATACATTATAAATAAAATATACATAAATATAGATATGTACATTAGCATAAAAATATATATAGCATTTAGCATATGTATGTATATACTATTAGCCGGAAAATGTCTCCACAAATTTTTTTAAATGCTTTTTTAAACGGAAGATGTTTACGTTACGCAAACTCATTGAAAAAACACATATTCTAACCATTTTATTTTATTGTACTATTGTATAATTTAAGTATGAGTACACCGTGCTATACTTTCAGGTACGCTAGATTACTTAAGTAGTGAAGTAAACACTTTACTCAAGCTTTTTTAATTTCAAAATTCCAAATATCACCAAAGTTTTATAATATCATTATATGCTGATATACATCAAACATATATTGACACACACCTGAAAAAAAGACTGAAGGAAGACCATAACAAGGAATTACTTAATCAAAAAGAAAAAAAAATCAAAATCAAAGTATAAATACTGTTCAGCATAGGACTAGGAGCAAAGAACAGAAAAGCTAAGTAGGAATACTTGAGTATGTGGGCCTCGGCGGGAAAACATTGACGTACGGTCTGCAGAATAAATTATAAATACTGTTCAGCATAGAACTAGGCGTCAAAATCCATAAATTCCACCAAAAGAGCAAAGTAGGAACACTAGGAAACAAAGAAGACTTCGCGCCAGAAATCCTGAGTATAAGAATTTAGAGTGCATGCGTGATCAAATAAAGAGAGAACAAGCAACAAGAAATCCTGAAATAAGCGGATAGGAACGTTATAGAGAAACACACAGCTTAGCAGGAGGGTTGCACGTGAAGAAATTTTGAATCAGAGACGTCATCGACAAAGTCAGATTCGCCTTCGTAGAGATAACCTGGTCAATAGGCAAATTGAAAATTCGAGAGAAAAGAATGTTATAGAAACTGATTATACTGGCAATTGAACAGATTTCAAAAACATTTATTCTCAAAATATAAAAAAGGGTCCTACCCAAATATGTATTTGCTGCGGGGGAATATGGTTTTTCACCAAGTACGAAAATTAAATTTCGAAACTATTGCTCAAGGTCATCCAAATGCTGGATCCGCCTTCTTTTTAATGCAAAAATTTCTTTTTGAAGATGGAAATAAAAATATTTGTGCAACTTGCAAAATTGCGATTGTCGAAAAATATGTTTATCAAATGGAGTAGACTTTCCTGAAATACCAGATTACGGTTTACGATGCCGTAGCGTTTACGTACCGTTTACGATTACCAGAAGAACGGTTAATAATGCCCAGGTTGCCTTTTATGGACATCCGTCCTTTGGGCTATCAAGGGAAAAGGTGTCGTTGTGAATATACTTGTTAACAATGTTGTGACATCTCTTCCTCAGACTTTTGATCAAACTCATGTGATACAAATTCACTTAAGAAAGCGCATGGAATGCAGTTATGATTACATGACTAATACCATACCATACATATTTCAGAATTTAATAACGAAGAAGAGGTTCCTTTTGTTTAATCTACCGATGATGCTAAATTGGTTCAATATCTTCATGTGGAACAGATTTACGATATTAACCTTTCAGGCAATCGTATTTCCATAGCACTTGTACCCTAGAGCTGAATCCAGACGATCAAGAGACTCTTTTGGACAATATTCCTGTAGAAAACTTCGACTATAACCGTTTAGTTATAGCGCCAGGCAATTGACAATTGACATAACTCAGGTAAATAATTAAGAAAATTTGTCATTTGGAACAATATATGTTGAGCAGAAACATATATGCTCTGAAACATATAGTAAGATAGAATGTTTTGAAATTCGCCGCTTTGACCGGAAAGCGTGTGCCATTCCAATTAAGAATACTGCATTTATTTGTCTTCGAAATTAAGCTTTTTGAAGATATTTTGGAGAGCATTTTGTTAAAAACTTTTACCGGAGAGTAGAGATTCCACAGAGAAGTTCCCGCATGTACAAGGCATGTATGGGCTTAATAATGGTCCCAGGATTAATATTCAAGATCCTCGTACATTACCTGATGTTTTTAATTTCATTGACCATTACATTTCTACAGATGGTTCGGTGATTTACTTGGAAAAATATTTGTATTACCAAAACCATAACCACAGTCGGTCTTGTACTAGAGAAATAAGAGGACAACAATTTTGTCATTTTGGTATAGCATATCTACCAATGTTTTTCACACAGATATTGTTACCTGTTTCAGAGACAACTCAAAATTTGACAAGGCATAAGGAAAACTTTTCTAGAATTCAATGTTTTGAATGAAATGTTTTTAAATCAAATCTAACTAGAGAAGACATTTCGAATTTAAATTACTTTGAATATTTCCTATGTGATAATACAATAAAGTAATATAACCTTTGATGATTATTTGATAGCTCTGAGATCTAGCATATTAAAACCTAAAATTTTTCTAAAACGAAAAATACGAAATCGTTTTTTAAATGCTAATAATCTTCTTATTTTGGAACTAAATAGGGCAAATATGGATATCCAATATATACTGGATGCATATGCTTACTGTTCTTATATACTTAATTACATTAACAAATGAAGGAGAAGAATTTCTATCCTCTTAAATGAAGCCATATTAAAAGCAAATGTCGGAAATTATACAGTTAAGCAAAAACTTTAACACAGAGGTCACAAATTTATATCTGGTACAGAAATATCTGCACAATAAGCAGTATATTGCTGCAAATATTTATAAATACCTCTCGACCTGAGGGGCGTGTTCGTATGGTAAAACATAGAGGGAACTTCAGAATTTTCCTTCACAGTCAACTGAAATAGTCGTAGCTGGTATCTCAGATCCTTATGTACACCTTTCAATTTGTTAAATCCAATAAAAGGGCACAAGACAATGAGAATTTACCACAAAGTGGGGTTTCCATTCGCAAACCTACCAAACCATATATAATTTGGTATAGAAAATTTAACCCAGATGTGCTCCCCATAGCGGAATGAACAGCAAGATCATATCGAAAACGATAACGAGCGAACTTACATAACACATCGCATTCTATTTGAAGAAAATCAAGGAAAATATGATGCTTTTCAGCAAAGAGACTTTGAGAGAGACTTGAAAATTTCTTGGAAAGTCTTCATAATGAAATATACTTAGAAGAAGGTACACAAAATGAACTGCCTATTATGGAAAATGGGTTCAAAGTATTAGCACTTCCACAAACAAACTCAAATATCAATTTGTTGCATCAATCTGATTGGAATATTAGATTAATTAAACTACCCCTTTATATCCGGTTGAAGAATTATTTTCTTTAGTTCAGAGTCTAAACATTAAGCAATGAACTTACTTGAAACATTTGATGCACCAAGTCTTTTGAAAGTTCTTCTTTGCACACCCACAGATAAGTCAGCATTTGGCATAGGTGGACTGAAACTTTACGCAATATTTTCTTCACATGGTAATTAGCTGAATAGAGGAGAGTTGAGGCCACTTAGCAATGAGATGGTTATTTCATTGTATTCCAGGAGTATCGATTTAAAGTTAATCATAATTCATGAAATATCGATGGTAGGCGTTCGTATTGTTTAGCTCTATTGATGCCAGATTAAAACAAAATTTCAAAACAGACAGCCCTTTGGTGGCATACCGATTGTAGTATTTGGTGATTTGAAGCAACACTCACCTGTTGGAGATAGGTGGATATTCTCTTCTAATCCGAATGATGCATACAACATTTTAGTTGGTTCTCCTTTGTGGGAGTTATTCAAATACTTCTAATTAACAGAAATAATGAGGCAAAGGGAGGATCAGGCAATGACAAATGATGATATATCACTTATTGAAAATCGAAGAAGTTCCCGATGATGCGATACATTTATTTTGGTCTAACGAGGAGACGAATAATTTCGATGCCCTTAACCTCAGCCGAATCCCAGCTCCAATGGGTATTTGTGAAAATGAGAATATTTCGGAAAGAATTAAACTTATTCATAAAAGTCAGGGTGCCACATATAGTAAAGTTGTTGTTCATACCCGACCCAGACTGCAGAAGGTCTCTTCATTGTTAGAAATTTTATTCCGCTTAACAAATTTTCTGAATTGGATCCAGTATTTAGGGAACTGATGGAATTGAACCCAACTGAAGCTCTGACAACGAGTTTCACTTTTATGATTTCTCGAACATCGACACTTCAAAATTATTTAGGCCGTACATTTTTAGAAGCAGTCTTGTTTAAATGTTTGAACGCTAATATTCTGGTTCTTCACAGGAAGCTTTCTTTACAGCTTTCTCTGTAAGACATTGCGGACAATTGCGGAACTTCACGAAGTCGTTACTACTGAGCTGTGCAATCAAAATGTCATAATTGTTGGAGATTTTAACATTTGTTTAAAGTCTGCAGGAACTACAATAAGAAATCTTCTCCAAGAAAAAAACTTTAGTTCCCTGCTTGGTATAGAATATTTAACTACACCTGCGGATATGCAAATTGAATGGGCATTTTCAAACAATATTTTTAACTAAATTTTTCAGGCTTAGTACAATATTTCTTTCTTTGTTTTTAAACATAATAGCATTAGAATCACATAACAATTTTGACAGCAGTGTTTGTTAATATATAAGAATTTGTAGAAGTATAAGAGAGAAATTAAATAGTTTAAGAATAAATTAAATACTTTGGATAACTGTTGTTAACTATATATATATAATATAAGAATGTCTGTAAAAACATATCTTTAAAATTTAAAACCATTACATATAATTGTTAAAGTTTATAATATTTATTACTTTTAAGTTAAGCATGTATAATCACACAGTTAAAAACAATTTCTTTCATATTCCTTAATATAGATATAATGCATTTTATATCCAATCAATTATGAGTGTATACAACGAAACTCAAGTAAAACGTTTCACAATTTGAGTAGGCTTAGTATGCAGTTTACTCTATACTCTATACATAAAATGTTCGGTTACACCCGTACTTAGCCCTTCCTTAAGTGGTTTTATTGTTCTTGATTTATTACTATTTCCTTTTATTAGCTGTTTTTTATTATTCTCCATTCAATTTTTTAATTCTTGACTTTAGCAGTTAAGGTATTTTTCTGAACTGTAATAGTAAGGGAGATATTGAGCGCTTTGTTAGTGTCAAACTAATCCAGACCCTCATCTTTAAATCTAGAAGCTGCTTTCAAAGAACTGGTTGTTGTACCACCACAAAATTATTTTAATTTCTTGATTCGCTAGGAATGCTAATGTTGAGTTGAAAGGTTAATTTCTCATCTTACTAAAAACTGATTATATTCCAATTGGGAAATGTTACTTTAATTATGAAAGAAACAAATCCTCTTTTGAAATCAGTGTACCATTGTTAATTTTAAAGTAATACTAGTATATTGTATTTTAGTCAACTCGTGCTTTTGTTCGTTAATTTGAGCATAAAGGTGGTATCAATATATGTTAATATCACTAAAACTGCTAAAAATCCGTGGAATTAATAAACATCATAATGAACATTTGTTGAGTATTTGCTATTAAAATGTTAGAGGTCTTAATATCAAATTGTCTGCTTTACATAAAAATAGCATTCGCTGTAATTTTAGTATCATCTCATTACTAAGGTATGGATGGCTAAAGTCTAAATTTTTCGATAATCAAACTTGAAGTAGCTAATATAAACATAGTAGTTTTTAGAATGATCGATTTAACATGCTTATGGAGTTCTATAAGGCTTCATTCTTCAGAAAAAGTCCACTTGGCCAAATTACAAGGGAAGTTTTGAAATTGGTGTCTCAGATTTTATCAATACAATTTTTATCAAGTAAGGAGGGCTAAGTTCGGGTGTAACGGAACATTTTATACTGTCGCAATTTGCATGGTTCAAAGGCAGGGAAATACTTTCAGGTGTTGGCAAAACTTTGTATTAAAAAATGTGCATGAATTTAACATTTATTTTTCGAAGAAATTTTAAATGGATTGCAATCATATTTGGCATCATATTAATTCTTACTTCAGGTCATATACTCATAAAGTCACTCTAACTAAGGCATTCACATCCATATTCACTATGGATGAAGGTACAACTGCCATCATTTTTATTACCAAGTGACATAATAGTAATCGAAATATTCTTCTGGAAGAATATTTTACTGGAGAATCACTGTAGGGAGGGGCATCTGTGAGTTGAAAATTTTTTTAAGTGGGCATGGTTCCGCCCCCTAATAGGTTTAATGTATATATCTCACAAACCACTGAAACTACATCCGCTAAACTTGTTGAGAAAAAATCTTTCCAGCACTTCCACAAACAGTGTGAAAATAAGTGAATCAGGTGATAACCACGCCCACTGCCATACAACGGTAATGTTGAAAACTACTAAAAGTGCGATAATTCATTTACTAAATAAGTCAAAAGCACTAAATTTCACAACCAAGATGGCTTGGTACCGTCCATCTTTAGGTGAGAACCCATCTTTTAGAAACTGCCACACTAATTTAATGAAATTTGATATGTGCGTGGTACTTGGTACGTTGGTGGTACGTTTTGACCTCGGTGCTTATATCTGACCTTTTACCGAAACTATCGGTCAATCTGTGAGATATCATAATGAAATTCAAGCCATATCTTTTCATGATAATAATGTGTCCTTGTGTCAAAAATGTGTAAACTTAATAAAATCGGATCAGTACTACCCTAACCCCCATATACCTAATATAAGAATTTTAAACTTCCGGTTAGCTTCATACGGTATATATCGGTCGACATGTATGCTATCTTAGCAAAATTAAGTGAACGTATAATTTTGGATATGTCATAGTTTAATCCCGAATATGTGTGAAATCACTTAACGGATTATATAAGCTCCCATATATTACATATAATGAATTTCGTTATTATAGCAGACTTTATTTCAAATATGTCGGTGAATGTGTTATCTTCATAAAATTCGGTGGAAGCATATCTCGAGTATACTTGTGCAAAGTCAAAAGCTGCTGCAATCAGTTAAGGTCTCCCCTAGCCCCAATATACCCGACATTGGGATTCCCGACTTTAAGGCTGACTTTAAATCGTTTATGTTGGACAAAATGTGAAATATTTTAATGAAATTAAGTGAACATACTTTCTTAAATATAATGTAGTTTAGCGCTGAATATGAATGAAATTGGTATAGACTTTGATCTAAACACCATATCCCTAATGTACTGATTTCTTGATCTTTTCCTAATCTACCCAATATATGATATCAAGTTTAGCCCTTTTGGCTGAGTTTATATTACTTGTATCATATAAACATTTCGTACACAAAGTAAAATGTAGTAATGGAACTAAATGGGCCTATGACCTATAATTTAAATTAGTAAGATACCAAATATGATTATAATCCAATCACAATTTCGTCGAATATTTGATCTTGAAAATTGTGAGAGTATAAGATGTTCGGTTACACCAGAACATATCCCTTCTTTCCTTATTTGATATAAAGTTTTGCCAACACCTGAAACTATTTTCTTGTTTTTCATCTCTGCAAATTACGAGAGTTAAAATGTTCAGTTACACGCGAACTTAGCCCTTCCTTGCTTTTTTTAAGTTATATTTATTAACACCGATAAGCCGAGTGTTCGAGCCGGAATGTTGGTAGACGGTACGCATGCGTAGGCAGCACGGTAGTCTCATTTGCTCTCGCACAGAG
Organism: Bactrocera minax; assembly: GCA_021498325.1. Classification (NCBI taxonomy): domain Eukaryota; kingdom Metazoa; phylum Arthropoda; class Insecta; order Diptera; family Tephritidae; genus Bactrocera; species Bactrocera minax. The sequence goes on along the minus strand of JAKEEE010000110.1, from coordinate 318,433 downwards.
GCTCTGGGAAAATTTTATTTACTCTTGGTGATCCTGATCAAGATAAACTTATCAAATTATTGTATTGTACCGGTTCTTGACACGTGTACAAACTTTAAATGAAATATGTTCGTTTAAAGTGGGTCTAAATCGAGTCCAGAGGTGTCGACTGCAAACAAACATACATACATACAATCAGATGAAGCTAATAAAAGCGTCATAAAAAATGTTAAATGATGTGCTTTACCCGGACATCTGTGAAACTCTCTCGTTACGAAACAAAAAAACAATGATATAGAATAAGCAAATAATTCCGTTGATATGGAGATTACGATGGACCCTGAGAGTAATTTTAATCTTCATGACAACATAACAATTTTAAAAGCTAAATGTGCTCTTACTTAATCTTTTTATACAATTTTATTAAGGCCTGTATGGAATAGTTCAGTGGTGTAGAACTGTAGAATTCCAGTTATCATGATAAAATTTTTATTTTTGCCTTGGGACTATTTTTCTTTTCTATTGTATTCTGGGTTAAATATTACTTCGTATACATCTGCCTACATGCAGCTAGTCCTGCATAAATGCCATATATATGAGAATATTATTAGTACAACTTCTAAATGAATCTGTCTGTAGTTAAGTCTTCTTGATTGAGGTACACTTTAACATCTTAGCTCTGGTATTAAAGCAACTTAGCTTCTTTTCACTTTTCACTTTTTTCACTTTTAAAATCATTGGGTTTGATTTAATTTTTGCGCTACATTTAAATAATCGTATTAAAACTGTGCAAGTAGCTCGCAGTATGCAACACTTAAAAGAACCCAACTTATACATGTTATTCTAAATTTCAATGGAAAATTGTTATGATAGCCATAAGTATTATAAATATAGGTTTACTCAAACATAATTTAAGTATTTTACCACTATAAAATACCTAAGTACTAAGTGTTATGAGAATATTAAAGTTTGATTTTCATTATTCACGAAAGCTATGCGAGCTCGTAAAGATAATGAAGCCAATGACGAGTTATTATTGCTGCAAGGGTCAATTAATGAGGAATTGAGAGCGACGCTCTATCAGCGAGAACGGCGGAAAGATCTAGAAATATTGACAACGCCTAATATATACATAAGCCAGTATTCGTCACCTAAGGAAGTTGAGGAATGGCTGCGTGCTAAAGGCTTCCCAAATATCGTAACATCCAAGTTGTGCAAATTAAATGGCGAGGAACTATTTGCACTATCACCACATGTCTTAGAGGGATATTTCGGCCAAAAAGAGAGTAGACGTTTAATTTCTCAAATAGTCCTTCAGAAGAACATCTGTGAAGTGAGTAAATAAATCAATTTCTCGTTTTTTACGATTTTAAATATCCACGTAAATTCTTTTTTACAGTACAAAACTATTCGTTCTTCTGAGCTATCGGTGAAATTAGCGAAAGCTCGTCAAAAAGCGGACCAGCAAGGCAAAGATCGAAATGAAATATTCTAATTAATAGTATATTATGCATTTTTGTTGTTTAATTGAGATGGAGGCTTTTATCATACCTTTTATTTATTTCATCTGTATGGTTTCTATTGCATATTTGTAGCAAAATCATTTCCAAATGGTAATCACTTGCAAGTTCATTTCCCTTTGCTTTAATAGAAAATGCTATCAAAATCACAGACTAAAATACGATACTCTTACAACGATAGCATAATTTTAATTTGATAAAGCCTAATCTTATAAATGACTTAAATCTAATAAGATATAACCCTATATATATATATATATAGGGTGAAAATGCACTATATATATGGAGTGAAAATGCACTAATTGCACCGTTTAATAAATATAATCTTGTCTTTAACTTTTGTTTTACAGTGAAGAACAAAACTTGATTCTTTAAAGTGAAATGGTAAAGTTGTTTAAATACGAACTCTAAGCCGGCTATAGGTATGTATGTGTTTACCGCATGCTTTCATATACATACGTAAGATTGTTTTACAAATTTGTTTTACTACGCTACGTTTTGTATCTGCAATAGAATTGGGAACCGTGGTATATTAATATATGTAAATATATGCACACATCGCATGTCGCAAATGTATTTACCGTATTAATGCACTCGCTTTGTAATGAGCCAATAAATGCTATTAATCAGATGAGAGGGCTTTGACATTTTCAGATGTTATTTTACTTATTTTTTGTTTTATGTAATTAGGTGAAACAAGTACTCTGACGAGTACTTGCGGCTTTTTAATTTAGCTAAATATATAGTACAACACCCTGTATGTGAGACCCTGTATGTGATTCCAGTTTTATAAACAACTCCTGATTATAGGAGGTCAATAGGTAGGTAAATTTTATTTTCTAATATTAACTTTAACTGTACATTTAATATACAAATTAACATATAACTATTTAAATGTAATTAAAAGTTTTATTAAGTTATCTCCTTCAGTAACCGTTATGTATAATATTAAGACAAACGTAAGGACAGAGATAATAATATTCTCTACCTTCGAAAACCAAAAATTTTTTTTGGTTTTGAAAATAGCAGGTGAGCCATTTTTTTATACAATTTTTTATTCTTCGATTACCAATGCAACATCCACCGATAGCGTAAACGTTCCCAATAAACTTGGGAATCTCTCTGCGACAGAGTATAATAAACGCAGTGGTATTAAAGTAAAAGGGATTTATTTTCTTTTCATTATAAAACAGAAATATGACGTTTTCATACTCTTGCATCATGTTACAACAGAGTATTATTGTTTTGTTCACCTAATGGTTGTTTGTAGCACCTAAAAGTAATCGAGATAAATATAGAGTTGTATATATATATGATCAGGATGACGAGACGAGTTGAATTCTGAGTGACTGTCTGTCCGTCCATCAATAACTTGACTAAAATTTAAGATATCTTGATAAAGCTTGGTATAGGTGTTCTTTGTCATCATAAAAAGGTTGGTATTGCGGATGGGCGTATTCGGAAACCCACCCAGAAAATGACGTTAATCGAAATCCTAGAAAATGCTTTAACTAAGCAACATATTAAGGCAAATAAATGTGCAATTTGGTACCGGGAATTGCAGTACAGAGGAGCATATGTGGTTAAGCAAATTTTCATAAGTGGGAATGGTCCCACTCCCAATTAAGTTTATTGTACAAATCTCACAATCAGATAAAACTACATCAACCAAGCTTCCTCAGAACAAAATTTCTAGCATATCCTTACACACTGTGTAAGGGATCCGAGTAAGAATTTAACAATGGGAGTAGCACCGCACACTTTTAGGTGAATTCCAGAAACTGCTATACCAATTTCAACCAAATTTGGAGCATAACATTATGCTATATTTGCATGTAGCATTGTGAAAATGGACGAAATCGGAATAATACCACGCCTACTTCCCATATATCACAATTTAAAATTCCCTCTGATTACTTCCCTTTACAGATTATAAATCAATCGCCAATGAAGAAGCCGGAATTCAACTTTGCACAAACAGAGCCTTCGAGTAATTCCGTCTCACGTCTAAAAATTGTGAGAATCGGAGTGCAACTTCTCAAGTCCCCAGATACCGAATATGAGGACCCCTGCGCTTATATCTGAATTTTTATAGAGAATAGCGTAAAATATTAATGAAATTCAGAACAAATCTGCCCGAAAATATTGTATCATCGTGTCGAAAATGGGTAAAATCGGGTAAATACTATCTTTAGCTCCCATATACCTATTATAAGGCTTTTCAAACTTCTCGTTGACTGTATACCACATATCGGTTATTCTGTAAGGTATCTTACTAAAAGTCAGACTGCATCTTTTCCTGATAATAATGTGTCGTGATACCAAAAATTCAAACTTTAGGTTGTAGCTTACCTACATACGGTATGTAGCGGTCAATATGTATACTATCTTAGTATAATTAAGTGAACGTATAATATACTACATATAATGATTCTAGTTATTATAACACGAATACAATAACAAATATGTCGGTCAATATTCATAAAATATTTTATAAAATTGCGTGGAAACATATTCTTGTATACCTGTGTATACCTGTATTATTTCAAAAGTTACTGCAATCAGTTCGGATCTTTCCCTAGCCCCAATATACCCGATGCAGGGATTATCAACTTTAAACGTGACTTTAAAACCGATGTAACGATTTCCGACTTTCCATCTGATTTTAAACGCTTTATGTTGAACATTATGTGTGATATTTTAATGAAGTTTAATGAACATACTTTCTTAAGCGTAATGTGGTTTCGCGCTGAATACGAATGTAATCAGTATAGGCCTTGGTTTATGCTCCGTATCCCTGATATATTGATTTCTGAACCTTTTTCTAATATACCCAGTGTATACCCTTTTGTTTGAGTTTATATCACATATATTATCTAAGTTAATTGGAAGGGAATAACTTAATATCATTTCTGTTAATTGTGTTGATTTTAATGTAAACATTTCGAACACGAGGCAAAATGTACTAATCGAACTAAGACTAAGACCTAAGATCGAATATGACCTATTATATAAGTTAGTAACCTAGCAAATATGATTATAATCCAATCACAATTTCGCCGAATAATGAACGTGAAATTCTTATGCAATCTTTTTAATAATATATGCGGCCGGTTTTGACCTTTGAAACTTTCGAGAGCATAAAATGTTCGGTTACAAACGAGCTTAGACCTTTCTTGTTGGAAATTTTGCAAGCATTTTGTTTTAATTAAAAAATAAATAAATTTGCTTCTTTTCATTTTCAAGTATTTGTATCATGTAATATAAGAGTTGGGTTAAATTGTTTTTTTTTTTATTATATAACTCAATTCGATAATGAATCGTGTGATCTTAGCGAGAGATCTTAGGTAAGACCATAGGTGTGGTTATAATATTTCTAAAAAGCATAAAACTTTTTTGAAATATGAAACACTAGAATAGCTTAAAACAACTCTTAAAACTCTTTCGCAAAATACTGAGTTACAAATCATTCTCATAGGTTGGTAATATATAGCGCATTTGAGGCATTTAACTTAACATAAGCAAAAATGTGTTAAACATATTTTCAAACACAATTTAAATGTGTATGTCACTGTGTAATTTAATTCATGTTAAAGAAAAAAATTTTAATTATGTACATGGAATTTTTTTTTTTTCTAAAAATAGACAATTTTAGTTGCAATTTTATCCCTATTATGTGTTTATACTTATCAATTAGTCAAATAAATTTTTTGTTTTCCTTAACTCAAAACAGACCAGCCAGGTTTACGATGTTTATTTGTATATGAGCACTGTTTAGAGCTATATGTATGTATGTATTTGCAAATGCCCTAAAACTATTCGGATCATGTTATTGAATGAACTGGCATTTTGCACTGCATTTCGGTGATAATTCATTCATAAACTCTGCAGTATATGCAACAGAGCAGTTCTGCTTCACATACCTTTAAATGTATTTTTATACATTAGGTTGCTTCTAAACAAATGTGTATCATACGAATTAAAAATCAAATCGGTTGCATCGCATGTAAATAAAATTGTTAATAAAACAGAGTTATTAGTGTAGTTTGTGTGGAAGACATGGAAATCCAAAATTTTATAGTGTAAAAAGTAATAGTAAATAAGTAAGTAAGTAATAATAAATAACCAAGTAATTAGTAAGTAAATATTGGTGTTAACTTAATTTGAGTTTTCGAGTTTTAAATATTTTACGTACTACATCGAAAATATTTAGATTTTATCCGTACCATTGCTACATTTAAAAATAAGGGCAGAATTTGTCGCTGACTTGATTCTAAAAAATATCAATAATCCTTGTTGAATATGCACGACGCGACTCTCGGTACCTAGAAATTCTTTTTCAGTAAAATAAGACAATATGGTTAATCTTTAGGAAGAATGGCTAACAACAATGTGAAAAATCAAACATACAATATGCTCTCCATCAGAACTTCTGCGGTGTCACTGATTTTATGAGGAAGTTTTTGAATATTCTATTTGAGCTTACGCATTAATTTTTCAGAAAATTGCCAATTAATGTTACATTTGCAAAACTTTGCCATTAAATTTTGAACGTCATAAGATTTGCCATATCACCAGACGATTGTTACAAATATTGTTCCATAGTACGTCGATTACCGATAATACTCTTTCTATGCAATCATTAGAATTAGACAATCTTTACGCGCCATATTTTCAAATGTAATTTCAAAATTTTACGTCAGGCTATGTGCAAATACATTAGTGTATGGTATATTTTGAAAATCTGTGTTTTGTTCACGAAACTCGGGAACTGCTACGCAATTTGTATTGAATTTTTGATTAGGGGTTCTAAGTGTTTTTCTTATTATATTAGACAAAAGAAAAATTCAAAATATTTTGAAGAATAAAATTTTAAGGCTTTAAGAATTTGTTGCTAACATTGGGACATTGACGATAACATAAAAGCCAGTGATAAAGGGATACCCAAGTTATTCCGGTCTGAGAGTGCCTCAAAATTTGCGTTTTTTATAACATTTTGCATTGTTGCCAGATCATACAAAATACCAATTTTTGGGCATTTAAATTAAAGCACCCAACATTTGTTACGATTAAAAATTGTTATATATTGACCTTTTAATGTATAAGTAAATATATAAATATATATTTATGTGATTTCATAGTATACTAAAATAACGTGTCTTTAAGCTTTCAATAATAAATTAAGAGAACTGAACTGCGAGAAGAGAACTGCGTATCATTTTCAATGGCAAATTAATATCCCTAAGCTGCAAATCACGGAAGATTGCTTCAATTACATTTAAATTTCGCGTTTCCTTTTCTTTTTACTATTTAACATTTTTATCTGTGATCTTGCACGGCGGTTTCAAATGTTTCTGTTGAAATTTTTTTTGCTGGATTCCAGTCTGGTCGTTCCAGTCTTTCTAATTGATAAATGTCATACCTACCCGATCCAGTGATTGCTGCTGGGAATCTCGATTTTAAATGACAGTAGAGTTAGTTGTACATCCCTTTATCACTGATAAAAGCGTTGCTCATCACAAAGAGACTGTTCTACTATTAATTAAACGTACAAAAGTAAGATAAAGAGTAATACCCGGCAGTTAAATTAACTAATTATAATTTTTTTTGCAACAGCAACTAGTGAGCCGACAGCTTTTCATAGGTGAATTGTCAGATTTTGGTCAGAAATATACCAACCTCATACTTGTTCAAAAAAGACAAAAAATATACTATGGAGCAAAATCATTGCATTTGGTTAAAAAGTAATAAATTAAAGAAAATACTTTTTTAATAATATAGCAAACATTTCTTTATTAAATTTATAATATAAGTAATTCAGGAAAATCTAGAGGTAAACGGTTTTTTCTTAATACGAGGTGTGTTTAATGTACATATCATATACCGGGAATGTTCTCCGACTGTGCTCTTCGACTTTTATGGCATAGTGCTCATGAATTCTTGCCTCAAGCTCTAACCATCAATAAGGAGTACTACCTACAAGTTCAACACCGTTTGCGTGAAGCAATCCAAAAAACGCCCCGATTTGTGGGAAAACAATTCATGACTTTCTGCTCTGTTCACATGGTGCAGCTCACACTTCGTTGCTTGTTCATGAATTCTTGGCTAAAAACAATACTGTAACGATATCCCAGCCTCCATAATCGCCAGACATGGCTCCGTGTGACTTTTTCCTATTTACAAAAATAAAGAGAACTTTAAAGAGCTGTCGTTTTACAAGTATAGTTGACATTACAAGCACATCGCTGAAAGAGTTAAAACGTTATCCCAAAAATCGAGTTTGAGAAGTGTTTCGACGAATGGAAGAAGCGCTGGCATAAGTGCATAATATCGAATGGAGACTATTTGGAGGCGACAACTTTAATGTAGACGAATGAATAAATATTTTTTTCAAAAAATAAAGATTCCCGTTATTTTTTGAACACACCTCATTTAAAAACAATTCCACCAGTTCATTCAATGACATGGTGCGAATAGTTTAAGGCATTTGCAAATACATAGATACTTATAGCTCTAAACTGTGGTTTAACTCTAAATCCATATAAACATCATAAACCTGGCTGGTCTGTTTTGAGTTAGGGAAAACAAAAAATTAATTTGACACTAGAGTCGAAACTTATAGCACAATAAAACTAATTCATAATTGAAAATACGGCTAAAAGTACAAATTAAGTTATAGCAAATGTTACCATTTTGGGAAACGTGTGACTTAAGAAATGTCCTCAAAATTATCAAGTAAAGTAAAATGTTATTTCGATTAGAACTAGAGAATTCGTTCATGTAAAACTAGGCAACTTCTCCATAACATATACACATACACGTATATATGGACCTATGCATAATTCAGTGCATATTTGCATAATAGTTACAAACTCACATACGAATAATTAAATTAAAAATAAGTAATTAGGCATTTTGCTAAAAAAAATTAACAACGTCTCATCAAACCATATCAACAGAGAGGAAAAGGTTTATTTCGTATTAATGCAGCGCAAACACACATGCATGAACAGTACTGACTTTGCTTTTGTTGGGCAGTGAATTGAAGTTGTTATATTGCTATAGTTATATATATTACAAGTGGTTTGTTTGAAACTTTGGGTAACTTACCGTCTCAGCTGGTTCATATTAGACTTGCGCGACTATATCGACAGACGCTTTTCTTATAAATAACGGCATTTCAATTCAAGCGAGTTAGTTTCTTTTTGGCAGCTGTGCCTTGATTTCAATTTGGTTTTCATTTCTGCTTCTGCATATGATATATGTACATATTTATGTACATTTTTTGTGTTTGATTTCGGTGCAACAGCTTTGTGTGGCGGCGAAATTGCAATTTAAAAAACCCTAATTCAACATATTTTTACGTTTCATGCAAAACGAATTAAACGTATAAAAAACTAGTAACTTAAGGAAGTGCGAAGTGAAACAGTGTTGAAAAAATTTGTAATTATAAATACTTATATAAACACAAATACGTAGCATATAGAGCAGAGTGAGGCGGAATAAAATTGTGAATTTCTCAAAAGTAAGTAGAAATATTAATATGTGAAATGATTGAAGATATAAAAGGGCAAAAATAATTTTTGTTTAACAAATAAATGATACACAACATGATCTGAAATTCTAAAGACCATAATTAATAAAAATAGAATATGTTCAGTACACATTCAGTACACATTTAAAAATAATAGATGTGCAATGATGATGCTTTGTTTTTTAATAGTGGCCGGTTGAATTTTTTCCCCTAAAAGCGATCTGAAATGAAACTGCTTCGTTCTAATAAGATCTTCCAGCTGAAGGTTATTCATCAAAACTGAAGTCGCAAGCGTTAACTACTGAATGATCATTTACAGATACAATTTACAGTAGGTTTCTCCAACCAGTTTTGACCAATTCATTTCCATCATTTAGATTAACGTAAATCAATAACTACCCTACTTCTAGCTGAGCTATTATTGACTTTTCACTAATTTGCTAATGAAACACTCGTCATCAAAGAAATGGTGTTCTCGTTTGGTGTGGTTACATTTTTTGTGTTCAAGTATAAATATTTCAAAATAATGATGGACTTAGGTAAAAGAGATTCTGACTGCGTTGTTGTACAAATAATCGTCCTCAGAAAAAAACAAAACGAAAACAAGTAAGAAAGGGCTAAGTTCGGGTGTAACCGAACATTTTATACTCTCGTAATGTGCAACGATCAGAGGTGGGGAAATGTTTTCGGGTGCTGGCATTCAGAATTGCCTGCTCAGAATTCAACATTCATTATCCGACGAAATTGTCAATGGATTGCAATCATATTTGGTATCTTATTAACTTATATTACAGGACATAGACTCACGTACTTTCATTGTTATATTTTGCTTCGTGTCAGAGATATTTATATTAAAATCTACCAAATTAACTCAAAAGTGATATATGCGATATAAGCTCAACCGAAGTGGTTTAATAAATATATTAGATACATGAGGAAAAAGTCAACCAGAGAAAAGGAAATCATTATATTAAGAATAAGCGGCTTAGACCATGATCCAGACCGATTTCTTTCATATTTAGCGCGAAATCACATTGTGTTTAAGAAAACATATCCACTTAATTTCATTAAAATATCACACATATTAACCAACATAAACGGTTTAAAGTCAGATGGAAAGTTGGGAATTCTTATATCGGGCATTTTTGGGATAGAGGAAGATCTGCACTGATCACATTAAATCTCTTCATTATTTAAATATATTAGGGAACATGTTGTCACCCAATTTTGTGAAGGTAGCTGACACAGTGACCGACATATCGGTATAAAGTCTGCTCGAATAGCGAAAATCATTATATGTAGTATATGGGAGTTGGGATAATTCGTAGATCGATTTCACACATTTTCGGCAGTAAACTATGGTATATCCGATATTACACGTTCACTTAATTTTGCTAAGGTATCTTACATATTGACCGAAATATATGGTATAGTCGACCCAACCTACCCAGAGGTTGAAAATCCGTGTATTAGGTACATGGGGGCTAGGGGAAGTGCTTACCCGACTCTATCCATTTTAACATGGACACACTGTTATGAGAAAGAGACGCTTTCAAAATTTCAAAGAGATAGCTCATATATTGACCGTTATATATGGTATAAAGTCTACCGGAAGTTGAAATTTTGTTTATTAGGTATATGTGGGCTAAGGGAAATATTCACCCGATTTTTTCCATTTGTGACACCAGACCACATTATTATCATGGAAAGATGATCCTCCAATTTCATTACGATGTTTTACAGATTTACCGAAATATATGGTATAGAGTCTACCGGAAGGTTGAAAATCCTTATAATAGGTATATGGGGGCTAGGGGAAGTATTAACGCGATTTTCCCATTTTTGGCACAAGAGCACATTATTATCATGGAAAGATAATCCTCCAATTTCATTACAATATCTTACAGATTTCCCCATATTTTCGATAAAAAGTCAGACAGAGGCACTGATGTCCTAATATTGGGTATCTGGTTGCTTGAAAAGTTATAATCCGATTTCATCTATTTTTCGCATGAGATGGTATATCTTAAAGGCATTATTTGTACAAAGTTTAATTTTCATATCCTAATTACTGCTCAATATAGCTACTTTAAAGATCAGATAAAACTTAAAATTGTGTTATATGAGAAATAGGCGTGGTTTTTATCCGACATCGTCCATTTTCATAGCGTGATATAACCATTCAAATAGAATGGCACACACCAAATTTTGTTGAAATCGGTTGAATCATTCTGGAGATATGGGATTTCTGCTTAAAGTGGGACCAATCATCAAAACTTTACCCGGATTCCTATGTAGCCCTTTTGTATCATATTTTCTGCATGATTTACTGTTACTAACGTGTTCGTTCAGCGAGTTGTCGCACTTTTAGTAGTTTTCAACATAACTTTTGTATGGGCGGTGGGCGTGGTTATTATCCGATTCTACTAATTTTCCCAGTATATGAAGAGATGCTAGAAGAACTTATTGTGGGGCGGGGCCATACCCACTTTTACAAAAATTTCTGCCCACTGATACCCTGCCCTACTAGGACCCCCTACACCAAATTACACGTTTATGTCTTAATTTACTGCTAGTTATAGCACTTTATCTGTTTTCAATTAATGGCATTTTGTGGGCGTGGCAGGTGTCCAATTACGCCCATCTACAATACCAACCGTCTAACTGTGACAAAGAACCCAAGTTTCATCAAACTATCTCAATTTTTACTCAAGTTATCGCTTGCACGGACGGACAGACCTCGGATTTCAACTTGTCTTTTCATCCTGATCTTTTATATATATATATGTCTATATCTGACTTGTTTAGTTCTAGGTGTTGCAAACAATCGTTAGGTGAACAAAACTAATATACTCTGTAGCAACATGTTGCGAGAGTATAAAAAAAACGCAAAAGACCATCCAGACATCCATTGTCATGCTGATATTGATTTTCGAAATCGGTTACGCATAAGCACAAAAGCTGCTTCCCAAATGCTTAAGATACAAAACTGTAGGAAGTAAGGAGGGGACTGTTGAAAATTTTAAAAGGGTCGAAGTAGCCACACCCCCTAATAGGTTTTTTAATGTACTTATCTCACAAACCACTAAACCTACATCAACAAAGCACAGCGGATCAATACAATGCGTTAATCAGCGCCCCCACAGTGATTAGCTTTTGCTAAACACCAATCCAATGACACCTTGGTAGGGTTCGACACAATGACCACCTTGGTAGGGTTCGAAGTCCATTTAAAACTTCTGCCGTACTTTGGGCCCGGCACTCGGTTGCATTGCAACTCCACATTGAAGTGGACGGACACGGGCAGACCGTATTCAGGTATTAAATCACGGCCACCACGATGCTCCCCGAAGAGCCTACCGCGAAGAGCAGGTTGGAGCGAACTCCAACAGGCTCCTGCTCCCCGTGGTGCCAGATTTAAGTCTCCGGCAGGCCTCGTAGCCGAAACTACTTCCGGTAGAGCTACGCATTCAACTCAGACTGGTGTCATTTTTAGCTTGAACTCAAATGCCTTTAATTGCTTGCATAATACATCTAAAGTGGTATAAACTCAGTTCAAACTGAGTATTACTGCATTATTTGCTGACACGACTAAGCCTATTATAGAGCAAAGCCTATTTCGAATGTAGTGCATTTTGTGGATTTTAGTCGCCTACACAGGCTTTATCGATAGGCGATGCTTTACCGTGGGTTATTCTTATCCCTCGACCCGCAGGGGGCCCTCATCTAACAATGTGAAAAAGGGTGAAATCGTATAATAAAGTTTTGCAAACACCTAAAAGCAAATGCTCAGAGTATAAAGAGTATAAAATGTTCAGTTACACCCGAACTTAGCTTTCCTTACTTGTTCGATATAAAGTTTTGCCAAGATGTGAAAATACTTCCCCAGCTTTGAACCTCACAAAATGCGAGAGTATAAAATTTTCCTTGTTATTACTAACTGTGAACAATTTGACTTACGATAAGTTAAAATTTCCACACAAATTTCCTTTAAATTTGCTCATTTACTGCTGAACCTTAAATGCCACAAAGCAAAAAAGCAAGTCAATATTTAAGTTAGACTGTCAATATTTAAATTTGTCACTTAACAAGAGTGTTTGAAAACCGTACCGTAACCGTACTACATACCGTAGTGCCAACTCCCTTTAAAATTAATATGCACTTTAAATGATATATTAAACAAAACAAGCAAATTAAAATGTCAATATATATGTAAATAAATATAACCATCGTAAAGGAAATTTACTTTTTGAAACCCATACATTTATAGGTCATTAGGAAGAGGAAATTCCGTTCCATTTCTAATATTTGTGCAAGATTATAGGAACTACGTACCGGTTGCAGATTATTGGTTTAAATTGTAGTGAAGTAACTAACTTTCAATGTTTTTGTGTATTTAAAGTCAAGGTCTACTAGTGAGTTCCACTACCTTCACATGTTAATGAGTACAATAATATTTTCCATGCTCATTACAGTCATACTTATATTATGTGCCAATTGCGTTTGAAGTTATTATAACATGCTAAAAAAACCATACGAGCATTCATACAATTACGTTGAAGAAATGTCTTAATTATGAATATTTAAAATAACCCTGCAGTGAAATCATCTGGTCGTCCAACTGTAGCAGCAGTTCGAACCATCTCCGAAAAAATTAGACAGGTTCGACTTACCCTCGCAAAATGTTGCAACAGAGTATATTAGTTGCGTTCACCTAACGGATGTTTGTAACACCTGAAACTAATCAAGATATGAGATGAGTTCCGAGTAATGTCCATTCGTCCGTTCGTCCGTGCTAGCGGACTACGTTTAATAAAAATTAAGATATCTTTATGAAACTTGATACACGTGTTCTGTGTTACCATAAGAAGGTCGGTATTGTAGATGGGCGTAATTGAACCACTGCCATACCCAAAAAATGCCGTTAATCGAAAACCTAAGTGCTATAACTAAACAACAAATTAAGATAGAAATGTGCAACTTGGTACAAGGGAGTGGCACCGCCCACTTTTCAGTTAAATTCCATATCTCAGGAACGACAACCAATTTCAACCAAATTTGGCGTCTAGCCTTACTCTGATATCTTTGTAGTGCAGTGTGAAACTGGGCGAAAACGGAATACAACTACGCCTACTTTCAAAAAATCAAATTTTAAATTTTATCTGATTCTTTTAATTTAAAGAATAAAACAAAACACCAATTAAGATATTGGAGTATAATTTTACGCAAATAGTCCCTTCAAGATATGTCATTTCTTGCTTAAAATTGTCGAAACTGGAATATAAAATTTCAAGCCCACAGATACCGAATATGTGGGCCTCAGTACTTATGATTGACATTTTACTGAAACTATTGGTCAATCTGTGAGATATATTATAGAAATTCAGAAAAATTTCTGCTTGATAGCAAAATTGATAAGCTTGATTGCGCCCCCTAACTCCCATATACCTCATATAAAGATTTTCGAACTTCCGGTTAACTTTGCATCATATTTCTCGGCTGATATGTGAGTTATCTTAGTGGAATTCAGATAACGTCTCACGCTGATAACATTGCACCCTTAAATCTAAAGTGGATAAAATCTAGGGAATAGTTTCTCTAACTCCCATATACTTAATACAAAGATTTTCAAACTTGTAGTTGACTTTGTATCATATATATCGGTCAGTGTGTATGATATCTTAACAAAATTAAGCGAACGTATAATATTAGATATGCTATTTTGATTCCGAAAATTGTGAAATCGGTAAACGAATTACACCAGATCCACATCCATATCCATATACTACATGTAATGATTTTCGTTATTATAGCTGACTTTATGCGGAATATATGGATCAATGTGTGATTTATCTTCATATAATTGCTTGGTAATATGTTCTCTAGTGCACTTAAGTAAGGACTAAAGTTAACACAATCAGTCAGACCTTCCACTAGCCCAAATATACCAGATGTAATGATTCCCGACTTTCCAGCTGACTTTAAACCGTTTACGTTTGTCGATATATGTGATATTTTAATAAAATTAAGTGGATATGTTTCCTTAAACATAATGTGGTTTAGCGTTATATATGAATGAAATCGCTTTTTTTAACATAAAGTTTTGCCAACACCTAAAAGCAAATGCTCAGAGTATAAAAGCATAAAATGTTCGGTTATACTCGAACTTAGCGCTTCCTTACTTGTTTAATATAAAGTTTTGCCGACGCCTGAAAATATGTCTCGGCCTGAATTGATCTTTGAAAATTGTGAGTGTATAAAATGTTCGGTTATACCCGAACTTAGCCCTTCCATATTTGTTTAAATTGATTTTAAGTCGAATTTTGAGAAAATAAAGGAAGAAGGTATAGGATAAGAAGATAAAGGATTTAAGAAATTTGATTGAATAAAATTAATGTCTCTTCCTGCTTGTTATGAAGAGACTGCGATCAAACTGCTTTGTGTTGATGATCAAAAATTATACCACAACGTAAACACACACAAAGTATATATGAATACGTCAATATGTAAGTTACGTTATTTCTGTTAAACAACCGACATATAAAAAGTGAAAGTACGATGAAATGAAATACAAAAACCACGAAGCGTTAAGAAATTTTCAACTTGAAATTCGTAAACTCATACCTAAACTACGAAGCTTTAGCTTGTGCTTGAATGTATCATATGTACATACGGTTAGGTAGGTAAAATCGAGTTCTCTTGCATGCCTTTCCTTGTACAAACTCGCGCACTAAGTAATGAAAAGTGCAAATCTATCAGCTTCATATACTTATTTGTTTGTATCTACATATGAACATAGTCATTTCAATGACTGCATTGTTGATTACGGATTTTCACACCTTGCTTTCGTAGAGATCGGCATTGACCATAACTTTGAACAGAAAATATGTCCACTTTTGACCAGCAATCTACTCGCCTATGGTATTCCGTAATCATTCAAACAATTATACATATTAAGTTTCCCAAATCATTTATTTGTATGTATATGTCTGTCTAATTAGCCGAGAGATATAGATTGATATAGGCGGGTATTATTTTACGTATCCAACACGTAAACTTATTACGAATATAATTCCATATGAAAACCATTTAAATAAGAAACAATATACAGAATGCTAGCACATTAAATAATGCACATGGGAATATAATATAATGACGGATGGCTTCATTATGGCTTTATATATGAAAAGGACTCAGGTCGTGAGCACAAGACAGAAGATGATAAGCCCAATTTGTTGTAATTGCAAGATATGTATGATAGGAATCTTGCTGCACTACAATTAGGCTTATCAACTTCTGTCTTACGCTCACTACTAGAGTTCTTTTTCACTTTAAATTTTGAAGCTCTTATGGCTGATTTGCAAATAACTTTCCTCGCTTTCACGACAGTTCATACTTAGACATCGAAGCAACGCAAACATAGTATATCAGAATGAACGCTTTGTTTTCCGTACTTTCCCTGGTATTTAATATTTGATGTTTTGTTCATTGTTTCGGTAAACTAAACTTACATACATATTTCAAAAATGTATTTCGATTCAATTGTATTAATCGTAATCGTAATTGTATTCAATTTATTTCAATTCAATAAATAAGTAATAACGGGGAAGGAATGGCTAAGTTCGGATGTAATCGAACATTTAATACTCTGGCAATTTGCAAGAATCAAAGGCGGAGAAATAATTTCATGCGTTTGTAAAACTTTATTTTAAAAATGTTGCGCAAGAGTTCAATTTTTTTTGCTCGACGAAACATTGAATAAGTTGCAATCATAACTGGCATCATATTAAATTTTGCTTTAAGTCATATACTCATAAAATCAATGTGGCTAAGACAAATTATCTATATTCGTGATATTAGTTCTGTGGGAAGATATAATAGCCATAAATTTTATTTCCGAATGATATAATACTGATCGAAATATTCTCATTTAATTTTGTTGAGACATCTTGTATGGAGATATACATATGTGATATAAACTCAACCAATGGGACGAAATTTAATATAATGTGTAAATGAGGAAAACGTGAACCACACGGACGCAAATCATTATATTAGAGGTATGGGATTTAGAACAATGTCTACACCTATTTCATTCATACTCATAAAATATCATACATATTGACTTATATAAATGGTTTAAAGGCACCTGGAATGTCGGAAATCACTATAAAGGGAATATTGGGGAAAGGGGGAGGTCTGAGCTGATAGCAATTACTTTTAGCATTAAATTAAAGTATACTTGAGAACTTATTTCCACAATTTGACCGATATATTCGGCGTAAAGTCTACTAGAATAACGATAATCATTATATGTAGTATTTTGGACAGATATTTTACGAAATGACCGGCACAGTATAGTGCAAAATTCTTAATTTTAAATTGAGAATTTAAAATTCTCATATTAGTTATATGGGAGCTGGGAGAAGAATTTGCCAGATTTTATAAATTTTGGCATCAGCACTCATTATTACCAAAAAAACGACGTTATCTTAATTTCATTTAGATATCTCGCAAATTGACCGATATATACGGTACAAAGTTAACCGGAAGTTCGTTAATTTATTTATTAGGTGTACGGGAGCTAGGGAAATATTAACCGGATTTAACCCACTTTTGACAGAAAGCCACATTAATGCCAGAGAAAGATGATCTCTTAAATCATTATTATATCACAGATTGACCGATATTTTTAGTAAAAATTGAGATATAAGCATTGAGGTATATGAACATATTCGGTATCTGGGGGCTAGAAAAGATATTTTCCGATTCCCTCCATTTATGAGTATGAGTTATACGCTATAAAGTGAAAGAATCAGATCGATTTTAAATTTTTGGCACTTCTCATATAGTAGGTGTGATTATGCTACTATAAGAATATCAAAAAAGTCGTTCTTGAGATATGGGATTTCACCGAAAAAGGAGCGCTGCCACTCTCAAGGTCTAATTTTTACACGGATTCTTTTGCAACCCTTTCGTGTCATCTTTACTCTAAAATTTATGGTTTCTGACGTGTTTCTTCAGCGACTCAACGCACTTTTCACAGTTTTCAACAAAACCTTGGTATGGGAGGTGGGCGTGGTTATCATCGAATTTCACTAATTTTCCTATTGTATGAGGACCTATTCTGAGCAAGTTCGGTTGATGTAGCTGATTTGTGAGATATGTACATTAAACCTATTGAAAAGCCCTCCCTACTGCGATTCTTTTAATCAAATACAAGTTATCAGTGTATCTTATTGTGTTACTTAGATATAACACTTTATAGGCTTTTGATTAATGGTCTTTTGTGGGTGTGGAAGTAGTCCGATTCTGCCCGTCTGCAATACCGATTGTGCATCATAAATTTTCGTATATTATATTATTTATAGTTATATTAGTACTTATATAAATCAGTACCAGTCAAATCTAAAATAGTTTGTGAACTTCCCCCCATATCACACAAGGCTTTACTCTCCCGCTTTACTCTCTCTCTCTCTAAAATTTTCATTCACCTGCGCTAAACTTCTTTCTGCTTCCAGGTAACCGAATCCACTATACATAATATTAAATATTTGTATTTGTTTTCAACCAGGTCGATTGGTTCTATTTCCTCTTTGACAGTAAGATAATGCTTATTGATATATTGGTAAAGGTTCGTTTTAGATATGAAATACAGCAAGATTTTTGGAATTTTTGCTAATATGTTATTAATAGTACTAGTTTTAATAACGGAAAATGCTAAACCGGTTGGACCAATTAATAAAAACGTGTTGGAGCATTTATTTCGAATGAAAAATTGTATTCTTCTTCAAAACGCATCGATATTGTTTGATTGCAAGAACTAGAACAGAATAGAACAAAGCGAACGGATTTCAACTTATTTCAGAAACCTGGTACATAATTCTGGAAGCTAATTGAATTTAGAGTGAACGTCTCTATAAATTTAGTTACTTGGTCGAAAATTGAGGCTCATTGGAGGCACCTTAGTCGTCATTAGGCCTATTCAGCAACTCAAAGAAATTTATCAATATTTTTTAAGTTAGAACATTGGAATCCATGGAAGATATCCCACCTCAACTGCCTGAAGGTCGGCCGTTCGCAAATGTAATGTTTTAGCGTCTCATAATCCTCCGCCCATACTGTTCATTTTGCCTATTCGGCTTTAGCAATTTTCTGAAGGTGCAATGGTAAGGGTAGATTCCCTATGATAACTCTTACATTGTTATTTAATTTCCTCTTTCGTCTAGCAGCTGTTTGATCTATTCACTATCAACACTATCCATAAGAAGTTTTGCGGTATGCCCACTACTTCAAGCAACCCTTGAAGGAGATGAATGGTATAGGGCAGCACCGAGATTGCCACTAACCATCTACTTATTGAATCTCTGAATAGAGTAGGAGTTTGAAGCTACTTAGACCGAGTTCTGTAACAAAATCTTTTTTGACACGAAGACACATTACTACCAGAGAAGGATGATCTCTGAATTTCATTAATACATATCACAGGTTGTCTGGCATTTTTGGTAGAAAGTCAACCATAGCACTGAAGTCTACCTATTCTGTATCTGGGGGTTTGAGAAGATATTTTCTGATTTCGACCAAATTTGGGCAGTAAATGGCATACCTTGAGGCGACTATTTGAGTAAAGATTTATTCCGATATCTTATTTTGTGCTTAAGTTAGTACAATGAAAGGTCAGATTGAAGTTCAAATTAAGTTATATAAGTAAGCGTGCTTATATTCGATTTCAAAATTCGGTTAAATTTTGGTCTGTCGTTTCTGAGATATATGATTTCATCCCTTCAGTTCTGAGACTTGTTCTGAGCAAGTTTCGTTAATGTAGCTTTAATGGTTTGTAATATATTTATATTAAACTTATTACTTTAAGCTATAGGTGCTCCTCTCTACTGCGATTCCTCATACGGATTGTGTCTTAATTTATTGCATAGTCATGGTAGGTATTGCATAGTGCATAGGTTTTCGACCAACACCATTGAGTGGACGTGCAGTTCTCCCATTAACTCTCATTAGCAATACATACGTTCTTATGATGCCAAGGAACACTTGTACCACGCTTCATCAAGATGCTTAATTTTTACTTAGACAGGCGGACGGACAGACAATCACTCAGAATTGAATTCGTATCATCGTCCTGATCATATATTGGGTTGTTCGGAAAGTCATTTCGTTTTTTTTGGGGAACATGAAAGACAGTTTTCGTATAATGCCTTTCAAATGGCCATAAACAGTTGAATTCGACAAATTTAACCTCTCACCGATCTCTCGTGTGGTGATTCGCCGATTTGCATCAACTAATGCCTTTGTCAGCTTCGACCGGCCTTCCAGACCGTGGTGCATCTTCGACATCAAAATTGCCGGATCGAAATTTTGCAAACCAGTTCTGGCACTGGCGTACTGTTAACACGCCTTCTCCATACACATCCGTCAATTTTTTTCTCGCTTGGACAGCATTTTTACCTTTTCTGAAGTTAAAAAGTAAAATATGACGAAAATGCTGCTTATTGCTCTCCATATTTAAAAAGGCACCAACCAAAAACTACTGGGTAGAATTAATAGAACTTTTTCACACACAAGCCTTGCAATATCAGCTCTCATGACATATAATGGTTATGGGGCTTAAGTGTGAAGTTAGTTTCGAAAAAACGTAATTAAGTCCTCTGGCGGGAAAAAACGAAATGACTTTCCGAACAACCCAATATATATATATATATATAGAGAGAGATAACTCTATGTCTAACTCGATTAGTTTTAGGTGTTAAAAGCAACCGTTAAGTGTACAAAACTATTATACTCTGTTGCAATGTGGTGCGAGAGTATAAAAAGCATTCAATATTGAGCGTCAATGTTATGCGATTTAACTGGATTAGACAACTTTTTGTGGGGTACGCCAAGCCACAGGTCTTTTAGGGTTTTCTTTTCTTGATGAAATCCGAGTGACTGTCTGTCCGTCCGTCCGTGCAAGTGACAACTTGAGTAAAAATTAAGATATTTTGACGAAACTTAGTACACGTGTTCTTTGTCACCGTAAGACGGTTGGTATTACAGATGGGCGTAACTGGACATCTGCCACGCCTACAAAATGCCGTTAATCGAAAACAGATAAAGTGCTATAACTAAGCAGTAAATTAAGGTATAAACGTGTTATCTGGCACAGAGGATCCTAGTAGGGTGGGGCACCCCCCTCGACCGCCAATAGGTTTAATATGTATATCTCAAAAACCGTTACAGCTATATCAATGAAACTTGCTTCGACTATGTTTTTCTAGCATCTCCTCATATGCTGAGAAAATTAGTGAAATCGGATAATAACCACGCCCACCTCCCATACAAAAGTTATGTTGGAAACTACTAAATTGAGATAACTCACTGAAGGAATACGTTAGAAACATTAAGTCTTGCAGAAAATATGAAACGAAAGGGTTGCATAGGAATCCGTGTAAAGTTTTCATGGTGGGCGTGGCACCGCCCACTTTTAGGATAAATTCCATATCTCAAGAACTTTTTAACCGATTTCCAGAAAATTTCGTAGGTGCCATTATATTTGAATTGTTATGTCGCGCTATGAAAATGGACGAAGTCAGATAAAACCACGCCTACTTCTCATATAACACAATTTTAAGTTTTATCTGATCCTTTCACTTTAAAGTAGCTATATTGAGCAGTAATTAGGATATGAAAATTAAACTTTGTACAAATAGTGCCTTCAAGTATACCATCTCTTACGTAAAAACAGATGGAAACGGATTATAACTTTTCAACCCAGCAGATACCCAATATAAGTACACAAATTCCTCAATCTGACTTTTTATGGAAAAAATCGGGAAATCTGTAAGATATTGTAATGAAATTGGAGGATTATCTTTCCATGATAATATTGTGCTCTTGTGTCAAAAATGTCTGTAAAAAATGGGGAAAATCGGGGAACTACTTCCCTTAGCCCCCATTTACCTAATATAGAAATTTTCAACTTCCGGTAGATTTTCTACCTATATAACGGTAAATATGTAAGATATCGTAATGAAATTGGAGGACTATCTTTCCATGATAATAATGTGATTTGATGTCAAAAATGGGGAAAATCGGATAAATAATTCCCATAGCCTCCATATACCTATTATAAGGATTTTCAACCTTCTCCTTCAATGTCTCCGCCACAATGTCGCGGAACCGGCTTTGATTTGTAGAACTCCCAGAAACAATTTTGCATGGCGAAATCCAGGAATTTGCTGTCAGTAGCTATTCTGGCATGTCCTTTCTTCTTTTCGAAGCACTTTCCTAAGTGTATGTGGGCCTACCGCGAAGAAATACTCTGATCTTTTGGCTTGATTGGCGCCCCTTCGTTAGCTAGAAGATCGACAAGTTCGTTGCCTTTAAAGCCTTTTTACCCTGGGATTCATGCCAATGATATGTGGTTATTCATGGCAACCGTGTTAAGCTTTTTAATACACTCCAGTACCATTGTTAATTTATTTCAAAGAATGAGATTGAACGATACGATGATGCGTGAGGTCCAACATCACTTCTAGTGCAGCAGTTGGACACGTGTACGTGACAACAGTGATGCTTACCCATACCAACCCTTGCAGTTTGATCAGTTGTTTTTCAATTGTTTTAAGGGAGACCCTTGAGGCCCAAGACACCAGATGTGATCATCATGCTGTAGATTCAGCGTAGTATGCATGTTTTGAAGACCCAGGTTTTAACCACTAATTATTTGCACACCCTCAACACTTTACTGGCTTTCAGAATTGTGGGGTCCACATGTTTTCCACCGAATTTTTGAATCAAGTATTAGTCCTAGATATTTCATTTCACGCCAATGAGTGTCATGTCTGAGCACCATAAGCACGCCGGAAGCTATCTCTTTTTCGTAAAAGGGATGATGGTTTTAGATGGATTAATGTTAAGCCTAACATTGACGCACCAACGCATGGGTAATCCTTTTTTATTTATTTGGGTTCATTTGCAAAATATGTAGATATGTTAGCACTTATTACTTGCTGGCATGCAACCCTTTGGTTTTGTGTGAATAAATCGAATTGAAAAAAAGTGAAATGTTGAATTAAAGCTGTTTTAAATAATTAAAAAAAAATTAAAATGTGGATGCAATTTTATAAGATGTTAATGTACGAAAGGTGCATAGTATAAGTGTAAAATGCATTATAAATCGAAAAATTACATACTTAAAATTGTAAAATTTTCGATTTAAAATACAAATATCCTAAAAACTATATGCCTGCGGTGGTTATGTATATATACTTAATCTGGAGAACCACCTCTATCAGCCCATGTCCATTTTAACCCCGAATTCGGGAGATGCTATTATAATCCTTCGTTCTAGCCTAGTTTCCGTAACTCCGTTCTGGCTTCAATCCCCCTACGGTTGTTACCACAGGTGTGCTGCGTAAGTCTAGAGAGATCTCAAATTACCTTTCTGTGTTTGCCGGTGAGGCTTTTAACGTCTCTTTTAAATGCCCATGGTTCCTGAAACAGGTGGGCTAGCAGATTATCCAAAACAAACGAGTTGGAGATGACAGTCCTGGTCTACAGCCATATGCGAATTTTTCACAGAATCATCGATCCCGAAGATCAGACTCAATCCTGCTTCTTCATCGCTGATATTGATCACTCTCCATGTCAAGGTGTTCAAGCCCTAGCCCTAGTTCAAAACGAAAAACAATAGTAAAATGTGTGCGCATTTAATAATACTTTATGAACAAAACCGATAAAGTGAATAAAGATACTTGCAAACATATCCATTTATTGAAGAAATCCGTGCAAAAAATAAATAAGTAAACTGTATATTATTTGACAATAAAACAAAATCTTACAGATCAGTTTTTAGAACTTTCAAATTCCATGATTAATAATCACAATAAATTTCTATTGAAATCAAATAATGTCAAAATTAATATACATAAATTGGATTAGAAAGTTCCTATTTTGGTTAACCAATAAAAAATTAGTTTTTGAAAACTTGCAAGTCTCTTTAATTATCTTACACAATTTAGTTGCTATAGTATGCTTGCTTGATGTACATACATACATATGTATACATACATATAGAAATGTCCATACATAATTCATGTGCATACACCAAATAAAACACGCTGGCTTAACGAATATGCTTTACATAAGAGATAAGGCCACGTAGTTTCATCCCGCTATCACCGCTTGGAGACATATAAGATGATGATTGTTACTCCAATCGGATAAGATAATGTTAGTGTATTTTAATATAATTTTTGCGGTTGTTTATAAGAAATACATTTATATATTAGTACATTGCAGTGATTAAAATTTAATACAACCGAACATAAATCGCAAAATCTGTTTTGTGGTTAGTTCCTGTAATTTATTTTTATTAAGTTCATATATATATTATAAAGGTCATTTTACAACTTAATCAAATATTTAAATGTTTAATTGAACATTTTGGATTGTTTTCAATGATTCTTTATAAATTTCCAAAATAGGATCTACTTCATCATTTACAAAATCGTCCACTTGTGCACTCCCACGTCCCGTAAAAGTTTGAGCATCAAGTATTTCATCAAGTTGGTGAAGAATTGGTTCAAAGTAAGGATCTTTGCGGATACGTTCAACCAAATCATTGTCCTTCCCATATTCCTTAACTTGCGCCCCAGCTTTTTGTGATAAAACACGTATCTTTTCATGGCATATTTGTCGATCACCACCCGCTTTAACCATTGCCATAATTACGTTTTCTGTAGACAAAAAGGGCAATTCTTGTGCAATATGCCGTTCGATAACTTTTGGATAGACCACTAGTCCTTCCGAGATATTTAACAATGTTAATAACGCTGCATCTGCCGCTAGAAATGCTTCAGATAATGTCAAACGACGATTAGCGGAATCATCAAGTGTTCGTTCTAACCATTGCGTAGCGTGCGTGTTGGCAGCATTTGAAAATAATGTAATTAAATGCCTTGCTAATGCACAACAGCGCTCTGATCGCATTGGATTTCTTTTGTAAGGCATTGCTGATGAGCCAATCTGCGTAGTTTCTAATGGTTCCTCTATTTCTTTTTGCGAAGCTAATAAACGTATATCCGAACACATTTTGTGAATGCTTGTGCCTAAACTAGATATTGAACCAATAACTTCAACATCAACTTTCCTCGAATAAGTTTGGCCAGTAACAGAATAGGATTGATCGAACCCAGATAATTTTGTTACTAGCAAATCCAATTGTTTAACTTTTTCACCGTCACCATTAAAAAGTTGTAGAAAAGACGCTTGAGTTCCCGTTGTACCCTTAACACCGCGGCAACGCAAATCTTTTCGACAGCGACGTAATGCTCTTTCATCCATAAGTAAATCTTGAATCCAAAGACAAGCTCGCTTACCCACCGTGGTGAGTTGGGCTGGTTGTAAATGTGTGAATCCTAATGTCGGCTGGGATTTGTATTTTAAAGCAAAATTTTTTAAACAGCATATTATGGACGCAATTCGTGGCAGAAGTATGTCGATTGCGTCACGTATAATTAAGAGATCCGTATTATCTCCAACATAACACGATGTAGCTCCTAAATGAATAATAGGTGCCGCTCTAGGACATTGCTTTGCGAAAACATGTACATGAGCCATGACATCGTGCCTTGTAAGGCGTTCTTCAGCAGCCGCAGCTTCAAAATCTATATCATTCACCTGCGCTTGCATTTCTGCTATTTGTTCATCATTTATATCCAGACCAAGAGACTATAAAATAAGCCTTTCAAAATGTGTCACTTAATTTTTTTTAAGTTACTTACCTGCTCTGCCTTTGCTAACCAAACCCATAGTTGTCTCCAAGTTGAAAACTTTTGCTGGTCACTGAACAAATATTGCATTTCTTTACTGGCATAACGCGTGCTTAATGGTGATCTGTATCCCTCATAAATCCCAATGGTATTCATGCTTATAAAAACTTCCGCACTAATTATAAAACCACATTAATTTCAACACCAATAACAAAATGATAAAACCAGCTCGTATCGTATCAGCTGATTCCAATGTGGTTGCCACAGTAATATTCCCTCTTATTTTATCGTATCATATAAATTTTTTCAAACTGATACAGCTGAATGGAAATGTATCGATAGACACGATATTAAAAATATTTATGTGAATACGTTCCTTTCTTGCACTGTTCGCTCTACCTTACGGGCAAACTCGATAGCCAATAGATAACTATTGTTGACCCCATTGCCAATGGAACCTGCCGATTTTTTATGCTTGGCAAAAGTTGGCTAAACAATTTGTATGATAATTATTACTGCCAATAAACTTTAATTATTATATAATGGATTAAAAAAAACACTAAAATAAAAATTTAGTGGTTTGACAGCTCAGTTCTCGTTTCTACAAAAAATTTGGTGCGTCAATATGTACAAAGTTGCTAACGCTTGATGCGAGTGTCTGATGTTTTTATATTTTATTACGTAAATTGTAATTATGTAAACTGTATTGTATAATTAAATACAATAATGTATATTTATGTGTATGTTTAACTAATATTTTAAGGGCAATTGTTAACAAATATATGTATAACATATATATATATATATATAAATAACAAATATATAATACAAATAAAAAAAGCATATATTTGTACTCTCGCACCACCATCCATATAATACAATTTACATTCCCACTAATTCTTTTACTTCACAGTATACAAATCAAGCAGCAATTAAGATATCGGAATAAAACTTATAGTACACACAAATAGTCTTTAAGGCATGCTCTATCATGTTTAAAAGTGGTCGAATTCGGAATTCGCCCAGATTAAGAATATGTGCACCTCAGTGTCTATGGATTACTTTATATCGAAAATATCGGTCAATCTGTAAGCTATATTATTGAAATTCAAAGAGAATCTTACCCAGATAATTGTGTTCTTTTGAGCACAAAATTTGGTTATATTGGGCAAATACTTCCCGTAACTCCCATGTACCTAATATAAAGACTTCCGAACTTTCGGTTGACTTTATACCATATATTCTGTTCAATCTGTGAAGTACCTTTCCGCTAATAATATATTCTTAATACCAAGAATGGATAATGTCGGGTCATTACTATATACCTACTATACGAATTTCAACTTTTCTGTTGGCTGTAAACCGTGCTGTAAACCGTCAATATGTGGAGCAAAATTAAGTAAACGTGTAATGTTGGATATAACATAGTTTAATACCGAAAATGTGTGAAATCGGTAGTCAAATTACCCGAGCTCTCTTATACTACATATAATGTAGTATTTTATTACACAATAACATTATTCTTATTTTAGCGGAGTTTATACCAGATATATCGGTCAATGTATGCGTTATCTTAAATTATATTATCTTATCTTAAGTTATCTTGATTATCTTAAATTGCATGGAAACATGCTCTCAAGTATACTTGCCGAAATTAATGCAATCAGTTTTGACTTTCGCCTAGCACCAATATACCCCATATAGTGATTTCCAACTTTCCAGCTGTCTTTCCAGCTGTGTTGGTTCCTTAGACATAATGTGATTTAGCACTGAATAAGAATAAAATCGGTCTAGACCTTGGTTTATACCTCATATCCTTAATAAAATGATTTCCAATTCTCTAATTGACCTTTTCCAAATATACCCGGAATATCAATTTTAGCCACTTTGGGTTGAGTTTATATCACATATATCTAATTTCAATTAACTACGTTGTTTTTAACATAAATATCTGGGTAACGAAGGAAAATGTAGTAATCAAACCAAGTGAGTTTAAGTCTAATGTAAGTTGATAAGATAGCAAATATGATTAAATTCCAATCTCAATTTCATGGAATGATGAATGTCGAATCATGCAACATTTTTATACTTTTGCAGCATGTTGCAACAGTATATTATATTTTTATTTGCCTGCCGCTTGTTCGTAACACCTAAAACTTGTCGAGTTAGATATAGTTGGATATATATAAATGATCAGGATGACGAGGCGAGTTGAATTCCATGTGACGTGACTCCGTGTCCGTGTCCGACCGTCCGTACAGACGATAACTTAAGTAAAAATTAAGACATCTTAATGAAACTTGGTACACTTGTTCCGTGGTACTCTAAAGATTTTGGTATTGCAGATGGGCGTAATAGGACTAGTACCACGCCAACAAAATACCATTAAGCGAACACCTATAAAGCACTATAACTAAGCAACAAATTAAGATACAAATCCGTAATTAGTAGGCAGCGGCATACGTAGTTTAACATAACAGGTTTAACGTAAATATCTCACAAACCACTAAAGCTACAATGATCAAACTTATTCAGAACAAGTGCCTTTTGTTACTGCCAAAATGAGTCAAATCGGATAATAACCACGCCCACCTCCTATGCACAGATTGCTGAAAACTACTAAAAGTGCGTTAGCTCGCTGAAGAAACACGGAATATTGAATCTTGCAGTTAATATGGTACGGAAGGGATGCATTAGAATCCGTACAGCATTACACTGATACCTCTATATTACATGATTGTGAAAATGGGGAAATGGGATAATAACCAAGTCTACTTCCAAATTAAGACAATTTTAAATTCAATATGATTCATTCATTTTACATTAAGTAACTCAAGCACAATTAAGGTTTGGGAATAGAAATTTACTCAAATAGTGACATAAGGGTATTCCATTACCTCCCCCAAAATAGTGGCAATCGGAATTTATATTTTTAAACCCCCAGATATCGAATTTGTGGACTTCAATGTCTGTATCTGATTTTTTTACCGAAAACATCGACTTTATACTGTGTATATTGGTGTGTATAATGTGTCCTGATGCCAAAACTGTTTGAAATCAGGCCAATACTTCCTCTAGCGCATATACAGCTAATATGAGAATTTAAAAAATTTCGTGCATAGCGATCAATATGTAAGATATCTTAGCTCAACTCATCATTATTTCAACGTATACTCCTGTATATACTACAGCTTGGTGGTAACAATTAGTGAAAACGATGAGATACGAACTGGATAATAGCCTCAATGTAACCGATATTGCGATTTCGGACTTTCCAGTTGAACTTAAACGGTTTATATAAACCAATATGTTGGATTTTTTAAATGAATTAAGTGGTTTCTCTCTCATAATATGGTTTAGCGCAGAATATAACTGAATTCGGTCTAGATCTTGGTCTAAACGATATACCTCTAATATAATGACTTAAGTCCCTCTTGTTGACTTTTTCCTTATATACGCAATATACTAAATTTCGTTTCTTTGGTTGAGTTTATGTCGCCAATATTTCCATACATGATGTCTAAACAAGGTTAAATAAGAATATTTCGAAAAATATTATGTTATGTTTTCTCTAACAAAAATTATGGCTGTTGTACCTTCCCACAGCACTAATATAATTATTGTAATATACATAGATGGTTTATCTTAGTTAGATTGACTTTATGATTATATAACCTAAAGTAAAAGTGAATATATTTGAAATCCATTCACCATTTAATCGAATAATAAATGATAAAATTTTATGCAACATTTTTATACTTTCGTAACATGTTGCTACAGAGTATATTAGTTTTGTTCACTTAACGGTTGTTTGTAACACCTGGAACTAATCGAGTTAAATATAGACATATATATATAAATGATCAGGATGAAAAGACGACTTGAAATCCGAGTGACTGTCCGTCCGTCCGCGCAAGCGATAACTTGAGTAAAAATTAAGATATTTTCATGAAACCTGGTACACATGTTCTTCGGCACCGTAAGACGGTTGGTATTGCAGATGGGTGTAATTGGACTTCTGCCACGCCCACAAAATGCCATTCGTCAGTAACATATAACTACGTGCTATAACTAAGCAGCAAAATAAGACATAAACGTGTAATTTGGTATAGAGGATCCTAATAGGGCGGGGCATCTGTGGGCAAAAAATTTCGTAAAAGTAGGTATGGCCCCGCCCCCCAATAGGTTTAATATATATATCTCGGAAACCATGAAAGCTATTTGAATCAAACTTGCTTCGAGTAAGTTTTTCTATATAGCTATATTCTATAATAGCATCTCCTCATATACTGAGAAAATTTGTGAAATGGGATAGTAACCACGCCCACCTCCTATACAAAAGTTATGTTGGAAACTACTAAAAGTGTGTTATCTCGCTGAAGGAACACGTCAGAAGCATTAAACCACACAGCAATACGGAACACAGCATGACACGGAAGGGTTGCATAGGAATCTGTTTAAAATTTCGATGATGGACTTGGAACCGCCCACATTTAGGTGAAATCCCATATTTCAAGAACGCCTTAACCAATTTTAACAAAATTTGGTATGTAACCATTCTCACGTCACATTGTAAAAATCGCCGAAATCAGATAAAAACCGCGCCTACTTCTCACATAGCACAATTTTAAGTTTCATCTAATATTTTCACTTTAAAGTAGATAAATAAATAAGTAGATATTGTAATAAAGGTTTTCACGAATAGTGCTTTCATGCGAAAAAATGGTCGAAATCGGATCCTAACTTTTCAAGCCACGTGATACCCAATATAAGGACCTCAGTGCCTCTATCTTCCTTTTTACCGAAAATATGGGTAAATCTGTAAGATATTGTAATGAAATTGGCGGATTATCTTTCCATAATAATGATGTACTTTGTTACCAAAAATGTAATGCAAAAAAATAAAATCTGGTAATCTGGTCCCATAACCCCCATGCACCTAATATAAGGATTATCAACCTCTCGGTAGACTTTATACCACATATTTCGGTCAATATGTAAGATATCTTACGGTCTACGAATTATCCCACATCCCATATACTACATATAATGATTTTCGCTACTCTAGCAGACTTTATGCTGAATATGTCGGTCACTGTGTGTGTTACCTTCACAAAATTGCGTGAAAACATGTTCCCTAATATACTTGAATAATGAAAAGAGTTAATGTGATCAGTGCAGATTTTGCTCTATCCCAAAAATGTCCCATATAAGAATTCCCGACTTTCCATCTGACTTTAAACCGTTTATGTTAGACCATCGTCTAAGCCACTTATTCCCAACATAATTGTTTTCTTTTCTCGGGTTATATCACTCGCATATATCTTTTTTGAGTTAATTTGGTAGATTTTAATATAAATATCTCTGACACATGACACGAAGCACAATATGACAATGAAAATACATGGGTCTATGACCTGTAATATAAGTTAAAAAGATACTAAATATGCTTGGAATCCGAGTCGAATCATGTATGTTGAATTCTTCCGGAACATTTTTTAATATAAAGTTATGCCAGCACCTGAAAGCATTTCCGTGCTTC
Organism: Bactrocera minax; assembly: GCA_021498325.1. Classification (NCBI taxonomy): domain Eukaryota; kingdom Metazoa; phylum Arthropoda; class Insecta; order Diptera; family Tephritidae; genus Bactrocera; species Bactrocera minax. The sequence continues at coordinate 287,092 of JAKEEE010000110.1, read as the reverse complement.
TGATTCTTGTACATTGCGAGAGTATAAAATGTTCGGTTACACCCGAACTTACCCCTTTCTTACTTGTTTAATATAATAATAATATAATTAATAATAATATTTTTCCAACAGCAGAAAGTATTTCTCCGCCGTTGATGCTTACAAATTGCGAGAGAATGAAGCATTCGGTTACACCCGGAGTAGCCTTCCTTACTTGTTCTAAAAATATAGTTGTTCAAAAAAGTAGATTTTCCACTTCTTTCATTCTCCGTATACATTTTTGTTATCCTCATAAAATTTCTAAATGGTTCAGGAGCTCAAACATGCACTTCAATAGCTCAAACAAACCTCCCCGACGACATTTCGCAAATGATTTTATGAAGATAAGAAGGCCTACAAAAAATTATTGCCATCCCCAATTGCAGAGATTTGACTGTTAGTTCGCAATAGTTATTGCCTGTGTGTTGCGAGCGTATTGCTTAAGGGGGCTGCTACACGTTCAATATTTACTGAAGCGATCCAGTTCATGATATTTATTGAACGTTTGCATACAACATTGAAGGATCGCAACCCATGGCATAAACTATTAATATATTTTGAAATCCGGATTGCGGATCGAGGATCGCCCCATAAATATAGAACGTTTAGCACATTTTGTGATATAAGTTCGGTATGAGAAGGAACAAAGTATTGAAAAAATAAAAAATCGCTAAATTCTTATCAAAATTTTATTATTTGTTTATATGCATTTAAAAAATTTCACATTTTTAAAGATTTGGTGAATTCTTCACTATCTAAGAACCATTTTCTACTCCAACAGTTTTTTTTTTTTAATTTTTTTATCAAATTCGATTTCTTTCGATTTTCTTGCTACATTTTGTAGAAAAACGCACAAAAAATTAAACAAATATTAAAGCAAAACCTTTTTTTTAAATCTTTCTTTCATAAACACCATTTCTCACGAGTAACTACATCACTCTTCGGAACTTTTCTTGTGAAAATGTATTTTTAAGCGAAAATATTAACAAAAGCTTAAAAGAAAATGTAATTTGAAATTTTAAAAGACTTCTTCAACTTACTAAATCCGCCCGTTTAAATGACCCGGTTGTACGAAATACATAGCATTTGTAAGCCGTTACGCAAATGTTCGGTAAATATTTGTAATAAAAGGGGAAATTTTTATTCATGTTTTGATCCAACAAAAAAAATTTATACAATACTTGGTAAATTTAATCTTTATGAATTTTAATAATGAAAAAATAATTGAAAATTTATCAAAAGTATACTTAAAGCAATAAATTGTTTAGCATAATATGCAACGCACAATAGCAGAATTCTGCCTATTTTAAGGCATTTGGACGTTTTAGTAGTAGAATATTTGAGACAAATCTCATTCATTCTATTGCTTTCTTATTGTAACTTCTTTCATTCTAAAAGCATTCGCCTGCATATGTATAGGTGAAAATATGGTATTTTTTACTTGTAGGTTTGTAGAATGGTCATGTGGAAACGGTATACTATGGAGCTGGCGGCGTTTTCAAGAAAACTGGTCTTGGAATTCTTACAATAACCGTTTTGGACATGGAGTAAGTGAATCGGATCGACGAACGTATTAAACGAATCGATTTTAAATTTCAATGAACGACACTCTTTAAACAGTGTTACCTAAAAATCTAAATTCCGGGTTATTATCAGCGTTCCCAAGTTTATAAGCTTCAGTAACTATCCGCAAGTAATCCGCTAGTTGTCTTACACAATTGGGGTGCTAGATTCATCCTTCATTATATACATTCATTACATACATATATGTTAACGTAAAGTGAATTTATTACAACTGCAAAAATGATTAATTTCAACTATTACTTACGTATCGATCTATATCAGCATATCTTGCTCTATTAAAATAATACAAAAAATTCAATAAATAAAATTTAAAAGAGTTTTGTTTACATTGAACATGAACATGCATTATTTAGGATAAGAAATTGCACATTTCCCATTGAGGATTCCTCAGACGTTGATTTGTTTCGTTCTTCGACCAGTCTTCTTTGCTTTTGCATGATATGACATTTAGAAACCTTTTCAAAAAGATTTTCCAAACAATTTTCTTAGTGATAAACGCACGACCTAACGACGTGATGCCCGTTCGGTGGTTCCGTGAAAGAAATTTCAGCATAGTAAATTCAAAAATGTCAAGCGTGATCTTAGCTCCATAAGAAAACGCCTCACATGCTTCGCCTCCACGTTTTAATGTTTCATTCGATTATGATTAATAGTGAATTCATGATAGGTCGCGTAGCGTCATACGGAAGCCATCTAGCGGCATTGATGCTTCCATAAACACGCATAAGATCTTCTGCATCGAAGAGTGGCGAGAGTTTGTACTCTTTTCCTTTTTTTATTTGTAAATCTTCGATGATCCGATTTTTCTCTGCCTTATTTTCGACGTCACTTGTTTATAAATCGGATGTCCACAGCGATTGATCGCTTTAGCTTAGTTAAATGTGGGAATCTTATCATGTCTGTAGCATATGATTACATTACTAACATTGCCATCTTCGGGCGAAGCTCTTCACACTCGTCTACCAGATCCAGATTCTTTGCAGGCCAGGCTTGCTCTGCTTCCTTTATAAATTGTGGCCCATTTACCCATCCGTAGGAGAAATATCGAAAGTTGTATTGGTTTTTGTTGTTTCGTCAACTACGTTTTCTTCTGAGGCTTTCCAGTGCCAGCCGTTCACGTGGCGAGGATATCTGCTAATCAATGTGTCACGAATGGTTTGTAGCGACGTGTTGCTGATCTAATCTAAATCAGAACGGTTTTGAAGTTATTCCACAACAAGCGTCTTTTGACTGCTACTGAATGTTCATTGATGAATGTTTCTAATAGACGTCTACCCAAAACTGCTGCATGCAGTTCAAGGATGGGGATTGCCTATCCAGTATTCTTTTAGAATGTCGTTTGTGGCCGCTAATAACTTCCGAATTCATGTTGTGAAATTTTAGTATGTAGCTAAATATGTCGTTACTTGGCTGCCGATATATTCCAAGCACATGTTTTACTATTAACGTGACTATGCTAATCACTTTTGGCAAAACATGGTTGTGTAACTCAAACCCGACATACTTCTTATTTATTTTTATGAATACTTCCAACTTAATTGGCAACTTTAATTGGTTCTTTAACATTGTAAAACAATCCACGATCACGATCAAGGGCTTTAATATTTTTAACATATTCTGCCGTGCATGGCGAACATGCTGCTCCAAATGTCAACACCAACATTTCGTAGATATCTGAACGGATTTTGACAATTTTGTCATGAACATTTTTTAAACGTCTCATTAATGTGGTCAGCGACAACAGCTGCACGCACACGAAAATTAAATAGTACTGTCAGCATTGGTTGATATTGCTGACGATTTACCGGGCTTATTAACATTAATCACACCGAAGTGTTCAATGTACCATGTTTTTAATCTCCATTGACTGCACGATACTCCCGGGAAAATTTTTCATCTCATTAACTGATAAATGGCGTTGGTGTACGCTTGAATCGACAAATTTTGCAAACAAGTTTTATCTATAACAGCTTTCTATAAACTTGGCATAGGAAGTTGTAAATCTTCAATACCGGGGTCGGGGGTTAAGAATAACCCGCGGTAAGGGATGCTTGCCGTAAAAGCGACTAAAATCCATAAAATGCACTGCTTTTGAAATAGACTTTGCTCTAAATATAGGCTTAGCCATGTCAGAAATAGTGCTATATTACTTAGCTTGAACTAAGTTTATAGCACTTTACATGTATTATGCACTCTTATTTGCATTTAGTTCAAGTTACAAACGCCACCAGTCTTAGTTGAATGGGTAGCTCAACTGGAAGTAGCCTAGGCTACAAGGTCTGACCAGATACTTTAATCTGGTGCCACGGGGAGCAGGAGCCCTTTGGAGTATGGAAGGCGCTCCAACCTGCTCATTGCGGTAGGCCCTTCGGCGAGTATCGTGGTGGCTGTGGTTTAATACCTGAATGCGGGTAGAGCTGTTGGGCGGTACAGTTCAGTGTGGAGTTGTATTGCACCGGGTGTTGGACCCAAAATACGGCAGAGGTTTTAGATAGGCCTTAAGCCCTACCAAGGTGGTTATTGCGTTCATTTCCACAATAACTATCGGTACCGTTGTTTTTTGCAAAAACCTATTACGGACGGGGCGCAGATCATCGCATCATATGGATTGGTTGTGTTTTAGAGCACCGTGGAGTTAGGCTGTACAACGGTATCTACCAACGTAAAACACATCTTCAATATTGTAGAAGGGACGTAACTTATGCTTCTGGCTTAAACCGAAACTACTAATGACGATGTCGACGATAGTTGCGTTATCACTAGCGCTTTTCTCCCAACCAATGTAAAGATACTCGGTGTTGATAACGCTTTATTCCAAGCTGCTCAATCAAAAAAGATAACCATAGTTATCGATGATGCTTCATCCAGTAAAGCGAATATCTCAATACACTTTTTGTGGCCATGCATTGTAATTGAATCTATTCGAAATAACGCTTTCTGTTTTTTCGTTGTATTGGCTGTACATATGAATACTGCATCTGTTGTGGCTGTTATTTGCGTAAATTGAATCTAAACTGGTTGCGGCTTTGAAGTAATCGTCGATGGCTCATTTAACAATTCATTATGTACTCTTTGGCATCCATTTGTCTTACGGATTTCACGTCGGCGTTCTTGTAGTATGATTATCCTGAAAGCAGGGAAAACATAAACGAAGCAGCTTAACCTCACCACTTAACTTAACCTGAGCACTTAACGACTTAAATATTGCACAATCGGAAATGTAATATCCACGATGGCACAGTGGACATACAATTTCTTGACTTGACGGATTACGCGGCGTTTGTGTTCATTTCAATAATACCGTCCATTGACTTGAATGGTGCATGTTAAATCTGCCACTCCGCTAAACCAAGCGCTGGAATCTTTAATTATTCGATAAGGCTGTATTGTCGATGCAGTTTAGTTCACTCGAGTTTCTTGTCATGGGTAGTTTTCCCAAAAGTTCCTCCAACAACGTTGGATTACAAAGGTGCTGCTGACCATTTACTGTTTGTAAATGTAGCCATTTTGAAACATGGCTATGCTTTTGACTTTGACGGAAAAGGGAATTATTTGATCGGTGGCGGATTATGATAAATAGGGCATCTCAAATACCTGGCGGAGTTGGCTTCTAATTAACAATTCTGGACTGCCGATCGAAATCGCAATATGTCCATAACGACAGGGAGGCTTTTCGGATGGATTAGAAGTGAATGCACTGTCTCTCTGGCCACACCCTTTAAGCATCTTTGTAGGCGTTGGTTGTTTTTAAATTTTGTGTAATTGTATGTTGAAGCCGATTGATCGAATGCCGCAGAGAACATAGGCCAATCCTCCGCACGTCCGCCGAAATTCGAACTGTCTGGTATAAGGTTAGCTACGTGTTTGCTGCGACGATGATGAAGTTGAGGGCGTAGTAAATAACGAAGGGGCAGTAGCGGTCAAAGTCGGCAATGTGGTCCTTTCATAAAGGCATTGAGTAAACGTATGCGTTGCTATTATGATGTTATGCTAAACGTATGCCGTTATAGCTTACGTTGGAATCGCTACCAGCTGGATAGCGGTACCTATTACAAGATCCCCCAAGGATGCAGTTGAATTTGATTGATACTTGTACTGATCGGTTTTGTTGACCGTTGACTGACATTTGTTGTTGGCTTTCTGCTGTGACTTTGGTTGATGTGCTAGAACAAGATGAGTTGGTCGATGCATTAACCGGAGAATTCGACCCGGTAGCGATGTCATTGTTGTCTGACCTTTCATTATGGTATAGGGAAGTACCGAAAGTCCCAATTTTAATCCCCTGAATGCACTATTGACAAAAAAAGCAAACATGGCCGTCTGTAGTGAATCAATTCATAGTAACCAAAATGAGTTGCACAGAATAAAAACTGGCGTAATATTGTTTAATACTAGTAGTACTAGTAGTACTAGTATTAATAAATAAATTAAATTGTATCATTTCGACATAGATGAATATGCAAAATTAATTTTTGGAAACGATATTCATGTGCTGAAGAACAAACGTAAAATGATTGCATTTGCATACGTATATCGAAAGAAGTGCATACGGTTTGTAAACACAAGTGTGGAGTATATGGCTACTTTTACTAAGGGATCAGATTATGTAATTAATTTTTTCATTATAAAATATATATAAACGTATTTGTTTAGCTAATGTTTTCTTCAATTTATGTACAAATTACTTTACTAAGTTGTTGGTTTCAAATATAAAATATGTCTGTATGGTATAAGTATTTGAAGGGTATTAAAAATATGCAGAATATTGTAACGGATTTACTAGATTAATCGCCAAAGTTGAAACTCTACTGAGTACTCGATCACTGGATTGTTAAACAAAAGTCACTATTTAATGCTTATGCACTTGTCTTTATTTCTAATTCAACTAACATAACACTTTATTCGGTAACACTCTAATTAGTACTGTGCCTGCTGTCACTCCGGCAGCCCTTATATAGTAGATCGTTACCAACTGATCACCGCTCGAACACTGGCTTCTACGAGGATTCGCTGATTCTGACCAGTTATCGTCAATTCTGTTTTGTTCTGGCATTCGTGTTCGCCACAATGTGTAATATATTGATTGACTGTTTTCACTCTCGATATCTGTTTAAAATTATCGAACGTAATACTGTTACTCTACGATGAATGATATTATTTAAATTTGAATAGAAATTCAATTTTTGTGTTTCTTTATTGTCTATATATTATTATATACCGTTCAGTCATACATTTTTTATAATTTCAACGTACTTTTTATATTAGCCTTTTTTATATTGGTCTACTATTACTTTTTTTAAGCAGTTACTCAACGAGTTCTAAAACTAAGTACACCGAAGCGAATGTCTGAGAGAAAAGGGACACTGTGATAATTCACAATAGTATGCTTAAACTAAATTTATTTCTAAATTTGTTACAAATCATCGCCGCCTACGTGGAAATTCTAGTCTGAGTTAGATCATTGAATTGTTAAAGAAAAGTCACAATTTAATGGCTATACACTTGTCTTTATTTCTAATTCACCTAACTTAAAACTCGGCAACACTCTAATTAGAACTACGTTTATTCTGGCATTCGTGTTCGCCCCAATATTGTAATTTTTAAAGTAGTCCCGAATTAATATACAGTGCACTCTGGGAATTAACGTGAACGTAATTTTTGCACAAGCTGTTTACAGTATCCAAATTGTTAATATTATCAAGATCACATTATTCTAAATTGAATTTTATTAAATTTTTAGTACATTTCATTAATTGCAATCTTACAAAGTGAAAAAGTTTTGAATATAAGACTATTTTTACCGTTGTTGTACCGATATTTGCACTGCCTTCTCACGAAACCTTTGCATGGAAAGAATGTTCTCTCTACCTTTTTTTTTATTATTTTCAATTCTATCACTCTTTTCTTTAAGAGGTAAATATTAAATTTTTAGGCAATATTTTCGCAAGCAAACTTCATAAATGACCAAACCAGTTACTATTATTGTCATTACTTCCCTAATTTTTTTCATGTTCTTATGCTCTCTGAACATAAAATTTTAAAAATTTCCGATGTTCACGTTATTAATGGTTTTAATTTTATTACAACTGCTTTGTTTCGCTTTGCTTCAGACTTCTGCTTTGGCAGATAAATTCGATGTATACTTTTGTAGGAGTAAGTTCACATCTCATTCGCAATGGTTATCTTTTTATGTTTTGATAAGTAGCTGTCGCCATTTTTATTACTTATTTCTTTTATGTATATTACTTTTCAAATGGATGAAAAATTAAATTAATTTTCAAAGTATTTAAGATGAAAATAACGAAACACGAAATGTTAAATATTAAATATCAGAGAAAACACGGTGAGCAAAGCGTTCATTCTAACATACCATATGCGTGTTTCGCTTCGTTGTCAAAGTATGAACTGTAAAGCAAATCGAGGAAAGTTGTATATAAATCAGCTATTAATCTTTCATACTACAGAGTAGTCAATATAAAAAAAGACTGTTCACCCGAGTTAGTGTTCATGTTACCTTATGTTCATGCCACTCCGAGTGTACTGTTTTATTAAACTTGTCTTCGGATACCATTTTCAATATGTTTAAAACATTTTTGGTGCAAAAATCTTTCCCGTTGCAGTAGTGTGTCCAAATCGAAATCTAATAAACGCCCTAATTTTTTCTTTGCTAACATTAGGAGGATAAATATCTATGTGTTCATGATACCTTTATGGAGGTGTCGTTAATATCGATATGAATTGTTCGTTATTTGGCAGCGGAGTATAGGAGTTCATTTCCTGCAATGAAACAATAGCTAGGTTATTACTAGATCCTTTATTTCACAGCTAATAAGCAATAAGTACAGACCAGGTTTTTATTTTGGATTTTAAAGCACACAAATGCAGCTTTTTATACAGATGGAGCTTCGGATGTGAAAACTCTACAAAATTTATTTAAATGTTCGTTAATTAAGGGGATACGTTGTTCATTTACTACGGCATAAACCTTGTTCTCGTTTTTTGAGCCAGCTGTGCGCGAATAATAGTTTCAAATTAATTAATATCAGTATTATTAAAATCAATATTAAATTTTCAATAAAGGTCTTCCCTTCCTTTATGTTTCATTTTGTGAATGCTATATTTTTGCTATATTTGCTATGCTGCCAAATACTTTAAACAGTGCTGTTAGCAAATGTAAACTCCTGGTGGTTATCGCACTTCTTAGTATTCTGAAATCAGTACCCATATGTAATATATACATTTATATATTATGATAATAGTATACCGGCAACTATACAACAGTCGCCTTACATAATTGGGCGTAAATTTAAAAAGGTTAATAAATTTTTTAATGAAGAACAGTTTTCATTCCAAGTATGTTGACCTGACATAGATAATTTCTGGTTTTTCTAACTTATTTACAATTTCGATAGTTGACCCTATACCGTATTATAGCTATTAGCATCGCCTACTACGATTGTATTAGGTCCAAGAGAAAGCACACCACAAGTTGGGTCAGATATTTTTCGATGATCTTTTCTCGAGTTGGAAGGCACTTTTAACAAACAACTTTGTATACATAAATGAAATGCCTGACTCTAATACAAGAAATAAAATTAATTTGAGATAACATAAAGATAAGCAAAATATTTTCAATAATTGCTTTTAGGTGGGGTTGTTTATTTGTGTGATTAATAATTCAACTCCAGTATTCCAACTCGAGTCATTAAACTCGTTTATAACTTGAATTATATTGTTTAAAAATATGGTTATTATTTTCTAGGATGAATTGAAAAATAGTATTGTAAACCACTTAGTTAGGAAACAAAAGCTCCGAGTAATGGCCCATATATCCAATATAATGATTTTCGTCCTTCTGACTGAGTTTATAACATATGTAACGGTCAATTTGTGAAATATATAATAAAGCACAGAAGACATATTTTTTGTGCATTGTGTAATTTGAGATAGCAGAGTAGGGAGAGAAATAAAATAAAAATAAAATTAAGCGAACATACATTGCTGAAATTAATCTGAATTAATACAAAATTTTTGTGATATCGGTCCTTTCATTCCCCGCGCACTATTATGTTGAATTTATTAATTTCTGTCAGTCAGGCTGACTTCAATTTCAACTTTCTTTCAGGTATCTTGATGAAATCAAGTAGACTCATAGACGATAGCACAAGTTAATATTCCAAAAATAAGCGATAACAGTTCGGAATTGCGAGAGTATGTAATGTTCTTCTGCCCAAATTTAATCCATTCTTTCTTGTTTCTTGTAAATTTTTGGAGATAAATGGATAGAAAGCCATAGACATCATAAAATAAGATATACATGCACCTAGGTTGCACCTATTTTTCTCTTTATTTGATAAATGTTTCAGTTAAACTTTAAGTTCGAATACATCTGAAACATTTGGCAGCGCAGTTACATAACATATACAGTATGTTTGTACATTAATCAGTTGCCACAGTTCGACAGTATAACAACGAATATTTGTAAAAAGTTGTAAATTTTTTGGTCCAAATTGATTTACAATGTAAATTTATTTTTTTCTGAAATTTATTTATTTATGGTTTGAGTTAACATAAAGCAATGGTTAATGACGCTATGAGCGTTGCGTAAAATTTCAGATTGAGTTGGCGTGTGTTTATTACGATTATAACAGCGACTGCTAGTATATCGAGGCTAACATTTTTGTAAATTATGTACTTTTTTGAGCTGATGTAGAGGTTGTTGAGCATATTTTTATGCATATATATTTATGTGTATATACAAACTTGTTGACATCAACTTACCTTGTAGCATGGATATGAAAGTACTTAAATGTTCACTTACATGTACAGACATAACAATTTTATAGCAATAAAATTTTAATTGCCGCTCCAATATTAGTAAACCAAAAACCTTAATTCAAGATATTACATAAAAATGAAAGGAAAAGTCATTAAGCTAGATTTCGAATTGATTTTCTGCCAAACGTACCTATGTACGTACATACCCACTATGTGTCACACTTGTGCGTTTGTGCACATATTCAAAGTATGTGGCTATGTATATAGGTATGTATGTTTGCAGATAGTGTACGCCAAATATTAGTCAACCACAACTTCTTTTGTATTAAAGTATTTATGTGGTTGCGTTTGTATAAATAAGAGAGTTTTAGACTATGTACGAACAGTAAACAATAACAAATAAGGAAGGGCAAAGTTCGTTGGAACATTTTATACTCTCGCAATTTACGAGGCTCAAAGGTGAGGAAAAATTTTCAGGTATGGGCAAACCATGATAGGGAGGCTAGACCAAAGTCTAGACCGATTTCGTTTATATATAATGCTAAATCACATTATGTTTAAGAAAACTTGTCCACTTAGTTTCATTAAAATATCACACATATAAATCCATAAACGATAAATGATATAAATCAAGCGTAAATTCGGAAATCCTTTTACCGGGGCCAGGGCAAAGTCTGGACTGATTGAATTTACTTTGGGCATTAAACTGAAACTTGAAAATATGTTTTTACTTAATTTTATTAAGATAACTCCTACATTGATCGATATAGTTATTCGGCATAAAAGCCACTTGACCATCATATGAATTATAATATATGGGAACTCAGTTAATTATTAACCCATTTTCGGCAATAATCTATAATATATTCAAGATAATACGTTTACTTTATTTTGTTAATATATCTGACATATTGACCGATATATGCTGTATAAAGCCAACCGGGAGTTTGAAAATTATTATATTAGGTGTAAGGGTCTAGAGGAGGTATTGCCCCGGTTTTATCCATTTTTGGCGCTGGGCACCTTACTATCAGGAAAACACACCCTCGAAATTTCATTTTGATTTCCGATTTTTACTTTTTTAGCAGGGGCTCACACACCTTGAAAACACCATTTAATGGAATTTAAAATTGTGTTATATGGAAAGTAGACATATCTGTAATCCGATTGCACTCATTTTCAAACTGTAATATAAGGATGTCGGGAAATTTTACGCACGAAATAACGTTCTAATTGGTTTTATATTTGCTGAGATATGGGATTTCAGATAAAAATGGCAGGTACCACGCCCATTCTCTTATTTCAACATTGATCCACATGCAGCCCTTCCGTAATATCTTTACACATTTGGTGTTTTTATTTAGCAAATTATCGCTCTTTTAATAGTTTAAAATAAATTTTTAATTAATATTATGCGGGGTAGGCGTGGTAATTATGCGATTTAACCTATTTTCACACTGTAAGCAGCAAATTTCGTTAATATAGACTTAGTAGTTTATGAGATATGTACAATATATAAAACCTATTAGTAGGCGGAGCGGGGATATATAGATATATATATATCCAAATGGTCAGGATGTCGAGATGAGCTGAAATCTGGATGTCTGTATGACCGTGCAAGCTATAACTCGAGAAAAAATTAAGATATCTTGATGAAACTTGGTACAAATGATCATCCAGACTCGGAGGAGATTGGTATGGCAGATGGGCGTAATAATAGCAGATAATACCCCCCATATGCTTAATATCAGGATTTTCCAACTTCCGGTTGGCTTTATACCGTATATATCGATCAATATGTAAGATATCTTTGCAAATTTAAATGACCGTATAATCCTGTAATATTTAAAGAAATTAAATGAAAATGTAGTTTTAAAAGTGGTGTAGTTTAGAGATGATACTAAAGTAATCGGTCTATGGTCTGAGCCTCATACCTCTAATATAATGGTATCCACGCTAGTTGACTTCTCACTCATATACACAACATATTAAATTAAGTCACTTTGACTGAGTTTATTTCTCATATATGTATCTCAATAGAGTATAGTATATAGTGAAATAAACTATAATATTCTAATTGGCATTGTCATTCTCTTGTAAATTATGGATATCGGTATAAACCATCCCATTAAGATTCGTGTTAGTTAGATTGATTTCAATATAAATATCTGGGATTTGAAACAAAAACTAGTAATGAAATTAAGTGATTATATAACCGTTAGTATAAGTTAATGAGATGCCAAATATGATTGCGATCAATTACGACTTCATCGAATGAAGAATATTTAATTTCTGTGCAACATTTGCATACTCTCGCAACATGTTGCAAGAGAATATAATAGTTTTGTTCACTTAACGGTTGTTTGTAACACCAAAAAATTATTGAGATAGATACAGAGTTATATATATACATAATTGATCAGGATGACGACACGAGTTGAATTTCGGGTGACGTGGCTGTCTGTCAGTCCTTCCGTGCAAGTGATAACTTGATACTGATACATATTTTGATGAAACATTGCATACGTATTCCTTGGTACGTAAAAAGGTTGGTATTGCAGGTGGTCGTAATCGGAACATTGCCACGCCCACAAAATGTTGACCGAAAACTTATTAAGCGTAAAAGCTCCCAATTACTGCCCATATTATTGTTATGTTAAAAACTACTAAAAGAGCGGTAATTCACTAAATATATACGTGATAAGCATTAAAATCCACAGTCAAGATAGTACTTAAGGGCTTCAAAGGAATCGATGTAAAAATTGGACAATGGGTGTGGCATCGCCCACCTTTAGGTGAAATCCTATAACTACTAAACCAATTACACCAAAATTTTGAGGCGTGGCGTTATATTAGCATCCTTATGTTATATTGTGAAAATGGGCAAAATCTTAATGCAACCACGCTTACTGCCCATTTATCACATTTTTAAAATCCGTACGATTCTTTCACTCTACAGTATATAAATCAATTACCAATAAAGATATCGGAATGAAATTTTGTACAAATACTGACTTCAAGATATCTCATGCATAAAAATGGTGGAAATCGGCATATAACTTTTCAAGCCCACATATACCCAATATAAGGACAACAGTGCCTCTGGCTGACTTTATACCGAAAATTAAATTAAGTTGATATGTTTTCTTAAACATAGTGTGGTTTCGAACTAAATATGAATGAAATCGGTCTAGATCGTGGTCTTAGCCCCTTATTCCTAACATAATGATTACCGTTTCTCTGATTGACTTTTCCCTTATATTCCCAATATATTTAAGTAAGCCACTTTAGTTGAGTTTATTTCGCATATGTGTCATTTGAGTTAATTTGGTGATTTTGATATAAATATTTCGAACACGAAGCAAACTATGGTAATGAAACTAAGTTGTTCACCTAACGGTTGTTTGTAGTACCTAGAACTAATCGAGTTAGATATAGAGATATATATATATATATAAATGATCAGGATGAAAAGACGAGTTGAAATCCGAGTGACTGTCTGTTCGTCCGTCCGTGCATGCGACAACTTGAGTAAAAATTAAGATATTCTGATGAAACTTGGTACACGTGTTCTTTGTCACTGTAAGACGGTTGGTATTGCAGATGGGCGTAATTGCACGTCTGCCACACCCACAAAATGCCATTAATCAGTAACAGACAAAGTGCTATAACTAAGCAGCAAATTAAGATATAATCGTGTTTTTGGTTATGGAGGATCCTAATAGGGCGGGGCATCTGTGGCAAAAAATTTCCGTAAAAGTGGGTACGGCCCGCCCCCCAATAGGTTAAATATATATATCTCGAAAACCGTTAAAGCTATTTGAATCAAACTTGCTCCAAGTAAGTAGCCTCTCCTCATATACTGAGAAAATGAGTGAAATCGGATAATAACCACGCCCACTTTCCATACTAAGGTTATATTGAAAACTACTAAAAGTGCGTTAACTCGCTGAAGGAACACGTCAGAAACATAAAATCTAAAAGCAAATATGATACGGAAGGGTTGCATTGTATTGTACACGTGACCCTGTATTTGCATTCTTATGTCACATTGTGAAAATGGACGAAATGGATAAAAATCACGCCTACTTCTCATATAGGACAATTTTAAGTTTCATCTGATACTCTCACTTTAAAGTAGATAAATCGACCATCAATTAAGATATTGGAATAAAGGTTTTCACGAATAGTGCTTTCAAGATATGCAATCCCATGCGTAAAAATGGTCGAAATCGGATTATAACTTTTCAAGCCACCAGATACTCAATATACGGACCTCAGTGCCTGTATCTGACTTTTTGTCGATAATATCGGTAAATCTGTAAGATATCGTAATGAAATTGGAGGATTATCTTTTCATGATAATAATGTGATCTGGAGTCAAAAATGGGCAAAATCGGGTAAATACTTCCCAGCCCAATATACCTAAATACATATTTTCAACCTTCCTGTAGACTTTATACCATATATAACGGTCAATATATGAGTTATTTCTTTGAAATTTAGAGAGCGTCTCTTTCCGATAACTGTGTGTCCTTATGCTTAAAAGGGATAAAATCGGTTAAGCACTTCCCCTAGCCCCCTTGTACTTAATATGGGGACTTTCAACCTCTGGGAAGACTTTATACCATATATTTCGGTCAATACGTAAGATATCTTAGCAAAATTAAGTGAACGTGTAATATCGGATATACCATAGTTTAATGATGAAAGTGTGTGAAATCGGTGAACGAATTATCCCAGCTCCCATATATTACTTATAATGACTTTCGTTATTCTAGCAGACTTTATGCCGAATAAGTGTGTTCTTTCTATGTGAGTTATCTTCACAAAATTGCGTGAAAACATATTCCCTAATATACTTGAATAATGTAAAAAGTTAATGTGATCAGTGCAGATCTTCCCCTATTCCAAAAATGCCTATGATATAAGGTAAATGATATAAGAATTCTCGACTTTCGACCTGAGTTTAAACCGTTTATGTTGGTCAATATGTGTGATATTTTAATGAAATTAAGTGGATATATTTTCTTCAACACTGTGCGATTTCGCGCTAAATGTGAATGAAACCGATCTAGACCATGGTCTAAGTACCATATTCTTAATACAATGATGTCCTTTTCTCTGGTTTACTTTTTCCTTATGTATCTAATATTTTCAATTAAGCCACTTTGGTTGAGTTTATATCGCATTTATCATTTTTGAGTTAATCTAATAGATTTTAATATAAATACCTCTGACACGAAGCAAAATATATCAACGAAAGTACAAGAGTCTATGACCTGTAATATAAATTAATAAGATACCATGATTGCAATCCATTGACATCTTTCTTTATTGACATGATTCTTTGAATAATGAGTGTTGAATTCTTCCGCAACATTTTTTAATATAAAGTTATCCCAGCTCCTGAAAACATTTCCCCGCCTTTGATCCTTGCAAATTGCGAGAGTATAATATGTACGGTATACCCGAAGTTGGCGTTCCTTACTTGTTTTGCATATCGGTTGTGAAGAAAGGGCGAAGTATATACATATACTTACAGTTTGTCAATTAATTGTTTGCAAAATGTGAAACAACCTTTGAATTCAGTTTCAGTTCTAATTTTTAATAACAGAAATAAATGTTTTCTGTTCTTTTTCATAAGACTATATTCACCACGAAGTGAATGTATTTTATATCTATTTAATGCACACAAAAGCTAAACATCGTCTAAAGAAAAACATCGAAATGTACATTAACTTAAATATTGTGCTGTCAATTAATTTTTTGCAAAAGTAAACGTCTTCTTTAAATAAAGCAAAACTAGGTATGAAAAGCTAATTTTAGCTTAACATTTAGTATATCTTTCTTTTGCACTGATGCAATAATGTAGACGACGTATTATTAATTAATTGAATTAAATTTTATAGGTAATAAACTAGAAGCATTATGTTCCACCCCTCTTGAATAGCATGGATTAAAGCGGTTTTTTTTTGGGCTCCTTTTGGCTACTCTTTTTTTTCCAAAAGCGTCTGCAATCAATTTTCAATGGCGTTAAAGTCAATACTCTAGCAGGCGTGTCGATAACTTTACTGGAATTGAATAAGTCCCAGATCTTAATAATAATAACAATATTGCAATAAATCGAGGGTAATCGTTGGACCGCCTAACCAACGCGAAGGGCGCAATCCGTATACGTGCGGAATTAGCAGAGTCGTGAAAGGCATGACAGTTTTTTAAGAGTTCGAGAACTAAAACTTTTAAGCTACAGAAACAAAAATTGTAACAGCTAAGATTTAGGAATGTTATAATAAATTTTATATGATCTTACGTATTAAGTGAAAATAATATAGTTTTTTAATGCTGAAAAGTGAGTCTGATAAATCAAACGTGCTTGAATGAGAATTAAAATCATGACACATGTGGGGGTCGCCACACACACACATGACACATGTATATATATACAATTTTATTGTATATATATAATTTTAACAGTAGGGGTCCAAACTGCCTGGATAAGCCAACCAAGATATTAAATTTAACTTCAGACAAGAGAATAGAACTACAAACTGATCCACTCATGATTTTCACTAAGAATATTATGACAAGCATTTTCCTACGACTAGCGAGTGTAAGAAGATTTGTAAGTTTTAAACGACTAGTGTGTGTGCCCTAAGGCAAAAATTAAAAATCTTTTTTGAACCGACTCTAATTTTTCAGAATGAATTTTGTAACGGGTTCCATACCATAGAGTCATATTCTAATATAGGCCTAAACAAAGTGGTAAAAAAAGTAGTAACATATGGATCTTTAAATTCTTTAGACCATCTTTTAACAACACTAGGAATACCTTTAGCTTTAAAAACCATTGTATTAACATGAAGATGAAGTCAACAAAGTTAAATACTTGCTCTAGACTATTGCTTTTTTATTACATTTTTATTACATAGGGAGAGATAAACACAGATTTACGGAAAAAGCACATTCTCTTACATTTTGTAAGATTAAGTAGCATATCATTTCTATCACACCAAGTAACCAAATTGTTTAAGTCTGCTTGCAACAGACACCTTTCATCAATTAGAGTGTATGATTTAAAAAGCTTTACAATTTTTGAATACTGTATTGCAGAAGAAATATCATTAATAAATAACAAGAACAGAATCGGACAAGATGACAACCTTGTGGAACACTTGAAAAGACATTAGTTGAATCCGTATGAATGAAGAATATCATCAAATATCGCTCGTTGTATTCTACTATTGAGATAAAAAGATACCCATTGAAGAAATCTTGGTTGAAAATCAAGAATGTCAAGTTTTTGCACGAGAATCGAGTGATTTACTTTATCGAAAGCTTTGGGGCATTATCCTAATACAGCTTGTAGATAAAATTTCTTGAGTTATTAGGATCCTCAAACACAAACTTAATCACACAACAGTCAACCCTGGCTATTTTCGATGATTTTGGATTTTTAAAACCTCTCTGACGGCTTCGTAGAACACTATCTTTGCATATTCGTCTTCCAATAAAGACGTCTCAAAGTGTCTCAAACTTGTTTTGGGATGATTATTAATCTTTCTAAGTATTTTTGATTGGTCGCGCCTATTAAGCTTCGATGGTCTGCCTCCTGAGTACTTTAATTCCAAGCGTTTTTATTTTTCAGCACGGTTAAATATATTATAAATTGTTCTAAATTTAATTGAGATATTTCAGATACATTTTTAGGTGGCGTTTCTTTGTGGTAGTTAAAGTAAACCAACTTAATGAGATCTTCATCAATTAATTTCCCAAGCATTTTAAAAATTATAATTTATAGATAATGCGCAGCGCCCAAAAAGTTAAACAGAATGAGAACATTTGTCCATTCATAAGAAAAACGTTATGTCATGTTGCCAAAAAAATTCCTTTATGTTGTTCCGTAAGGTCGTCTCGTCTCTCGACTTTTATTAGCATTTTGCAAAGAATTAATTAGCAACACAATGTTTGAGTTGATGTACATTTCGTCGCTTTTATAAGTTTATGTTTTGACTTTTGAAATATTTGTGCCTTAAATTGATTTAAGATACATTCACCTATAGAATTATGAAAAAATAAAACTGAAAACATTTATTTCTGTTATTAGAAACTAAACCTAAAACTGAATTTAAAGGCTCTGTCATTTTGCAAACAATTAATTGAAAAAGTGCATTTGTATATTTACCATATAGTAAAGTAAAGTAAAGTATATACCATAGGTTCAACGTGTGCATGAAATGACCTTACGATTATTCCTACAATTTTTGAATAAATTTTGTTTATTTATGAAACTCGTTTGATATTTGTTCCCAAATGTCAATTGCACGAACGCCGCATTCTTTCAACAAATCGCTTCAATATAAGTCATTCGTAGTATATTTGTTGTACGCTAATGCCAATAGGTATCATAAATAAATGCATTATAATAATTTTGAAGTTTTCTTAATTTTTATAAATATATGCGATCAATTACAAATTAAAATATTGTATAAATAAATAAATAATTATAAAAAATAAGTAAATAAATAAAAAAATAAATTAATACGGCCTACAAAATATATATGTAATTAGAGCAGTGGACGGCATTTCATCGCACAATTGTGCTAGCTTACATCACAAATACAGTTACGCTCTATCGTTTAGTCGTTGTCAAGACAGCGGCGAAACAACATCAAATAAAGCTGTGACTCTAAGCCAAATGTAAATTGCGCAAACTTACTGATGATTATAAATACTTTTTGGTGTATGCATTACATTTTCTGTTTTAGGTAATTTAAAGGCAATGGAGTTAATGTTTTTATGGTCTAAAATATTCCTTATAATAGTAAAATATATAAAATGAATAAGTACGAAAATGTTTCTTCCACGATGAAAAAAATTATCGCAATGTAGGGTTACCTAATTCTCACTGGATATCTTTACTTTCGTTCTCACTCACACAGTCGCAGGTCCTCTCATGTCGACCAAGTCGACTAAAATTGCTCAAAATCGTCATTTATTCTCCTAAAACTGGTTCACATTTCCAAACATTCTGAACGATTTGTTGTAGAAATTTAGTAAATAAGCAGTACGTTTAGTTATAAAAAATGGATGTTATATAAATATATATTTCTAGATAATGGGTGGGATGAATCTACCGTTATAACCGTTATGCTGAATCTGTATGAAACTCATTTACCGGATTTCATAAATTTTCTTGACTATTTTGCAATATAAAACAATTGATTAAATTCGGCAAAAATTTCTGCAGCCATGTTAAGTTGTATCAATTATTATATATAGTATGCATATAAAATGTGAAGTTTTGCAAGTAAAACGTAATAAAAATATTTTAGAAAAAAAAATCAATTCAATACAAGTTAAATATCTTGAGTTCTCCCAGTTATCCAAAAATTTGATATGTTGAAAAATATTGCGAGTGTGTGTTTGCTCTGTGCATTTTACTCGACAACATTTCATTAAGCAAGGCATAGATCAAAACGAGTATCGAGTTACAAAGGAATCACTCGAGTCTTAAAAAAACAATGGGAGAAAACTTACGCAAAACCTAAACTGTACGAACAAAATTACGAACAAGAAAACAGTATATACCCAATATAATTAAAAGAGTTTTTGTAGGAAAGACAAAATTATTAAACAATAAAAAATACTATGACCAAAAGAAATTGAATTCTCCTAAAGCCATCTTCTATTAATTAGTGGAAATAGCAATTTGCCCAATTGAAATGTACGTTTTGTTATTTTCATTGTAGATGATTTCTAAAGTCAGCATATACATCTTTATTATATTAGTGACAAGAAGATGCCTAGCTTATGGATTAACCAAAATTTCAAATTCAGCATACCATATTGTCCATAATGATCATCCTATCCAACAAGCGTTTGGGTTTCTTCAAGGAAACCGGCCACTGTATCAAAGTCCGCTTCCCCCACCAATACTCCTTTCAAATGAAATACAAAGGTATGTATAGTTTATAAACCAAAATAGCACTGCAAGTACTTTCGACTCTGGTGCTAATTAGTGTGTCCTTTTCCATTATCTATTTTTATAGACATTTATTATACATACACCAAATTCAAAAATAAGTTTAAAAAATTTAATTGAAGTCGGTGGAGAAATTTGAGAGTGTACACAGGACGAACAAAAACCAAAATTTCTTTTAACATAATGGACTATAATTAAAAAAGTATTTCTTTTCTAGCCCAACGTCCTCCGTACCAAGGAATCCGTTTGTTCAGTTCAATCCCGCTTATGGCGCGCATTTTCCAATTGGTGGCGTAGCAATATGTGCGATGGCTCCCGCTAAATGCGAAAATTCGGCCTACCGAAGCATGGATGGATCCTGTAATCATCTAGATAATCCTCCGTTGGGAGTTGCAAATTCAAGGTAAATTGCATTTGTGTTGAAAGGTTTCTAATTTGCATATACATATGTATGTATGTATGTACATATTCTAAAGCGTATTCTTTAAGCGAGTGAGAAAAGCGCTCAACTACATTAAAACAACCCCGAATTTTTTTTAATAATAGTTATTACCAGCTATCAAACATGCGCAGGTATTATGAATAACAGAATTAGAGATCAACGGATTTTTTGCTGTTACTTTTTTTGGTTCACGTTCCAAAGAAATTACGTCATGAAATGGTAGATTACGACATTGCTGGAACATCATTATTGCATTACACGTTATATCATCCACTCAATGTGCAATTATTTTGATGTTAAAAGTAGTTATTTAAATATGGTCTAAAAATTTTTCCGACACAATCTTCTTCTTTTTTCACTACAACTTTTTTCTTATAAACTAATATATAAAGTTTATTTCAAGAGTTTGCAAGAGTATTCGCATTTTTATTTACAATTTACGTGCAAATTTTACAGTTTGCTACGTAGCCTCTTCTCACTCACTCATTCTTACTGTATTGTCTTCATCGTAGGTCGCATGTCACAGTTTTGTCTCTATAGTTCTTGCGTAGGTGTGATAGAGAGATAGTTAAATATAGAGCAGGTTCAATAGATAATCAGCGTTGAATTTTATCTCTGGTGTGAATTGTCAAAGCTGTCAAAATGCCCTGATGGCTGACTTCGAAAACAGCAATTACAATGTATATGAACAAAGTATTGAAACGCATTAACCCGGTAGTCGGATGCGCAGTGACAGAGAAAATCGCGCATCACTAAGAATGTTGATGCTTTTTGGCATTTATATATGCAACAATGGCGAAATAAGATTGGTAAGCTTTCTTATAAATTGTTTTATTAGTTTATACTAAATATGCATTAATTTCAGTGATACGATTATATTATATATATTATATTATGCAAGAATATTAAATATTTTCCTATATATTCGGTCTACTTTCGGTGAAACTTAAGAAATTATTTATAATTAAACTCTTGGCTTTAACAATATACTTCTTTAACCTTAATTGGCATACATAGTTGAAGTAGTAGAGTATTGAAGTATTAGTTCTTAACTTATCTGAAATAGATAGTGATTTCTTTTGAAATTACCATATCTAGTCTATAACACAGCTATGCAAATTTTAAACCCTACCTTACAATTTAATTTTATATATCTATCCGCTTTCAAGTAAGTAACATATTTAGCGAAAAGTGAAATAGTAATAGCAAAAAGGCTAGAAAATTGTAAAGCGCGTAAAAATATATTCTTATAGATATGTCGTAAGTTTTATTGCTTCATTAATTATATGCATGACCATAATTACATATTTTAACCTTCAGTGGCATTAGCGACAACTGCAGTCACGAAAAATGAGAAATTATCAAATGCTGGAAATATCATTGGTTGTTAAGCCACTTACCTCAAAATACAATAATATTCAAAAACAAGTAAGGAAGGGCTAAGTTAGGGTGCAACCGAACATTTTATACTCTCGCAATGAGGAAGGATGCTTTCTGGTGCTGGCATAACTTTATATTAAAAAATTTTGCGGAGGAATTCAACATTCATTATCCGACAAAATTGTCAATGGATTGCAATCAGATTTGGTATCTTATTAACTTATATTACAGGTACTTTCATTGTTATATTTTGCTTCGTGTCGTGTCGTGTCGTGATATTTATATTAAAATCTACCACACTAACTCAAAAGTGATATATCCGATATAAGCTCAACCAAAGAGGTTTAATAAATATATTAGATACGTGAGGAAAAAGTCAAACAGAGAAAAGGGAATCATTATATTAGGAATAAGCGGCTTAGACCATGATCTAGATTCTTATATCGGGCATTTTTGGGATAGAGGAAGATCTCCACTAATCACATTATCTCTTTTAATTATTCAAGTATATTAGGGAACATGTTTTTAGGCAAGTTTGTGAAGGTAACTCACACAGTGACCGACATACTTGGCGTAAAGTCTGCTAGAATAGAAAAAAGTCATTATACGTAGTATATGGGAGCTGGGATTATTCGTAAACCGATTTTACACATTTTCGGCATTAAACTATGGTATATCCAATATTACACGTTCCCTTAATTTTGGTAAGATATCTAACAGATTTGCCGTTATATATGGTATAAAGTGTACCCAGAGGTTGAAAATCTGTATATTAGGTATATGAGGCCTAGACTAAGTATTTATCCGATTTTCCCCATTTTTAATATCAGAGCACGCTATTATCATGGATAGATAATTCTCCAATTTCATTACAATATCTTACAGATTTCCCGATATTTTCGATAAAAAGTCAGATAGAGGCACTGAGATTCTAATATTGGGTATCTGGTAGCTTGAAACATCCCAATCGGTCTATTTTTACGCATAAGATGACATATCCTGAAGGCGCTATTTGTACAAAGTTTGATTATCATATCCTAATTACTGCTTGATTTAGCTACTTTAAAGTGAAAGGATCAGATGAAACTTAAAATTTTGTTATATGAGAAGTAGGCGTGGATTTTATCCGATTTCATGCATTTTTACAGCTTGACGTTAGAATGCAAATATAACGTTGCATGCCAAATTTTGTTCAAATCGGTTAATGGGTCCTTGATATATGGGATTTCTCCTGAAAGTGGGCGGTTCCACGCCCACAATCAAAACTTTGCACGGATTCCCATGTAACCCTTTCGTATCATATTTCCTGCAAGATTTAATGTTTATGACATGTTCCTTCATCGAGTTATCGCACTTTTAGTGGTTTTCTATATAACTTTTGTATGGGATGTGTGGTGCTTGTTATCCGATTTCACTAATTTTCTCAGTATATAAATATATGCTAGAAAAACTCAGCCGGAGCAAGTTTGATTGATGTAGCTTTAACGGTTTCAAAAAGTCACTCAATTTGACTTTTCCAAAAATGTTTGGCTAAGGATGCCCAATCCTACTAGGAGCTTCTATACCAAATAACACGTTGATATCTTAATTTTCTGCCTAGTTACGAGTATAGCACATAATCTGTTTGCGATTAACTGCATTGTGTGGGAGTGGCAGATGTCCAATTACGCCAACCGTTCACGGTACCAACCAGTACCAACCGTCTTTCGGTGACAAAGAACACGTGTACCAAGTTTCATCAAAATATCTTAATTTTTACTCTCACCACCGGCTATATCATCGGCTATATTATCCAATATCTTTGCTATTCTGTGCTGTACGAAAGGCTTATAATGACGATGCTCACTTTGGATTCATTTGATGACCGTCACTCCACCGAATGCAGTCCGTGATGTTGAGAGAGTGTTCGTCGCGGATGAGACGAGTGCACAAGACAGCTTCCTGAAGTTCAAGCCGTGGAATAGTAAGAGCCCATATTGACTTAGCACAAACGAATGCTACATGAATTTTACCCGATGGGATTGAAAAAAGAGCAACGTGGCGAAGGCATCTTCACTAGCGTCGACAAATACGTGGAGTTGCACTATTTTTGGTGTACCATTTCCGAAATAGAAACGAGGTATGACGTATTTGACAACCTCTGGTAGTTGTTTACGCCACTTCTCCCAAACAGCATTAATGTCGTTTGGCAACCGTTCATTCCAATGGATCTCGTGCTCCCACAGCTTCCCCATAACTGGTTTTGCACCAATGACAAGTGACTCGGAAGTCCTAGAGGGTCGAAAATCGACATAACGATACTTAGCAGTTCGCTTTTAGTACGACGTCTTTCTCCATTTATCACTGCTTCATCAATGTTGAGGAACTTCAGTTTAAAGCCCAAACAATCTGACGATGACTGCCAAAACAAACCGAGAACCCGCTCTCCCACGAAACTTTCTTTCTTGCCAATTGGACGTGAGACGTCAGTGCCGTCAAGTACGGCTACTATCCTCGGAGAATTGGATGGGAAATTGCGAAGTTTAAATCCAGCATCCATAGGAATTGCTCGGACCTGTTGCGATACAGAAATGTCTCTTTTTCCAAATTGAAGCTACCAACGAAGTCATCGACGTAGTGATGTCTCAACCGCACCAAATGTCATCACGCACATTTCGTAATGTGCACATCTATCGTCTTCTTGAACAAGGATTTAGTGAAACATCTCCTTGATGTCTCCGCTTACGGCAACCGCGCCTTCACTAAAATGAAATAATATCGGTGGCAAGGACCAACATTTTTGTGGACCCCTCTGGAGCTGTGAGTTGAGGGAGATTCCACTTACCTCAGCAGCGGAATGAAATACTATGCGTAACTTTCCAGTTTGTTGGCATTAGCAAAGTACGGTAAATACTAAGTAGTAGGTGTAGATACGGTGGCTTCTACTGGCGGTAGTTTTACTGCGTGCTCTTTTCTAAAATAGGAGTTTATGTGTTCCTTGTATTCGGTGGCGAAAGTTGCATCACGACCAATCCTTCGCTCTACTTCACTGACTAATCGTCAGACTCAGCGACATGTTGTAGCTGCCAGGTAACCTTAGATTGTCACTTTTCCATATGAGACCCGTTTTGAAATATCCATCGACGCGGCATGTGGTGGACTTCAGGACAGCTTTGGCGCGGGTGTCCGCTTCACTTTCTATAGGTGATGCAGCTCCGACACTGAAACTTTCAACTTGCAATTGGCCCAATGAAGCAAGCTCCTTTGGCTTCACAGTTGTTTCTGTATACCGACGCCACTGATGAGCAAGTCTGCTATAAACATAGACTACTGCGCTGCACGTCCTCCAAACCACTGTACATTCAAATCTGCTCAAATCCAAGCATTCCCAATTCTCGAATAAGAGTATTATCAGTTATCGTGATGGATGAACCTTCGTCCAGGAGTGCGAACGTATTGACACGCTTTTGATTTCCGTATGGGATGACCGGCAGAATAGAGAAGAGAAGCTTGCTTTCGGTGGAACTGCAACTTAAGGCTGCTGGCCCCACAAGAAGCCTGTTGGCTGTTTAGTGGATGTTGTGTTGATGTAAGCCTAGGTGTTGGCATTAGGCAGTGTTGACTGTCTTGACGAATTGGAAGATTTCTCCATGGATTTATGTAAAAGTTTGTGTTGCATCCTCCGGCTACCCTCAATTAAACAAAAGTTGCGGTGTTAGCAATTATACCTTGACCTAAATTGAAGCAAGCAAAACACAAACGATGTTGTTTCGCCTCTGCCCATCTGCTCAGCACTGAATATTCTAAGAAACGCACACACTCTGCTGGTTTATGTTGACCCCCTGATTTGTCTCTGACAAATAAGAGATCTTGATCGTTGTCGCTGGATTGTGTGTAGAACCGTTCAGTACTTCCATTCATTGGATGAATCATTATTGCAAACCGTACTAATTATATTAGATAATTTCGATAGTCACACAGCTGTAGCGTATATATAAGCGTTGCGAAGCTTGCCCACTCAACACGTTTGCTCATGGGATAAAAATTCGTCGAGTAATGTAATGTACCAGAAATGTAATTCGCCACCATGAGCAGACTGTAAAAATACAAAAATGTTACAAACCTTTGTTGCAAATGGTATGATTTTCGTCATTGCATTCTCCAAAATGGGTGCGATTTCCTTTACCTGCATCAACTGGCTGCAGATCAACTGCTCCAGGCGCCCGAACGTAAATTATAATAACTAAATTATATTACCGATATTGTTCTCTGTATTGTGTTAGTGACTTGACCGCTTCACTGGCGTAACATTTCAGGCACTTCAATAACCGTTGGTTGTTCTCGTACTTCTCGTATAAAATGTTGGCCAATCTCCTGGCTTTCCACAAAAATCTGGTAAATGCTACAATTTCCTTGGCAAACTCGATGACTGTGTGGCTGTAGAACTCGTATTGGGGAATGTAGGTATTGTCGCTAAATTGGATTGGATTGAAGGCCTGTTAATCCCTAAAATAGTTGAACTTTACATGTGGTGGTGCCGTGTAACCGATATCGGCGGGATGTGACAACAGTGCTGTGCAGTTAACTATAGCTGGCGATTCCGGTACGTACGATGCGTTTCTGTAGAGTCGCATTAATGCTGTCTTCACATGAAAAAACAGCAGCTGGTGATGCTCGAGAGCTGTCCCGGTGGCTTTTGGAGCGGCTAGCAAATCACTGGCTATATTGACGGTGGCTGATGCAATGCTACCCTGACTGGGTTTTGATGATGCTGCGATGATTCAGGAGTACTGCCGTCCATATTTGGCGAACTGGTTGAAGTCTGGCGGCGTGGCGAATTACCCATTGAAAATTAACAATACACATACAAAAAAACATGCGAGCAAACAATTGGTATGAGAAATAAAAATGTCACGGATTAAGTGGGCGAATTTAACTCATTTATTGTTTTTATTGTGTGTTTGTAAAAAAAAAATTGGGTTAAATTATATACAAATGCTATCGACTATTACTTCTCGCAGTGTGTTCTTCCTCTTTCTTGGCTGATCGATTACAAAGCTCAAATATGATTTGCACTGGTTTATATGCACAAAAAATTTCTAGTTACCGTATAAGTGAGGGCAGCCAGAATAGGTGAACAACACACCACAGTTTACAAACAACAAATACATAGATAAATTGAGATAACTAATTGCAGTTTGCACCTACCGGTTTTTGCGAAGGGAAAATAACAAACATATAAATCGCACAAACAAGTATGAAAGTGTACAATTAGAAATATATGTACATACGTAAATGAGATTCGAAATAATTTAAGAATATATAAGAGATTGTAATTGAAATATACACGTACCACGGTAAAATAAATTGAGAAATTAAATATAACATAAATATACAAATATAACATTAATGTGGACAGGAAAATACAACAAGCATTTTTCAGACTTGTCTATGTATATGCACATAGAGTGGGATGTCTGAACACATGAAAGCATTCCCAAAATCAACATATGTAATGAACCTATAAAATCAACCTGTCAACATTATTTAAAATTAACAGCAAAATTACAAACTGGTCAAAAACATCGTTAGCTTAAAACCGCATTAGCAATAACATAACAAAAACATAACAATATAGCAGCCAATTTGATGAAGTAAAAATTTAAAGCAAATCGAACAGCAAAACATTTTCATTGATGAACGCAAATGTACTTTCAACAAGACAAATCTGCTTCATTCATAAACCCAAACGCCACACATATCTCCTTGCGCATGCACATGGCTACTTTTTACGATGATCGAAAGGCATCAAAGTCAAATAAGCTAAAGTTGTTTGTCAACATAGCTCATATTCTGAATTTTTTTATGCACAGCTTAAACGGTTTGTGGGCAAAGTCGTTAGGGGCAAGTGAAGCGATGACTAACGATGGTCGTTTGCTTTCATTCTTCATTTCGACACAACTAGACAACTAATAGACACAACTGTTGTTCAAAGTCATAGAAACACTTTCAGGTATTGGCTAAACTTTGCATTAAAAAAGTTGCGTAAGAATTCAACTTTTATTATTCGAGGAAATACCCGATATATATATATAATATATTTACCCGATTCCAGAAAATTTTGGCATCAGGTCACATTATTGCAGGACGTTATCTGAATTTCATTAAGTCAACCAGAAATTCGAAAATTTTTATATTAGGTATATGGAAGCTAAGGGAAATATTCACCAGATTTTAGCATTTTTGACTCAAAGGCAAATAATTACCAGAGAAATATGCTCTGAATTTCATTAATATATTTCATAGGTTCACCGATATTTTCGGAAAAAATTTTCCACATATTAAGTATCTGGTCTTTCAAAAGATTTTTCCGATTTCCGTCATTCTTGAGCAGGAAATGGCAAACCTTAAAGGCACTATTTATATAACTTTCTATTCCAATATCTTAATTGGTGCTTTAGTTATATACTGCAATGTGAAAGAATTAGAGTGTGTTATATAAAAAATAGGCGTGGTTGTAGTCCGATTTAATAATAATATATTGCTGTGCACCGAAGTTGGTTGAAATTAGTGCAGTCATTTCTGCATCAGGATCTCTGCTAATGTCCAATTTCTACACTGTTTCTTATGCATTACTTTCATATCATATTAACTGTAATGTTTATACTTTCTGAGAAGTTTCTTCAGTATGTTAACACATCTTTAGCAGTTTTCAACTTAACCTTTAAACGAGATGTGGGCGCGGTTTATATCCGATTTCAAAATTTCCTAATGTATGAGGCGGTACTGTAAAGACTTGTTCTGAGCAAGTTCGCTTCACATATATTTAATGGTTTGTGAGATATGTACACTAAACGTATTGGGGGGCGGGTCTATGCGCACTTTCTACTTTTTCCCAACTGCTACCCTATGTACCAAATTATAGGTTTGTAATTTGTTACTTAGTAATAGTACTTTAATCAATCAAACTTGCTCAGAACAAGTCTTTCTAGCACCTCCTCATACACTAAGAAAATGAGTGAAATCGGATTACCACGCCCACGTCCCTTACATACGTTATGCTGAAAACTACTAAAAGTGCGTTAACCCTTTGAAAAATGTCAGAAACATTGAGTCTTACATGTAAACATGGCATGGAAGGGATGAATAAGAATCTTCGGAAAAAATATATAATGGAAAATTTACACATATAGTAATCTAAAGGTATGTCGTTTCTTGGCAAAAAGTGCTGGAAGTCGGAAAAAGCATTTTCAATCCTCAGATACCGAATATGCGATCCTCAGTGCCAGTATCTGACGTTTAACGAAAATTTAAGTTTAAGTTTTAATGAAATACAGATAAAGTCTTTTTCTGGTAATAATGTGTGCTGATGCCAAAAATTTATAAGATCGGACCAATACTTCCCCTGCCCCATATATCTGATTCTGATGATATTCTCATAGAATTGTCAAAATTCCTGTTGGTTTTATGCCGTTTATATCGGTCAATATGTAAGACATCTAAACAAAATTAAATTTTCGTATAATATTGAAAATATAATACTATGCCATAGTGGCAAAAATTAGTGAAATTGATCAACGAATTACTCCAGGCCACATGTACTGATTATAGTTATTCTTGTGTGTGAATTATCTTCATAACATTGCGTGGAAATGTCTTCGAGTATACTTTAGCTTAATGCTAAAAGTAAATGCTTCTAGTCAGACCTTCTCTTAGCAACAATATACCCGATATATTGATTTCCGACTTTCCAGCTGACTTTAAACCGCTTAAGTAAGGCAATATGTGTGATATTTCAATGAAATTTTGTGTTTTCTTAACCGATTTAGTGTTACGATTAAGTGCCTAATTCGATTTAGTGCTAAATATGAAAGAAATCGGTATAGGCCTTGGTCTAATCCCTATATCTCCAATATAAGGATTTACATCTCTCTGGTTGACTTTTTCCTCTTACCTTTGGTTGAGTTTATGTCGCACATATCTCCACAGAAGATGTTTAAATAAAATTAAAGAAGAATATTTCGATTCATCATTTGGTAATAAAAAGTATGGCTTTTGTACCTTTTTTTGTACCTAGTCTTTGCACCTCAAAGGCTTATTTGTTTATTTATATACTCCTTTGACGTTATGTGCAACTGTAAGAGGCTACGAATTGGGTTTCGCTTGTGGTTCATCTTCATAATTTCTTTTATAAATGGGTACCATTCGCAAGAGTTAGCTGCGTTGATATTTTTTTCGTACTTTTGAATTCATTTTCAGAAAATTTTAGTGTACATTAAATTGTATTGTTGAGTGTTTACGATATACCGAAAGATTATTTTTACTTTTAGTTTAGATGCATAACTAGTGAATGATTGCTACAATATTTTAGGTATGGACGCCTTCTATCACCAAAATACGGAGATGAAATTTCAACGCCGAAGCACTCAATAACTGGGGAAGATCTGCCAAATGCTAGACTTATTTCACTTGTTGTCTTCGGTGAGATGGACGTTCCAGATCCACAATTTACTCTAGTAAATATGCAATGGGGTCAGATAATGACACACGATATGAGTATGCAGGCTGGAGGAACGCAAGCCAGTAAGAATTTTTGTCTAGGAAATTTTAACATTTTACCATTTTTTGACACTGTTCTATTTTTCTACAGAAAAACACCCAACTCGATGCTGTACTGACGATGGTCGCCTAATAGCATCAAATGAAGCTCACTCAACATGTTATCCTATAATTGTGCCACCCAATGACCCCGCATACTCTCAAGTGGGAACTGAGTGTCTGGACTTCGTGCGAACACTAACAGATCGTGACATTAAATGCCTATATGAAGAAGGCCCAGTAGAACAGTTAAATGCTGTAACATCATACGCTGATCTCTCATTAGTTTATGGCAATTCTATACAACAAAATAGTGAGATACGAGCTTTTCAGGGCGGTCGCATGTTAGTTGATCAAAGGAATGGTGCAGAATACCTACCCCCTTCGCGCAATGCTACTAGCGACTGCGATGCTGCTCCACCTGGTGAGGTCTGCTATCAAGCTGGCGACATTCGTGTAAATCAAAACTTGGGTTTGGCCATTTTACACACCATTTTACTCAGAGAGCACAATCGCATTGCCGATGCATTGGCTAAACTTAATCTGCATTACACCGATCGCACACTATTCCAAGAGGCACGCAAAATAAATATTGCCCAATACCAACATATTAGTTACCACGAATGGTTGCCCATATTTCTTGGAGCCGAAAATATGCTAAAAAACAGACTTATTTATGAAACTTCTTCCAAAAATTTTATTAACGATTTCGATAGCTCAATTGATCCATCTGTCCTCAATGAACATGCGACTGCAGCTTTTAGGTATTTTCATTCACAAATAGAAGGTCGTCTTGAGTAAGGGAAAATCTTACATGGCTATGTGTATATAGGCATATAAAACATGTAAATTTTAGTCTGGTTTCAGAATTGCGATCAGTATTGGGATCACTACGATTAAGCGATTGGATGAATCGGCCAGCTATAATTGAAGTCGGCGACAATTTCGACTCATTAACTCGAGGTCATGCAACACAGCCCGAGGAGCTTACCGACATTAATTTTGACAGAGAGGTATGTACTAATTTTTTTTAAATTTGAAATTAATTATTTGTAAGATATTTTTATCAAATGCTAATTTACAAATTAGTAATTAATTCTTTTAAAATATCTTATTAAAAAAAAAATCAGATATACTTTTTATAATAAGGGATATTTGTTGCCTACCTACCTATATACCTAAGAAAAAAATTAAGACATCTGCGTAATAGCTGTGTGGATTGCAAGCAATTTTCATGATTTTTTTTTTACAATTTTTTAATTTTCGTTTCAAATTGCCTTCCGATAACTAAAAAAATTCAATCGCAGAGTTGTTGAGAGAGAGTATCCAAGCAATTTATTCTGAATATTCGTAAGTTTGTTCTGTTAATATTTGGTTTAGGACGAATTTGCTTCGAAGGAAAGTAGGGAATTATGTTAAATTATTGGATTTTGGTCAACATTTGCTTTTATATTTTCGCAACTAGACCAGACAGACTGAATCATTCGCATCGTTTCTATGAGAGGACGCCGCTGGAATGAAGACATATGATTTCCTAACCTTTCTAAGGCTAGACCAACTTTTTCTTAAAAAAACACTGCTGATACCAAAAATAATGGCTTGCTAAATTCAGTGCCATATAAGCATCAAATAAATGGGTCGAAAAAATCAAAGAATCCGCTAAGCGATGTTGAATGAATAAAATGAAATTGATCGAGATAACAGATACTCTAAAGGTCTCAAAGGAACGTATTGGACATATTATTGTTAAATAAAAAATCGAAATTTCTGAGGAAAGTAGTCACAAAAATAGCATCGAATTGAGGATTCTGAGAAGCTGTTGAATCTTAATAAACCCAACTTTTTGTGTCAATATGTGACTTTTGCCCCAATGAAGAATAAATCTCTGAAACTTACAACTATTTTAAAGCAACGAACACAACGTACTCGTTGCTTCAAAAAGTTGAAAGACTGTTGTAAATTGTGACCCCTATGTTGAATAACCAAATCGACGTTTGCAAAAAAAACATGTGTTCTTCCTTTAAAAATTATTGGAATTTTTCAGCCATCTTGGTACTGGATATGTTATATACTCGTACGGTAAATTCTAATACAAGGATGATATAGTGGACCTCCATATAGATCAGTTCAAAATTGGATATTATTATTTTTTATATCAAATCATACATACGACTAGTATATTACATAAAATTAGGTGATGATATTTCGGCTGGCAGAATGTTATTGTCCAAACATGATAAATGTACTGACTTTCCTCAGTCCAATTGACTTGAAAGTAAATACATTAATATTATTATGTATTATCCAATAAAATTGGGTGCCATATAGCGCACGTTATAAGATATTTAGGTACCAAAAATTGGTTAACAATATCTCCATATAATGAAATGAATTTTAATTTAATAAATATTGAGAATATGTTGTAATTTTCGTAGGTCTACAACTCGTAAATATTACGAGAGTTTTTAATATTCGGAAACGTTCGAATTTAGAAATGTTTCCTTTTTCATTTATTCTTTGTTTTGTAAGACGATTTGAATGCATTTAAATTTGTTTCAACAATATCTCTAAAGTTAATTGGATTGAGACCAAATTTCCGAGGGTTTTGAAAATTTTTATTCAAAAATAAATGCAATTATTTTCTTATAATATTTCTTATAATACATATATATGTATATATACATAAATTAAGAAAAATTATCTCTATGATGCCCTTAAAATAAAACTAAAATGTCTCTTAATCATAAGTATCTTGCCGAACAATTGTTTCTAATCAAAATATTATCTTATCGCTCTTATTTTCTCAGATAAAACACTTCTTATTGAGACGCAATATGCCTTTCGGAAGTGACTTGAGAGCTATAGATATCCAACGAAGTCGGGACCATGGATTGGTGTCCTACAACGATTTGAGAGAATTTTGTGGAGTGAAGCGCGCACATAGCTGGGAGGATTATAGAGATCTTATTGAAACGGATGTATGCATACGTCCTTAAAACCAAATAGGATAAAATATATTCTAATCTTTTGTAGGTTATTGAAAAAATGAAAAGCTTATATGAAAGCCACGAGGATGTGGATCTCACTGTAGGAGGAGCAGTGGAGGCTCATGTGGCTGGCGCACTTACTGGTCCTACATTCCTTTGTATTCTTACCGAACAATTCTATCGTACACGCGTTGGTGATCGATTCTGGTACGAAAATGGTGATCCATTAACTGGTTTTACTGAAGGTAATATTATCTTTATACTCTCCCAACATGTTGCTGGAGAGTATATTACTTTGTTCACCTAACGGTTGTCCGTCCATCCGTCTGTGCAAGCGATAGCTTGAG
Source organism: Bactrocera minax (assembly GCA_021498325.1). Classification (NCBI taxonomy): domain Eukaryota; kingdom Metazoa; phylum Arthropoda; class Insecta; order Diptera; family Tephritidae; genus Bactrocera; species Bactrocera minax. The sequence goes on along the minus strand of JAKEEE010000110.1, from coordinate 252,994 downwards.
TAAAAATTAAGATATCTTGATGAAACTTGGTAGACCTTCCAAGTCCTTGTTCCTTGTCACCATAAGAAGATTGGTATTGCAGAAGGGGTAATCGGGCAACTGCCATGCCCACAAAATATATTAATCTAAAACCTATAAAGTGCTATAACTAAGCAGCAAATTAAGATACAAACGTGTTATTTGGTACAGAGGTTTAATATATATATCTCGGAAACCGTTAAAGCTATATCAATCAAACTTGTTCAAGTAAGTTTTTTTGCACCTCCGCATATACTAAGAATTAATGAAAGCTACTAAAAGTGCGTTAACTCGCTGAAGGAACACGCCAGAAACATTAAATATTTCTGCAAATATGATATGGAAGGGTTGCATAGGAATCCGTGTAAAGCTATGGTAAAGGGTGTGGCTCCGCCTACTTTTAGAATACTTACTTTCAAGAATGCTTAAATCGATTTCAAGAAATATTGGTATGTGACATTATATTTGCACCCTCATTTCACATTGTGAAAATGGACGAAATCGGGTAAAAACCATGCCCACTTCTCCTATAACACAACTTTTAAGTTTCGTCTGGTACTTTCACTTTAAAGTAGATAAATCGAGCGTCAATTAAGATATTGGAATAAAGTTTCTCACGAAATCGGATTATAACTTTTCAAGTCACCAGATATCAAACATATGGACCTCAGTACCTCTATCTGACTTTGTACCGAAAATAATATACAGGTTTTCAACCTTCCCGTAGCCTTTATACCACATACAACGCTAAATCTGTAAGATATTGTAATGAAACTTGATGATTATCTTTCTATGATAATAATGTGATCTGGTTTCAAAAATGGAGAAAATGGGGTGAATACTTCCCCTAGCCCCTATATGCCTAATATACAGATTTTCAACCTTCCGTAGACTTTATACCATACATAACAGTAAATCTGTAAGACACAATATATAGTATAAATAAATAATATATATTCAATACAATATGAAATTGGAAGTTTATCTTTCCATGATAGTAATGTGATCTGGGTTAAATCGGGTAAATACTTCCCCTAGCCCCCTTATACCTAATATAAGGATTTTCAAACTTCCTATAGACTTTATACCATGTATAACGGTCAATATATTAGTAATCTCTGTGAAATTCAGGGATCCTCTCTTTCTGATAACAGTGTGTCCTTATACTTAAAATGGATAAAATCCGGTAAGCCTTTCCCCAGCCCCCGTGTACCTACTATAAGGATTTTCATGCTCCCGGTAGACTTTATACCATATATTTCGGTCAATATGTAAGATATCTTAGCATAAGGACTTTGCTTAAAATGGATAAAATCGTGTAAGCACTTCCCCTAGCCCCCATGTACCGACTATGAGGATTTTCATCCTCCCGGTAGGCTTTATACCATATATTTCAGTCAATATGTAAGATATCTTAGCAAAATTAAGTGAACGTGTAATATTGGACATACCATAGTTTAATGTCAAAAATGTGTGAAATCGGTCTACGAATTATCCCAGCTCTCATATACTACATATAGTGATTTTGGTTATTCTAGCAGACTTTATGCCGAATATGTCGGTCACTGTGTGAGTTACCGTCACGAAATTGGGTGAAAATATGTTCCTTAATGTACTTGAGTAATGAAAAGAGTTAATGTGATCAGTGCAGATCTTCCTCTATCCCAAGAATGCCCGATATAAGAATTCTCGACTTTCCTTCTGACTTTAAACCATTTATGTTGGCCAATATGTGTGATATTTTAATAAAATTAAGTGGATATGTTTTCTTGAACATAATGTGATTTCGTGCTAAATATGAAAGAAATCGCTGTAGACCATGGTCTAAGCCATTTATATTTATTCCTAATATAATGATTTCCTTTTCTCTGGTTGACTTTTTCCTCATGTATCTAATATATTCAATAAACAACTTTGGTTGAGTTTATATCCCATATATCTTAACTGAGTTAATTTGGTAGATTTTAATATAAATATCTCTAACACGAAGCAAAATATAACAAGGAAAGTACATAAGTCTATGACCTGTAATATAAGTTAATAAGATACCAAATATTATTCGTCGAATAATGAACATTGAATTCTTCCGCAATATTTTTAATGTAGTTATGCCAGCATTTGAAAGCATGTCCCCGCCTCTGATCCTTGCACATTGCGAGAATATAAAATGTTCGGTTACACCGGAACATAAACTTTCTTACTTGTTTGATATAAAGTTATGCCAGCACCTGAAAGCTTTTCCCCGATTTTGTTGAATAGCGCTAGAGATATTTTTGTTTTCATTCATAATTTGTTTTTTACAACTATTTTCAATTGAATAATTTACAAAAAGGAAGTCCAAATATGTTTGTTCTCAAATGCTTTGTGAAATGGAATTTTTCGGTTGGTTTTAATTTCATTGCAAGCAAGCGAAAGTTTTTACAGAAAGCAAACAGAGAGATGACATTTGAACTTTTCTGTACAAAATACTATTTAAGCAACCATTGGTGGTACACCGGCAACTACATACTAGTAGAAAAAAAGAATAAGGAACTTCAACCCCAAAAGACCGAATTAGTTTTAAGGCTTCTCAACAAATATTTTTTCTGTATTTATACATCATAGGAACTACGTTTAATTTGTCGTATGCCAGTTATTCACATTGCGAAATTTACCAAAAAAGTGTAATGATTACAGTTGCCTACGTCCGCTACGCATAATCTGAGTTCGATCCTTCTTTCGAGCAACTTTATTGGAACTTCCGGTAATGTCACTGCCTATTCTCGTATTCATATAAATACACACATATATATATATATATATATTCAGAAATTAGAACGCATTGATGAAGCCGTGTTTGCCTACGAAAGCATAACCCCCAACAAAATCTACACCATAAAGATCAAGTTTTCGTCTGTAGGCATGAACTATATATTTTTTTTCAACTTTTATATCTACTATACAATTTTTATGCGCCAGGCATAAAAAATTTGAGGATTTTGGTACAAACATTCCCTCTGTTAGGTTCTCTCCTGTTAGGTACCGCTTAGGTATAAAACTGAAATTTTAAATTAAGAGAGATATGGGGTATTTAGAAAGTTAGGTTTATCATTTATTTATCCTTAAAAAATGGCTGCTTATTTCAAAACAAGTTCATATCTTATTTCAAATATTTTTTCTCTGAAAATTACATATATTTAATGATAAGAAAAAACATGAATATTAATAAAGCAAATTATATTTATTACAAATTACATTTATAGAACAACTATATGAAATTCGCAAAGCTAGCATGGCCCGTTTATTGTGCGATAATGGAAACCAAATTGCATCAATGCAGCCGAAAGCTTTCATAACCATTTCTAAATCGTAAGTATAGTATGTAACGTATATATAATATATATTTCCATAAAACACATTTTTACTCTCGCAACACATCACACTGAGTATTTGAGTTTTGATTTTTAGATTAGTTTTGTTCATCTAACGGTTGTTTGTAACACGTAAAACTAAACGAGATATGGTTATGTATATATAAATGATCAGGACAAGGAGACAAGTTGAGTGACTGACACGAGTGACTGTCTGTCCATGCGTGCAAGCGATAACTTGAGCAAAAATTAAGATATCTTGATGAGACTTCATACATGTGGTCTTTGTCACCATGAGAAAGTTGGTATTGCAGCTGGGCGTAATCGGACTACTGCCACCAAAACTTATAAAGTCCTACATGTTATTTGATACAGAGGATCCAAGTAGGGCGGGACATCTGTGGGTAAAAATTCTCGTAAAAGTTGGCATGGCCCCTCCCCCAATAGGTTTAATGAACATATCTCACAACCCACTAAAATTACATCTATAAAAGTTGCTCAGAACAAGTTTTTCTAGCATGTCCCCATATACTGGAAAATTAAGTGAAATCGGATAATAACCACGCTCACTTCCCATACAACGGTTATGTTGAAAACTGAAAGTGCGTTAACTTAAGATGTATGAGATATCTTAATGAAATTCAAGAAATATTACTTCATAATAATATCGTACATTTAAGCCAAAAATGGATAAATTCGGTTAAATACTTTCCCTAGCCCCCATATACCTAATTAAGGGATCTTCAAACTTCCGATAGACTGTACAACATAAACATCGATTAATATGTGAGTTATGTCTGTGAAATTCAGAGAGCGTTTCTTTCTGATAACAAACAGTATGTCCGTTTGCCTAAAATGCTTAAAATCAGGTAAATACTTCCCTTAGCCACCATATATTAATACAAGAATTAATAATTAATTAATTAATTCTTGCCTAATATAAGAATTTCAAACTTCCGGAATTTGAAAGCCGTATATATCGATCAGTATGTAAGATATATAAGCAAAATGAAGTGAACGTATAATATTGGATATACCATAGTTAAATACCGAAAATGTGTGAAATCGGTCATCGAATTATCCCACCTCACATATACTACATTTAATGATTTACGTTATTCCAGTAGACTGTGATGAATATATCGGTCAGTGTGTGAGTTATCTTCATAAAATTGTGTGGAAACATGCTTTCTACTGTACTTGAGTAATGCCTAAAGTTAATGCAACCAGACCTTCCCTATCCCCCGTGTAGCCGATATAATGACTTTAAACCGTTTATGTTAGTCAATATGTGTGATATTTCAATGAAATTAAATTGATATATTTTTTTAAATGTAATGTGGTTTAGCACTGAATTTGAATGCATTCGGTATGGAATCTAGACTAGTGGTCGGCATTTCGTAGCACAATTGTATTAGCTGACAGCACACGTACACCTACGCTCTATCGTTTAATTTTAGAATTATTTTAGATATTTCGAAATAGAATTAAATTTTGTGTTTTAGGTTATTTAAAGGCAGTAAAGTTAAGGTTTTTAGGGTCCAACATATTCCTTTTAATTGTATAATATATAAGATGAATAAAGAAATGCGATAAGGTTACATAGTTCTCACTGGGTGTCTTTTTTTTTTGCTGATTTACATTTACAGATCATAACCTGTAATATAAGTTAATAAGATACCAAGTATGATTGTAATCCAATCACAATTTCGTCGAATAATGAATGTTGAATTCTTACGCAACATTTTTAAATATAAAGTTTTGCCAGCCCATCTTTTTTTTCAAAATTGCGAGAGTATAAAATGTTCGGTTACACCCGAACTTAGTCCTTCCTTACATATTAAAACTTCTTGCATAATCTTAAATCTTTTTTCAGAAACTCCGTCGTGCCTTGCGCAGATATTCCTCAAGTGGATTTGACAAAGTGGATTGATCAGAAACCATTTGTGTCCACAAGTGATACTTTGAGTGCAATCCCATATCATTATGGTAAATGATGAAAATAATGTGCCAAGCTAAATGCATTAACATATTTTGACGAGTATTATTCAATATCAACATATAGAGAATTTTTACCAACTTGTTTAGCATTAAAACATGTTTATATGAATTGTTTATACATGTATTTATCGAAATCTTATTTTATAGAATGAGCATTTTTATTAGTTTCTATATATTATGTATATAACGTGCTATCTTAAAAGGTACGGTTACAACAATAAATCTTTTTTTATAGAATGAAACATGTGTGCGAAGAATTTAAAGGAGTCCTAAAATAATCGATTATTAATCCTTTTAATAATCATAATTTTGTTTCTGAATATGTAGCGGAAAATGTAAGTATTATAAACATACAAAACTTCTTTGTCTCCAGGTCATTGATATTACCAAAATAAAATATATGTAAAAAAGCGTCAATCAATTAATAAAATATGATAAAAATAAATACTTGGTGTATACATAAAAATACTGTAAATTATTTACAGGACTCATATAATCAGTTGTATCACGATATTATGAACAAAAATCATCAAAATCATTAACAATTCACATGCTTATTCTCTATAACCTTGACAAACATGCTTTAGTGGCTTATAATTAAACAAATTATACTTAGTCTGACATGAGTAGTTCATTACTCAAGATACAATAAATATCTTTATCACATATAAATGTTAAATGAAAAAATGTTAAATTCAATAATATTTTAATTTAATATTAATTCAATAATAATTTAATTATTTAATAATAATTCAATACTTTTAGAAACCACAACAGATTATCATTTTACGAAAACATTTAATAATTATCGCTAGATCTTTCTTAGCTTGGGTAAGTTTTCTGTTTGACCCGCTATATTCTTATTTTCTTCGGAAATAGGCGCAATAATTGAAGGATTTCCAATATATTGAAAGATTTCCCTCCATTTCTTGAATATTTTTTATCTCGTCATATATCTCAGTATAATCCTTGGTATCTCTTTCTAATAGATACAGGTTTGCATGTTGCCCATTATGTGTATAAAAGATTTTATAATTAGAATAAATTTCAATATTGTTATTTACAGAAAAAACTCACTTTCCTCCCACATTGTAATGCATGATAATTTTTATTGTCAATAGCATTTCAGAATAAAAAAAAAACCAACGGATATCCTCGTTGTTATACAGAGCAATATTCCTTTTAATGTTGTTCAAAAAGTGATGTGATTTTTCCGCAAAATCTGTATAACCAAATAAAAGATTAAATTGGGAAATTATAAGACTGAGAAAATATTTACATAATTATATATAACAGCACATTATTCTGAAATAAGTCGAGCAGTCAAGTCATTAACAAAGCTTTGCGGTATATTCACTTATTCCTCCAGGCTCTTTCTTAAGCTTTTTTACCCATTGTGGAGCACTCTTAAAGGGAATTTTTCCTTCCGGTACGTCCGGCACAGTCATTTTTTATAATTTTTGTTTACTCGGCTACTGTTATACTCTACGGTGACAATTTTGTATTTTAATAAGTCATTTGTCATATTGTCATTTGGCATAATGTCATTTTGATATTTCCGTATTTATAGAATTAGAGTAGAAATTGAATTAGTTTTGAGTAATTACTTTATTAAAAATTCGAAAATTAAATATGCGGTGTTAAAATTTTTTTTTGTGAAAACGTCCTTCAGAAAATATTTAGATGAAAATAAACTTAGCAAAGCTAGAGAACGGAACGAATCGCATATATTGCTTACATTTTTATCGCAAGCAAATAGAGTTGCAAACGTTTCGTTGCATTATGTTTCTATATTGCATATTTTATTTCTTTGTTAAATATTCCGGAAAAAATATTCCAAGATATTTTTTACTGTTATTGCATTAGTTACTATAGGAAAAAATAAAAGGGATTTAAAACAAGTAAGGAAGGGCTAAGTTCGGTTGTAACCGAACATTTTATACTCTCGCAATGTGAAAGGATCAGAAGCGGGGAAATGCTTTCAGGCGCCGGCATAACTTTTTATTAAAAAATGTTGCGTAAGAATTCAACATTCATTATTCAAAGAAATTGTCAATGGATTGAAATCATATTTGATATCTTATTAACTTGTATTACAGGTCATAGACTCACGTACTTTCATTTTGCTAAGATATCTTACATATTGAACGAAATATAAGACATAAAATCCACCCAGGGGTTGAAAATCCTTATATTAAGATGTTTTATTCATTTTAAGCACATGGACACACTGTTATCAGAAAGAGACGCTCTCTGAATTTCAAAGGGATTACTCATATATTGACCGTTATATATGGTATAAAGTCTACAGGAATGTTAAAAATCCTTATATTAGGTATAAGGGGGCTATAGGAAGTATTTGCCCGATTTTTCCCATTTTGACACCAGATAACATTAGTGGCATGGAAAGACAATCCTCCAATTTCATTACAATATCTAACAGATATTACCGATATTTTCGGTGAAAAGTCAGATAGAGGTACTAGGTCCTAGGATAGAGGTCCATGTGTAAGGTATCTGGTGACCCGAACAGTTATGATCCGATTTCGGCTATTTTTACGCTTGAGATGGCATATCTTGAACGTACTACTCGTGAAAAGCTTCATTCCAAAATGTTAATTGATGCTCGATTTATCTACTTTAAAGTGAAAGTATCAGGTGAAACTTAAAATTGTGTGTCAGCGAGTTAACGCACTTTTGGTAGTTCAACATAACCTTTGTATGGGAGGTGGACATGGTTATTATCCGACTCCACTAATTTTCTCAGTATATGAGGGAATGCTAGAAATACTTACTCGGAACAAGTTTGATTGATATAGCTTCAACGGCTTCCGAGATATATACATTAATCCATTTGGGGGACGGGGACATGCTAACTTTTATAAAGTTTTTGTCCACTGATGCCCCACCCTACTAGGATCATCTAAATCAAATAACACGTTTATGTATTAATTTGCTGCTTAGTTATAGCACTTTATCTGTTTTTTATTAATGGAATTTTGTGGGTGTGGCAGATGTCCAATTACGCCCATCTGCAATACCAACTTTATCATGGTGACAAAGAACACGTGTACCAAGTTTCATCAAACTATCTTAATTTTTACTCAAGTTATCGCTTGCACGAGTGGACGGACGGGGGGACAGATAGTCACTCGGATTTCGACTCGTATTTTTACCCTGATCATTTGTATATATATTTCTATATCTAACTCGATTAGTTCTACGTGTTACAATCAACCGTTATGGTGAGCAAAAGTAATACACTCTCTAGCAACATGTTGCGAGAGTATAAAAAATTTAATTGAATGGAACGAAGTTATTCTTTACACGCAGATAAAGCACTGTATTTATTAAATACAGTTTCCACTTATCAGCTGAAAACATTATAAACGAATATATGCAAAGTTAATTACTTTTTATTACAGAATGCCAGTTTCAGAAATCGTTTAATTAAATATTTGATGACTCACTTTTTGTCATATTAGAGAGATTTCCTTTCCTCATTTTCCTAGATTAAGATTTGAACCCCGAAATACATTTATGGTACGCTGTTTGAGCTCTGATCTGGTCACAAAACTTACATATATGCGGAAGAAACACAAAAATTAACTAATCCGAAAATAGATATTAATAATGCAGGTGAAAATTAGAAAGACCGTGGTAGAATGGTCTCTTGCACAAAGAAGAAGAGCTTACGGGACTTTTGTGAGATATAAATGCTCAAAAACCTCTTCAGTATTTGTCAATGCCAAAATGGACAGTCCTCTTACTCTGGAGAACTTTTAAATTATAAATGTGTACAGCCTTTATAGTATGAAAATAAATTCATTACTCATCGTTGTGATTACTGTTACCCATTGCAGTTACGTTACCCATGTTGTTCTTTTTGGTTTGAGTAAGTGTTACTGATGAACAACAATATAAACCATTCAAAAAACATTTGCTTTACGTTCGTACCAACTCAAAAGGCAACCTGCAAATGTTTCAATTCCAAAAGACGCAATCGAAACCTTTCGCTTATTCACTCGCATTTGCGAACGAAATGATTCGTAAGGTTTTATAACAGCGCTTCAACTAAAAAGAGTTATTTTTATATAAAACTAATTTGTTGTAAAATGGAATTAGTTGGAGTACCATGACGTGATTTTGTTGAAATATATATATATTGTTAAAATATATTTTGTACATTGCTCCTTAAAATTCATTCATTTAGATAATTTTTAAGGTAATTTAGATAATTTTTCTAATATTTGAATAATTTAGAAGTAAAGAGAAATTAGTTATATAATTATAAAATATGTGATTTTTAACAGAAAGATGTTATGATGAGCAGAAGCAGCTATTAACAATTACTTGACAAAAAATGTGTTTACTATATACTATCTATTCTGTGGTGAAACATCACACTATTAAGGAAAAATATTAAACTGGAATTTCCTGGCGGCAATCGAACTAGTTAGAAAAATATAAAAATTATACCAATTTTAGGGCAATTACTAATGAGTTATTTCATTGAACTTCAACGATTCATAAAAAATTTTAACTAGCTTTAGCTAGCTCTATTGCAAATTTTTTTCGGTGTAATTATAAATAAATTTTCTTTTATTTATTATCTTAACAAAATCAGCTTCGTATGAGCTAGATTTATTTCTCTATTTCGAACTAGTATGGGACTGGTATAATTTTGACTAAAATCTTAAAATTGACAATCTTGCAAGCATCATTTTTTGTTAATTGTTTGTGTGAAAGGTTGAAAGGCCGGAAGGTTGGCATATAGGGCTTGTGGTTGATACTAATCGTAAAGCATTTTATAACCAGTTGAGTTCACTACAAATGACATACTCATATACAAATATAAGTAAACAAGTATGAATATACACTAAAATTTCGAAGCAATATCCAATCCTACAAAAGCATAGCGCATGAAAATTATGCAATGTTCGCGCTTCCGCCATATTTGCTAAGCATCCCATAATGTATCAAAATCAAATCTAATCCAAAATTCACCAACAAATTACAGGAATCAGAAGTTGAGGAATGTTCAAGTGAATTAGAAGTAAAAAGTGACAACGTAACTCTTTGCCAACCCATAGGTTTTTCATTGGGCGGCTGCTAATCTAATAACCATTTGTCTGATGGCATTTGTATGGCTACATATTATATTTCTTATGAAATGCATATTTCAGTATATCTTTAAAGCGAAAATGTGACATTTTATATGTTATCATAGCATTATTTTATAATTTTCAAATATATGTACTTGATTAATTTGTCTAACTGTTTTCGCATGAGAGCAAGAGTGAATTCTTCCACGTTTGAATGTACAAATGCACGACTACATATTTGATGTCTCGAAGATCCACGCTTGTGCACAAGATGACTATATTAGACAGCGAGAATCTAATCGAAGCGTACCAACCCAGTAAACGGATGCTGAGATAACATCAAAAAGGGGACGTGATGGGAAACATTTGAGTCAAAGGACGCCACCAAAAGACCCAACGTTCCACGAAAAGCTGATGACGGTGGTTAACTTGAGTCGCGAGGGAGCAGAAAATAAACCCATAGGTGCTAGAGCGGAATCTTTAAGGGAAGAAGATTGGGTCACGGTTCAACGTAAAGTGCAAAAGAACAAAAGCAAGAAGAAAGCAAGACAGCGCCTACGACCGGATGCAATTGTAATCACAAAAACGGAAGACATGATTTACGCAGACATACTACGAGTGGCCAAAAGAAATGAAACCCTGCAAGAGCGAAAATGTCTCACAAATAAAGAAGACAGCTAGAGGAAAGATTTTGCTGGAGCTAAAGAATGCACAAACAGGAAGTACTGAAAAATACAGAGAGGAGATAGGAGAAATATTGGGAGAGGAGGCACAAATTAGAACGCTGTACGATATCACTAGGAAAGAAGATATAGCAGAAGCGATTCGCCCAGAAGTTAAAGAGCTTGATCATTTTAGCGAAAACTGGATTACGAACATCAGAGCGTCCTGGCGTACTGGCACCCAAATAGCAGTTATAAGTCCTCCAGTGCAAGAAGCAAAATGTTTATTAAATGCATAAAAGATGCATAAGAAATGCATTAAGATCGGCTGGACATCATGCAGAATCCGAGATAAATTGCAATTGAAGAAATGTTGTAAATGTTTGGAATGTGGACACTTGGCGAAAATGTGCAGCAATTCGGAAGATAGGAATCAGTGCTGTATTAAATGCGGAGAGAAAGGTCACTTTGCACAAGCTTGTGGTAACAAGCCCTCTTGTATTGCGTGTAAAAATAGCGGGAGAATGAGCAGTCAACATCAAATAGGAAGCCGAAAATGTCCCATCTATATAGCAGCGTGCAATAAAGCCAGAAAGTGAAAGTCTTGCACATAAACCTGAACTACTGCGAGGCGGCTCATGCTGTATGAACACAAGATTGAAGTTGCGGTAATTTGCGAGCAGTACAAAAATAAAAACTCTGGGAAGTGGATTTCTGATACCACAAAAAGGTTGAAATATGACCATGTGGAGACGAATTGTTGCAAGACAAATCACTAACTGACAAGGCCTACTACAAAAGAGGTAAAATATATGGGATTTATTTCTACAGCTGCTACGTACCTCCAAGTTTACCACATGCTGAATATGAAATAATACTGGACGGATTTGCAAAAGAAGCAATGACAACTACACCTAATATAATTGAAGTGGATTTTAATGCCTGGGCTTTAGAATGGGGAGGCAATCCCACTAACCAGAGAAGTAGCGCATTGCTTAAAGTCTTCGCTCTACTTGACGCTGTACTGTTGAAGACAAGAACATAGAACGCTTTTGAGGGAAATGGGCGTGGCTTCATTATTGATATATCTTTTGCCAGTAGAGTCTTATTCCAATCAACAGACTGACGTGATTGCAATATATATATACCCAGAGTGACCACCTGGCAATAATGATAAACATAAGAAAGCATATGCAAAGTCAAAGAAGAAGGTTTGCCGTCAAAAAGAGCAGGCCAAAGAGTGGAAAATTGAAACCCTGTATGAGGAACTTTTCCATCTCATGCTTGATGGAAACTTAAACGAGTGTAATGATGCAAACCAACAGGCCAACCTACTGATACACTACATTACCAAAGCTGGGGATGCCACTATGTCTAAAAAAACAAACCGGTCAGAGAAAGCAACAGATTGGTGGAACAGTGAAATCGATTTACTAAGAAGCGCATGCACAAAGCGAGGCGGTGATTTCCTGTTTTAAAGAATTATGTGACAAAGTGAATGACTTGTAATGTGACAAACTTGTAATGTCCAGGTTTCGAGGTGACAAAACGCAGGCGCCTATCTGTCCTTCGCTATTTCAAAATGCAGTGAAAAACCCAAAGCCAAAGAAAGACAAACCCAAGAAAGTGAAAATTTGAAGAGCTAGAGGCCATAGATGCGCCAGGAAACTGACCTGGAAGTTTTACAAACTGCTGCTGAGCGGTTCAGAAATTCCAAAGTACCAGACCTAGATGGTATTCCGAATAGTGCTCTGAAGATCGCAGTCAAATAGGATACAAAGCCTTTCACGGATTTGTTTACACGGTGCCTACGAGAAGGAGTAGCCCAACAAACCGGCAGGGGAACCGAGTTGGTATGGACAACTCTGCATGATTGATACGATGGGCAAAATCCTGGAGCGGTTAATCTATACCTGTTTAGAAAATCACCTGGAACGAGAAACTAGCAGTCTATTCGACATTCAATATAGTGTCCGCAGAAAGCGCTCATCCATTGATGCATTCAATAAACTAACGGATATATCAGAAAAATATATTGAAGGAGATAGCTGGATGTACGCAAAAAGCAATACTGCGCCGTCTTTACCTCTGATGTTAAAACGCAATTAATTCTGCCTGATTTTTCCCTTAATTCTCTTAAAATAGATACTAATATATATAATAGAAAATATAGATACATCACGACACAAATGTCGCTGAAATACCTTGGTGTTTCAGTATATAAATAATAGAATGGAGACTCGGTTATAAAGTCCATATTGCGAAGGTATGTGAAAAAGCCGCGCATGTAAATGCGGCCTTATCCAGAATAATGGCCAACATAAGAGGATCAAGACAGAGTAGAAGGGCACATCTGGCCAAGGTTAACCAGTTAATTATAATGTATACAGTGCCTGTATGGGGACCAGCATTAATGAACAAAACATATGCAAGAATTGCAAAATTGGTGTTCCGGCTGAGTGTTACCAGAACTGATAGAGTAAGCTTACCCGGCGACGAAATGCTTAACGGCGGTTCCGCTGGATCTTTCAACAAAGCTACGGGTGACAGATTTAAGGGTTTAGTACGTATGTGCATTGTTTCGCAAGTTCAGCATAGTAGGTAATACTGACTGGGCGTGGTCCCGAATAAGGTGCACCTTTAGTAGGCAGTACGAATCGTGCATGCTGCCTACTATAGTATGTCTACGTCTATGTCTATGTCTAGTATGCCTACCAGTATGTAAGATTCCCCCTTCGGTAACAAAAAAAACAAATAAATAACTAGTTGAGTTAATACACAAATGTATTTAGATAATTGAGATTGGTATCAAAAATTAATATTGTATATACATACATGTACATATATATATATATATATATAAATATATCTACAAATATATACATATATATGTTTATATTATATATGATCACTTTTAGGTGTTACAAACGACCGTTAGGTGAACACGACAATTCTACTCTGTGGCAACATGTTGCGAGAGTATAATGGATAATGACTGCGACTTGAAAGACCGTGTTCGGCAAGCAAAATTATCTTTTGCTGTTCTTAAAAGAAAATTACATTAAACAATTTTCTTTTTTTTTGTGCCGCATACAGGCAGTAAGTAAGTAGTAATTATTTGGCAGTAATATGAATATATATGTATATAGATATATAGATAGATATATATAGATATAGAGTTATATATTGCAAAATGATCAGGACGGCGAGAGGAGTCTGTCTTTCTGTCCGTCCTTGAAAGCGATAACTAGAGCAAAAATTGAGATATCTTGATACACACGCATACACACATTGAACTTGGTACACATGTTCCCCGGCACAATGAGAAATTTGATATTGCAGATGGGCGTAATAGACCATAACTAAGCCTAAATTAAGATAAAAATTTGTTATTTAGCACAGGGCAATAACGTAAGAGCGGCTTCTGTGGTTAACATTTTTTTAAGAAATGGGCCTAATCCCGCCCCCGAATAGGTTTAGTGTACATTTCTCAAAAACCAAATACAGGTTTAGTGTACATATCTCTAAAGCCATGTCAACCGAACTAACTCAAAACAAGTCTTCTTAGCACCTCATGCACTGGGGAAAAGAGTGAAATCGGATGATAACCACTCCCACTTCTCATATAACGGTTATATCATATAAGGGAATTGGCGTAAAAATTGGGCAATATTCTGCCGTCCACTTTTAATTAAAATCCTATAATTCGGGAATGACTAAGCTAATTTCTACCAAATGTGGCGCATATTATTTTCTTGAGATTCTAATGTCAAGTGCGAAAATGGGCTAAATCGAAATACAACAACGACTAGTTCCTCCGTTATACTTCAATGAGTAAAAAAATTAAAAAAAAGTTTTTTTAGAAAAATGTCTGATTATCACAGATCAAATAACTTATTCGATTTCTTCATGATTTCATGTTCTCAGCACGGATTTCGTAAAGGGAAATCTACACTAACAAATTTTTTGGAATTTGTGACCCATATATCAGAGGGTTTTAGGGAGAACAAGCATACTGATGTTATATACACTGCCTTTAACAAAGCCTCGATTATCTCGATAATAGAACACAACGAGTGATATTTAATAATACTATTTTGGATTCAATTAACGTCTCTTCAGGTGTTCTACAAGGTAGTAATCTTGGTCCGATTTTGTTCTTGTTATTTATTAATGGTATCTCTTCTGTAATACAATACTCAACGTTTTTATTATATGCCGAAGATGTAAACCTTTTTGAAGCATATACTTCAATTGATGAAAAGTGTCTGTTGTAAACAGAATTAAACAATTTGATTACTTGGTGTGATAGAAATGCAAGAGGATGGGTTTTTCCCGTAAATCTGTGTTCACCTCTCCCTGTATAATAAAAAGCTATAGTTTAGAGCAAGTGTTGAACTTTATTAACTTGGGAGTTATTATGTACCATAAACTGAATTTTAGTCTTCATGTTAATACAATGGTTTTTGAAGCTAAAGGTGTTGATAGTTTTGTTAAAAGATGGCCAAAAGAATTTAAAGATGAGTATGTTACTAAAACTCTTTTTACCACTTTGGTTAGGCCTATATTAGAATATGGCTCTGTGGTAAGGAAGCCTAGGTAAGGAAGCATTACCAAATCGATCCTGACAAATTAGAGTCCATTCAAAAGCAATTTTTTCTTTATGCCTTAGGGAATTTCCGATGGGATTCTAGATTACGTCTTCCTCCAGTCCTTTAAAATTTATAAATCTGGTTGGGATAATATTTCCAGTGAAACTCATGAATGGATCAGTTTGTAGTTCTATTCTCTTGTCTGAAGTTAAATTTAATTTCCCGGTTCGCATATCCCGGCAGTTTAGACCCCTACTGTTAAAATCATGTATTTTGTATGTAATCAGTTTTCAGCATTCAAAAATGTATATTATTTTCATTAATATTTATTATGATATTCTTAAATCTTAGCTGTTTAAATTTTTGTTTCTATAGCTGAAACGTTTTAGATCTCGACGCTTAAAAGACTGCCTTGAAATTCATGACTCGACTGATTCCGCACGAATGTGGATTGCGCCTTCTCGTCGGTTGGTCGAGAGGAGGGTAATCGTTGGTTTTATTATTATCATATCAATTGTATATTGGGCAATCTATGAGGTATCTTAATAAAATTCAGAGAGCATCTCTTTCTTGTAATAGGGTGCACTTGTGATAAAAATTGGTAAAATTAGGTTAATATTATACTTCCCCTAGGCCCCACGGATCTAATATAAGAATTTTCGAACTTCTGATTTACTTTATGCCATATGTATCGGTCAATCAGTGAGATATCTTAAGGAAGCATCTTTGCGTGGCAGTAATGTGTCTTCTTGCCAAAAATTGATAAAATTGCTTAAATACTTCCCCTAGCCCCCATATAACCAATATAGTGATTTCCGACTTTCCATTGACTTTAAACCGTTTATTTAGATCAGCATGTATGATATTTAAATAAATTAAATGAGCATTCTGTAGAAAATATCTCAATTAAATTAGCTCTGATTGATGATTAATATACTGATTTGTGTTAGTTAGATTAGTTTTAATATAAATATCTCTGAATGTTGAATTCTTCCGCAACATTTTTATGCTCTCGCAACATGTTGCTACAGAGTATATTAGTTTTGTTTATCTAACGGTCATTTGTAACACCTAAAACTAATCGAGTTATATATAGACATATAATCAATAATAATCATAAATGATCAGGATAAAAAGACAAGTTGAAATCCGAGTGACTGTCTGTGCATTCATGCTAGCAAGCATTGGACAACTTGAGTAAAAATTAAGATATTTTAATGAAATGTGGTACACGTGTTCTTTGTCACCGTAAGACGGCTGGTATTGCAGATAGGCGTAATTGGACATCTGCCAAGCCCACAAAATTCCATTAACCAAAAAAATATAAAGTGCTATAACTAAGCAGCAAACTAAGATAGTTATTTGGCATAAAGGATCCTGGTAGCATGGGGCATCTGTGGGCATAATTTTTTGTAAAAGGGGGAATGGCCCCGCCCCCCAATAGGTTTAATATATATATCTCAGAAATCGTTAGAACCAAATCAATCAAACTTGCTCCGAGTAGGTTTTTCTAGCATCTCTTTTCTCATATACTGAGAAAATGTGTGAAATAGGATAATAACCACGCCCACCCCCTATACAAAAGTTATGTTGAAAACTACTAAAAGTGCGATAACTCGCTGAACAAATACGATAGAAACAGTAAATCTTGCACAAAATATGATACGGAAGTGTTGCATAGGAATCCGTGTAAAGTTTTGGTGACGGGTGTGGCACCGCCCACTTTTGGGAGAAATACCATACCTCAAGAGTGCCTTAACCAATGTTAGCAAAATTTGGTACGTGACATTATATTTGTATTTTTTGGTGATGTTGGGAAAATGAACGAAATCGGATAAAAACCACGCCTACTCCTTATATAAATCTATATAAGATAAAAAATATATTTTATAAAAAATCTATATAATAAAAATAAATGAATCTTCTAAGATATTAGAATAAAGCTTTTTACGAAGAGTACGTTCAAGATTTGCCATCATGCGTAAAAATAGTCGAAATCGGATTATAACTTTTCATGCCACCAGATACCCAATATGTGGACCTCAATGCCTCTATCTGACTTTTTACCGAAAATATCGGTAAATCTGTAAGATATTGTATTGAAATTAGAAGTTTATCTTTCCATGACAATAGCGTGCAGTGGTATCAAAAATGAGGAAAATCGGGAAAATGCTTCCCCTAGCCCCATTTACCTAATATACAGATTTTCAACCTCTGGGTAGACTTTATATCATATATAACGGTAAATATGTAAGATATCGTTATGAAATTCGAGGATGATCATTGTATGATAATGGTATGGTCTTGTATCAAAAATGGGGAAAATCGGGTAAATACTTCCCCTAGACTCCATATACCTATCATAAAGATTTTCAACTTTCTTGTGGACTTTATACCATATATAACGGTCAATATATTAGTTATCTCTTTGAAATTTAGAGAGCGTCTCTTTCTGATAACAGTGTGTCCATGTGCTTAAAATGGATAAAACTGGGTAAGCACTTCCCCTATCCAACATGTACCTAATATACGGACTTTCAAACTCTGGGTAGAATTTATACCATATGTTTCGGTCAATATGTAAGATATCTTAGGAAAATTAAGTTAACGTGTAATATCGGATATGCCATAGTTTACTGCCGAGAATGTGTGAAATCGGTTTACGAATTAGCCCAGCTCCCATATACTACATAAAATGATTTTCGTCATTCTAGCAGACATTATGCCGAAGAAGTGTGCTCTTTCTATGTGAGTTACCTTCACAAAATTGCCTGAAAACATGTTCCCTATTACACCTGAATAATGAAAAAAGATAATGTGATCAGTGGAGATCTTCCTCTATCCCAAACATGCCTGATATAAGAATTCCCGACTTTCCATCTGACTTTAAACCGTTTATGTTGGTCAATATGTGTTATATTTTAATGAAATTAAGTGGATATGTTTTCTTAAACACGTGATTTCGCGCTAAATATGAAAGAAATCTGTCTAGATCATGGTCCAAGCCACTTATTCCTAATATAATGATTTCTTTTTCTCTGGTTCACTTTTTCCTCGCGTATCTAATATATTTATTAAACTACTTTAATTTGCTAGATTTTAATATAAATATCTCTAACACGAGGTAAAATTTAACAATGAAAGTACATGTGTCTATGGCCTGTAATATAAGTTAATAAGCTACCAAATATGATTGCAATCCATTGACAATTTCGTCGGATAATGAACGTCGAATTCTTCCACAACATTTTTTAATATAAAGTTATGCTAGCACCTGAAAGCATATCTCCGCCTTTGATCCTTGCAAATTGCGAGAGTATAAAATGTTGGGTTACACCCGAACTTAGCGCTTTCTTACTCGTTTAATATAAAGTTATGCCAGCACCTGAAAGCATATCCCCGCCTCTGATGTTGCACATAGTGAGAGTATAAAATGTTCGGTTACACGCGAAGTTAGCCCTTTCTTACTTGTTTATTATAATTTTATGCCAGCACCTGAAAGCATTTCCCGCCTTTGATTTTATCACGTTGCGAGAGCATACAATGTTAGGTTACACCCGAACTTAGCCCTTCCTTACTTGTTTTATATAAAGTTTTGCCAGCACCTGAAAGTATTTCCCTTCCTTTCATCCTTGCACATTGCGAGAGTATAAAATGTTCGGTTACACCCGAACTTAGCCCCTCCTTACTTGTTGAAAATATTTTATTCACAAATGCTCCTCCCTACTGCGTTTCCTTATACCAAATGACAGGTTTGTATCTCAATTTATGTTTTAGTTATGGCACTTTCTAAGTTTTTGAGCAACGGCATTTTGTGGGCGTTGCAAAGATCCGATTCCGCCTATCTTCAATACCAGCCTTTTGATAGCGCCAAGGAATACGTGTACCAAGTTTTATCAAAATATGTCAATTTTTACTTAAGTTGTCGTTTGCACGGGAGACGGACGGATAGACAGTCACTCGGAATTCAACTCGTCCCGTCAGCCTGATCATTTATATATAAATATCTATGTAAAGCTGTATCTACCTCGATTAATTTTAGGTGTTAAAAAGAATGATTAGGTGCAAAAAACGATTATACTCTGTTGCAGCATGTTGCGAGAGTACAAAAATGTTGCACATGAATTTAAAATGCTTATATTAAAATCAACTTAACTAACTCAAGTGGGATATGTATGTATATGTGATATGTACTGAACCAAAAGGGCTAAATTTAATATATTAGATATATTAGGAAAGAGTCAAGCAGAGAATCGGAAATCATTATATTAGGCATATGTGCTTAGATAAAAGTCTGAACTGAATTCATTCATATTCAGCCCTAAGCCACTTTATCTATAAGAAAATATGTCCACTTTTATGAATTTGATTTTATGAATTTTCGGTACCACGACATTATTACCAGAAAGAGATCCTGTCTGACTTTCATTAAAATACCTCACAGATTGATATGGTATAAAATCAACCAGTAGTGCGAAATATTTATATTTGGTATATCGGGCTAGGGGAAGTATTGACCTGTTTTTTTCGGTTTATAACAGAAATGCATATTATTATCAGGAAAAGATTTTCTCTCAATTTTGTAATATCTCACAGAATGACCGACATTTTCAGTAAAAAGTCAGTAGAAAATCAGTTAAGGTTCGATTTTGACCATTCTTAGATCTGTGATGACATACCCTAAAGGCACAATTTATACATCATAGTTTTATTCCGCTATCTTCTTTTCTTTTGGATTTATATACTGTAAAGTGAAAGAATCAGATAGAATTTGAAATTGAGATACAATTTTTAAAATGTAACATTTGCCCTCTTTTAACTGAAATTTCATATCTGAGCAAGTACTGGGTTGTCGAAATCGGACCTCATATACCCGATATAATGATGCCCGTCCCGTTAGTTGAGTTTATTTCGCGTTTATTGGTATTAGCGCAAGAAATCTCAATAAAATTAAATAGTTTTTCCGAAGACATTTACGATAAAAAGATGTTTAAATATGATTGAAACTATGCCCAATATATATATATAATTGAAATTTTTTTCAAGTGTGCTTATAATACTATTTTAACACTTCCGGAATGTATGAACGTGCTATACCAAAACAGTTTGATGACAAAATGCTTGTGGGAATTGTACGTGTGTTTAAGATATCTACTTCGCCATAGCAGAAGACATTGTGGGGTAAACATTCAATCGACATAATATCTGCTTTAATATAAATTGAGATCTAAATGTAAGTTGTGCATATTAAAAGAGCAGTTTATTAAGCATTCACACGCAGAGATGGGTTACCGACAAAACAATTGTGTTCTACTTTCATTTCTTTTATTTCTTACATTCGAAGGAGTTGCCAATTTCGAGAGTAAATGGTAAAGTATTTCTATTTCGAACAAAAAACACGGCAAAATTTCTTTGTATATGTTTTCAAATAATTTTTTCATTCAACAATTTAAAACATTTCCATTTTCAGCCCTTTCACAATCTATCAGCAATATGGAGCGGATTCCGATGTATATGTGTCCTCATCTGCAGCTGCAGCATTTGCAGAAGTGGGCGTAAGGAATCCTGTAGTCAACAGAAATTTTGATAATAGTCATGCGACCAAAACCATTGTTACCAGTTTGAATAATATTCTTCTTAGCTCCAAAGTGTCCAAAAAATTTCATTGCATTTCTCCGCCCTCAGATTGCGCAAATGATTCAAAAAACTTCTTATATAGAACATTCGATGGCTCGTGCAATAACTTTGAAAACCCTGGTTATGGAATGGCAACTTCTAGGTATGTACAAAAATCATAAGGGCTTTAATTAGTTGTAATATGCTAACAGATTGAGAGGAAATATAGGTATATATATATATCTAATATATGTATTTTATAAATGAACATAAATAGCGGGTAATTAAACGGGTAATAGTTACCGGTGAGGTAATTTTTTAGTTTTGTTCACGTAACAGTTGTCTGTAACACATAAAACTATTCGGGATAGATATGTATTTATATGTATATAAATGATCAGGATGACAAGACGAGCTGAATCCGGGTTCGTCCGTCCATCCGTCCAAGCAATAACTTGAGAAGAAATTGAGATATCTTGATAAAACTTGGTACGCAGTTTTCTTAGCACTCTAATCTTAGGGTTGGTATTGCAGATGGACAAAATCGGACAATTACCACGCCTACAAAATGTCGTTAAACGAAAATCTATAAAATGCTATAACTAAACTCCCAATTAAGATATAAAATTGGAATTTCGTAGAGGCAATCACAGTAGGGAAAAGCATCTTTAGGTTAAAAGTTTTTAAAAAGTGCGTGTGGCCCCGCTCCCTAATAAGTTTAATATACATATCTCACAAACCACTAAGGCTCTCTCAACCAAGCTTGCTCAGAGCAAGTCTTTCTAACACCTCCTCAAATACTAGGAAAACTTGTGAAATCGGATGATAACGTACTTTTAGTATTTTGTGTAATATGTATGTTAAACCTGTTAGAAGGCGTGGACACACCCACTTTTTAAAAGTGTGTGTAAATTCGTAAATGATGGCCTCCGACTATGATTCTCTGGACCAAAATACAGGTTTGCGTCTTAATTTGTTGCTTAGTTATAACGCTTTAAAGGTTTCCGATAAACGCCGCTTTGTGGACGTGGCAACTATACGATTTCGCCCATTTGCATTGTCAACCTTCTTGTGATGTCGAGAAGCACGTGTTAAAGTTCCCGCTTACCACGAATTCAACTCGTCTCGTCATTCTGATCATTTATATATATGCATAACTCTATAACTATCCCAATTAATTATAGGTGTTACAAACAACCGTTAGGTGGACAAAACTATAATACTCTGTTGCAACGTTTTGCGTGAGTACACAAATGTTGCATATTAATTCAATATTCGTTATTCGACGAAATTGTAAGTGCATTACTCGTGCACTGCACTAAAACAATGTGAATTACAAGCTGAAATCTGAAACCTATTTTAACTTTTTATAGATATATGCGAATGTTGGCGCCAAAATATAGTGACGGTGTTTACTCTCCACCAACTTCAATAACAGGCGCACCGTTACCAAACGCACGTCTACTATCCTTGGCTTTGTATGGTGAAACGTCTTTACCGGATGATTTCCGAACGATGGCATTTCTACAATGGGGTCAGTTGGTGGCGCACGATATGACAAGCTTTCTTAAAGCAAATACAACTGGTAACTATCTAGCTTTACCAAAATTTAAACTAAAATTGTTGTCGTTTATTAGAGCTCAAGTTAAGAAGGAACGTACTTCTCAGATCTCCAACCTTGTATTTAAACATTATACAAACTATGAAATTTAAAAAAAGGTTTAATTTTTTTCCTTTTAAAGCTTTCATTCCTAGCCAGTATTTCTTCTGGCTCACCACAGCACCACTGTAGCTATGCTAGGCTTCGTTGTATCAAACAACAAATCTTTTGAAGAAAAACAATGAAAATGGTCACAGCAAGCGTTAATTTGCGTTGTCAAGGTTAATTTTGCCCATACGAAAAATATGTAGCTGTAATGTAAATAATTTAGTTGCAAAGTGGCTACGTAATTAATTAAAAAATTCAATACACATACATATGTGTATACACATACATAAACCAAAATGTAATAAAATTGTTTACGTATGTACATATATTATTTATGTTCTTTTCAGGAGACTGTTGTTCCCAACCGGAAAACATTTCCTGCTACCCAATTATACTTTATCCCCATGGTCCAATTACTCAAAGTACGTCTAAAAGGTGTTTGAATTTTGCAAGAAGTGCTTCAGATGCGGATACTATGTGCCACGAAAGTGGTTCACCATATTCAGAAAAAATAACAACGACTTCGGCTTATTTGGATCTATCATTTGCTTATGGTAACACTAAGAGTGAAAACAAAAAATTTCGTATTTTTAAAAGTGGTTTGATGAAAACAAGTTTAGTGAACAATCGCGATTGGCTGCCCTTATCCATGAGTCCAGAAACTGATTGCGGGGAAGATATTTACCAATGCTTTATTCTGCCAGATATGCGAAACCAATTTATACCCACAATCGCTGTGCTACATACCATTATCGTGCGTGAGCACAACCGAATCGCAAAAATTTTAGAACGTTATAACCCTCATTACTCAGATGAGCGACTATTCCAAGAAGCAAGGAAAATAAATATTGCACAGTACCAAAAAATAACATTTTACGATTGGTTAACGCTACTTATCGGACCATCGTATGCTTACAAAAAGAACTTAATACACCACACGAGAAGCTATGAACATGTGGACGATTACGCACCAACCGTTAATGCCGCGCCTTACGCAGAATTTGCAGCGGCCGCTTTTCGGTATTCACACAATCAAATACCTGGATGGTTTTCGTATGTTTTCAATGAATAATTTTAGATTTATTCGCAATAATATTGCAACGCTTGTCGGATTAAGTAGAATGCAGATAATAGAATTAACTGTTCGAAGAAAATTTCAAACAATTTCTAACCATTATTTTATTTTACCATTTTTTATCCACCATATATTTTATCCAAAATGATGGACATCTCATATACAAATGTCAATTGTGCTCGAAATTAACTGTCTCATTCTTTAAAATGTCGTATGAATTAGCAGAGATCCCAGTACACATTTATCCGACTATTACCAATTTAATTTTCATTTTTTATAATAATTTGTCAACAATTTTTAATTACTTAATAGATTAGTCTCATCAAGACGAAATTTCAATCGTACCTTGCGATTAAGTGATCATTTTAACCGGCCCGAGAATTTGAATTTGATATGGGATAGTGATAACTTTGATTCGCTTATCAGAGGTTTATCTACACAACTACAAAAACTTCCCGACAGTAACATAGACAAAGAGGTATATTTCTTTAATTTGTTATTTTACTCCATATAATTACGACTATTTTTGCTATTATATGCGCTCTAAGGTTTCTCACATAATTCGTACCCCTTCCATTAAATTAGTTAATTTTTACACTCTCTTTAAATATATCGTCTTAAGTGTATAATAATTGTAGCACCTACAAAAAATTGTTCATATCTTATAAACTACTTGACTATTTTTAACAAATTTTGATATATAGCAATCCTCCATTGACCCCTTGCCACAGTTTGAACAAAGGAACAATTTGGACCACGACCATGACAACCACGCCTACTTCACGTAGAACGCCATTTTGATTCACAAAAGATAACTCTAATATTAATTAAGTTATCACAAAAATTTTTAAGTGCCAACTTTCTTCTCATCCAAAAATATACCACATATGGGAATTTTCATTTCTAAATTGAACCATATACCATATATTTTGGTTAATATATACAATATCATAATGAAATAGAGCGGTCTCGTTTTATTGAGTGCAATGTTCATAGTTCGGTCTTTCCTCCTAGGTTCTATCATATATGTATATATTGTTGATTTTATGCCATACATATTTCTCACGTATACTATCTCAGTAAAATTGTAGACTTAACATGGCATACATTTAGCATGTGGTATTTCTATCATGCGAGTTAACCAGTTGTAATAAGTTGCTATCTTTAATTTCTCATCTATTAAAGGGTATTCTTTTTATTTCCAGTATATAAAGTATGAAATGATAGCCTATCCAAAGTGTCAACAAGGACAACAAAACAATTTTTTATGTTTCATACATTAAACGCACACAACTAATATACTTTTCAGGCCTAAAAATATTAATTCATAGTATCTATTTTAAGGAAACTACTCTTATAGTGTATGACTAATGCATGTTTCTCATTACGCATATATGTATGTACAATAAAATATATTAAATTTTTTACTTATTTATAAATCATTTTATAATTGGAACAAGAAACGAGTACACACTTATGGATTTTCCTTCCCATTCTTACAGATAAAACATTACTTTGACCGCAAAAGCTTTGAAGAATACGGCACTGACTTGAAGGCAATTGATATACAGCGTGGACGAGACTATGGATTACCCTCTTATAACGATATGAGAGTTTATTGTGGGCTTCCTCGAGCACACGACTGGGCCGGATTTTCAAATGAAATATCAAAAGATGTGGGTAGAAACATAAATGGATATAAATATATGTATATATTATATATATATGTAATAATTCATTTATAAATAATTTAAACCAAAGAATCTGCAGTGTTTTTTTTTTGTTTTTTGAATTGGTATCGATTTTTTACAAAATACATAAGACTTGCAAAAGCGTATGTAAATCTTTGAAAATAATGAATAACCATATTCGCAACAAGTAAATTTTTCTGAGTTTTGTTTTTACTATTATTTCTTTCAGAAACTTATCTTTATCCAAAAAATGTACGCCTCTCCAGATGATGTAGATTTAGCTATCGGTGGTTCCTTCGAATCGCACGCACCTGAATCTATTCTTGGACACACATTTCAGTGCATAATTGGACGTCAATTTATCAATGCTAGGACGGGTGATCGTTTCTTTTTTGAGCGTTACCACCCTCTTAGTGGATTTTCGAAAGGTTTGTTGCGCTTTTCTATGATTATTTTATGCAGAAAAAAGCAAGTACTACAACTCAGCTACGAATTAAGCTATATCTGTGTATGTATAGTTGTTTTCATTTTTTTCATTCGATTTTTTTTTTTTTTTCATAGATCAATTGGCTGAAATACGTAAAGCTAGCTTATCGCAATTATTTTGCAACAACGGCGACTTTCTGCAGAATATTCAAACTAATGCGTTTATTCTTCCTAATATTAGGTGACCTGTTTTTATTTACTTGTCTATACGAGGTGTGTTCAAAAAAAAGGGAATTTTCGTTTTTTGAAAAAAATATTTATTCATTCGTCTACATTAATGTTGTCGCCTTCGAAACAGTCTCCATTCGATATTACGCACTTATGCCAGCACTTTTTTCAATCGTCGAAACACTTCTCAAACTCGATTTTTGGGATAGCCTTTAGCTCTTTCAGCGAAGCGCTTTTATTATCATCTATACTTGTAAAACGACAGCCCTTTAAGGTTCCCTTTATTTTTGGAAATAGGAAAAAGTCATACGGAGACGTGCTTGGCGAAATGGAGGCTGGGGCTTCGTGACAGTATGGTTTTTGGCCAAGAATTCACGAATAAGTGGTCATGTGAGTAGAGCAGAAAGCCATGAATTGTTTCTCCACAAATCCGGCCGTTTTTTTCGGATTGCTTTACACAAATGTCGTTGAACTTGTAATTAGTGCTCCTTATGACCGTTCAACCTTGAGAAAAAGGATTCATGATGCACTATGCCAATAAAGTCAAAGAACATTCCCGTTATTTTCTGAACACACCAAGTAAATGTGAATATTATATAAACATGTGCTCAACAAATATAAACTCATTCTCTTATTAATTTTACAGAAACGTTTTAAAAAACTGTAAAAGCCTCCCTCAAGTGGATTTATCGAAGTGGAAAGCACCTACACAACAAACAACTTATTCAAATTAAGAAATATGTTATATATAAATAACAACAATAACAAGTAGAGAAAGTTCGGGTGTAACCGAATATTTTATACTCTTGCATATGCAAGGATCAAGAAGGGAAAAACTTTGAGGCACTGGCAAAACTTTATTTTAAAAAATGTTGCGCAAGAAGTCAACATTCATTTTTTGACGAAACCGTGAATGGAACAAACATATCAACGATAACAAACGAACATTGGTATCTTATTAACTTATATTACGGATCAAAGACTCACGTACTTTTATTCGTATATTTTGCTTCGTGTTAGAGATATTTAAATTAAAATCTACCAATTAACTCAAATAAGATAGATGCGATATAAACTCAACCAAAATGGCTTAATTATATATTGGGTATGTAAGGGTTATATATTGGGTATATCTACCAGAGAAACGGAAATCATTATGTTAGGAATATTGGGCTCAGACCATGGTCTAGACCAATTTCATTCATATTGAGCGCGAAACCACGTTATGTTTACGAAAACACATCCATTTAATTTCATTAAAATATCACATATATTGACATTTCATATATAATAAACGGTTTAAAATTAGCAGGAAAGTCGGGAATTCTTATGTCGAGCATATATAGCAAATAATAATTATATGTGGTATATGGGAGCTGGGATAATTCTTAAAGCGATTTCACAGATTTTCGACATTAAACTATGGTATACCCAATATTATACGTTCACTTAATTTTGTTAAGATGTCTTACATATCGACCGAAATATTTGGTCTAAAGTCTACCGGGAGACATACTATTATCAGAAAGAGGCGTTTTCTGAATTTCACAGGGATAACTTATATATTGACCGAAATGTCTGGTATAAAGTCTACTGGAAGGTTGAAATCCGTTTATTAGGTATATTGCGGCTAGGGGAAGTATTTACCACATTTTTCTCATTTTGACACCAGATCACATTATTATCATGGAAAGATAATCCTGGAATTTCATTACAACATCTCATAGATTTCCCGATATTTCCGGTAAAAAGTCAGATTTTGGCACTCAGGTCCATATATTGGGTATCTGGTGGCTTGAAAAGTTACTCGGAGAAAATTTGATTGACATAGTTGTAACGCTGTAACGCATAGCTGTAAAATGTACATTAAGTACATTTGAGGCGGGGCCATTCCCACTTTTAAAAAATTTCTATCCACACTTGCCCCGCCCTACTGGGATCCTCTGTACCAAATAGCACGTTTACATCTTTATTTGTTGCTTAGTTGTAGAACTTTATCGGTTTTCGATTAATGGCATTTTCTGGGCGTGACAGATATGCGATTACGCCCATCTGCAATACCCCCGTCTTACGGTGACAGGAAACACGTGTACCAAGTTTCATCAAAATATCTTAATTTTCACTCAAGTTATACTCAAATATCAAGACGAACTGATGGACGGGCAGACAGTCCCTCGGGTCTCACATCTTCATACTTATTATTTATATATATGTATGTCTATATCTAACTCGATTACGTTTAGGTGTGGCAAACAAGTGTGGTTAGGTGAGCAAAACTATATACTCTGTTGCAACATGTTGCGAGATTAATGCATACATTCGTTTGCACGTTCACAGAAAAATGTCAAGTAATGTTGTGTACACCGAATTTTATCCCAAATGCTAACACTAGTAGATTATACTACTCTAATGTTATATGCTTTATGTTATTTCAATAAAATTTTTAATTTATAACTCATATATGAAGAATATGTCTTGCTATTTATTATATTTTTAATTATTATTATTATTTTTAATATTTTCCTATATTAACATGTTATTTAACTTTGAATTGAAAAATTATTGTTTTAATTCATTTGATAAATTCTTTTCATGCATTTAGTAAGTGTTTAAAATGAATTTCTTCCAGCCATACTGTAAATTTACATTAAGAGTTCAAATTATGAGGAATACTGTCTTTGTACAATTATATAATGAACGGATAAACCTTCTCAAATCTTTGGCTATGTCTTTAGTCTGACCGAGATATTAGATTACAAAAAAATGTTCTACCATTAAGGCATATTGCAATAACCCTTACTAGAATACTGCCAAAGTTTCAAGACATCTCTAATCAATATTACGGCATATTTGTTATTTACTCGACACTAAAATTAACATTACAGACTATGTGTATTATTGAGACTTTATGATAGACACATTTGTAGCTTTTGAAAGCATCCAACATTAAGTTTAATTTGCTTTTTATTCATATTTCGATTATAATCTTAACAAAGGGCACAGATTTTACACGCAAAACGTTTCAGCTCAAAAAGAAAAAAAAAAAAACAAAAAGTGACATTACCTCTCTCATTTTTGCTTACAATGGAAAAATATAAAACATTGTTTATTGATGATGAGATAAACACCGTTGCAGAAACACAATGGCTTGCTAAGTGTTGCTGCAAATCTGCCCCAGCATATTCAATGGTCAATTACTTGTTGCTGAATTTCGTCGTAGTCGTATCAGCTCAAATCATACAGTCCGTTCAGGAAGGCCACAAGAGGCAATAACGTAAGAAAACAGTGGTGAAAAAATTCATTAGATTCAAATCAACTCGGAGGAAAGCTTGGGTCATATTATTCACGAATTTTTACAAGCAAAGAAGCTGTGTAGCCGATAGCTGTCACGTTTTTTGAACATCAATCAAAAAGTCAAACGTGTTCGACTTTCAAAGGTACATCTGGCACAGATTAAACACAGTAAGAACGAGTTCTGCGCCGATTTGTGACATTGGAATACATCGTTACACACCTGAATACAATCGGCAATCCGCTGAATAGTTATTACTGGGTGAAAGTGGACGACTTTTCCAAAGCGCCCGAAAACACGGTGGTCGGCAGGCAAGATTTAACCAGTACTTCTTGGGGTGCACATGGACAATTTATTGTGCTTTATTGGATCGATTGGACGCCGAGATCAAAGCCAAGCGCCCTTATTTCGGTCAATAAATTTGTGATACGGAAAAGTGGAACGGATGTGGAAAGTTTTAGTTCAAATAAAGAAGATATTTTAATATTTCACTACTGCGCTTGAATAATAAGTTTCAAGGACTGCTTGACTGGTTTTTTCGTATTGCCATAGACAAGAGTGTAAAAGTAAAGATTTGACTTTTGTTCCCTTAAGAAAGATTAGTGGAGTTATTTCAAAATAATGGTTCAAAATTATTTCATGTTACTTTAAATACTTAACTACTTTTAATTATTGCTGTGAAGTAATTTGAAAATATATATGTATACATTTCACGAATTGAAATTAACAAATATTTAAGTTTTAAAGATTCATCTATTAATTATCATAATCAAGTTTAAATTATGTTTTCCTAATAGTTAAACAAATTAATTTGCTCAGATATGCAAAACGTAATATTTAGGCTAGGAGATTTTAGCTAATTGCAAACCATTCTCCATCCATCAAACCATCATCAAACCATCCCAATCTTTTCAATCTGGAAATGTCGAAGACCAGACTAGAAAAATAGCCGAACGAAAGAGATCACGGATAAATTTCTTCTCTTAAATGCTGATAAATCTTAAATAGCTTTTCCAACGAAACGTTATCAATGTGCTTATCTTAAAATTTGTAAACATTTAAAAACACAACACAAAATAAATTATACGTTTATATATATATATATATATATATATATGTATATATGTATATGTATGTATGTATGTATGTGTGTATATGTATATGTGTATAATATAATATATAATGTATACGTATATGTATATATATATGTTCGATTTTTATTTAATAAAAGCTTTTCCCTTATATATAAACACCGTAATCTACGAGTATTATCTTCAAAAGCGTTCAAATCCATAAAGCAGGGAGTGTCCTAAATTTCGCTCGCAAGATTAATTTGACTACTAAACTACACAATTGAACAATTCTAAAGAAGGAGAACAAACCCTGGTTGACATTGATATTTATATTACTCATTTTATTATTGATATTACTACTCCGGCTATGTTTTTAGTTTAAAATAAACGAAAGTTTTGCTATCTAAATTCTAAGTAAATAAGTTGTATGTATTTATTTGCGTATTTTTTAATCGATTGTTGTGAAAGTAATAGATATTAGTCATTTTGTTATTTTAAGTTTTTTCTTTCTTTTATTTATAAACTTTTACAATTTATTTTGATAGAGCAATAAGTCTGTAAGATTGTCGGGAACTTGAATCGGTTTGACCATTTGCTGACCGCTTAGCAGGAGCATCGTCTTTATACTCTGCATCGTTGGTGATGATATTGTTCGTGGCTTCTTGAGTTCGGTATATCTGAGTATTTTCTACGAAGTCATTGGTGTCATTCATATCTCCTGGGTCTTCTTCACTTTCATTTAGTTGTGTGACATCATTGAAGCCACGAGTACTGGGTATGGGTCTGTAAATCCGAATGTCCACATTATTAGGAACTTTTTTTCTATTATTATTGTCTATATCACCATTGCTATAATTGGTGGCATTCCAGTATCGCAGATGGTTTAATAGTGGATATGGTGGTGGGTAAGGGTATGGATGAAGATGATGATATTCCCGTGGCGGTGGACCAGGTACGGGTATAATAACTGTATAATAACTGGCTTGATTGGTCCGGATTGAATGACGGTATAGCAATAATTTGGTCCTGCTTGGATGGCAAACCAAAATGTTTTTCGGACACTAGTTCTACATCGTAAGTTTTTCCTAGAGTGTCAACAGTCCACAAGCGTAATAAATATACTAAGACCAATCCATTCATTTAAAAATCTTGGTGACAAAAAATTATTATTATGCTCTGCTTACCAGAAATCGGTAATGGTCTAACGTCTGACCTCATAGTGAGACGACTTATAACCGAAATTGTTTACGCTCTGCATCTGCATTATATAAACATTTATTCTGTTTTCTATTACTTATTTTTAAACTTACTTATTTATTGCTTAGCAGTCACATTAATCATGCAAATACCGCTAAATATTAGAAAAGCATATTGTATATATAACTAATCTAACTTTTTATTATATTTATGTATGAATTGTTGGTGTTCGAATAAAGATATGGAAAGTTAATAATTTCTTATTAAGAAAGAATTTAAGAAGAATTAGCTTAAGAATTTAACTCAAACAACGTGCGTAATCAGGGTAATAAACAGTTAACTGAATACATTTCATATGGCCAAAACCACTTTTCCCTTTTATATTAATAACTGATATGTTAGTTCAATAACATATAGTCGATTAGTTGGACTATATGAGAAGTAGGGGGAATGTAGTTCCAATGTTTGGAGTCTATCTTAACAATGTGTAGTGTGTCCAAACAATTTGAAATGATCTTTGTATTGGGAGAGTATAAAACGAATTCAACACTCATAATAATAAGTGAAAAGTTAATATAGTAATAAATTAAAAATAGGTAAAGTTATATTTTTTGACTGACCACAGAAATTGATGGCATTTGCAATTGACTTCCTCACAGAAAAACTTTCGAAGGTAGGTATATGTAATGTGTAATTAAAAAAACGTATGCATTTATTTGAACATATATATTATATCAGATTATGAATCTATTTCGGAATATTATCTTGATTTATATTACAAGCTTCTAACCACTTTCTTTTGAAAAAGGCAAAATGAGAAATATTTAACATTGTAAGTAAACCGTACGCACTTTTCGAGCGTCGTATTAATATAAGGCAATTAAACGGATTGAGACATTTTAGCCTACCATAGGAAATTTTTTTTTGGTTTAAATGATTATTTATATTTTAGTTAGTTTAGTATTATTTAGTTTTATATTACAGAGGAACAACTGTTGTTCAAGGTGATCTATTTGTATTTGCAGGATATATGATATGATTGAGCAAGATACCATTGAGTAAAAAGTTCTTTTATCTTTGAAATAAATGCGCATGTGTTAAAATCTGTTCTAATAACTTCAAAAATATTTTTTTAAATTAAACGGAAAGCAGGCATAATTTCACGAAAATGTTTTACTTCTTTATACTTTTCTCTACTAAGCTGTATTTTTTTTTAATCCAAAAATTTCACGTAATGCTCAAAAGACTAAATATTAATATTTTCATGGTACTGCATTTATGTAGAACTCTTTTGATAACTTGTTATGATACAATCAAAATCACATGCAGAAGAAATACTAATGAATATAAATAGTTGAATTAATTAAAAAGTGAAAAGTAAGTTGCGTAATGACAAAGATGTGAATGAAAATGGAAATGAAAACATAAACTTTTATGAAATTTCATTTTCATTCATATTTTTAAATGTTTTACAAAATTTTAACTAAATGTTACTAACTGTGTGTTAAGAGTTTATTATCTCGCAACATCTAATACATTATAGCAGTTTTGTATACTATTGTCGCCACTTATAGAGTTTGTTTTTCTAATGATAGTGCAACCTGATAAAATTTAGAATTAACCTGAGTAAAAATTGAGAAGAAAAAGCTTAGTACACATTATCGGACTAAAAGTTTGGCAGAAACATTTTCACACATGTACGGTCTAATTACCACTCTGTACTACAATAACAAAATAGGAGCAATTGGACAAAACCACCAAAAGCTGTTATGTAATGATAGTGATCAAAAGTCCCAAAGATTCGATCACCCATATCACTTTTATCCAGATCGCTTTTAATTTATTTGACAATAATCAAAATTGGTGTGATCAGTCGAATATATTCAAAGCTTTCTTAACAACCATGGATGCAGTAACTTGCGGCAGTCTCTCATTAAAGTAATTTCCATTACATTTTTGATAATTTCTGTCAATGAGGCACCGGAGAGCAGCAGCTAATTTCAGTATTGAAGATACAGCCATTCTTTGCACTCGTTTGTGGAAACAGCGTTGGACGTAAACCGTAATAGTAGAGTTAATTTGCACAAACAATGCTTATTATGCAAATATAATGCAACGTATAAAATGCAAAATATCTTCAAGAAGTAGCTGGTTTCACTAGATATTCTTCCCATATTCATCTTTCCATGTTACAAAAGATTCTATGTTTATATTGATTTTTATCACGATATTTTCAACATAAGTACACAATTCAAATTGATCATATGTGTTTCTCATATCTTTAGAACGGCTTACTGTACTTTACAGAACCAGTAGAAAGTAAATATTTTACAGTTTTTTGTAAATATTTTTATATAAAAAGTTATGTGTTAATCAAGGCCAAACTGTTTGTGGTTAATAAATGTCAGTCGATCGTTTCTGTAAAGGTATAAAATCAAACTAAGGATTGTAGATATTTCGTCAATTTCAATTGTAATTGTACTATCTTCATTAAAATTAAACTAATTAAATTTTTCATGTATCAAAGAAGAAGAATAAACTAAAAAAATGTATAAGTCTTTTTAAAATAAACAATAATTTTATTTATTTAGAGAGTCTAATAAATCGAATTGTATGCTTAGAATTTAATTGCGCTGGTTTTTGGCTGCGCGTCGATCGCCCGATTAGATCGTTATCTTCGCGGCTGCTGTCTTCCGAAGCGTACATATCGTTTTCGGCACTTTTCCCTCCTTCTATACCCTCTTCCTTGAGAGAATTATTTGTACTTTCTCTTAACTTTTTAAAGTCTTTTTCGTCTTCTTCGCTTTCGTTTGGTTTCAAGTCTTCACTAAAATATCGGGCTGTATTAGTTGGTCGATATATATTAATATCAATATCATTCCTAATATCGTTGTCATTTCTGTTATCGATGTCGATGTTATTATAGTTAGTAGCGTTCCAGAATGGCCATCCAGGATAGTGTGGATACTGTGAGGGATATGGGTAGGGCGGATGATAGTTGCCGGATGGAGGCACGGGTATTATAACTGGATGTGAAGGACCCCTATCTTGATGATGATGGTGTTCATACCCTCTGTAGTGATGACTATTGCCGGGGCGACCCGGTGGTCCCATTGGTCCTGGTAATCCAGCGTATCCATCACGCCCACTGTGCCCTCTTGAACCAGAATCCCCCTTATCGCCTTTGGGACCTGTATGTCCTTTCCTACCCGGAAAACCAGGTATTCCAGGTTTACCATCATGTCCTTTATGACCCGGATGACCGGGTGGTCCTGGTGGGCCAGGTGGCCCTGGTAGTCCAGGAGGACAATGGCAGAGACCGGAATGACCCGAATAAGGTACCGGAACAAGTTGAGCTTGCGAAGATGATGTTCCTATAAATCTGCCAGTTTCCTTATCAGCACCGTTCTTTCCCACGGCAGTGGCAGTCTTTACCCATAATGTGTATACTGAAATTAGATAAAATTAAAAGTTTGTTGTGAATAAAATCACAAAATTAGGCTTACAAATATATATAAATGTGCAAAGGACTAACTTCATTTTAGAACTGTTAGCAATAAGGCGTTGATGTGTCTTTTATAAGCCCTATGGCGAATTTCTCTTAGGTATACATATGCACAGCACAAGAGCATACGTAGCATAAAAGACATTTCACCGTTCATTATACCGTTTTTAACGTTCTAGCATAAAAATGAGCACTCATTATATATATGTATATATTTAACGCATATTCATTAACATATATATGTAAATGTACTTTATAAGCATAAACAGTGGGCAGCAAAAGTCTACGTAAGCCATATTTCCCATATCTGTCGAAGATAAAAAGTTTTTAAAAGAAAGTAATGATGCGCCTTTATTATTTCCTTATTATTATATACTCTCGCAAAATGTTGCAACAGAGTATAATAGTTTTCTTCACTTAACGGTTGTTTGTGACGTCTGAAACGAATCGAGATAGGCATAGGGTTAAATATATATAAATGATCAGGATGACGAGACAATTTGAATTCCGGGGGACTGTCTGTCCGTCTATGTAAGCGACAACATGAGTAAAAATTAAGAAATCTTGATCAAACATGGCCAAATAAGCAACAAATTACGATACAAACCTGTAATTTGGTACAGG
This sequence comes from Bactrocera minax, assembly GCA_021498325.1. NCBI lineage: Eukaryota > Metazoa > Arthropoda > Insecta > Diptera > Tephritidae > Bactrocera > Bactrocera minax. The sequence continues at coordinate 216,831 of JAKEEE010000110.1, read as the reverse complement.
AAATCACAGTAGGGAGAAGTATCTGTGGTTTGAAAGTTATTATAAAGTGGCTGTGGCCCCGCCCCCTAAAAGGTTTAATCTACATACTCACAAACCACTAAAACTATATTAATCAAACTTGTTCAGAGCAAGTCTTTCTAGCACCTCCTAATACACTACGAAAATGAGTGAAAGGTTATGTTGAAAACTACTAAAAGTGTGTTAACTCTCTGAAGAAACACTTTTGAAACATTAAATCTTAAGTAAAGTTGATATGGAAGGGATGCACAAAAATCCGTGTAAAAATTGGACAATGGGAGTGTCACCGCCCACTTTTAGTTGGAATCTTATATCTCAGGAAAGACTAAATAAATTTCAACCAAATTTCGAGCATAGCATTACCAGAAAACTTGCAACCATAGAGAAGGTGCAGGTTCGACAGCGAAATAAAATAAAGTCTGAAAATTTTCAACGGGGGAAATCACTTCACAACGAGGGAAGTCACCTCATGATAAATTAACATTGTTTTGACTCTTAGCAGAACAGAATTTGTAGAAATTACGCATTTTCTGTTCTTAACTTTCTCAACCAGGGAGTATTGATGAGGAAACCACAGAATGCATATAGCACATATGCTCTGTGAATTTTTTAAATTCCGTTAAAATTTTTACATTTTATTTTAATTCTTTATGCTCAACTATGAATAAAAAATAATTATTAATGAAAAATATTAATGAATAAATATCTATATAAACATTTATATAAATAATTTATGAAACACATAACACCATCAAGGGGTCGAATATGAACATCAATCATCAAGAAAATTATTTTCAGTCTATTTTTATTTATATTATTTCTTTTATAAATTTTAGTTTATTTTCATTTCCATTATTTTTGTTTATAAATTACATAAATAATTTTTATTTATTTTTTTACCATTCATATTTCTCATGAAAAATTTTTTCTCATAAACATACAATTTCTATGCCTATCCTCATATGTATGTATCCACATATCATAGGCCTATCATATGCCTATCCTCATATAATTTTCTGTTTGCTATTTTATGTTGGCGTACGTTGCTATTTTATGTTTGGTGAATTTTCTACTCGGTGTTTTTCAGCCTCTATACACGAGCCAATCGAATATCATTCAATCAATCAATCAAAATCAAAATCGATCAAATTAATTTGCACCTCTCTCTGTTCTCTGGTTTTCTTATTGGGTGGTTATTTTTTTCGGAGTTGAGTTTTTCGGTATTCCCTAATGTCAAAACTGCAATTTAGAACATGAAAAAAGCCCTTTTAACATTTGCGCCTTCTTCATTCATTAATTTTCTCTGGCCAATAAAAAAAGCGGGAGACATCTACTGGCGAATAGGTGAGTTTCTAATCCTATTTCTATCTACACTGGCGAATTCTATCTTGGAATGCGAGTATTATGATAACGACATTTTGGGTGTTATTCTTTTTTTAAAAACAAAAAGTTTATTTGGAGTTAAAAAACAAGATCGAAAGAACTAGAAAGAGCTAAATTTTTTAAACAAATTCAAATCCATAGATAGTGCTAAAAAGTACATGTTAACATGTACATTAAACACTTTATATTGTATATGTATATGATAGAATAAATGTTATTTCACGGTTAATTTACAACGTTATAAACGTTTGATAAAATAAATGCAGAGGTACAATTGAGTCTACAAAGAGTAATGTACGTAAGAGGTTCATTAAACAAAATTAAACAACAGTTTGTGGTTATTAAATCCATATAAAAAAGGAAGCAGTTCATATTCTAAACATACTATGAAAATTATTTCAGATTTCTACGATTATCGTTATATTCATAAGTATCTTTTTTGTTAAATAATTTTAAGAGATCGTGGTTTATTTTAAAATCCTCACAGTGTATGTTCGGTCTTCTATTACCGCCCGTTATAGGTGGAAAGTGGGTTCAATGCAGTGGTCCGCATGAGAGGAATGCGTGAGTGAGCACGAAAGAAAAAACACTCAGTGAGAGCTATGTAACCTTACACTTTGAGAATTTTTTTTCATTCCCTTGTGAAACAGGCAATTTCGTACTTCTTTATTCTTCTTATATGTTTTACGATTCAAAAGAATATATTGGACCGGGGTATTGGACCATTAACTTTATTGCTTTTAGATTACCTAAGATTACCTAATTACAATGCTGCTATTTTAATTTTTTAATTGTTTGACGGAAAATTATAGAAGGTGCCGTCAAACGAAAAATTTTCAGTATAAACTGGTCTTAATTACTAAATTCTGGTCTTAACACCATTTTGGCACCTTTATGCTGCAGTGTAAAAATGGACGTAAAAACGCACTACTGCCCATATAACACAATTGTAAATTCCATCCAATTAAATCAAGCACTAATGGGGATATCGGAACAAATCTTTGTAAAAATAGTGCTACGAGGTCCAATGATCAATCAATATCAAATATCAGACGCAATCTTATAGTACAATGCGCCATCCAAATGCGATATCCTTATGTTACAAAGTGAAAATGGGCGAAATGCGACGATGATTATGAAGACTTCTGATATAACACAGTTTTAAAGTCAATCTGATTCTTTCACTTATAGTATATAACCCTTGAGTATATAACTCAAGCACCAATTAAGATATCGGAACAAAACTATTACGCGAATAGTCCCCTCAAGATATGCCATTTCCTATGAAAAAATGGTGAAAATTAGGCCACATCTTTTCAAGCCCCCATATACGGAATATGTGGACCTCAGTGCCTATGGCTGACTTTTCATTGAACATATCGGTCAATATGTGAGATATATTAATCAAATTCAGAGAGCATCCCTCTCTAGGTTAAGCTTTTCTTAGCTTCCATATATTTAATATATATCATCCAATCTGCGATATATCTTAACGAAATTCAAATAATGCCTTTTTCTGGTAATAATATGTCTTGGTAAATACTTCCCCTAGACACTGTGTATAACGGTTAATATGAAAATGAAAATGAAAATTAAATGAAAAATTAAATAAAATAGAAAAAAAAAAGAAATTAAATGAATATATCGGTCGAATTTTGGGTTGTTTTAGTAAAAATACCTGGAACTATGTTTTCGAGCATATTTTGGTTCAATGCTTATAGTAAATGTTATCTGCTCAGACCTCTCCCTAGTTCCAATATACTCGATTTATTTCCGACCGATTTATTTCCAGTTGACTTTAAACCGTGTACATAAGCCAATATGTGTGACATTTTAGATGGCTTAATTGTTTTCTTAACCATAATATGGTTTAGTGCTAAATATAAATGAAATCAGTCACTCATTAAATCGGCTCACTAATTGCGGGAGTATAAAATATTTGGTTACACCCGAGCATAGCCCTTCCTTACTTGTTGGTTATAACTAAGAATGAGAGACAATATTGCGACGTGCAACGTAATAAAAGGGGCAACATATAAAAACGTCAAATTTGCACGCAAATTGTAAACAAAAACGTCAAATTTGTATGCAAATTGTAAACAAAAACACAAACCCTTTTGTAAACTCGTGAAAAAAACTGTATTAATTAATTTATAATGAGTTTTGGTGTGTAGGGAAATTTTCTTAATCTTATTTAAATGAATACTCTGTTGTTAAGCAACTGGAAATTAATTGGATGATGAAATGATTTGATGTGATTGCAATATTTCCAGTAATATTTTTTTATTGGAAGCAAACATATTCTTATATTAATAAAAGTTTTGATATATTTATGCGAAGTCAAAGTTAAAATTTATGAAATTCATAAGAAAATATGTCATTATTTAATTCTTATTTTGAAAGAAATCAAATCAAAGAAGCAAAGAAAGTAACGGAGCGAAGTTGTCGTAAAATCTAATTCTATCATATTTGGTTATGATCTTATGTTACGAACTACGAACAGCTTATTGTCAAAGAGAACCCAAAAAGATAGCGGATTTTTTAAGGCTTGATTTTTTATTATTCCAATATTTGTCTCTGTGACATTTTAGAAAATCTTTCGAGCTTGATATAGCTTGATTTTAGCTTGAAATGAGAAGATGTCACGTAAGCATTATAATTCGAATTAGTGGCATTCTCATACTCACTTATGTGATTCTTCTTCCCTTTGAGCTAAAAATAATGTAACACAGTTGTAATTCTTTGAGTTGACAAAAAGACATAAATTTTTGAAAAGTCTACCTTTGAATGATTCTAGATGTTCTAGAAAAGTTAAATGTTAACTTCTCATGGGATCAAATGCCAAAAAGCGATTGTCGAACAGTGACTCTGAGAAGATAATATTTCACAAAGTTTTATTTTCAAAAAAATCGTTTACGATATTATTAGGTCTAGTAAAAGAAACTCATTATTTTTCCAATAGATGGCTTCAGTTATTTGCATCAAGAGCGATCGGGTTACGCTATAAGGCATTAGATAAAATTTCGTGATAAATTCTCAGATAGTTTTGTGGTTGCTTAGCTCAATATTGTTTGAGCACGTGTCAAGGACACGTTTTCTCGCCAGCAAGGAGGAAATACGCCATATTTTACACTTTTTAGACTTTTAGTAAAAGCGAAAACGTAAGCTAGGCGATTGAAATTGTGAATAGTGTTTATGGTCCAGATACTGTACCAGCCATTCACGCGCAGTTTCGGTTTCGTTGATTCCATTGCGATAATTTTGAAGTCAAATGTGCACCACGCTCTGAAAGGCGAATTGTCGAAAATATCGATAAAGTAATGGAAATCGTCGAGTTTGAACTTCATGTAAGCACTGTTTCGATTGCTGCGGAGCTAAATATTGCACAAAAAAGAATTTTGATCCATTTAAATAAGGCTGGAGTCAAAAAGAAGCTTGATATATGGGAGCCATACGAGTTAACGCAAAAATAAAATTTTGGACCAAATTTCCATTTACGAATCGTTGCTGAATTGCAAAAAAATTGTTCCATTTCTGAAGAGGTTTATTTACGACAACGTCAAGCGAAAACGGTGATGGTCAAATCCAAGATTGATCGGTCATTAAGACTTTACTATATGTTTGGTGGGATTGGCGGAAAATCATCTACTATGAGTTGCTCCCTTACGGCTAAGCTCTTAATTCCGACATGTACTGTCAACAATTGGATCGTCTGAAAGAAGCAATTGCCCAGAAGTAGCTAGCTTTGGCGGAGAGGAGAGGAATTTTGTCCCATCTCGACAATGCTCTAAATGATTACTAACTGTTCCTGTCTAAAAACCTAAATTACCTCAATTTTTAAAAATATCATTCCATATACATTTTGAAATAATTTTGTTAAACAAATTAATTTTGTAATATTTTGTATTTTTAAATAAATTTATTAATTTAAAATTTGTTATTAGCAGTCACCCTTCGAGAGGAAATGGAAAACCTGCAAATGTGTTTTTTAGCTGTTTAAATATGTAGGAGATTCTTTTAGTCCTATAAGAGAGACCATCTAACTAAGATGTAAGTGCAATCGTTTTTTTAAGTACCCGCACGTATAAATCAAATTAGATATTTCTGCGCACGCATTCGTATATTCAAAAATTTACATACCCATGTATGTACAACAATGTTTAAAAATTTTAAAAATTATACAATATTGTACTTACATATTACCGCGAAAAAGTAAAAAATTCATTCATTCGTGCATTCTCTCAAAGAAGCTCGATTTAAAAAACATAGAAATTCAAGTTATAGTTTTATTTAAAATTCTAGTTTGTACTGAACATTACAAATATTATTATATATTAAAATATAGATTGGATTAAATAAAATTTTTGTTCTCCCGCAACATTTTGCACAGAGTAATACAGTTTTGTTCACCTAACGGTTGTTTGTACCAGCTGAAACTAATGGAGATAGATATAAAGTTATGTATATATATATATATATATATAATCAGGATGAACAAACGAGTTGAATTCCGGGCGGGACTGTCTATCCGTCCGTCGTTGCAAGCGATGTTTTGAGTGAAATTAAAGATAAATAATGAAACTTGTTACACGTGTTCCATTGCTCTCAGAGAAGGTTGGTATTGCAGATGGGCTGAATCGTAATATTGCCCCAAACCGCCGTTAACTGAAAAACTGTAAAAGGGTATAACACAGTCACAAATTAAGATACAAACCCGTAATTGGTAGAGGAAACCTCATTAGGGAGAAGCAACTGTGGCTTAAAAGTTTTTAAAAAGTGGGTATGGCCCCGCTCTTTAATAGGTTTAATGTATTTATCTCAAATCCACTAAAGAAATTTCATCCAAATTTACTGAGAACACATCTCTCGTTCACTTTCTCATACAGTGCGAAATAGTTGAAATCGAACGACAACCACGGTCCTTAAATATAGGTTATGTTGAAAATTACTAAACTGCGATAACCCGCTAAATAAATATGTCCGAAGCTTCAAATTTCAAAGCCGAGATGGTACTTAAGAGTTTCATCGGAGTCGGTGTAAAAATTGGGCAATGGGGGTGGCACCGCCCACCTTAAATCACCTGAAATCCTATATCTCAGGATTTACTTCAACAATTTCTATAAAATTTGATGCTTAACATTATTCTTTCTACATACGCCTACTTCCCATATACCACAATTTTAAATTCCATGAGATCATTTCACTTTACAGTATATAAATCAAGCATTAAGAAAGTAATATAGATATCGGAACGAAACTTTCCCCACATAATGCCTTTAAGATATGCGATCTCACGTATAGAAATTGTCGGAATCGGAGTACAACTTTTCAAGCTATAACATTTAGGACTATAACTATTTCTTTTCAAGAATATGGGGACCCCACTACATGTGGCAGGCGTTTTGCCGAAAATGTCAGCCAATCTGTGAGATGTATTATTGATATTCATAGAAAATCTATTCCTGATAATAATATACACTTGTGTCATATGTGGGAAAATCAGATCAATCAGGATTTTTGCACTTAACTTTATTCCATATCATTCTGTAAGGTATAACGAAATTCAGAGATCGTCTTTTCCTGATGCCTAAGATGAATGGAGTCAGGTCAACACCAGCCCCCATATACCTAATAAAAGAATTTAAAACTTCCGGTTTATACCGTATAAATCGGTAAATTTATAGAATATCTTAGCAAAAATAAATGATGGTATAACACTGAATATATTATAGTTTAATACTCAAAATGTGTGATCTCGGTCTACGAATTCCCCCTACTGGATGGCTTATACTACATATTATGATTTTTGTTATTTTTGCAGATTTTTTGCCGAATATATCGGCCATTGCGTGAGTTATCTTTACAAAATTATGTGGAATGATGTTCTAGAGTATACTTGAGTAATGACAAAAGTTAATGTGATCAGTCCAGATCTTCCCTTATCTCCAATACACCTGATATAGCGATTTCCAACTTTCCAGTTAATTTTAGACCGATTAAATCCAATTAAATTTATTAACTATTAGCCAACATAAAGCTAATATGTGTGATATTTTAATGAAATTAAGTGGACATGTTTTCTTGAACATAGAGTGATTTAACGCTGAATATGAATGAAATCCGTCTAGACCTTGGTCTAATCCCGATATCCCTAAAGCAAAGATTTCCGATTCTCTGGTTGGCCTTTTTATTGTATACTTTGGTTAAGTTTATATGACAAATACAGTTAATTGAAAAATAATAAGGGCAGGGGTGCATAATGACAAAACTATAATACAATTCTAGTGTAGTGAAAATTGTCGCCAGTAAATAACATCTTTTTATCACTCATTATTTATAAAAAGAAATACAGTTAGATTTTTCCGTTTTTACCGTTTTGCGATTTAATAAAGGCAGCGTGTCGTTTTAAAACAATAACGAAAATATATTTATTAAAACTTAAAAAAATTTTGTATTGTTTATTTTCTGAGATTAAGTTAGAATAATACTTTTAGTTTTAATATCAATCAATTAAAACCTGGTTTCTATTTTTATTTAATAGATAATGAAACACTCTGTGTTAAGAAAAATTAATTTATTTTTTCAAAACAAATTAAATGTGATTTGAATATTGACCTATCAACTATCCGCAAAGCGCCTTCAAAGAAAAATCTCAAGACCTGAAGCCCAAGAAAAGTGCCTAAGTTGTCAAAATAGAACTGTTAGTAAATAGTTACTGAATTCTGATCGAAGTATTCGTCTTGTGAGAAAATCGAAAATTGCAATCTGCAATCTTAAGTATACGATAAAGACCGTTAAACATGGTGGCGGAAACGTTATGGTTTGAGGCTCGTTTTCGCATAACGGTCTGGGGCGCTCCATGAGATACAGTGTACTATGAAGGCAACCGATTATGTTGAAATACTTCAAAAATGTATGCTACAGTACGCTGAAGATAATATACCACTTAGGTGTGTATTTAAATAAGAGAAAGACCTCAAACAATCGGCCAAGTGTACTAATGAGTGGTTTAGTGGTACACTAATGAGTGGTTTTTAAATCTCACTGAAAATTTATGGAGTACAGAGAAATCGTCAAAAAGAGGAAAGTGCCCAATGAGGAGCTTTGGCAACTTATTCCGAATTTATGGAACGCAATTCCGGTTTCCGTCTGCCAAAACATAGTTGATTCAATGCTGAAATAGTGTCGATTAGTTTTAAATAACCCTGGACTTTCAACAAAATATTAAAATATTTAGAAATGAATAGTAATACAATTGAACGATAATTATAAACTAAAATGCAAAGGAAATACATGACTTCGACAAATTTGGTAAAACTTAGAAAAGAACTTTTTTAATTTACTCCCAATAAATTTTCTTAGTTAGTTCTTAGCCTTTGATTCCCTCACATTTCTGGATGCACATTTAGTTCATCAACTGCAGGCCACTGTCCGTATTATTTTTCACATAACTGTATCTAATTTGAGTTAATTTGTTGGGTTTTAATCTAAATATCTCGGACACGAAGCAAAATGTAGTAATGAAACTAAGGTACCTATAATATAATATAAGTTAATGAGATACTAAATATGATTGTAATCCTTTCTCGGTTTCGTGAAAGAATGAATTTTTAATTCATTTGAAACATTTCTTAATATAAAGTTTTAGCAACATCTGAAAATATTGGCCGTTTTTGGGCCTCTTAAATTGCGAGAGTATAAAATGTTGTATGCACTCGAACTTAACCCTTCATTACTTGTTAAATATGAATATGTACATAAGTAACTGCTGTTGCAGCTCTGTAAATGTTTCGGTATCGTTAAACTTACAAAGGCACTGTGTACATATAGTCGGACTACTTATACATCTGCAACTTTAAATTATAGTATGTTGAAGAAGTGCAGAAGGGCACAACTATACTTGCGGTAGGTCTCCTCATATTAATATACAAGAATCCATTGAGGATTGGATACTCTCAGAGAACGTAATCATCTCTTATTTGTAAAGCTTTTCGCCGTTTTGAGTTCGCAGCATCCCGTTTGTTTTAACGCTTGCCATACGCTTCAGTCCCTAATCATAGTTGGTGGTTATAACATCTGCTTTGCCTGTTTCTTAAAACATTTGAATCGACATTCTGTTTTACGTCACACGTGTGTTTGTTTAGGTATTCTTTTGGCGTGAACTCCAAAGTCAAAATCCAAAGTAACCAAAAAGTGTTTTATAAATGGAAACTTAGTGCTCATTAGTGTAAAGACATATCCACTGATTTCATTTTAAACAATATAACGACAAATTTTACAACTAAAATGAAATCGAAAACATGAGTATATGTTTTATACTAGTGAATCTATGTGTGAATGAATGCTATCGTAGTGAGAGTCGAAAATATTTGATTGCAAATATGAATAAAATGCATATTAATAAAAAAGCAACATATCCATAAATGTGTATCAATTAACCAATTTAAGAGTGTTTTCATGCATTGATACCTAATCATCAGTGTGGATAGTTCAATCTGGTTTAACAGCAATTTTTCGTCTCGTACCTAATTGTGATTCAAAGCAAATAAAAATAAATAAAATAATGTTAACAAAACACCCTATGTAATTTGGGACTATTATCCAAAATATTAACAATAAAGTGTTTTGATTGTAACTTTAAAACCAAGTTGTGACTCTCTTTGAATATTTGTAAGCAAAATCTACTTATATCGATTGTTATATATACGACATATGTATATACATATATTTAAAAGAAGAATATTTAAATAATATGTACCATGTGAAGATGGTTGAATTATTTGCGAATGCCATTAAGGGATCTTTTTTGTGTGAACTCGATAATAAATTCTTTAAAATACAATCCTTTTAAAAGGTCACATGTATCATTCTTACAAATAGATACGTTTTCGTCTTAACCAATACTAATGTGATTTAACTAATGAAGTCAAAAAAGTGTTTTAACTGGTGACAAAATAGAATGTGTTTGTTATCTCAATCCAATCAAGACGCAAACAGAATATTGTTATGATTATATATTAAACAAGTATGTATTTTTTAAATAAAGATTACCAAAGGAGTTTTAATATTACATGAGACGGAGTGATTTATTCATAGTAAGAATTAACGAATTCCACCTTCTAGGGTAGCACTTTGTGCTTTCGATAATATTTATTTAATAAGGCTTTCCATTTTGTTAGAGACTTATTTTCCTTTCAAATTTGTGAAATGTGAACCAGATAATGGAATACTGGTCCTATATGGACTTTCAATGCATGTTTTTTTGGTTCTTCAAATTGAATAGTTCAAATTTTTTTTTAAATTTATTTTTATGTTAAAACACAACTATCTGAAAGAGTTGCATAATTTAACTGAATCTCCATGAACACTTATTCCAGTTAATTTTAATTTTTATATAGTTATGTAGTATACATATATATGTGTTACATGAGAAATATGCTTGGTTAAGAATCGATGTTCCTGTAGGAAGGGAAATAGAAATCAAGCCCATTTTCAGTAATGTCGACAGTTCTATTATACGTCCAAAATGACGGCAATATTCATTAACTGAAAAAGGATAAAGTATAAAATAACTATAACCTTACAATACCCATGAGAGGTAACACATACATTTATATATATTTATATGGGTAAATATGTGCATATAGGGTTCTATACCGCCTGAAATTATGAATATTTAACTTTAAAATATAAGTGTCAATGATTTTATGTGTAATTTGTGCCTTTTCGTAAAATTAGTTATACTCTGTATTTCTTAAAAAACAGGTAACTAAGATGGTTACGTAAATAAGTCCTTACCTGCCATTAATTTTTTCGATTTTAAAATTATCGTTCTGCGATTAATATTCATTAACAAGACTAAAAAACACAAAAATGCCTGGTGATCTATGTGAAGTCAGCTCATAATTATGATATTAAATGACACCCGACCGAAAGTTAAGGAACCGTATATACGTACATATACGCATAAAAGGCGTAAAAATGATGACTAAATAAATAAAATGCGTAAAGCAAAATGAAAACTCTTATAAAAACTCTTTTAGTGGTTTCACAGTTAATTTCTTGAGTGGAGAAACCATATAGTAAAGCAAAATGGAGTTGCTGAATAATTCACTATTGTTACCAAATACCCGCCTAAAATTGATGGTTATTCACCTTATGGTGCTACTACTGTTACAACCTATTCGTGATGTTGTTGGTGGCGAAAAATTAGGTGAGTTCATGTTTAAGAAAATATTATTTTATCTAAAATGAGTGACTTTATTGTTGCGCTGTACATAGTCTTTACCCTTAATGATGGTATGTAAAGGAATAAAGTGAGAATCGGGATATATTTTTGTTTACACAAAATAATAAATAAATAAATATAATAGTAAATATAGAATTATTCGCAACACTCCGAGTCCCTTATGTTTCGAAAACTTATCGCCACAGAAATTTTACTTAGCCACATATTGAAAGAATATTACAATGTTTGAAATTGATATTAACTATTAATTTTTGTAAAGCATAAAAAATAAAAGAAGAAGAAGAACAAAAACAAAAGTTTTTATTAAGCGATACGTATCTGTGTCTCCGTACTGACTTTAAGCACACATTTTACGATTAATAGGCTGCATACTCAGCTAATCTCAATGAATCTTGTTGAAAGGGACTTTTTAGTTGTGCTTTAAAATTTAAATCAATTCTATTTTGAACTAATGTGAAGCAAAATATTTAGGACCGATTTTTCCAACGCGACCAAACATAGTTTAACCACTATTTCGACTAATCCAACTTCTCAATTAACGTAACTTCTTGACTAACTTACGTCAAGGATTAACGTAACTCTCAGTTGAATTTTTCTTAACTTTGCAGTGCTCCTGTAGTATGAAACAAAAATGCTAAAACGTAACAATTTTCGCTGGTACAATGTAGCAACACTGTGTGTGTGTTCAATTGTAAATCTTTGAAAACAATTTAATTCATAGACTCCGCTGAAAACCATTTTGGATTGAACATTTCAAAATTACAAATAATTTTACTTAGACGAAATGGATATGGACTAAGAATAAATACTTGGTTCACATAAGTAAAGAGGTTGCTTGTTTTTACTTCAATAAAAGTTTTTGCTTTGCGCGTATCTCTCCCATTTGCTTTTTTCTTATTTCCAGATATAGTCGGTTTTTTCATTTTGTGTGCGTAACTATTTAGACGCAGAGTTGAGAAACCGGTAGTTATTTAGAAAGTAGTTCTGATTCATCATCCTCCAAACAGATGTTATTGTCAGAATTAAAAGTTGTATTTATTCTTATGACAATTCCGTATGGTGAACCATTAAATTTTGCTTATTTTCTTAGAGTCTTTACTGTCTGCTTATATAATATTTCAGATTTAAACAAGCGACCAACCTTTCTTCCCGGCTAATAAAAACACCTCTATCTGTGAATACACATTTTCAATGAGTATTGCTTATAAGACTGTAACTATCGAAATACAAATCACTTTGCAAAATTAACACTAACAAGTTTTCTTTTTCTTGAAAGTGTTGTCAAACGATTTGAATGTTGCTATAAACTGCTGATTAATCGCTAAAATTTTTTTTTTGAAATATAAATAAACAAAAGATTACAATATTTATCTACCTTTAACCACAAATTTAAACGCGTTGATTTTGCTTCTTAAATTGCCACAAATAAATGGAGAAAGCATAAGTTAAGTGCAATTTGGTGTAAATATGTAAAAATTATTAAAATAAAATTTTAAAGCAACTTAGGAGAAATTAGAAATTTTAAGAATTAAGAAATAAAATATACATATTTAGAAAATATTGTTGATTTTTGAAACACTCAAAATGGATCACTGAAGTGGTCATACGGTTTTCAATTTTTTTTTAACCAAATCTGTGTTTGGGCCAAGCATTATCCACTACACCAATCTGATATTGCAGCAATTCTCATCAGAATCTTTTTTTTTTTTCATTAACAGTTTTCACGCATTTTTTTATTCTTACGTATTAACTATCTTTTCCTGAATATCGCATTGAAATATGCAGAATAACACACATGGTCGGTCGCAAATGAACTTTGAAATGTTTTGGAAATCAGGTTGTGGCATTTATAAACGTAAAATCCATGAATTGCAAAAGTTTCTGTTAAGATTTTCAAAACTCTTCAGCTAAGTAAGCAATTCGATAGTTTTCTGCCATACTTGCCATATCTTACGGAACCCTTAAGTAAAAAACACATACCGTATATATTTAATATAAATATATTTATCATAAGTATTATTCGTGTGTACAAGTTTGTAAAGATTTCTTTAAATTTTAGTTATTTAGTGATAAAAATTAGTGAAAATGTTTGAGTTGTTTTCTTGCGGGGCACTATCATGTCCTGGTTAAGTATATAAATAAACTTATTTCATTTACTTAATAATAAGCAATAATACTTTCATCATAACCAAGTGCATTATTTGTGGCGGTCTTTTATAGTGAATGCCGGCTCATTGGTGTATTTAAGTGCTACATTATTCGTAAACTTCAAATCTTCTAATTTTACATTTGTTTCAAAATAAAAGTTCCTAATGAAGCCTGCCAATAGTACTTTAATTGCCATAAGAGCATATTTCCATCCTGTGAGAAAAAAAGTAATACATTTTGATAAGAGGTATACGAATATATATAAATTAATGTGGTGAAAATGCGTACCTATACAATTTCGAACACCTCTCGAAAAAGGTATGTATGCATACGAGTGCTTCTTTTTCAAATTCTCTCGCAAAAAATTCTCTGGGTTGAACTTAGCAGCATTGGCACCCCAAATATCAGTTCTCCGATGCAAATCAAAAATTGAAATTAATATTTCAATTCCTTTTGGAAGCACTAAACCGTTACTTAGTCTTGTGTCTTGTACCACCTGTCGGCCAATCATGGGTATAGCGGGCATTAGGCGCAAAGTCTCATTGACAACCATATCCAAGTATGGCAGATTAGTAATATTTTCAAAGTCCATGTAAAAGTTTTTGTCAGGAAACATGTTTATGATTTCCTCGAATAATCTTTCCTGTATAGGAGGATGCATTGCCAACATTAAAAGTGACGACAATAGTCCATTGGCGGATGTCTCAAATGCCTGTAATATGATTAATGAAGAGTGTACAAAAATAAATATTTTTTCTCCGCTACATTACCGGTAATTACATAGGGTTATTGATTCTCTGAAGAAGAAAACTGTCGATATTTACAAATGTAATAATTAATTTAAAATTAGTGACAATAAACGGGAAATACATTAATCTTAACAACTTAAAGTTGTCGACATTTTTTCCTGCATCCTCCACAATTTACTACATTTTAGCAGCAGGACAAACAGAAATTCTCTTATCAAATGCGTTTATAGGGCTCCACACTAAAAACGCTACAAAACTCTTTGAAGGCTTCAAAAGATAAACCCTTTGATAAAAAAAATTGTAAAGATAATTCTTTTGTTGTTTTTGCAAATTTTTTTGTTGCAAATTGCAAAATTGAACAGATCTTATATTAAGTGCAATGACGATACGTTGAGTTTTGGTAAAGAAGATACATAAGATTACCAAACAGTCCTATTTAAAGATAATAGGTAACCCAAATGTACAAAATCAACGAATAAAAGTGATTGGCGTGGAAACATTTTCTTGGCACAGAGTGAATCCAAACTCCTTCGAATATAAGAAAAATGCGTTTCGCTCAAGAAAAACTGGTATAAATTCAATTAAGAATGCGTAGTATATTTTTGGTGAAGAATGTCTAATTTTTGTGGACTCTTTACCAAAAAGAGTTAACGAGGTCTGCAAAAGTCAAGAAATTGTTAATAATCATCCTTGCAATTATAAATATAGCTATTGTTGAATTATGCTATTTCATGGAATCAATAGGTAACTGATCTAGTATTACGCAAAACCAATATGCATGATATGGAATTTTCATATTTTTTAAGGCATAGAATTGTAGAGTTACTAATATTGATCAACAACTAGTTGTTAAGATAAAGAAGTAAAACTTTGTAGAACCGGACTAAGTGTATAGTGGCCGTGTGTTAAAATCCTAGCCTAGGTAAATAGTAAAATTATTGGAAAATCTCATTCAAAATGGCATTTTATTCGACTATACATCGTATAACTAGATTTTCTGAAAACAAGAAATTAGTTAATTAGTTACCATCATTGGTATCTCAAAGAAACGGGTATCATAATGAATAATATAATATAATTCATAATAATGATCATTATGAATAATACGAATAATAATCAATATCATATGAATAATACGAATAATTATTTTTACAAATAAAAAAGATGTGCGCACGATGGGTTCCGCGATTCGTGAACATTAATCAAAAAGACAAATATTCAAACGGGGTGAGTTTATGCGGCGATTTGTGATAATGGATGAAACGTGGATACATCATTACACACTTGTGTCCAATTGGCTATCCGCTGAATGTTTGTTGTCGGTGAAAATAGTCCAAAGCATTTTAAAACACAACAGTTGGCCGGCTTGGCTAATATTTTTTGGAATTTGCAAGGATTTGTTTTCATCGACTATCTCAAATATATTTAAACAATCTGTAGCAAATATTAATGTGCGTTATTGGAATGATTAGACGTCAAGATCAAAGTTAAGCCAGGTTGTTAAGCCAATGACTTTTCAGCCCATGCATTTATATGTTATACATACCCTGAACGAAGTATAGCATATATTATAAGTAATTGAAAAATTTAGACCATTCTTTTACTTACCGCAGATACGATTGTGTTGGCTTCACCAATGAGATCATGATGCGACAATTTCCCTTCAAGATATAAATGTATAGCCTGGTCCACGAAGATATTTGGAATCTTCTCATTAAATGAGTGATTTCCATACGAATAATTCTTGTTCGCAAAATTTTTAGGGAATCTATTGACACTATGCCGGGTATTTTCCGTAGTTGGCCTTTGTGATAGTTTTCCATACAAAAGCTATGTAAATGATATTCAACATCATTCTTGTTGTTTATTGTTTAATAATACTAATTACCTCTTCAATAAACTTGTACACAAATTCCTTCGATGTCTTCGTAAACCAGACGTACAAACGATCCAGCTTGACATATGCTAAAAAGCATTCAATTGGCAGTTTTTCCATGCTTCTAAATTTTTTTATTATATTATATTACTTCTTAGTATACTTTTACTATATAAATATTTGTACTAACATCACATATGATTCCACTAATTGCTCTGATACCTGATCGCCTTCTTGCATCTCATTCCCCATTGTTGTTTCTGTAGTAAAATTGATTAGTATAAAATATAAGTTACATATATAAATACATTAAATATTCTCACCAACAGTTATACTTAAAGTAACCCTTTGCAGCTCTTTGCTAATAAAGACTTGCTTATTTCTTGCCAATTCACTGAATTTTTGAATAGCTCCATCTTTAGCTTTATTAAATATGGGCAAAAATGAGGTCAATACGTTCTGATGAAAGCTGGGATTTATCAAACGGCGATTTTTATGCCACTGGTCCGCTAAAATTGAACTCAACTAATTAAATTTTTTGTTCAAAAGACTTGGGTTAGTTAGTTAATATTGGAAAATGGATGTTCGCACTAAGGTCGATTAGGCTATGTATCGAATATTAAGGACAATAAATTAGATATCTGAACGAAGATTAATCGAACCCAACTCTCTACAGTACCAAACAGACAGAAAATATATACATGGAGCAGCGCTCCAGTGCTGGCTATGTTCATCATCTACTCAGTTTATATTCATTATTCCGTTTGATCATACTTTGTAGAATATGGACTCAAAAAAGGTGTGCCACTTTTGCTTAACTGATTCTTTATTGTAGAACTGATTCTTTATTTCTAAACCTTAAATCCATATGTTTTCATTTCATTTCGATTCATGCAAGAACTTGAGGTGCATACATTGAAAGTAGGGATCGATTATTGTTTTGTACTGCCAACTGCGATTTTTCGCAAGATTTTTTCGAATTGGAAATGTGTAAGTGCTATTTATTTATCAACGAATAATACTTATCTATAATTTTAACATATTTGTATGAACAAAAGTTTTAACAACTGTTTTCTTATTAATTGTTGCATTTCCCACCATAAGTTGAAACAAGCACAGATCAGACAACTAAATTAAAATATTATTTCGGAAGTAATGTGTTTATGTAATAAATTTTTTGTTGCTTTTAATATTGGTTTTGCATTCAAACTGATCTCCTCGTCCCATTTAAGGAAAGTCTATCAGTAAAAAAATTTATTGTTTATGACCAACAGCCACAATGCTTTTTGGGAAAATCTATAACATGTCGCTGAAAAAATAACTAATAATTCAGGTAAATGTTTTTACTCACATTAAAAATATCGGTTAATTTTTCATTAAAAACTAATGTAAAATATTTGAATTTACGAGATAAAGCAAATTTGTATACTCACCTTTATAAATTTTATGCACAAGAAAATTACATATACGGCGAAAAGTATACAAATACTTTACTGAAACACAATACATTAATCAAAATCATTGGACAAAATAATCTTCATTAATGAATATTTTACATATTCAATTCAAATAAAAATATTAGCACAATATAAATATCCAAAGAAAAGTATTCAAGCATTATTATTTCAAAAATGTTATTTTAAAAAGTTGCTACCTGATTTTAAAAACTTTTTTTTCTTGCATTGCTTTAATTCAGTTGTTAAAGACTTGTTTAAAGTTTAAGCATAAACAGGGATAAGTTGCTAAACTTATTAAAAATCTGAAATACAACATGCATTTCCAATAACACAAAAATATTTAAAAAAGAAAAGCCCTTTCAAAGTCTTGAGTTGGTTATGAGCACCATTTTATTCGAAAAAATTTAAATAAACAATAAATAAATAAGAGGGCATGACATGATTTTTTAAAGTCTTACTTTGGTAATTTTAATAGAAGAGTCACTTATGAAATAAACGAATGAATGAATGAAATAATGAACTTGTGTACTGAATTTTTCAACATTGGTTCAGCATGACTATACAGTACAGGTGACTACTGAAAAAACATAATTAAGCCAAATACACTTTTTCATGCATACTAAGTTTAAAAATATTTACAGACAACAAATTAAAACATTACCTGGACTTGCAATAAGACCACCTTTGAATGCGTCATAGACTGGCTGGTATAGTGGTTGGGCTTTATTGAGCAACTCTTTTGAGGATAGTACATCTTTTATGAACAGTGGATCAGCTGTTAGAATAACCGGATATGTAACTACCCATGTACAAATGGTGTATGCCTTACAGTCTTTGAATATTTTACCAAACTCTTGAATAATATCTGTAAATAGAAAAACAATTATGTAAATTAATCTTTGATTAAAAAGTTTTGTATTGCATTATGTGTTTATATGTTTATACACATACCTAAGGCAGCAGTAAATCTATATTACAAACGCACTGATCAGACTTTTAATGATAGACACAAATATTGGAAGTCATTACTTCGTTATTTTGTTATATAATAATCTTCTATCAATAACAATTGGAAGTTAATAAAAAAAAGGGTTCATGCGCAATTTTAACTCTTTCGTCTAATAAAAGAGTATCCGAAGATTAGAAGCTGATCAGAGCGGTCAGCAAAATTAGTAAAATTTTGAAAGGAGTAAAACAATTTATTCAATCCCTTGCATATGATATGATGTTTTGATTATTAAATTCTTTTGAAATAAATTTCAAACTTCAAAACAACAAATAAATGCTTTGATAAAAAATAAAGGATTAGTCGGCATTCAAATAAATAGACAGATGTATTTAGACCATAAAGATAATTACAGTTTTCTTGCGTGTAGCCACAGACCATCCTGCCGGTATAGAAATTATTGTAGCCCATTTTGTGTCAAATTAATAACTTAATTATTTTATTTCTTGGGAACTCTGAATTGTCTTTTATTTTATTTGCCTTCATGATGAAGGTAAACCCAACAAGTAAGGAAGGGCTAAATTCGGGTGCATCCGAACATTTTATACTGTTGCAATGTGCAAGAATCAAGGGCGGCGAAATGTTTTCAGGTGCTGGCATAACTTTATATTAAAAAATGTTGTGGAAGAATTCAACATTCATTCTTCGACGAAATTGTCAATAGCTTGCAATTATATTTGGTATCTTATTAACTTATATTACAGGTCATAGACTCATGTACTTCCATTGTTATATTTTGCTTCGCGTCGTGTCATGTCGAGATATTTATATTAAAATCTACTAAACTAACTCAAAAGTGATATATGCGATATAAACTCAACCAAAGTGGTTTAATAAATATATTAGATAGGAAAAAGTCAACCAGAGGAAAGTAAATTATTATAATAGGAATAAGGGACTTAGACCATGGTCTAGACCGATTTCTTTCATATTTAGCGAGAAATCACATTGTGTTTAAGAAAACATACCCACTTTATTTCATTGAAATATCACACATATTGAAAAACATAAACGGTTTAAAGTCAGAGAAATGTCGGGAATTCTTATATCGGGCATTTTTGGGAAAGAGGAAGATCTGCACTGATCACATTAATTCTTTTCATTATTCAATTATATTGAACTGATTGATATCTTGATACTAATTCAATTATATTGGAACATGTTTTCATGCAATTTTGGGGAAGTTAACTCACACAGTGACCGACATATTCGGCATAAAGTCTGCTAGAGTAGCAAAAATCATTACATGTAGTATATGGGAGCTGGGATAATTCGTAAACCGAGATTACACATTTTCGGCAGTAAACTATGATATATCCGATACTACACGTTCACGTAATTTTGCTAAGATATCTTACAATTTGACCGAAATATATGGTATAAAGTGTACCCAGAGGTTGAAAATCTGTATATTAGGTACATGGCGGCTAGGGGAAGTGCTTACCTGATTTTATTAATTTTTGACACCGGATCACATTATTATCATAGAAAGATAATCCTCCAATTTCATTTGGATATCTTACATATTTACCGTTATATATGGTATAAAGTCTACCGGAAGGTTGAAAATCCGTTTATTAGGTATATGGGGGCTAGGGGAAGTATTTACCCGATTTTCTCCATTTTTGATTGCATAGCACACAATTATCGTGGAAAGATAATCCTCCAATTTCATTACAATATCTTACAGATTTCCCGATATTTTCGATAAAAAGTCAGAGAGAGCCATTGAGGTCCTAATATTGGGTATCTGGGGGCTTGAAAAGCTATAATCTGATTTCGTCAATTTTTACACATGAGATGGCATATCTCGAAATCACTATTTGTACAAAGTTTGATTTTCATATCTTAATTGCTGCTCGATTTATCTACTTTAAAGCGAAAGGATCAGATGAAACTTAAAATTGTGTTATATGAAAAGTAGGCGTGGTTTTTATTCGATTTTGTCCATTTTCACAGCGTGATATAAGAATATAAAGACATACACCAAATTTTGTTGAAATCAGTTAAGGGATATGGGATTTCTCGTAAAAGTGGTCGGTGCCACGCCCATCATTAAACTTTACACGGTTTCCTATGCAACCTTTCCGTATCATATTGTTTGCAAGATTTGCTGTTTCTAACGTGTTTGTTTGTTCAGCGAGTTATCGCACTTTTAGTAGTTTTCAACATAACTTTTGTATGGGAGGTGGGCGTGGTTATTTCCGATTTCACCCATTTCCTCAGTATATGAAGAGATGCTAGAAGAACTTAGTCGGCTTGATTGATATAGCTTTAACGATTTCCGAGATATACACATTAAACCTATTCCATGCTCATTTTTACAAAAATTTTCGCCCACAGCTGCCCTGCCCCACTATGATCATCTATACAAAATAACGCGTTTATATCGTAATTTGCTGCTTAGTTATAGCATTTTATCGTTTTCCGATTAATGGCATTTTGTGGGCGTGGGAGATGTGCAATTACGCCCATCTGCAATAACAACCTTCTTATGGTGGCCATAAACACGTGTACCAAGTTTCATAAAGATATCTTAAGTTTTACTCAAGTTATCGCATGCACGGGCGGATGGACAGTCACCCGGAATTCAATTCGTCTCGCCATTCTGATCATTTATATATACTTAACTCCATATCTTTCTCGATTAGTTTTAGGTGTTGCGAACAACCCTTAAGGGAGCAAAACTAATATACTCTGTTGCAACATGTAATGTACACTTTAAATTAAAACACGGGTATATAGAATTAAAGCACTAATACTCAACTGACAAATGAATCACGCGATGAATTCAATAATTACAAGTAAGGAAGGGCTAGGCTCGAGTGTAACCGAACATTATATACTCTCGCAATTTTCAAAGATCATTTCAGGTGTTGATAAAACTTTGTATTAAAAAATGTTGCAAATGGATTCAGCATTTGTTATTCGATGCAATTGTGAATGGATTGCAATCACATTTGACATCATATTAACTTTTACTTTAGGTCATATACTCATTTATTATACTGAGATATATTAAGAGGTATGGGGTTTAGACCAAGGTCTAGGCAGATTTCATTCATATTCAGCACTAAACATTGGTTAGCACTTGGTTAACAAAAAAAACTTACTTCTAGGGGAAGGTCTGAGCAGATAAATAACATTTACTTTTGGCATTAAACTCGATGTATTCTCGAGAACACATTTCCAGTCAATATTGATTAACTCAAAATTAGTGTATTTTATTCGGCACAGAGTCCACTAGAATAACAATAATCATTATTTGTAATATGTGGGGGCTGGGGTAATTCGTATATCAAATTCACTAATTTTTGCAACCCAAATCTAGTATATTCAAGATTATACGTTAACTAATTTTATGTTTCTAAGATGTCTTACATATTGACCGCTATACATGGAATTTGAAAATTCTCATACTATAACTAATGGGTGGGTTATGGTAACTATTGGTTCGATCTTATTAAATGACAAATGTTTTTAATATTACTTAAAACACATCCACAATTGAGAACTTTACTGCGCACATGCCGTTCTCTTTAAACATAAATATCACCTATTCAATTCACTATTTGTATATGCGTACTATGTTGGCTTCTAATTCGATATAATATCCCGAAAAGAGGCCATCCAAATAATCCTGGGAAGCGTAATGCGAAAAGATACACATTTTTTCTTGTCCACAACCAGTATATCCATAATGATAGCGTTAAACTTAGAATTATTAGTTTAATAAGATCCAGTTTATCAGCGAGTTCCATGGCCTGTTACTTAGTACTATTGCGTGTTTACTGATAGTAGAAACATAGCCTACTTTATTAAATACGGCAATTTTGAAATGAAATTTTGAGACTTTTACATTTGCAGCGTTTTACTGTTTGAATTATTAATGGATTTTATTTTATTAAAAAAATACCTCTATACACATATACCCTGTAGGAAATTCGACATATTAATTATCATACATATTAATTACTACACTATTGTACAAAAACATGATAGACATTTAAGTTTTTGCGATTTAAAGGGACTTAAACAAACATAGAAACTTTTTTACTGAGTCCACAGTACAGCTTACAAGCACATTTTTCCTGGCTTATTTCGTGACAATTTAAATGTGTTTCATATAAAAAAAACTTTTGTACATATTTAATACTTGCAAGTATTTGTATACCAGTAAGTAATTAAGTTTACGCACCTATCTATTTGACTTGTGTTAGCGTGAACCTCTGACCATATTTTTCAATTGCTCTTGAAAATAAAAAAATTTGTGTGTACACCCAAAGATTTATCGTTTTAACTTTATAGCATGATTACCCATACAACTAAAATATATATTACATAGTTAACACCAAAATAAATTAATTTTTGTATTAATTTCATAAATGTTTCTATTATGATGAGAGATATTTATATGATATATATATACATATCGTATAAAAAGATAAAAGATGAGCATTAAGTTGATAAGAGAGAACCGTATTCAATAATCTAAAATATTTTTTCCAAGAAGCTGCAGGAAAATTTACTAAAAAAATTTGTTTATTTCAGAAAGAAAACGATCCAGCAATTAATACATTTTTCGAATTTAAATTATATTCTCTGATTCAAAATATTTTCTTATATCATTATTATATTGTTGCTATAAATATTCGCATATTTTTTTTTGTCATAAGAAAGTTACTTACTATTTAATGCCACAATTTTAACAAACATTTTAAACCTAAAACCGAACGCATTTTTGTAAGTTCGGCCAGAATTCGATTATTTTTCCAGAAGCGAAACCCAACCTACCTTTGGTGACAGAACATAACAGAACAGAAACTGAAACCGTTGTTTAGTCGTTTTGTAGAGAACGGAATATTAATAAAAGCCTTTTGCCACTTTTACCAAAACAAACTAAATTATTAAATAAAGCAAACTTTCCACGGTAATTTTTGGAAGTGTATTGATTACAATTGCAAGCAATAGCCTTTGTAATATGTTATAAAAATTAATAAGAGCAAAATAACATAAAACAGCTGATAGAAGCGCACAGATTTATAAAAATGCGAGAATTATATATGTATATACGTATATTTAGTTTATTCTCTCTACGTTTGAATGCACTTATCTGATTATTAAAATTTCGGACTAATCACTTATCTGATTATTAAAATTTCGGACTGGAACAAAGTCATTGCAATTTAGCAAAAAATATATAAATTGTACTTTTTGACCCGCAAGAATAAAACATGTTTTAGTAATAAATAAAAAGGAATAAAAACTAATATGAGATCTTTAACTTCGGCATTAATATTATTTTTATTTTGATAATAAGATTAATTATTAATTTAGATAAATTAGTGAAGATATATAAAACCTTATAAGGTTTGCTTTGTGACCTTTTCAGTAAAACTGATTTGACCCAAATAATGTTTTTTTTATTGCTTTTTCATATATTTCGCTTTTTTTTACTTTTACGTTTTTGGGAGCTTCAATACAGGAACTCACTAAGGTGCTGTCACGTTGAGGATACGTATGAATTAACTTGTCCACACGCAAAAGTTCACATTATTTTGTTAAGTGATTTAAAAATTTGTTTTGCAAATGTTTGAAAATTTACTTACAAAAAAATTAAAACAAAATGTTTTGTCCTGAGAAAACAATAATTCTTCTTCTTCATCTTGTGATGGAAACTGTATTTTCAATGTCATTATTTGACCAAATAAGCTTTTATCCCCTTAAAATAATAACCGAAGTTCGGAAAACAAAATCAGCTTTTTCTATAATTAATGTAGAGGTAATTAAAACTAGGAAATGGCAGAGCAAAATTCTATAAAAATTTACATATACTTATCTAAATATTTTATTTATTTCTTTTTTATTTTTATTTTTTTATAATTTATATAATTTTATAAAAATTTATTATATATAAATTATTTATTTCTCTACTCCTTTTGTTAGCTTATTAGAAATAATCACATTTTTCGTCACTTACAGATCTCAAACCATTTAGCAGGAAGTTAACAATTTACTCCTTACTTTATACAAAACTTTACAATATACATATACTTTACAACAATTACTTAATTATACTTTTTTAATTTTCGCTTTTCTTATTATCCCGCAAAAATTATTTTTTATGTATTAGTTTTCTAAAAGCTTGTAAATGCATATATGTACATATTTACTTGGAATGAATATTGCTGGCAGTGAAGCTTTCAAACTTAAAAGCTCTTAAATACTCCCAATATAAAGCCAACATTAAAAATACAGGCATATAAAAGAATGAGCTTTTTTGGGACAAAAGCTTATTCATCTTTCTCTGGAGACATATACTTTGTATCCATATGCTCATGGATATACACATACTTTATTATTGCTGTTATTATGGTAAATAAGTTCCCACTATAATGCCAAGATACGGGGAATAAAAGAAATATACAAAGCTATTTGATATAACGTATTTTAGATAAAATAAGTGTGTTGCAAAGTTCTGGATTTAAAGAAATGCTAAGAGTGCTTCAACCTGCACACCTCTAAACTTTAGTTTTTGTAGCATCCTTCAAAATCAAATGTATGTAAGGAAAAATTTGTATACACTTTGAATGTGGTGCATAATACGTTGCGTGAAATATTAAATTAAGTATTTAAAATTTCTTGAAATATAGCAAAGGATAAAACGTTGTAAGTAGTAAAAAGTTAAAGAAAAAATTAATAATAAATTAATAACTGACGATGTTGGTATATAACCCTGGCGTCAAAACCAAAACCTATCCTTGCCGATAAAAGAGTCCGGAAGAGTCATGGCACACAAAAGCACCAATGGTGTCGCATCATCACGGTGGTCACTGCTTTCTTCCTTTACCGAGGTGTAGCGCATATCGAATTCTTTCTAAGTAGTCTTTCAGCCAATAAAAAGCATTACCTTGAAGATATGCATCGTTTGCATGAAATTTACCGCTGTTTCATATATATACTTTGCACCAGCCCTAACACCGTAGGTTTTAAATATACCGCATTTTACAATTTTACTTATTTACTTAATTTAGGTTAAGACTTTCCATTTATACTTTATTTATACCTTTAAATCGAATTAAGGGTGGTGTTAAATTTTTTAATGAGGAATATGATACAGCATTTATATTTGAACTATGCTGTATTTGCGTTAAAAACTTCAGTAGAGGCTCAAGCCTTCAGAAAATCTATAAAGTCAAATTTAAAAGGGTTGAAATCTGATCATTTTGTTTTAGAACTTACTCAACTCTACGTCAGATGTTCTATAGAAGAGCATTCCCGCAAAATATCCGGTCTCATAGAGCCACATGTCGCTCATCTACTTTTTGGAATAGAGTCAGAAAAAAATTTACTTTAAATAACCTAAATATGAAACGATTTTTATTAAAATTTAGATTTTTATAAATTAACTATGTTATAGAAGATCATAGATAATGTTAGCAGAATTTATAAAATTTCAACACATGAAATTGAATGGTTCTTGGAGGAAAATTTTTAAGGGGTACGTGTAATAAATTTGTTAAAAATAATAATACAACATATTAACATGTTTACATATTTTTAGTTTAAAAGAGTACTCCCAAAGCTATGTACATACGTTTTTACAAACTTACACACACATACGAGGGCGGGTCAATAAGTCCGTAACTTTTTGAATTTGTGACCTCTTTACTGAAAAAACAACACTACTCCTACACTACTAAACACTACTACTAAAATTCACGTACTTATTGACCCGCCCTCGTATATGCCTACATGGGTACACGTACGCACCTGCTTAAATAACTGTTGAGTATATATCCAGGATGCCCTAGATATGTACACATACTCGTATATATATTTATAATGTCACTGGATTGTTTGCTGAACTGTATGTACATGCTGTATACAAAAATACCAATGCGAACACAGATAAATGCGTCCAAAGATGCAAACATTTGTAAGGATGTACGGTAGTTTCACATAATAGTGGACACTTTTTGCTATGTTTATATAAATACGAGTACCTATGTACATATGTGCTTTATACATTTTGTATGTATATATTATGCTTAAGTAACATGAGTGTTTCTGAAGATATGCATGAGCCATTGTTAGTTACGTACGAATGCCTTAGCACGCATACATGAATATGTCTTCCTGTGAGTAAATTTCTACTGGTATTTACGTAATTTAGGTATAAGAGTCTCACTAGAACACAACTTATTTTTAGTGGTTGAATATCTAAGAGAATTTGTAAATATTTTAAAATTTTCTCTGTGTGTATCTCCATTACTTAGGGGGCTATTTTCTCTCTCATAGAATAATGCTCTCTCCTAAATTTAGCCACGTGAAGGACTCCAATGATTTGAAGAGAAATTTTTCCACTTGTCTTCCACTTTTCGGCATGAAATTTAAATCGTTGGCACACGATGCATCAGTCGAAAATCGGGGCATTTGGAAAGCGGTTGTGTGTTGCGCGTGTTCTATAAGAAATGTTAGGTCAGTGATAGAAAAATACAAAAATGTTTCCAAATGTTTATTTTATATCGCAACTCAGCGAGAGAACTATGTACGTCTTCGGCTTCGAAGTTTAATTGAGCACGTATATGAGTTAGTGTATTACTTGCCATTGCGCTTAATCGTGACTGCACACGTACCCATAAAACGTAGTGTTTAAAATTGTTAACCACTCGTGTATGCTAATGGATAAATGCGTGCACTTTAGAATACTGCAGCGCATCCCACCGACGCAATCCATATCAAAGTCGAACAACACGTTCACTTAGTCGTATTTATAAGATTTTATTTATTTAGGCGTGAAGTTATTGCATAATACATAATTATGTACAAAGTACATCCACCTAGTGAATTCCTCTATCGACATGAACAATATAACAATTGTCGATAGCGCTCGATTATTATATTTGCATATATAATACATATATTATATATATATATTTACAGTGAATTTGGTGTTTTTTAAAACACTCACCTATCAACTTAATTGAGTGCCAAACCGCTTGTGACTAAATATAAATGTATTTGAACTATTAACAAATAGATATTTCAAGATATTTAAAATTTAAATTAGAATTTTAGATTACCAACTCTCTTCTGTTAAAACATATTTACTTGTATTCGTTTGGAGACGTCTTCCAATCCATCCTAATGATATTAATTATATTATTAATAAGGCCATTACCTAGAATAAGCATGACGCGAAAGTTACAATCTCTCTTGGTAAAAGAATAATATTTCAATCTGCGAAGCTCTATTCAGATGATTTATTTTCTTTCTTTAGTCAGATCGAAGGGAAGAATTTAACATCCAAATGTTGAACACCTTTACTTATAGAAGCACTGAGCTGTTAGCCGAAAAAAGAGATTCTTAAAAGTTTTATGGGAAGATGTTTCATAACAGAAATTAACTCTTAAGGTTTTTCGGGTGAACAGTGACTATTATTACAACAATAATTATTAATATGTTGTTATTTGATATTTCGAGGGAGAAATGTTAGTAAGGTATATGGTTTGTTTTTGCTCCCCTAAGTCTGAGATCCTTATAAGCATTCGACTTTGATTCAAATATGAACATATTAATATGGAGTTAGAGCAGACAGAAGTATAGTTTGTCTTATCTTACAGTCTTACCAACAGAAGTACAGTTTGAAAAGCGTATACCTTGAGAGAAGTATAATAAAATTGTGCGAATGCTCTTGAATTTGATTACAAGCCAATCGAAGACGAACTATAAAATATTTTGATTCTTAATTCTCGCCATTCTAAAAAGGCACTGATTCAAAGAATGAATGTTCAAAAAAAAAAATGTATCGGGCCTGGGTTCCTATTATAAAAATATGTTTTAAAAAAATCTAAATAATTTAGAGTAATACTAATATAAACTTAACTATTGCTTTTAATAGCTTAGACCGCAGAAGCTTTTCTATCAGGTTTCGCAAAATTAACCGCTCTACTCAGTACTTATATTAACAATGATCCTCCAAAAACACATTGACAGTTTGATAGCCTCTTCATTTTCCATTAATTTTCAAAAATTATAATGGTATTAATATAAAATTATAATGATATAAACTTCTCCACTACTTTCTTCGAGTGACAGATTTGACAGAAAAATCCAAAGGTTCGTTACGTCATTAACGAACGAAGAGAAATGCCTTATTTACAATTACTACGTTTGACAGTTCTCCATCATTCTTGATAATATGTATTGAGATTATATTTTCTATGAGCTCAACTATATATATGTGTATATATTGGACGCTACTTTGATCAATAAATTTAAACATGTAGACATATATCCGCTTTTAAGCAGCGTGTTCCGCAGTGCATATATAAGAGATAATATGTCTTTTGTATATATAAGACTAAAAAATAATTCAAAGTTTGATGTTAAATTATCAAAGCAAATTTTCAAGTGATAGTATGGCTTGTACTCACTCGCGAGTATAATGAATTATTCAAAAGGGAAGATTTTGGTTCTTTTAACACTCAGCGTAATCAACGCGACAAAGGCAGATAACATATTACGAGTCGATCCCTTAGGTAAGTAGCCTAATAATTATATATGCGAAGTATATTTTCATTTTTCATTCGTGTGTATACATAGAGACACTTCCTTATTGTGTCTATAAATTACACTGATTTAAAAATAATTAAATAAATTCTTTAAAAGTTTAAGAATAATAATGTTGTACAATGTGCGTAATAACTTCATTCGGTTTCCACTCAATGCAAATGTGAGTTTTTTTATTCTGATGCGAATAAATTTCATAAATATGGGCTTTTTTCATGTGTTAGTTATGTTCGTTTTCGAATGTATTTTTTATGCCATAGATCGAAAATTATAAAAATTTTACAAAATCAAGTACTCGATTTTATCTTCACAAGTCTCTCAAAAAATTGCAATTTCATCAAAAACAAATGTATACATGTATATGTGAAAAGCAAACAATTTAATCACTTTTAATAATCGTTTGTTTATATCGGTACTTTGACGATAACTCGAAAATAACTTGGAGAAAAAACTCTTTAGTAGCTCCCTTAAACTCTCAGAAAGATATGGAAACCACCGATAAAATTGTCCATCTACAAAATCTGAGTTTGATGCAAACGAACTATTTGAGAGCTCAGCCTGGTTTTTGATAATAATTTTTCATAACTAATAACTTTGTAAATTACGAAGAATTATTTAAAAGAAAAAGTGGTATAATATCATTCTTTATCGGAGTTAATTTTTATTTACAAAATGTAGTGTATCTTTCATATTAAAAAATTATTTTTATCTAGTTACGTGATACAGAAGTTCAATAGGTGCGCCGTAACGTAATAGGAAATAGATATGGTGATACATATATACGCACCAAGGGTTAAAAATACTCAACATTGAAATATGGTTTATTTATGATATTGTCTGTGATACATCAACAATTTTCTCAAAAATATCTCCAATAGAAATTTCTTTTTTCAGTTGTATTATATATTACGAGTATATATACTTTTTAATTTATTACATCAATTTAAATAATTGAAAATCTTTAAGGGCCTGTTTAACAAATAGGGCTTTGGGTAATGTTAGCGTGGCGTGTTAAAAAAAAATAACAGGAGTTTTCGTGCTTTCAAAAAACTTTTTTCCATTGGTCTACATTAATGTTGTCTTCTTCTTCCAATCTTCGAAACACTTCTCAAAGTCGATTTTTGGGATAGCCTTTAGTCCACTCAGCGAATCGCTTTTAATGTCATCTAGACTTGTAAAACGATGGCCTTTTAAGGTTCTCTTTATTTTTGTAAATAGGAAAAAGTCATACGGAGCTATGTCTGGCGAATATGAAGGCTGGGGCATCGTTACGGTATTGTTTTTGGCCAAGAATTCACGAACCAGCAACGAAGTGTGAGCAGAATTGACCAAACGTTTTTTCGGTTTGCTTCACATAAACGGCTTTGAACTTGTAGGTAGTATTCCTTATTGACCATTTGACCTTGAGTCAAGAATTCATGATGCACTATGCCATTAAATTCGAAAAACATTCCCGTCGTTTTCTGAACACACTACGTATGTGTAGGTCAAGACCCTTTCATCTATAAAAATTGGCACTCGGATGACATCAGTACTCGAATATGTCCGTATGATATTAGCTACGCTCACATATTATAACGTCCTTAATTAGAAACAAGTAAGAAAGGGCCAAGTTCGGGTATAACCAAACATTTTATACTCTCGCAATGTGCAAGGATCAGAGGCGGAGAAATGTTTTCAGGTGCTGGCATAACTTTATATTAAAAAATGTTGCGGAAGAATTGAACATTCATTATTCGACGAAATTGTCAATGGATAACAATCTTATTTGGTATCTTATGAACTTATATTACAGGTCATAGACTCATGTACTTTTATTGCTATCAAATTAACTCAAAAGTTATATATGCGATATAAACTCAACCAAAGTGGTTTAATGAATATATTAGATATTTGAGGAAGAAGTCAACCAGAGAAAAGCAAATCATTACATTAGGAATAAGGGGCTTAGACCATGGTCTAGACCGATATCTTTAATATTTAGCGAGAATTCAAATTGTTTTTAAGAAAACATATCCATTTAATTTCATTAAAATATCACACATATTGACCAACATAAACGGTTTAAAGTCAGAGAAATGTCGGGAATTCTTATATCGGACATTTTTGGGATAGAGGAAGATCTCCACTGATCGCATTAACTCTTTTCATTATTCAAGTATATTAGGGAACATGCTTTCACCCAATTTTGTGAATGTTACACAGTGACTGACATATTCGGCATAAAGTCTTCTAGAGTAACGAAAGTCATTATACGTAGTATATGGGAGCTGGGATAATTCGTTCACCGATTTCACACACTTTCATCATTAAACTATGGTATATCCGATATTACACGTTCACTTAATTTTGCTAAAATATCTTACATATTGACCGAAATATATGGTATAAAGTCTACCCAGAGGTTGATAATCCGTATATTAAATGAGGTACATGGGGGCTAGGGGAAGTGCTTACCCGATTTTATCCATTTTAAGCACATGGACACACTGTTATCAGAAAGAGACGCTCTCTAAAGTTCAAAGATATATCTCATATTTCAACCGTTACAAATGGTATAAAGTTTACAGGAGTGTTGAAAATTCTTATATTAAGTATATGGGTCCTATGTGAAGTGCTTAACCGCTTTTCGCCATTTTTGATACAAGAGCACATTATTATCATATAAAGATAATCCTCCAATTTCATTACGATATCTTACATATTTACCGTTATATATGGTATAAAGTCTACGGGAAGGTTGAAAATCTGTATATTAGGCATATGGGGGCTAGTGGAAGTATTCACCCCATTTTCTCCATTTTTGAAACCAGATCCCACCATTATCATGGAAAGATAATCCTCAAGTTTCATTACAATATCTTACAGATTTAGCGTTATATACGATATAAAGCATACGGGAAGGTTGAAAACCTGTATATTATTTTCGGTAAAAAGTCAGATAGAGGTACTGAGGTCCATATGTTGGATATCTGGTGACTTGAAAAGTTATAATCCGATTTCAACTACTTTTACGCATGAGATGGCATATCGTACACGTACTATTCGTGAAAAGCTTTATTCCAATATCTTAATTGATGTTCGATTTGTCTACCTTAAAATGAAAGTATCAGATGAAACTTAAAACTGTATGAGAATTAGGGGTGGTTTTTATCCGATTTCATCCATTTTCACAATGTGACATAAGAATGTAAATGTAATTGAACGATGTGCTTTACGTGGGTACTGCCGTTGTACAGCCTTACTCCACGGTGTTCTAAAACACAACGAATCAATATGATGGGTTCATCAGCGCCCCGTCAGTAATAGCTTTTTGCTAAAACCAAAGATATCGGTCGGCATTGTGGAATGGACACAATAACCACCTTGGTGGCACTCGAGGCCTACCTTAAACCTCTGCCGTATTTTGGGTCCGACACCCGGTTGTAATGCAACTCCGCACTGAACTGTACCGCCCAACAGTTCTACCCGCATTCAGGTATTAAACCACAGCCACCACGATACTCCCCGAAGGCCCTACCGCAATGAGCAGGTTGGAGCGACAAGCAACTCCACCGGGCTCCTGCTCCCCGTCGTACCAGATTAAAGTATCCGGTCAGACCTTGTAGTCTAGGCCACTTCCAGTTGAGTTACTCATTCAACTCCGACTGGTGCCATTTGTAGTTTGAACTAAATTCCTCTTTAAGTGTGTGCATAATACATGTAAAGTGCTATAAACTTAGTTCAAGCTAAGTAATATAGCACTATTTCTGACATGGCTAAGCCTATTTTTAGAGCAAATTCTATTTCAAAAGTAGTGCATTTTATGGATTTTAGTCGCCTCTTACGACGGGCATGCCTTACCGCCGGTTATTCTTATTCGTAAATGTAATGTCACATACCAATTTTTGTTGAAATCGGTTAAGACATTCTTGAGATATGGGATTTCTCCTAAAAGTGGGCGGTGCCACTCCCATCACCAAAACTTTACACGGGTTCCTATGCAACCCTTCCGTGTCATAATTGCTGCAATCTTTAATGTTTCTGACGTGTTCGTTTAGCGAGTTAAAGCAATTATAGTAGCTTTCAATATAACTTTTGCATTGGAGGTGGGCATGGTTATTATTCGATTTCACTAATTTTCTCAGTATATGAGCAGATGCTCGAAAAACTTACTCGGAGCAGTGTATTAATGTAACAATGTATTGATATAGCTTTAACGGTTTCCGAGATATTTATATTAAATCTATTGGGGGCGGGGCCATTCCTGCTTTGACAAAAATTTTTGCGCACAGATGCCCCACCCTACTAAGATTCTCTGTACCAAAAAAAAAACGTTTATATCTGAATTTGCTGCTTAGTTATGGCACTTTCTCTGTTTTCGGTTAATGGAATTTTGTGGGCGTGGCGGATGTCCAATTACGCCCATCTGCAACACCAACCGTCTTACGGTGACAAAGAACACATGTACCAAGTTCCATCAAAATATCTTACGTTTTACTCAAGTTATCGCTTTCACGGACGGACGGATGGACAAACAGTCACTCAGATTTTAACTCGTTGCTTCATCCTGATCGTTTATATATATATATATATATATGTCTATATCTAACTCGATTAGTTCTAGGTGTTACAAACAACCGTTAGGCGAACAAAACTAATATACTCTGTAGCAACGTGTTGGGAGAGTTTAAATATATCACTAGCTAAGTGGAGGGGTATATGCGATTAAAAATTTTTGGAAAAGTGGCTGTGACCCCACCTAGTAATAGTTTTCATAAACAACTGTATCAACCAAACTCGCGGGAACATCGGAGGAAAATGGGCGGTAACCTAGCTTTGCTCTCATATAACAGTTATGTTGGGAACTACTAAAATTGTTCTCCAGTTCTAAATGGTTTAAAGAAATTAGACAATGAGCGTGGCGAAATTTCATACCTCACAAACAAATTGAACAAATTTGGTTCTTACCTTTTTCATCAAATCTCACAGTTTGAAAACGGGTGAAATCGGGTAAAATGTAAAATAAAATAAAATGTAAAATATGAGAAGTAAGCATCCTGAGCATAATTTAATTCAGTGCCAAAAATAGAATATATCCTTTTACCCAATATAATGATTTTCAACGTTCCGGTTAACTTTACACCATAAATATGTGAGGTATCTTAATGAAATGAAGTTTGGTTGGTTTTGTACCGTATACATCGTTTAGTGAAGAAGCTATATTAATAAAATTAAGAGATACTATTTCGCTTAACATAAGTTGATTTGGTACCAACAAGAGTTATATCGATTCCTTAATATTTTGTGTAACTTTAATGTGTGTAATTTTAATGTAACTTATATTATAGTTAAGTTACATATAATAAGTATAACATATTAATATAATACAATCGCTAAAAAATAATAAAAGTTTGAGTAATGAGACTAAATGGCCATGTGTCTTTAACATAAGATAAAAAACATTGGAAATGAAGTCAATCAATATCAAAAGAAATGTTAGGTTAGGCTTTATGATTTTCTAAAAATTAAAAAATTATTCCCTTATTGTGATTGTTTCTGTAATTCTGAAAAATTTTTGTTTGAGCCTTTAATTACTGGTAATATTACACTTAATAATTTATTATGCAATGTTATCTACACGTAACCGTGCAGTGTGTAGAGATTTTATGCAGTTCATAGACGTTATTTCACATAGTGTTAACACAAAAGACAGACGAAATGTTTAACAGTATCAATAACCTAAGTGAAATTTTAGATATTTTGCCCTCCTGAGGAGATTGCTATTACAGAAGGGTAAAAGAGTACCTTTGGCATACCGACAAAATGCCGTTAATTGAAAATTTTTAAAGTGCTATAACTTAATCACAAATTATACTACAAAACTTTAATTTGGTACAGAAAATCATAGTAAGTGTAGTGTACATATCTTACAAATTATTATAGCTATATTAACCAGTCTTAGTGAAAAATTTCTTCATAGCGTGTCATAACGCAGTGTGAAAATGGGTGAAATCGAACAATAACCACCTTCATATAATAATTATGTCCAAAACTACAAGAAGAAGTTCGATAACTCTCAAACGAAGGAAAACATTATTTTTGACCGTAGCACATGCAAACCTATCCCTAATGGGTATCAAAATTGTACAATGGGAGTGTTACCCCCTTTCGTCTAAAATCTCATATCCAAATTTGGAACATAACATTCCCTTTATATACTTACGCTACAGCTTGAAAATGGGCGACTACAACTACGCCTTCTTCCCTTATACTGCGAATTTAAGTGCCATTAGGTCCTTTCGTTTTACAGTTTTTGCACTTTGTGAGCTATTCTACACGACGTATATATTGGACAATATATATGATATTCTAACAAGGTTAAGTGAATTATTAGATAATTTTATCTTTTATTCCCAATTAATTATTAATGTGTTAAGTCGGTGCATGAATTGCCCAGCTATGTAGGCCCCGTATACTGTATTTCGTTTAGTTTATTTTATTTGATTTTATGCCGAACATGTCTATGTGTGAGTTATTTCAATAAAATTGAGCATCAATATTTTTACGGATATGATTTAGTTTAATACCAAACGTAAATGAAGGCACTCCAAATGTCGTTAAACGAAGACAGAACGAGATAGATATTGAGTCATATATATATAAATGATCAGGGAAGCGAAACGAGTTGAATTCCGAGTAACTGTCTGTCCGTCCAGATCATCCGTATTGTAGATGGGAATAATCGGAATACTGCCACGCCTACAAAGTATAGTTAATCGAAAACCTGTGAAGTGATATAACTAAGAAGCAAATTAAGATATAAAAGTGTTTTTGGTAAAGAAAATCCTAACAGGGTGGGGTATCTGTGAGTAAAAAAGTTTGGCAAAGTGGGTATGGCCCCGCCATCCAATAGGTTTAATGTAGATATCTCACAAAGCTTTAGAGCTATATCAATCAAACTTACTCTCTTTCTAGCATATCCTCATATACTGGGAAAATAAGAGAAATCGGATAATAATCACGCCCACCTCCCTTGCAAAGGTTTTGTTAGATACTACTGAAACAGCGTTAATTCGCTGAAGAAACACGTCAGAAACACCAAATCTTTTAGTAATCATGGTACTTAAAGACTCCATAAGAATCCGTGAAAAATGTAGGTAATGGGAGTGGCACCGCCACTTTGAGGTGAACTCCCATATCCCAAAACGCCTTAGCCAAATTTAACCAAATTTGATAAATGATATTACATTTGAATTCTAATGTCACATTGTGGAAATGGGCGAAAGCGGATAACAACCACACCTACTTCTCATATAACATAATTTTAAATTTTGTCTGATTCGTTCACTTTAAGGTGTGTGAATCAAGCACCAATTAAAATTATGAAATGAAGCATTGTACAAATAGTACCTCCAAGATATGCCATCTCATGTGCAAAAATACCCGAAATCGGCATATAACTTTTCCAACCTTCAGATACCCAATATAACGAGATCGGTGCCTATGGCTGACTTTGTACCAAAAATGTATGTAAATCTGCTAAATGCCGTAATTAAATTCAAGGATTATCTTTCCATGATAAAGGATTTTCAACCTCCCGTTAGACTTTATACCATATATTTCGGTCAATATAAGAGCTATCCTTGTGAAATTCAGAGAGCGTCTCTTTCTGATATCAGTGTGTCCGTGTGAATCAAACGGATGAAATCGGTTAAACACTGCCTTTAGATCCCACATACCTAATATAAGAATTTCAAACATCCGTTTGGCTTTATACGGTATATATCGTTCAATATGGAAGATAATGTCATATGAATAAAAATGTCTGAAATTAGTCTACGAATTAATCCAGCTGCCATACAAAGAATTTTCGTTATTTTAGCAGACTCTATGCCGAATATGTCGGTCAGTGTATGAGTTATGAATTTATGAATTATATCTTGATAAAATTGCGTGAAAACATGTTCTCTAATGTAGTCGAGTAATGTCAAAAGTTAATACAATCAGTCCAGAACTCCCCCTAGCCCAGATATACCAGATATATTGAATTGCGATTTTCCAGCTGACTTTAAACCTTATATGTTGGTCATGTTATGATATGTTTTCTTTAATATAATGTGGTTTCGCCCTAAATATGAATGAAACCGGCCCCTTATTCCTAATATAATGATTTCTGTTTCTCTGGTCGACTCCTTCCTTATATATTCAATATATTTAATTAAGCCACTTTGGATAAGTTTATATTGCATATATCTCATATTAGTTAATTTGGTAGGTTTTAATATAAATAGCTCGAACACTAAGCAAAATATAGTAAAGAAAGTACGTGAGTCTTTGACCTGCAATATAAGTTAATAAGAATGCTGAATTCTTACGCAACATTTTTTGTTATAAAGTTTTGCCAGCACCTAAAAGTATTTCCCCTCCTTTGATCCTTGCATATTGCGGGGGTATAAAATATTCGGTTACACCCGAACTTAGCCCTTCCTTACTTGTTTAAAATAAAATTTTTCCAACACCTGAAACACCTTCATCCGGCTTTGATCTTTGAAAAATGCTAGAGTATAATGATGGATGTTCGGTAACTCCTTAGCCCTTCTTTACTTTAGCCTTTGTTTACTTATTTAAATACAAATAAATAAACACGACTTTGCATTGAAAAATACTTCGATAAATAATTTGATGGCGTATGGATGGATACGTAATTAACTTGCTGTCAAAAAAATAATTGTCCGTCCTAACGTACATACATACGTACATATATTCATATCTCTACCACCAGTAGATTTTTGGAAGCTAAGAAAATACCATAATTGGAAGAAGTATCTTAAGCAAAATTAGGTCAGAATCACTATAAATATATAGTGCTTCCGAAAGTTGTTGCTTGGTACGGAAAAACTGTTTCTAGTAAAATTTCTTCATAACCAGTTATTGAGGTAGGAAGCTTAGCGTACAAATGTACGCTACAAATGTACACGTACAAATGTCTCATAAAATTTTACTACCAAGAACAGTAAATAAGGAGCGGAAATAATATGTAGATTTTTGGTTGCACTATTAAAAACCTATGAATATTAATTAAAAGTACTTTTATTTGCATACGTCTAGTATCGAATTTCTTTCCAGTTCGGGACTAGTGTAAGAAAATGAGAAGTAATATAATATTTAGTTTTGTTCAGCTGACGGTTGTTTGTAAAACTAATCGAGACAGATATGGATTATGTATATCAAAATGATCAGGATAACGAGACGAATTGAATGCCGGGCGACTATCTGTCCGTCCGCCTGGGCAAACGATAACATAAGTAGATACCGAATATGTGGACCTCAATGCTTATAGCTGACTTTTTTTTTACCGAAAATCTCAGTTACACTGTATATATGTTAACGATCTGAATTTCAGCATTTTTCTCTGATGATCATTGTGTCAAAAATGGGTAAAATCGGGTTAATACTTCCTTTAGCTTCGCATACCTAATATAAGAAATTTCAAACTTCTAATAACCTTAATACCGTATATATTAATCTATCTGTTGTATGTTATCTTAAAGAAATTCAGGGAGCATATTTTCCCTGGGAGTGTGGCAAAAACGGCTGAAATTGGGTTAATATTTCCTCCAGCCCCCATGTACCTAATATAAGGAATTTCGAAATATGTTAAGAAAACACTTAAATCCTTAAAAATATCACACATATTAACTTATATAAACGGTTTAAAGTCAGCTGGAAAGTCGGAAATCACTGTATTGGGTGCATTGGTGCTAGGGAAAGACGTGAACAGATAACATTTACTTTTGGCAATAAAAGTATGCTCGAAAACATGATAGAATAACGATAACCATTACATGTAGTATATGGAGGTTGGGGTAGTTCATATATCGAACTCACTCATTTCTGCCACTAAACTATATTACATTCAAGATTACATGTTCATTTAATTTTGCTAAGACAGCTTAAATATTGACCTACATGCGATATAAAGTCAACCGGAAGTTCAAATATTTTTATATTACGTATATGGAAGCTAAGGGCAATATTGACCTAATTTTACACATTTTTGACACAAGAGCACATCACTAACAGGAAAATGTACTCTCCGAATTTCATTAATATATCTTACAGATTGACCGATCTTTTCGGTAAAAAGTCAAAGGGACGTAATGAGATCCGCATATTTAGTACCTGGAGGATTGAGAAGATATTTTCCGATTTCCATTATTTTTGGGCAGGAAATGGCACACCTTCAGAGCACTATTTGTGTAAATTTCTTTTCCGACATCTTTGTTGGTGCTTGAGTTATATACCGTTAAGGGAAAGAATCAGATTGAATTGGAAATTGTGTTATATGGGAAGTAATCGTCGGTGCCTACATTTTTACAAGCATTACACATATTATCTACTGTAAGATTTAAAGTTTCGGACGTGTTTCTTCAGCGAGTTAAGGCGCTTTTAGGAGTTTTTAACATAACCTTTCTGTGGGAAGTGGGCGAGATTTTCAACTAAGGACTAAGCAAGTTTGGTAGTATTTTATTAAGGGAGTATATTAATCATACAAGGGGGGGTTGTGCAATACGCAGTTTTTACAAATTTTCAAACTGCAGATGCCCCTCCCTACGACGATTCTCCGCACCAAATTACAAGTTGGTATCTTAATTTGTTGCTTGGTTATAGAACTTTATAGATTTTCGATTAACGGCATTTTGTGGGCATGGGTATAGCCCGATTATGCCCATCTGCAATATCAACATTTTTATGGTGGAATACGTGTACCAAGTTTCATCAAGGTGTCGTAATTTTTACTCAAGTTACTGCTTGCATAGACGGATGATGGATGGATGAACTCTACATCTATCGCGATTAGTTTTAGGTGTTACAAACAAACTTTATGTGAACAAAACTATTATACTCTGTTGCAACATGTTGCGAGAGTATAAAAAATTTATTAAAATTATGCACTGGGACATGGAACATGATATCAATTGTCAATCTAGCAAAAGATCAGACAGACTTAAACTAGTTCAAAATAGCCAAGAGCAAATATATTTAATTATCATGCAAAACCACTCGATTTCTATTTGATGTTTTGAAAGTATTAAACATTAAAAAAACTTGCATAAAAGCTACAAACTTTTGTTCAATTCGTTGTATTAAATAGTTTAAGTCAAATAAAATCACTCATGACTTTTTATGTTTCTTATAATTAGTCTATGTTAATAAATCTAATGTTTTTCCGACTATATTGGAGTTCAAACAGGAGCTTCTAGATGGAAAGTAGTACATTTCTTCACGAGTTTCACATTTCCACTTATATATTTGCTATGTACATGCATATAACTGATAAATATTTGTTTTTCATTATAAAAGCACAAACAATATGTGTAATTATTATTTTTGTTTTTTTTCAATTTCGAATGTAACATCACATCTCACTACGGAACAATATTGGATTTCGTTGGATGGAATGGCTGCGAATTTTAACATTACTAATGTGTGGATTTCTTTGAAAATGCATTTACTATTGATAAACTATTCTTTAATGCACATATCTTATGATCATCGAGTAGCCCTCTTGTCTGCAACCCTTCGCACATATCAAAAAGCTGCTTGTGACAGCGATCAGGTCATTATCGCTTGTCCACGAGGCACTAGTATCTCAATCGAATTTGCACAATACAACAATTTCGAAAACAAAGGTAGGTGTCGCACCATTTTTAATAATAATTCGAGTATGTGTATGTGTGTTTTATTAATTTTTGAACTTTTCTCTGAAGAGAGAATTAAATTGTGTCATTTGGACGAATTCTTTACATTAATTTCTTCAATTTACGTAGCAGTTTAACGGGGACTAATTGCACAGTCATTTCTCGTTCCAAAGTTTTATGAAAAAAATGCTGAACACTAGTAGGACCTACTCTGAAGTTACAATATTCCTTTTAGTTCATTAGTACTAGTTCAATATAACTAGTCGACTAGTTGTAGTTTCGAGTTGTTGCACAATGACCAAAAATTGTGGAGCAAGAATTTCGTACTAGAGGCAATTAGCTGTAGTTTTAAATGCCACAATTCTATAACGAGACATCAATGTTTCCTGCTAGACTAAGGGCCAATATTTTCTCCATTGAACTCGTATTCAATTTTATACAAATTTTTGGCGTTTCTATATTCCTTTCCCATTTGATTGTATACAATTGTTTTTATTGTGTAAACTGAGAGTTTTCTGCCTTTTTTTTCGAGGCGTTTACAAGATTTTTTTTATAAACTGGTAATTTTACTTCCTTACTTTCATAGATGGATTCAGTATCGAAGACTTATGTCCACTAGACACTTCCACAAAAAAGGTGCAATCGAAGGCCAAACACCTTCTACGTGGTTCCGCATTCGGTACTCCCAGGTCAAAAATTTCTACCATTCAACACCTTTATGATCAGACTACGGAAATTCCGAGCTCAAGCCTGCCACCAGATGCAGCTATGACAGAAGAAACCGAATATGCCGGTGTGCGTACGGAAAATGCTTCGAGCGGTAGTATAAAAGACGATGACTCCACCGAAAATTGCATGTGGCCAAACGCCTTGCAGGTAATTATTTGTAATGCAATATTTATACAATTTGTACTAAAAATAGGTGCGCTTCAATAATTACATAGAATTCTTAAATAGATCTAATCACGAATAGTAATATTGTTTATTGTCTATCACCGACCAACAACCATCCAGCTGACAAACACTGGCCCCTGTTGTGTGGTGATGTATCAATGTCTCATCAATCGGCGTAGAAGCTAATCTTATTACGTTTTATCAGTGCTAGATTGTCCTTTGAAAGTCGAAAATGTTTGCCGTTTAGATCGTAATTTTTCCCTGTTAAAATTTTAATGCTTTATATTAATGTTGTTTTTTCCATCCGGAAACAATTCCTACAAGACGGGTAAGAGTTAGCTAACCTATTACCTATGGGTTACCAATTATTAATGCAATTGTTATCTGATAAGTTACTTTTGTTCTAGCATCGCGAAAAAAGTAACTTCTCTCGTCTTTTACTACACGTCGGTGTGACTATCTTAGAGGTAGGTAGGTAGGTAGCGCCTCTCTCATTGCTTTAGCGTAAATCCTATATATAATATGCTGCTATAATTTTTCAACTATATTGGAAAAATATCTGTTACTTTTTGTTTTACAGCGTCCTTTTCATTGGTTATTTGTTTGGTTAGTTATCTGTTACTGATATTGTTTGTTTGGTTTGTTTGGTTTGTTTAGTTATTGTTTTGGATACCATTACAGAACTACTGGTTGATTAGTTATTTGTTTGCTTAGGAATTGGCTACAGAAAACTGTTTGATCCCTTATCTCACCACATGGTATATGCAGAGGACTTATAAACATAGAGAAGGTGCAGGTTCGACAGCGAAAGTCTGAAAAATTTCAACGGGGGAATTCACCTCACAACGAGGGAAGTCACCTCATGATAAATTAACATTACTTTGATTCTTAGCAGAAGAGCATCTGTAGAAATTACGCATTTTCTGTCTTAACATTCTCAACCAGGGAATTGTGATGAGGGAACCAGAGAATGCATATAGCACATATGCTATGTGATTTTTATAAACTCCATTAAAATTTCTATATTTTATTTTAAT
The DNA here is from genome assembly GCA_021498325.1 of Bactrocera minax. Classification (NCBI taxonomy): domain Eukaryota; kingdom Metazoa; phylum Arthropoda; class Insecta; order Diptera; family Tephritidae; genus Bactrocera; species Bactrocera minax. The sequence goes on along the minus strand of JAKEEE010000110.1, from coordinate 173,755 downwards.
TCAATTTATGCCCAACTGTTGTAAGTTTTCTGGTAACACTTTCAATTTTGACTAAAATTGCCCAAAACAAGTAAGAAAGCGCTAAGTTCGGGTGTAACCGAACATTTTATACTCTCGCAATGTGCAGGGATCAGAGACGAGGAAATGTTTTCACTTTATATTACAAAATGTTGGGGAAGAATTCAATATTCATTATTCGACGAAACTGTCAATTGATTGCAATCATATTTGGTATCTTATTAACTTATATTACAGGTCATAGACTCATGTACTTTCATTGCTATATTCTGCTTCGTGTCAGAGATATTTATATTAAAATCTATCAAATTAACTCAAAAGTTGACATATCCGATATAAACTCACCCAAAGTGATTTAATGAATATATTAGATATATGAGAAAAAAGTCAACCAGAGAAAAGCAAATCATTATATTAGGAATAAAGGACTTAGACCATGGTCTTGACCAATTTCTTTCATATTTAACGCGAAATCACATTGTGTTTTAGAAAACATATCCATTTAATTTCATTAAAATATCACACATATTGACCAACATAAACACACATGTACATGTTACATGTACCCTTAAGTTTGCTAAGATATCTTACATATTGACCGAAATATATAGTATAGTCGACCCAGTTTACCCAGAGGTTGAAAATCCTTGTATTAGGTTCATGGGGGCTAGGGGAAGTGCTTTCCCGATTTTATCCGTTTTAAACAGATGGACACACTGTTATCAGAAAGAGACACTCTCTAAATTTCAAAGAGATAACTCAGTCACTCGGATTTTAACTCGTTGTTTCATCCTGATCATTTATATATAAATATATGTCTATATCTAACTCGATTAGTTCTAGGTGTTACAAACAACCGTTAGGTGAACAAAACTAATATACTCTGTAGCAAAATGTTGCGAGAGTATAATAAAATAAGATTCACCTTCTTATTTAAGTTAAAAGTTCCCAGTATGAAGATACAAGTCTATCTGACCTTTTACCGACAATATCGTTAAATCTGAAAGATATGTAAGGAAATGGGAGGATTATCTTTCCATTATAATAGTACACTTTGGTATCAAAAATGGTGAACATGATAACCTGTAAAATGGTAACCTTCCGGCTTTATATCGTGTATTACGGAAAATCTGTAAGATATCGTAATGAAATTGGAGGATTATCTTCCACGATAATAGTGGGATCTAGTATCAAAAATAGCGAAAATCAGGTTAATACTTCCCCAAGTCCCCATATACCTAATACAAGGACTTTCAACCTTCCTGTAGACTACACCATATATAACGGTCAATATATGAGTCATCTCTTTGAAATTTAGAGAGCATCCCTTTCTGATAAACGTGTTTGTCCATGTACTTAAAATAGATAAAACCGGGTAAGCACTTCCCCCAGCCCCTATGTACTTAATACAAGGATTTTCAACCTTCCGGTAGACTTTATACCATATAATTCGGAAATCTGTGAAATATCGTAATGGAATTGGAGGATAATCTCTGGATGATAATAGCATGATCTGGTATTAAAAATGTGGAAAATAGTTCCCATATACCTAAAATAAGGATTGTGAGATATCTTCGCAGAATTAAGTGAACATGTAATATCGGAAATATCATAGTTTACTGCCGAAAATGTGTGAAATCGGTCAACGACTTATCCCAGCTCCCATGTACTAAATATAATGATTTTCGCTATTCTAGCAGACTATGTCGAATATGTCGGTCACTGTGTGAGTTACCTTCACAAAATTGCGGGAAAACATGTTCCCTAATATACTTGAATAATGAAAAGAGTTATGTGTATAACAATCACAAAGTATGTGATCAGTGCAGATCTTCATCTATCCCAAAAATGCCCGACATAAGAATTCTCGACTTTCCACCTGACTTTAAAGCGTTTATGTTGGTGAATATGTGATATTTTAATGAAATTAAGTGGATATGTTTTCTTAAACACAATGTGATTTCGTGCTAAATATGAAAGAAATCGGTCTAGATCATGGTCTACGCCCCTTATTCCTAATGTAATGATTTCCCTTTCTCTGGTTTACTTTTACCTTATGTATCTAATATTTTCAATTAAGCCACTTTGGTTCAGTATATATCGCATATATCACTTTTGAGTTACTTTGGTAGATTTTAATATAAATATCTCTGACACGAAGCAAAATATAGGAACGAAAGTATATGAGCCCGTGGCCTGAAATATAAGTTAATAAGGTACCAAATATAATTGCAATCCATTGACAATTTCTTCGAATAATGAATGTTGAATTCTTCCGCAACATTTTTTAATATAAAGTTATGCCAGCACCCGAAAGCATATGCCCGCTCCTGATCCTTGCTTATTGCGAGAGTATAAAGTGTTCGGTTCCACCCGAACGTAGCTCTTCATTACGTGTTCCAAATTATTTTCGTTCGTTTATGCTTATTGGTATATAAGAAGAACAGTTATAACAATTAACAGCATTGAAAACAAAAACAACAAAAGGAATTCAAATGTGTATGAATCAAGTCAATATGAGCTGCTCACATTTAAAATGGACAGTAAGAATTCGTCAGCTGTGTACCATTATACGTGCTCAGTTTTAGTAGAGTTTAAGTGACTGTAGATGAATTAAAAACATTTTTCGAAAATGCATCAAACAACAATTGAAGAACGAGGAATTATTATAAAAAACTACAATGATAACAATTCCGTTCGCGAAATCAGTGAAATTGTTGGAAAAAAAGTCGACTGTTGAAAATATTATTACAAAGTATAAAGAAAGAGACAACTTGTGTGATAAAAAGCGTAATTTAAAGAACAGTGTGAAAATCAGACAGAACAGAAAAAACAAATTAAAGAGAAAGAAATCGTAGAAGTTTGTACGGAAAAGATTCGCTGGCTCCTTAAGAATAACAAGTTTCATGCTAGGGTGCCTCTCCGAAAACCACTTATTTCAAAAAAAAAATAAAATCAAAGTTCTAGGTTTCCAAAAATTTCTAGGAATAGGACGGTAGCGGTGCGGTGGCGGCTCAATAATGATATGGGGTTACATGTCAAGATTTGGCATCGGGAAAGTACACGTAATTGATCGGATTTTGGAGGGTAAGGGGTACGTTGATATTTTAAAACAAAATGTTCACAGTAGTTCAGAAAAACTTGCTACTCGTAATAATTTTATGTTCTACCAAGACAATGACCCAAAGCAGACGTCGTGGAATGCTCGGAATTGGTTGCTATACAACTGCTCACAAGTTCTGGCTACGCCCGCTCAGTCTCCCGACATCAACACCATTGAGCATTTATGGGAAGACCTCAAAAGAAGACCTTCTTCAAGGCACGAAAGGAGTAAGTCAGAGTTAAAATAAGCAGTATTAGAGGAATGGGAGAAAATGGAGACTAGTTATTGCCAAAAACTTATAGAAAGTATGCCATGACGCTTACGGAGGTAATATAATACAAAGGAAAGGCGAAAAAATATTAGTTTTTAATGTATTTGGTACTTTTGTGAAATATTTACTTAATGTGGCATTATGAATGTGAGCAGCTCATATGGACTTGATTCGTAACAATTTGAATTCCTTTTGTTGCTTTTGTTTCAATGCCTATAATTGTTATATCTGTGCTTCTTACATATCAATATGCAAAAATAAATAAAAATATTTTGGAATAAAAAAATATTTACTTTCTTATTTAAGTTAAAATTCCCAGTGTGAAGTGTCCAATTTTGGTATCACTGTATATATGTGATAATATATATAATATTGACCGATATATACCGTATACAGCCAACCGGATGTTTGAAATTCTTATATTAGGTACATGGGGCTAGGGGTGGTATTGAAAAGGATTTTATTCATTTTTGGGATACCGACATATCATTATCAGGGAAATAGGCTGTGCGTCCTTCATTACGATATCTCACATATTGACAATTATATCCCGTATACATGGTAAAAAGCCAACCGGAAGTTTGAAATTTTTATATATATGTTATATATATGGTATATGGAGACTAGGGGAAGTATTTCCCCGATTTTATCTATTTCAGACACACGGACACACAGTTATCAGAAAGGAACGCTTTATAACTTTCACAGAGACAACTAATTTGTTTAACGAATCTTGAATGAGAAGTATTTACCCGATTTTATGATCTCCATGCACACAGACTCGCTGTTACGCTCTCTGATTTTCACAGAGGTAACTCACATATTAACCGAAATATATGGTATAAAGTCTAACCTGAGGTCGAAAATTCTTATATTAGGTATATGGGAGCTAGGAGAAGTATTTATCCTATCTTTCCCATTTTTGTTGCAAGAACATATTATTATCATGGAAAGATGCTCCTCGAATTTCATTCCGATATCTCATATATTTACCGATACATATGGTGTGAAGCCTACCGGAAGATTGAAAATCCCTATATTAGGTATATGAGGGCTAGGGCAAGTATTATGCCAATTTCGGCCATTTTTACATCTTTAAAAGCGTCATTTATACAAAGTTGCATTCCAGTGCCTTAATTGATACTTGATTTATATATTTTAAAGTGAAAGAATCAAATGAAATTTAAAATGGTGTTATATGGAAAGTAGGCGTGATTGTTATCCGGGTTTTCCCATTTTCATAATGTGATACAAGGATGCAAATATAATGGCATGTACCAGATTTGGTTGAAAGCTATGTAGGGGTTCCTTAGGTATGGAAATTCTCCTAAAAGTGGGCGGTGCCACACCTATTGTCAATATTTTACACGTATTTCTATGCGCCTCTTTCATACCATCTTTACTTTAAGATTTAATGTTTCTGTGACGTTTCTTTCAAAGAGTTAACGCACTTTTAGTAGTTTTCAACGCAACCTATGTATAGGAAGGGGCGTGGTTATTATACGATTTAACTAATTTTATCACTGTATGAGGAGCTGGCAGAAAGAATTGTTCTCAGCAAGTTCGATTGATATAACTTTAACGGCCTTTAAGATATTGACATTAAACTCATTGGGGAGGCTGGGCCATCACCACTTTAAACTAAAGTTTAACTACAAATCCTCCCGCCTCTACAATCCTCTGTCCCATATCCAAATACTTGTTTTTATCTTATTATATTAATATCTCATCTTATCAGGATGTTTTAATTTTTACTCAAGTTATCGCACCGATAAGAAGGGCACCGTCAGAAAGACGGATAAACAAACACTCGGAACTCCTTTAGTCATCATATACTCTGTTGCAACATGTTGCGAGAGTATAAAATTGTCGCAAATGAATTCAATATACTTATATAAATAATTCGACGAAATTGTGAATGACGAAATTGCAATCACATTTGGCATCATACTAACTTTTACTTTAGGTCATATACTCATAAAATCAATATATTGGGTTGTTCGGAAAGTCATTTCGTTTTTTTAAGCTTCGAGGTTAAGTCCATGCCTTTCAAATGGCCATAAACAGTTGAATTCGACAAATTTAACCTCTCACCGATCTCTCGTGTGGTGATTCGCCGATTTGCATCAACTAATGCCTTTATCGCATCTTTGTCAGCTTCGACCGGCCTTCCAGACCGTGGTGCATCTTCGACATCAAAATTGCCGGATCGAAATTTTGCAAACCAGTTCTGGCACTGGCGTACTGTTAACACGCCTTCTCCATACACATCCGTCAATTTTTTTCTCGCTTGGACAGCATTTTTACCTTTTCTGAAGTTAAAAAGTAAAATATGACGAAAATGCTGCTTATTGCTCTCCATATTTAAAAAGGCACCAACCAAAAACTACTGGGTAGAATTAATAGAACTTTTTCACACACAAGCCTTGCAATATCAGCTCTCATGACATATAATGGTTATGGGGCTTAAGTGTGAAGTTAGTTTCGAAAAAACGTAATTAAGTCCTCTGGCGGGAAAAAACGAAATGACTTTCCGAACAACCCAATAATTAGTACTGTGCGAAGATACAACAGTCATAATTTTTATTACCGTAAGACATAATATTATTTGAAATATTCTTACTTATTTTGTTGTGACATCTTCTATGGAGATATTTGCGATGTAAACTTAGCGAAAGGAACGATTTTAAATATATTGGTTATATGAAGAAAAAGTCAACCAGAGGAATGTAAATCATTATATTAGAAGTATGGGGTTTAGACCAAGGTCTAGACCGATTACTTTAATATTCAACGCTAAACCACAATACTTAATTTCTTTCAAATGTCACAGATAGCTGGTACACACACACCATATCGGGTATATTGGAGCTAAGAGAAGGTCTGAGCGGATAACATTTACTTTGATATTAAACCTAAATAAGCACGAGAATATATTTTCAGGCATTTTTATAAAAATAACTAAATTTTTGACTGAATTATTTGGCATAGAATCCACTAGAACAACGCTAGTCCTTATATGTAGTATATGGCGGTTGGGGTAATTCATACATCGATTTCACTAATTTTTGCCACCAAACTATATTATATTCAAGATTATATGTTCATTTAATTTGGCTAAGACGTCTTACATAAAGTATAAAGTCAAAAGGAATTTCGAAAATTTGTGTTCCAGGTTAAGGAAAATATTTACCCGATTCTACCAATTTTTGGTAGAAGGGCACAATACGACCAGAGAATGAGCGTTTCTGAAATTCACTATTATATCTCACAGATTGACCGTTATTTTCTGTAAAAGTTCAGCCATTGATACTGGGATCCGCATATTTGGTACCTGGGAGCTTGATATGATAACTTAATTTGTGCTTGAGTTATTGTACATACTGTAAAGTGACAAAAAAGGACATACTTTACATCATGTAAAGTTTTATAATTTTTATACAGATTCCTACGCGTTCCTTCCATACCATATATAATTTAAGATTTAATGCTTCTCAAATGTTTCTTCAGCGAGTTAACGCAATTTTTGTAGTTTTCAACATAACCCTTCTATGGATAGGGGTGTTTATTATCCGATTTGAGTTTGCGAGACATATACATTAAATCTATCAGGAGGAGGAGTCGTACCCACTTTCAAAAATTTTCAAACCCTGAATGCCCCTCCCAAAAGAGATTTCCTGTACCAATATCCAGTTTTTATATCGTAATTGGGGACTTAGTTATAGCACTTTATAGGCTTTCGCTTAACGGCATTAGTGGGCGTGGCAACGGTTCAATTCCACTATCTGCAGTGCCAACCTTCTACTAGTACAAAGGAAAACGTGCACTAAGTTTCATCAAGATACCTTACTTTTTATTCAAGTTACCCCTTGCAAAGACGGGACGGACGGACGAAAAAATTCAAAATGAAAAGCGCTGCTTGTGCAAAGCTTTATTCCGACATCTTCGTTGGTGTTTGATTTATTCACTGAGAAGAGCAGGAACAAGATGGAATTTAGAATGGTGTTATATGGGAAGTTAGCATGGTTGTAGTCCGATTTAATAATAATATAATGCCATGCACCAAATTTGCTTTAATTTTTTTTTGAAGTAGTAATTGGCGAGATAGGATATTTCGCCTAAAATTGGGCGGTGCCACAGCCACTGTGTTATTTGTACACTGATTCCTATGCAGTCCTTTCATACCATCTTTACTTTCAATTTTAAAGCGTTTGACGTGTTTCTTTGGTGAGTTATCACACTTTTAGTAGTTTCCAACATAGCCGTTATAAGGGGTGGGCGCAGCTATTAAGTGATTCACCCATTTTCACACTATATGAGGAGGACTATAAAGACTCCGCTATAAAGACTTGTACTCAGCAAGTTTGGTTATGAGGTTTTGGTGGCTTGTGAGATATTTACGATATGAGATATATGAGATATTCCTACGGGAATTCTCTATACCACATTACAGTTTTATGTCTTAATTTGTTTCTTAGTAATAGCACTTTATAAATGTGCTTAACGGCTTTTTGTGGGCGTCGTAAAGCTACAATTTCGCCCATATGCAATACCCGTCACCCGCATTTCATCTCGCCTCATCATCTTGATCATTTTGATATATGTATCTTAATCTGTCTCGATTAGTTTTAGGTAAACAAAACTATTATACTTTGTTGCAACATGTTGCGAGAGTATAAAAATTGTAAAAACACATAAGTAAACTTAGAGTGTGTAACATAAGAATACTTATAGCGAGTTTATATACGAAGACTTATGTTGCCGAGAGAAGAAAGACGAATGGCACCGAGTTGTTCGTTATCTGGTAACACGCTTTGTGTTCTTGTTCGTAATAGTCACTGCTATGTAGTTCGACTTTGCTTTTCATTTTGAAATTCTTTCCATGGGTGCAATTGCGCCCGGTTTGAAATGAATATTTGCAATATGTTCGGAAATTTTAATTCTAAAACAAAATGAGCAGTAATAGCGTACCTTTGAGACCAATAACTTTACAACAATTGAATGAGATGTTATGAAACTTTGATAGTATTTTAATCAAATTCCAAATATTTTTAGCCCTTGTAGTAAGTATATTAGTAAATGCTTGTGTACTAAGTGTAAATTTAAACAAAACTTCTTTTACTCTATAAATTAAGCCTAGAGCCCCACTCTAGTAAATCGTATGTTTTTAAATTTTAAGTACTAATTGGTAGATATTGGAAAATATAAACAATATTGATATTTACAATAGTTAACATTTCATCTTTTAGTATTCGCTGCTGCAGACTGTCGTTGAGGCATGCCAAAAAAAGAAGCATTGCAAATTCAATGGTGCCCCACATTTCTATAGACTGAGCACAAGTGGTGATGCAAATAATTATAATAACACGGTTAGCACCGTAAATGTGGATCCTTGCCACAAACGCCGAAAAATTGTTGAGGTGGCTTATAAATGTCGTCCGTGTAAGGTTTTCATCCAATATACAATACATATGTACATTACATTGTACATTGCATATTGAGCTCCCAAATAATACAGTTTTGCTTATTTTTCCTTACATCGTTCAGATGAATTTCGTAGTAAAGTGGCCTGTCACAATGAGGTGGCTCAATTGGAGTGCAATCCTTATTCACGCATCGCGGTCTACAGTGCGAGTTTCGGACGCACCGAGTATGAGAGCATTCAATGTCCACAACCCCAAGGAGTACGAGAAGAGAGTGAGTTTAAAATACAAATTACGATTTAACATACTTGCCATATATATATAAACTCTATAAAATGAAATGATTAATTTAATCGAATTTCATGATTTATTTACTTCCTTTTTTATGTAAATTTGTTAAATATTTCCTTTATTTTTTAAATAAACAATTTAGAAATAAGAAAAACATTTTAGATTTAGATTTATACAAAGATGAATTATAATGTTGTGAAATGTAATTCAAACGAACAGACAATCATTAGGTAATGTGAGAAAGATAAATGGTTTCGAAAATATTTTTGATAGCTTTTATAAAAATATGTCAGCTGCATTTTTATACTCTCGCAACATGTTGCTACAGACTATATTAGTTTTGTTCACCTAAAGGTTGTTTGTAACACCTAGAACTAATCGAGTTAGATATAGACATATATATATATATAAAATCAGGATGAAACAACGAGTGAAAATCCGGACTGTCTGTCCGTCCCTCCGTCCGTGCAAGCGATAGCTTGACTAAAAATTGAGGTATTTTGATGAAACTTGGTACATGTCTTGTCACCGTAAGACGGTATTTGAGATGGGCGTAATTGGACATCTGCCACGCCCACAAAGTGCCTTTAATCGAAAACAGATAAAGTGCTATAACTAAGCAGAAAATTAAGATATAAACATGCTATTTGGTATAGAGGATCCTAGTAGGGTGGGGCATCTGCGGGAAAATTTTTTGTAAAATTTGGAATAGCCCCGCCCCCCAATAGGTTTAATATATATATCTCGGAAACCGTTACAACCATGTCAATTAACCTTGCTTCGACTAAGTTTTTCTAGCATCTCTTCATATACTGGGAAAATTAGTGAAATCGGTTAATAACCACGCCCACTTGCCATACAAATGTTATGTTGAAAACTACTAAAAGTGCGATAACTCCCTGAAGGGAACTTGAACCCTGAACTCCCTGAACTCTTACAGGGAATATGATATGGAAGGATTGTATAGGAACCTGTGTAAAGTTTTGATGACGGGCGTGGCACCGCCCACTTTTAGCAGAAATCCCATATCTCAAGAACCCCTCAACCGATTTCAACAAATTTTGGTACGTGCCATTATATTGGGTTGTTCGGAAAGTCATTTCGTTTTTTTTGGGGAACATGAAAGACAGTTTTCGTATAATGCCTTTCAAATGGCCATAAACAGTTGAATTCGACAAATTTAACCTCTCACCGATCTCTCGTGTTGTGATTCGCCGATTTGCATCAACTAATGCCTTTATCGCCTTCCAGACCGTGGTGCATCTTCGACATCAAAATTGCCGGATCGAAATTTTGCAAACCAGTTCTGGCACTGGCGTACTGTTAACACGCCTTCTCCATACACATCCGTCAATTTTTTTCTCGCTTGGACAGCATTTTTACCTTTTCTGAAGTTAAAAAGTAAAATATGACGAAAATGCTTCTTATTGCTCTCCATATTTAAAAAGGCACCAACCAAAAACTACTGGGTAGAATTAATAGAACTTTTTCACACACAAGCCTTGCAATATCAGCTCTCATGACATATAATGGTTATGGGGCTTAAGTGTGAAGTTAGTTTCGAAAAAACGTAATTAAGTCCTCTGGCGGGAAAAAACGAAATGACTTTCCGAACAACCCAATATTTACATTCCTATATCACATTGTCAAAATGGACGAAATCGGATAAAAACTACACCTACTTCTAATATAACACAATTAAGTTTCATCTGATCCTTTCATTTTAAAGTAGATAAATCGAGCAGCAATTAAGATATAAAAATCAAACTTTGTACAAATTGTTCTTTCAAGATATGCCATCTTATGCGTAAAAATAGAGGAAATCGGATAAAAACTTTTCAAGCCACCAGCTACCCAATATTAGGACCTCAGTGCCTCTATCTGACTTTTTATCGAAAATGTCGGGAAATCTATAAGATAGTCTAATGAAATTGTAGGATTATCTTTCCATGATAATAGTGTGCTCTGGTATCAGAAAAGGGAAAAATCGGGTAAATACTTTCCCTTGTCCCCATATACCTAATATACAGATTTTCAACCTTACGTTAGACTTTATACCACATATATCGGTAAATATGTAAGATATCGTTATGAAATTTGGGAATTATCTTTCTATGATAATGATGTGACCTAGTAAAAAATGGGAAAAATCGGGTGAATACTTCCCCTAGCCCACATATACCTAATAAACGGATTTTCAACTTCCTACAAACTTTATACCTTACATTTCGGTAAATCTGTAAAATATCGTAATAAAATTCGAGGAATATCTTTACATGATAATAATGTGCTCTTGCAAGGATTTTCAACTTTCCTGTAGACTTTATACCATATATAACGGTCAATATATGAGTTATCTCTTTGAAATTGTTTAAAATGGATAAAATCGGGAAGGCACTTCCCCTAGCCCCCATGAACCTAATACATGGATTTTCAACCTCTGGGTAGACTGGGTCGACTATACCATATATTTCGGTCAATATGTAAGATATCTTAGCACAATTAAGGGTACATGTAACATTGGATATATCATAGTTTATTGCCGAAAATGTGTGAAATCGGTGAACGAATTATCCCAGCTCCCATACACAACACATAATGATTTTCGCTAATCTAACAGACTATGCCGAATATGTCGGCCGCTGTGTGAGTGACCTCACATACTTGAATAATGAAAAGAGTTAATGTGATCAGTGCAGATCTTCCTCTATCCCAAAAATGCCCGATATAAGAATTCCCGACTATCCATATGACTTTAAACCGTTTACGTTGGTCAATATGTGTCAGTATGTGTGATATTTTAATGAAATTAAGTGGATATGTTTTCTTAAACATAATGTGATTTCGCGTTAAATATGAATGAAATCGGTCTCGACCATGGTCTAAGCCGCTTGTTCTTAATATAATGATTTCCTTTTCTCTACTTTTTCCTCATGTATCTAATATATTTATTAAACTACTTTGGTTGATTTTATATCGCATATATCTTATTTGAGTTAATTTGATAGATTTTAATATAAACATCTCTGACACGAAGCAAAATGTAGCAATGAAATTATCGAATAATCGTCGTCGAATAATGAACGTTGAATTTTTCCGCAATACTTTTCAATGTAAAGTTATGCCAGCACCTGAAAGCATTTCCTCGCCTGTGATCCTTGCACATTGCGAGAGTATAAAATGTTCGGTTACACGCAAACTTAACCCTTCTAATTTGTTCTTCAGAAAAATCATTGCTCGTTATCAATAATAAAAGAAGGATTTCTCAATTTATTTACAATCAATCATAAGGGTAGCAAAAATTCATATATAATATTACATTTCTATACGTAACTAATTGTATTCATATAACAGACTAGAATTATTTTGAGCGCCAATGCATTTTGAACATTTCAGCTTGTCAAGCATCATATGCCACCGAAACAGTAATGCAGATATGTCATGGGCGCCGTCGTTGCAATTTAGCTGCAGATACGAACACATTCGGGTCACCGTGCCAACCGAACTCGAGAATGTATCTGAAAGTCGTTTATACTTGTGGTGGGTGTAAGACACAAAATTAATAGCTACTTTGAGGTGCACTTATTTTTAAACCCGTTAATACTGATTTAAAAAAACGAATTAATACAGATTTAATTTAATAATGATTTAGTTATCTATGCTGTTTATCTAACGTATTTCTACTGAAATACTATTTACTAAAATATAAATCTTTTGACAGATAAGTTATTTATAAATTTTCAAATTCAGATTGAACAGGAATGTTCGCAGAAGTTTACCCAATAATTGAATAAATTATTCATTACTTGAATATTTTTATTTATGGTTAACAAGTTTTTAAACATTTTATCAACGCACTATTCAAATCTAGGTTTACAGCCAGCCCTAAATTGGCGCGTCAAAAGTCGAAACTGCCGAGCATTTGGTTTTTGTAACGTTGAAAAAAAGAGGGGAAAAAATGTGAAAAATATATACATATTGAAATAAACAAAAATTGTTGAGACCCAGTGAACCAATAAAGTCTTCGTGCAATACCTAATAATATGTTTAATACCAAAATGTAAGGAAGATCTAAAGTCGGATGCAGCCAAATATTATATATACCCTCAATTTCTAAGAATTGAAGGAGTCGAAAATATTTATAAGTGTCTTCAAAAAAAGTATTATAAATATGATAAACATTCTTACAAATTCTTACTGACTGATATATACCGTTTTATGGAGCCTATTATAGATAAAGATATAAATAAATAGCAACAATGGTGGGGATTTACATTATACCAAGAGAAATTTCATAACAAAATTTCATTAAGATTCGGTTCGGTTCGGCATATGGGGTCCGTGGAAAGGAATGATCCGATATAATTCAAGTTCGGTTAGAAAGCCCACTCTACTAAACGAAACAATCTGACCAAATTTCATTAATGTTTCTCAATTATCGAGATGAATGGAGTACCCATATATTCAGAATATGAAGTCTAAGGGAAGGTACAGACCGATTGCACTCATTTTTGGAAAACATTTCCCACACACAGACAGAGATATGATAAGTTTTAGTACCGATAACTGAGTTATGTAATACAAAGTCAAATAAATCGATGAAGTTCACAGGAACTTTAAATGGGAAACTGGCGTGTTAAGGTTCGATCTACCCAATTTTTTGGCTGCACTAAGGGGGGACGAGGAAAATGACTTGTAATGATTCAAGTTGAGCGAACAGTATTGGGAGATATGAAATTTTGTTTAACGTGGGCAATGCTGCGCCCATTGACGCATTTTTAAAGTGATTTATATGAAAGCCTTCCTTAAAATTTTTACCATATCGTAATCGCGAAAACTATTCTCGTAAATTAAAAAGGAAAATGAATCTAAATCATAACTGTAGGAAAAATTTAAGGGTTCACTGTATATGTTTCTAATTTCCTATCTTCATTATGTCGTTGAATTACAATTTCGTTGTTACTGAAATAAATAAAATAAAAACAGTTTCGAGGGAATGAGAAAACGTCGCAACATTTGACGCGTTTATTTGGATATGGCGCGGAAACGCAACTCTTGACGCTTCAGTTTAGGGACGGAGGTGAGATCTTAAATGTAATATTGGAAAATGAACATATGGAGAAAATCCCGACACTAAAATGAGTTTGCCCTTAGTATTTGATATTTTTTGGTATTAGCTTATGCTAAAAATTAAGTATATAGTCACATGCATATACTATCCTCATACAGTGCCAAAACAAGTTTTAAAAGACCGATATGAATCGGAAGTTGAAGGAGATGAAACTGAAGAATTCGATGGAGATAATGAGGTGTACGACGATGAATTGAATTATAAAGAGTCTGAAGCAATTCCGAAGGTGTATAGCAATAACACTGTTACTGCTGCCAGGTCAAAGGGTACAAATGTTTCAACCCCTTCAAGCTCTTCCAACTCTAATAATGGCAATATATCATTTCATCTTGAAATTCCAGACAGCGCCAGTGTCAATCCGGTCATGACACACACTTCTGACCTAAGTTTGGAAGGTAATTCATTACTATATATACTATATCTTATACTTATATATATATATACATATATATATACTATATCTTATACTTATATATATATATACATATATATATACTATATCTTATACTTATATATATATATACATATATATATACTATATCTTATACTTATATATATATATACATATATATATATGTATATATATGAATAAGCGAATTCGTACTTACAATATGTGCATATTTATGGCAAATGATTTGCCTTTATTTCACGACATATAGATAACCAGGAGCGACTGTATTCATATCTTCTGATCGCCGGTTTAATCGGTGTAATTGTGTGCATAATTATTGTGTCCGTTCATGTTTGGATACAAAAGCATCAAGCTCTGAGTTCGGAGACTCAGATGGCACCCATAGATGGTTCAGGTAACCAATGTGCTGATACTAGCATTCCCAATGGCTTCAATGATACTATATCAGAGATTGACGCCGAGATCGATATGCCTACGACTATTTCTGTACCGAGTGTGTCGAAAAACGAGGTATGTTTTTAAAATTTATAGTCTTTTCCCAAATAATTTGAGAGCTCTTTAGATCTGATTAACATGGTCATTCCATTCATATTGAAGTATTGTGTACTTCATTCAAAGTCGTTATTCTAATCAGAATTATTTCAATGTGATATTATTTTTATTTTTGTTTCAGAATTATATTTCCTACGGACCAAATAGTGGTTTATACAATGAACTTGGATCGTCCAACAGATCGCAAAATTCATCAACTCTTGTATTGCAAGGAGGAGCAAGTATGCCTCCCACTGGTGTTGTCGGTACACCTGCTTCCTCAACATTGATCACGAATTCTGGTCTATGCGGAGCAAGACAATCTCCCGATATCATTGGCATTTCATCAAAAGCTCACTTACCAGTGGCTACAAGCAGCGCCATTGGCTATCAAACGGGTGTTGGTGGGATATTGGCACCAACAATTGTAATTGGTGGCAATGGAAGTAGTAGCAGTAATTCACTTAATTGTGGTAAGTTTTATTATGTGTACATACCAGTAAACTTTATTTGAATCTACTTTTTAAAGCCTAACAATATGTAATGAACTCTTAAATTTATTTACAAATAGACTAACTCAATGTTGTAGTTGGGTCCTTTCATAATGTTTTGCTCTTTAGTAGTCTTTTTAGTAGTTAATTGTATCAAGACATTAGACAGTGGATACTTTATTCTTTTTCATAGGGCTACCAGGGTTGCGTCTTTTTCAATTTACTCACAGCATAATTTAATTGAAGCTGTAATGAGGGCAAACGATTTAAATGCTATTTTCTATTTCATTTGTCATTAGAAAGTGCCATCAGTAGCGCATCAAAATAAAAATGTTAGCTCAATTTATTATTTTATGAAATATTATTTTGAACAATTTTTAATCCATAGGTCCTATGACCTCAATTGGACAGTACACAACCGCTCCAACGATACGTGCGAGCTACATCATCAATGCTGAAGGAATGTTGAAGCGACCTCTGAATCTCCAATCTCAGCCGATAACAAATTCCGCACAAAACAGTCAGTATTCGGCAACGTCCACACTACGTCGAATAAAGCCCACCGTTCCTTCCTTACTGCAACAACAGTTATCTTACGATGGCACAGCTCCACGTACATTATCTACTGGCGTCCCAGTGAACTCCCGATTCTATTATGGATGACAAAATTCAGAGGGATGTGTTGGAATGAAAACTATTTCGGTTGATACTCCTCAACATAAGGCCGAAGCAATCGCCACACTTACTGCCCACCTCTCATACAACGCATCAAATGAGCAACAACCCCAAACAAATGAGAGTCACAATGTAAATGACAATCCTAACTCAAATTACGAGAACACCATCGTGATGAAGAGTCAGGACACTGGGCCGCGATTGGAACGCAAAGCTCAGACAGTTGTCAATAACACGGAGTCGAAGAGATCTTATTGCTTTTGAATGTAGTTCAGCTGACAGAAGACACCGAAGTGTAACATGTGAATTAAGCAATAATTTGTATATATATTGTATATATTTGTATTACACACATACATAAATATGGTGTATGCCTAAATAAAAATGAGATTAGCATTATGAGAGTATATACATGCCTACATAAAAATGTTTATTGTGTGTATTCTTACAGTTGAACAGACTGTAAAGAGTCTTAGTAACGATTTTTGTAAGATATGGGTTTAATTAATTAATTTACTCATATAATGTTATTAGGAAAAGAAACATTAGGTGAAAGGTATAAAAAAATTTCGAAAGAAATTTAAAATATTAATTTAAAGAATACTAAAGGAAGCGGAAAATTAAAACATATTACATGTCCAAGGAAATAGGAACGAAATGTACCCAATGGTTCACATTTTTTTAAAAAATGTCCATCAGTAACATGGAATAATATTAACTAATACCTATTGGTATAAAAGGATATGTGTACGGAGAATATATTTTCAAAAAATTTTTAAAATGCAAATACTTTTTTTCATAACTCTAAGCTTGCACTTCATATGCATAGATTGATGATGTGATTTACAATTAAATAATTTCCTTGTCACTCAAATAAGATATTTAAAGATATCATGTTAAATTTAACTCAAGTAACCAAAAATATCAAAAAAATTTCGAAATATAATTTGAGCTCTTCAAGAAAACTACGTATGTACATAAATTTAAATATTCATATTAATATTTGGTTTATAAATAAAAGAAAAGAAAAAGGGTTAACCTAAGATTATAGTAGAATATAAAATTTTAATTTATTATTCCTAACCGAAATCATCACTAAATTGATTTCGGAACTAATTTTGACGATTGTGGATACTACAAGCAATTTAAATATTTGATATTTTTAAATATGAAGAAGTAGGTTAATGGTTGTGATATACGTGGTCAATACATGGAAAACTAATAAAATACAATTGCTTACAGTTACATACGCACATCATTGTTTCGAATTAGAATTTTTTTTACCATATTAGTACATAAACGAGCTAAATATCAACAATTGTAAGTTAATTAAACTGTTTCAACTAACTCTTCTAAGATTTTTTCCGTATTATCAGAAATTGATCTTTAAAATTTTCTATTGCTTCCAGTTTCAGGTTTGAAGGAATTTTGGTTTATTAGTGCTAAAAAGGCTTTTTGAACATTTTTCATTTAACTTATTACTTATCTCTAATCTCTCTATATAATCTAATCTCTAATATAAAATCTCTCATAGTATTTTATGAAGGTTAATTTAGAACATAATTAAATTTATTACTTTGCGGTAGTTTATTCCACTTTCCATTAAAATGGACGCCGAAAGCTGCAATTAAACACACTTCATACTTCTTTTACAAATGTTAATGAAAATTCAGAAGCAGCCACAAACAGTAAACAATTGCTAAAACAGTTATTACATTTGCTAAAATACTGGAAAACATCCTGCTATCGGGTTTCAGTGTTCTGATTGTGAGTGTTTATTTTGAGTATTAAAGGCCTTGTTTAAGTTTTCATTTCGTTTCATACAAATAGATATATTACAGTGCATGCCTTGATTTGGAGATAGACATCAAAGTTTTGTAACATTTTTTCAAGTTTTACACGTTTGCTGTTAAAATTTTTTTTAATTTCTTAAAAAAATATAGAAACTTTGACAGAATAAAAATAATAATTTTGGAAAAAATTGTTTTACATTTATAAATTATTATTCTGGTATTATTGTTGTCTTTAAATAAAGCAGAATAAAACAACATTAAATAAAAGCCGAACGCATGGAGGAAGTTTATAATTAGCAACAATTGACACTTCTGACATTTCAAGTAGTAATTAATGAAATAATTTACACCCTTATTGCGGAAGGCTATTGGAATAAAGCTGCCGGCAAACTTGCGTTGGATAATATAACAGGATTTTGCTTTTGCGGAAGGTTACTGAAGCCAGTGTACTCTATTTGGCAGTATTGCTCAAATTTGTGACATAATCGTAAAATTAAATATAAGGAAATGAAAACATGTGACGTTCATTAGATCGTTTAATAGATTTGAATCAACTTCAACTTTACTAGCTATTAATTTAAAAGAATGCTGCACTTAGGAAAAATTATTACAATTACTCGTATAATCATATTAGTGCATCAATAGACGATGTAAATTCTTAAAAAAATTTCCACGACAAAAAAGTGCGAAAATAAATATTATTTGAAATTTTCACAACGTGTTTAAAGAGCAATGTTTTTTTGAACATAAATTTTGGTAAATTTTTCAGTTAGAAACGTTCGTACACAAATAAAAAATAAAGGATATATGTTCTTTTTCAAATTCGCACTCCAAAATTCGCAAGTATAGGTTCAAGATCAGTTGATTTAGACACTTCTGCATGCTATAAAAAGGATTGATAGTAATCGATAATATACACAAAATTGCGACTGCTGACTCAGTTGCGTGCAGTGGGTAGCCGATATCAAATTGTAATACCGAGCGGCAACTATAATCACGCTATTGTAGATACGTTATGAGGGTGTTAGACTTATAAAATCAGATTTCCAACTAGCTATAAATTGAAAATCTCAAAACCACAAATATATTATTTTTCTTTTCGATTACCTCTTTGAAATATTTGAACATATTCTTGAAAACCCGGACTGAGGCATTGTCAATCAAACTGTATAACAGAACTACTTAAAATGAAAGAAAACGTTCTTCAGAAAATTTAGAATTCAGAAGAATATAACATGTGCGTAATATGGCTTAACCTTTGAAGGGTATATGTTAGAACCGATTCAATAATTTTAATATTTTTTTTAACACAAAGTGCCTTTCTCAATACACAAGTTAAATAATTAAATATTTCCTTTGAAATGTATATAGAGTGCTTACATGAATATTCTACAATTTGTTATAGACAATTAATTGTATTTGCATAAGAACTATAGATATTCTGTAATAATCTATGTAAAAATTTAATATTGTATGTATGTATGTGTTGTGCAGTGCAAAAAATGTCTGTAAATGAAGAGTAAGTAAATTAAGAAATGGTAATTGATATTAATAATAGAAATAGAAGAATTAATTGTATCCTAAAAACGTTACACCCCATTGCGGAAAGCTGCTGGATTATAGTTGCCGGTATACTTGTGTTGGATACTATAAAAGGATTTTATTTTACAGAAGGCTAGTGAAGCCAATGTACTTGTAAATACAAATAAAATCCCTGAACCTTCATTTTTGGGAAGCATTGTTCAAAGTATTTGGCGGCATTGCTTAAATTAGTGACATATTTCGTAAAATGAAACATAAAGAAATGGAAAACAATGGCTTTCATTAGAATTTAAAATCGTTTAGTATATTTGAATTAATTTACACGTTCATTGTGAAATTATTAAATTTTTGTGAGTTAAATGACTCAGTTTTTCAATTTGGTTAATATTGGCTATTTTTAGGAATCTGAAAAATTATTTACGAACTATCAATGTATACAGTTATTAATGTTAATAATCATGCTAATGCATCAAGAGACAATGTAAATTCTTAAAAAATATTTCACAATAAAAAGTGTGAAAGTAAATATTATTAGAAATTTCACTGTGTTTAACAAGCAATGTCTTTTTGAAGATCAATTTCGGTAAATGATTCAGTTAGAAACGTTCGTAGATAAATAAAAAGTGAAGTATACATGTTTTCTTTAAGGATATTCAAGGAATTCGAACTCCAAAATTCGCAAAATAGTGTAGGGAATTGCTCAAGAGCAATTTCCTGATTTTAACACTCTTGCGTGCTATAACAAGGGTTGATAATTATCAATAATGTGCATGCAATAGCTACTACCGACTTAATTGCCTGCGTCTGGTAGTCGATATCCACTTGTAATGTAAATTTTGTTAATAAAAGGGTGTTAATAAATTTCTCAACAATTCACGTTTTCCTATAACAGCGATGAATGAATGTGGTTGCGAGTTGATTCTTTTGCCTATACATATACTACTCAAGTAAATTCTACATAATTGCCAGGTAGAAATGTAGAAACCGCAGTTCTGCGATTTAAAGAGGAAACTGTGAATATAAAATGCTTCACCTCAGACTGTTGTTTGGGCTGTTTTCGGACCATTTAATTAAATGTATGTGGATAAATGAAGGAAGTAATTAAGATATGAGCAACGTAGGATATTGAAATAATATTCTCATAGTTTAATCTAAAGATAAAATTGAAGTGTTGATCAATTAACGAATAGCTTTAATATATATGTGCATAGATAAATATATATGTTAAAAATAATACAGATAAACCCATCAGTTTTTTTAGGTTTTAGTATAGTGTTGCGAAATGTGTTTGTAAATATTTATGTACATATAGGAAATAAATTTCTTTAATTTTATTGCAGAAATAGGATAGTTTTTTCATTATAATCTGTGTAAGTATGAAAAATATATAATATATGTTCGTTTAAAATGTCATTTCATTTACTTTCATTAAAATGTATTGATTATTTATATTCTATTTGGCGTAATTCATTTGTATTGCTTCTAGTGTTTCTTATGTACTATAATGTTCGGATTCAAATATGAAATTCCGTGGACTCCAAATAAAATCTATATTATTTTATCTTTCATCCTGTACTGGTCACTTTTGTTGTTGTCTTGTAATATAATATGGTAATTATATGGTTTACATGGTAAAACTGCCCAGAAGTAAAATGAAAAACTTTATTGTAATTTTAAAACACAAGTTTTACACAACTGATTTTTCTACATGAAGGTCTGCTGCGAGGAGTCGTGTTCAATCGGATCGCGACAACATCTACTTCCCATAGATTGTCATTTTGAATCCCAAAAATTAGAACAATTACCCGAACTTAGCCATTCCTTACTTGTTTATTATTTAAAATGGTTTTTTTTATATTCATATTACAATTACATAATTGTTCTTCAAGTGTAACAAGCCTTCCGTAATAATTCCACACCGAACACATTCTCACGAAAGTGATTTACCACTTTAAATAAAAAATATTGCATAAATTACTTTTATATTCTTTTCAGTTTGAGGACTCTTGAAAATAATGATTTTTAATTGTTGCAATATCTTTGTAAACTACTAAGTTTACTTTGTTTACTTTAATTTTTAGACTTTTAAATAAAACAATTCAATATTTACTCATAAGATAAAAAATGTAATATATCGCACGTTTAACACATCACTCAAAATGTTCAATTTTTTTTTTATAATCAAAAATAATTTTTTATTATAATAAACTAATGTTTAATTATATAATCTTATAATTATATTAAAAGAATCCTGCGGTGAGGTTACGTTCAGTCCAGTAGAAGGCACATTAAAACAGAATTTGTGGAAGTACGAGTATATATTTTTTCGTGTTTTCTTTTAAACACAATAGTTAACAGTACTAATAATGTGATAAAATTGACCACCTTACTAGAACTGCTGAACAAATTGGTTTGATTTTTTTTAAAAAGGAAATGAATGCCAAGTAAAAAAAAATAAAATAGAATATTTCAATATCAGATGTATATATTTATACTCTCGCAACATGTCGAAACAGAGTACAATAGTTTCGATCACCTAACGGTTGTTCGTAACACCTAAACCTAATCGAGATAGATGGAATTATATTTTCAAGCAATACCTTGAGAAAAAAATTAAGATATCTTGGTGAAACTTGGTACACGTGTTCCTTGGCCCCATGAAAAGGTTGATATTGCAGATGGGCATAATCGGCATTTGCCTTGCCATAATGCCTTTAATCGAAAATCTATAAAGTGCTATAACTAAGTAAAAAATTAACACCCGTATTGCGGAAAGCTACTGGATTATAGTTACTGATGGATTCAATAATAGGATCTTATTTTACGAAAGCCTACTGAAGCCAATGTACTTGAAAACGCAGATAACTTCCCTGAGTTTACATTTTTGGGTAGCACAGGCATAATTTGCAAAATGAAACATAAAAAAATGGAAAACCATTAAATTAAATGACTCAGTTTTTCAATTTAATTAATATTGAGTATTTTAAAGAATCTGTCAAATTATTTACCAACTATCAATTTAAAAGGATGCAGCACTTAGACAAATTTATTACAAATATTAAAATAAATAAATACTAATGGATCAATAGACAATGTAAATTCTTAAAAAATATTTGACAACAAAAAAGTGTGAAATTAAATATTATTTGAAAATTTCACAATGTGTTTAAAGAACAATAATTTTTTTAAATATCAATTTTGCTAAATAATTTAAGTAGAAACGTTCGTAGATAAATAAGAAATAAATTATACATGTTTTCTTTACAGATAGCATAATAGTGTAGGCAACTGCTCAAGAGCAGTTTCCTGATTTCAACATTTCTGCATATTATAACAATGTATTATATATAAAAGAATTATAACAAGGTAGTATGTGATAATAAACACAAAATGGCGATCGCCGACACAATTGCCTGCTGTAGGTAGTCTGTATCCACTCGTAATGTAAGTTTTGGTATACACGTACTGTTGTTGACAACAGCGGCAACTATACTAACGCTTTCATAGATAAGTAATGGAGGCGCCCCTGTCGTTTTTTGAAATTTCTTTAAAACTCTAGGAATTCATCATGCAGTGTGAAAACGGTTGATATCGGCTAAAAACTACCGAACCAGCCTACCACCCATATAATGGTTATGTTCAAAACTTCTTAAAGAGGGTTAACTCGCTAAAGAAAATCCCTAGAAACATAAAATTTTACAGTAAAGATGGTCCGGAAATGATGTATCTGATCTCATATCGAGGCAACTACTCTAAATATTTCCAACGAATTTTGTGCATTTTATTATCTTGACACCACTATGATACAGTTTGAAAATTGGCGCAATGGGGTGTTTATAGTCCACGTTACTTCGCATGCAACAAAATTTAAAATTCCATCTGATTCTTTCATTTTACAATATATAAATCAAGCACCAAAAAGATATCGGAATAAATCTTTGATTAAATAATGCTTTTTCACTTTGGAACATAACTTTTTTAGCCTCAGATACCGAATATGAGGATCTCCGTTTCCATGGCTAACTTTTTGCGGGAAATATTTGTTAACTTGCGAAATATCTTAATGACGTTCAGAGGGCACGTTTTTGATAATTCTGTTAAAAGCTTATGAACTCAGGTTAATATTTCCCTTAGCCACCATATAACTAACATATGAATTTTCAAACTTTCGGTTAGCTTTATACCATACATATCGGTCAATCCTAATAATAAATACGTTGGCGAAATTAAGTGCATGTAAAATCTTGGGTATACTATAGTTTGGTGGCGAAAACTGATGAAATTAGATTACGAATTACCCCAGACTCACCGGGCAACAAAAATTCACCGATTATACTCAGGTGTGAAATGAGAGAAACGGGCAGAGACTTTTGTTTAAAAATCGAACACATTTGTTTTTTTGATGGATGTTAAAAAACGTGGCACCCAATGCACGCAAAATTTGTAAAAAATCGTGAATGATAAAACCTTCGCCTCTCTTTAACAAGCAAACAAATTTAACAAGTTTAGCAAACTATTACTTGACTGCTGAATATTCTGGGAAAGATTTGCGAAACACTCTTCAAACAATTGTTTGCATCAACGAAACAATGTTTTATCAAAACATGAAATTCCGGTTTTTCAATTGTAAACAAAAATAGCAGATGTAGCGATGGAGATGTTATGTGTATGCTGTGATCTCTCTGTTAAGCCATAGACTTTTCATCCTACGTATTCATTCGAATAGCGATTACCTGAGTAACCTTTATTATCTTTAAATGCAAGTTTATTCTTTTTGAAGCTCTCAAATTCTTTATATATTCCCCATTAGCAGTTATTAAGTAACAAGTGAAACATAACCAAACATATTAGTGAGAGCTTTCCATTTCTATTGGCTACAATCGAAGTCAAGGCCATCTATTTCTTTACTACATATACACCAACAAGAAAGATCATTAATAACCAGCTAAATAATATGCGTGCAAATGCATAAATAAACGAATGTATGTAGCTCGTAGTAAACAATCGCTTTAGCTTTGATTATACCTATATACATGCAATGATAATACACATACGAACATGTCTGTATAGACCGTTATAGACCGCCCGTTTGTATGTGGTAATATAAAGCCACTTTAGCTCTTAAGCATTTCAGAAACGGATAAAAACAAGTTTTGTGTGCGGAATCTGGTTTCTTGAACTAGCCTTTGGGCTTCCTCCACGAACAAAGCGGTAGTCAATAGGACACCATTAATTTCTGTTAACTTGTTTATCGTCACAAATACCGCTTAATAGGCAGATATATTCATACATTAACATTATATTGGTCTATGAATAAAATGCTCTGTATTTGTGTCAAAATCTTAATGCTAAATTGGAAGTAAAATGTTTATAACATAAAGTGTTTCAAAATGCTAACATTCTCATTACGTTAAAGAACTGCAGTTTACCTTTTGTAGGTAAATCTATATGTATATGCACATATACACTTATTTACATATAGTATACATATGTACACAAGAATATGCAACAATTGCACATGCATACACATAATAAAAATGTAAATGTGTAAATGTGTAAATATAAGTGCATATATAAAACAATTATGGATTAGGAGGGGAAGGGGAAGAGGAGAGGGGTGAAGTGCACCCTTTATCATATTTTTGAGCGCGTCAATAGTAATAATAAGAGAGCGGTGTTTTAGTGCCCGCTTAAGTATAAAAATTCTTTAATTGGAATGTTAGAAGTATTTTTCTGCATAATGAAATTAGTTTCTCCTCTTTGAAAACAGAATGGTAAGTTTCGACATTCATTGCAAATAACGATTAAAGAACAACGCAGTGTAGATTTTCAATCTCTCTCCCACACTATCTTTACGTCATATTTACCACTTACCATTTATCGCATTAATTGATGTTGCCATATTTCTTCCAGGTCCGTTGATCCAACCATCAACTTAGCTTTTCATTTATTGTTGTGAGAATATTAACTAAATATCTTTTCGGATTGTTACAAGTTACTCCCACTGGACCCACCCTAAACTCACGAATACTACTTTCAATTTCGCGAATTCTGCAAACCTGACGGACTAGTCTGTACAATGGCAATAATTAAATCGAATTGCAAGCACTTGTACGGACATACATACTTATATGTATATATGATAGGAAACCGAATGTGCTAATTTACATATACAATAGCATATTTATTCCTCGCCTATTATTTTTAGAGCGCATTTTTTTATTGCAGAATCTCAGAGAACTCTTAAAAATATCAGGTAAAACAATCTTAATATATGGAAAAGATATTCCGCCATTTCCTGCTTAAGAGGTTTCCAAGATTATGTTGTGCCAATAACAACATAACCACAACTTACTTATTATTTGAAAGACTTATCAACTTTAAAACTCATATATAAATCATCATACGTTTATTATATTTGATTATTATTATATTATTATATGATATATATATTATATATTATTGTATTTGATATTATATTGTTTTGCACAGAGTTGTCAGATCAGAGGAGTATTGAGTTCTGTTTTCTAACTTTGTAGCCGGTTGACTGATCTACTATTTCTTAAGTAAATGTTCGTCTTTGTCATAGAAGCCTTATTCCATGACAATGTACTATTTTTGTATCCAATCGAAATCACGTAGCTAGATAATTAATAAATTATTTAAAATTAACTAATATTTATACACTCACAATATGTTACAATAGAGTATAATAGTTTTGTTCACCTAACGGTTGATCGTACTATCTAAAACTAATCGAGATAGATATGAAGCTGTATATATCAAAATGCTCAGGATGACAAGATGACTTGAATTCCTGGTGACTGTCTGTCCATCCGTTCGTCCGTGTTAGCGATAACTTAAGTAAAAGTCAAGATATCTTCATGAAACTTGGTACACTTCCTTGGCACTTTGAGCCTTGGCCTAATCGAACACTGCAACGCACGTAAAATGCAGCTAATCGAAAACTTAAGATGTTCTATACCTAAGCTCCAAAAACGTATGACACAAAACTGTATTTTGATACAAATGATCGCAGTAGCGAGGGGCATCTGTAGGTTAAAATTATTTAAAGGTGGGCGTAGAACTGTTCATTAATAAGTTTATTGAATATATCTCACAAATTACTAAGCTATAAAGATCAAACTGTTTTTTGTTTGCAAGTTTTTTTTTACAAGTTTTGCAAAAAAAAAAAATAATGGGTGAATGGGTGAAATCAGATAATAACAAGCAAGGATGCGCTCAGTCAGGTCTCGCAATGCGCAAGGATCAAAAGTGGGGAAACACTTTCAGGTGTTAGCATATCTTTATATAAAACAAATAAAAAAGGGCTAAGTTCGGGTATTTAACCGAACATTTTATACTCTCGCAATGCGCAAGGATCAAAAGTGGGGAAACACTTTCAGGTGCTGGCAAAACTTTATAACACTATTTGTACAAAGTTTCATTCCAATATTTTAATTGGTGCTTGATTTATCTACTTTAAAGTCAAGGAATCGGAATAAATTCAAAACTGTGTTATTTGAGAAGTAGAAGTAGTTGTTGTGCGATTTCCTCCATTTTCACAATGCGACGTAAAGGTGTAAATATAATGTAATACACTGAATTTGGTTGGAAGTGGTAAAGGCGTTCTTGAGATTTGGGATTTCCCCTAAAAGTGGGCGGTGCCACGCCCATCCTCAAAATTTTACACGGATTCCCATGCAACCTTTCCGTACCATATTTTTTGTAAGATTTAGTGTTTCTGACGTGTTTCTTCAGCGAGTTAACGCACTTTTAGTAGTTTTCAACAAAACCTTTGTCGGGGGGTGGGTGTGGTTATTATTCAATTTCACTGATTTTTTCAGTGTATAAGGGCATGCTAAAAAGGCTTGCTTCCAGCAAGTTTGGTTGATCTAGCTTCAACAGTTTGTGAGATATGTATGTACATTAAACTTATGGGGAGGGCGAGGCCATTCCCACTTTTACTAGATTTTTACCCACAGATGGCCCGCCCCACAGGGAACCTCTGTAGCAAACAACAAGTTTATATCTTGATTTGTTGCTTACTTATAGCACTTTATTTGATTACACCCATCGGCAATACCAGCCGTATTACGATGACAAAGAACACGTGTACCAAGTTTCATCGAAATATCTTAATTTTTACTCAAGTTATCGCTTGCACGGACGGACGGACGGATGGACAGGCAGTCACTCGGATTTCAACTCGTCTCTTCATCCTGATAATTTATCGAGCGATGATATGACATATCGCTATGCACTAAGTTGAATTTGGTCAAGTAGTTGCTGAAGTATGAGATTTCACCTAAAATTGGAAAGTGCTACATCCTTATCAAATTTTTACACCGATTCATCACCCAGGTGTTTGAAAAATAATATTTGTTCACTTAACTGTTGTTTGTAACAAATAAAACTAATCGAGATATATAATTTTATATATATATGTAAGTAATCGTGGTGACGGGATTGAGGAAATTAATTCCTGGATGTTTGTCTGTCCGTCCATGATAAGATATCTCGAATTATTTTTCTACGCGCGCAATCTGAAGATATCGGTATTGCAGAAGAACAAAATTAGACCTTTGCCACGTCTACAAAATTCAATAAAGCGATTCTGTACGGAGAATCACAGATTGGGAGCGGCATCTGTGATGATGAAATATGATTTTTGAATGGGAAAATTGTGAAAAGTGGTTGTGACTACGGTACCATTATAACGGTTTGATGTACATACATTACAAACTTCTAAAGTTGTATCAACCAAATTTAGTGGAAATCATTTCACGATTTAATGTGAAATTGGATAACAACCACGCCTACGCCCCACAAAACGAAGAGAATAATAATTTCGTCTAATAACAAATGTTTAACCGATATGCAAAATATTTTATTATAAAGATGCACTGACACCTGGAAATTCTCCCACGTCTTAAATTCTTAGTTACCTTACCTTATCTTCTTAGTTAGTTTAGGAATTTCCGGGGTGTATATTATTCATACATATAAACAATCATTAAGAAATGCACTTCTGCTTAGAATAACAGCAAACACCAAATAATAATAGAAGTTTAGAATTGCACAAGATTCATTTATTTAGTTATTATTTATTTAAATAAAATAAAATTGCTATTTAACTTCTACAATTCTATCAAATTTCTATCCGAAGATTTTTTAGGATACAAATGAAATACATGTTCATTTTCTTTTTATAACATCCAATTGAAATCCAAATTTCTTCGTTATTGCAGTTTTACTGAAGTTCACTGCGCTTACAGTTTAATTGAAAGTTACCAGTCTTTTCAGAAATCCTAAAAATATCAGAATTCCAATTGAAGAATTCTGAATATAGTCGCTTTTAAACCCGGATGATCTTATGATACGCTACGTCATAAACGGAACGAATTATCAAACTTTCAGAGGAACTGTAAGCACAGCCATCTTCGCCTTTCATTCGGAAAGTAACATATTTTTCTATCAAACGTACTCGAACAAAAATAATGGGACGTGACTGCCATCGTAATCTCTATTTCTATCATTTTAGTTTGAATTTTCTTTGAATTCTTCTAATTAGTTTTTGGTGTTTTATTGCAATTAAGTTTCCGAGACAAAAAGCACAAAGATCACGAGATAAATAATCGCAAACAGAAGTTTTTTGGAATTATTTTCATTCGCATCCTCAAATTCAAAAACCCAAACGTCTCAATAGTCAATAATTTGATGTTCTTAAAACCATTAATGCTATGTTCATTTCAACCACTGATATGGTAAATCTACTGATGTAATGATAATAATAAAAATATACATATACCTTTATTTTATATATGTATGTATGCAATCTTGCTTGAAGCATTAACTGCTTTTAAGTTGCAAATTTAATCAGTTTTAATGAATTCGCTTTTTTTACTTTTCGTGTTTTTAAACCTCAAATTTTTGGAATAAGAATTCTTATGTTCTCTTGTTAAACCCGCGCAGAATATTCAACGAGATATTTTTAAAATGAATGTAGTAAATTGTGCAAAAGTAACTACATATGATTTTCAAATTGTAAATACATTATTGAAAAATCTTTTGTATATGTACATACATACATATGTATTCGTGTAGTATATACATGAAGGGTATAATATTTTTAAATGTTTGTACGAGAAGTACAAACAACATCCATAAACGAACATATGTATGAATAGATGGAGATATTGAGGCACAAGTATATATATATATATATACATACATACATATGTATGAATATGAGTATGTATATGCGTACGGTCAAGTGCTATCGTACAAAGCCACATTTAAACTGCAATGAATTCGTTGATGTTGGTCACATCACTCCGTGGAAAACAGATTTCTTCGTTATTACGAATTCGATCAAACACTTACATGGCGTGTTCAAAAATAACGAGAATGTTCTTCGACTTTAACGGCATAGTGCATCTTGAATTCTTGCCTCAAAGTCAAACGGTCAATAAGAAGTCCTACCTACAAGTTCAACTCCGTTTGGGTGAAGCAATCCGAAAAAAAACGCCCAAATTTGTGGAAAAACAATTCATGGCTTTTGGTCAATTCTGCTCACACTTCGTTGCTGGTTCGTGAATTCTGGGCCAAAAACAATACTGTAACGATGCCCCAGCCTCCATATTCACCAGACATGGCTCCGTGTGACTTTTTCCTATTTCCAAAAATAAAGAGTACCTTAAAGGGCCGTCGTTTTACAAGTATAGATGACAATAAAAATGCTTCGCTGAAAGAGCTAAAGGCTATCCCAAATATCAGGTTTGAGAAGTGTTTCGACGAATGGAAAAGATGCGGGCATATGTACGTAATATCGAATGGATACTATTTTGAAGGCGACATAATTAATGTAAACAAATGAATAAATATTTTCTTCAAAAAAACGAAAATTTCCGTTATTTTTTGAACACACCACGTATGTATGGTATATACATATGTATGTACATACATCAACTCCACTAAAGATAAAAAAAACATCATGCGAACAGCAACAAATTTGTGGCCAATAATAAATAAAGCTCTAGACTCATAGCGGTAGAAATCAGCGTAATTCCAGTAGGTGAGTATGTGGCTAAATGAGCACGACCGCTGGCTCTAAGTCTGCTACACCAGTACTATACCTCCCAGCACTGACATCGTCTGTGGCAAAAGTATAAAAACTGAGAATAACGTTCGCGATACTTTTCCGTTCCAGCTCAGTCTGCACCCAACTGCGGAGTTGGCACGTTTAAGTTTCTTAAGATAAAATACAAATTTGTGACTCACCTGCTGACGAAGTGTGATACATTTGGTCTACATTAAACGCGTCAATACGATTTACACTCGGCCACGAATATTAAATAACGCAAAGGTGTTTAAAGAGCTGTTTGTAACTTGCTTTCATTCGTTTGACTAACATTGTTATTGTTTTTTTACTGTTTTTCTTCTTCATAATTTTGTATTCAAGTCAACTAAAAAAGATACCAAGATATACTATATGTATAAAAATTACTAAAGACAAGAGTGAATTTGAAATTTTTAAGTTGTGGAACCTGTTGTACATCGTAAGGAGACAAAGTAAGTGAGATTGCAACATAGCAAAATAACAGCATTTGGCCATTCCATTACTACATGCTTAACTTGTAGTAGCCTAGGCAGTCGAATTTTTGCATGAACAATCACGGTTCATACTTATACTTAAGCTACATATGCATTTACGCTTGTTTATACATATATATATATATATATATATATACATATGAACACATACAAATATATTGTATGAAAATACCGCGTAACTAATACTGCAAGCGAACAACCAGAGAGTTAAAACTGGCAATTTGGTTTTCCTAATAGCAGGATGAAATGTAATAGATGTCGTAGATATGCACGGTTATTAAAATATCTTAGCAAGAGAACTTACATCATTACGTATCGTATTCTGCGTACATATATAAATAAATACTATACTATGAACATAACCGAATATTGGAAACTTACGTGATTTGAATTGCCATATAACTTCCAAATTCTCCAACATACAATCGTAATTGTAAATTAAAAACCGATAATCTAAATACTCATATACCAAGACATTTATTTTGCATTTTTAATTGTAGCCAAATCAAAATGTTACTGAACTTTTGCTACACACTGTTGTGACTTGATACCCAATTAAAAAACCCCCACTTAAGTGAATTGCTCATAATTTCCGGATGTTTAATTCTAAATAAAATCAACAATATATTATTATTAATTAACTACTTGCCGCCCAAATAAAAGTATTTACTACGGCTTCAGAGCTAATAACGTTAGCAAATATACATCGTACATGCACATACATACATGCACATATTACTTCTTATTATCCATATCGCTCCAATTGAAATGAACAAACGTAAACAGTATTTCTAATGCCATAGAAAACGACGCTTATGGAATTCCCAATTCGCCGTGATTGTTGTATTTCTATAGTCCGATAGATAGCAATAGAACTAAAGTGAATCGTGTGAAGAAGTGAGTATGAAACTGTAAAATTTTCGTTACTACGAGGGCGGGTCAATAAGTCCGTGACTTTTTGAATTTCTGACCTCTTTACTGAAAAAACAACACTACTCCCGTCAACAGGCATCTGTCAGTTGACTCCTGTCAAAATTTGAACTTGCTGCGTCAGTTAGTTTGTGTTTGACAGCTATCTTTATCAGACTACCCACTAATTTGAGGAGAAAATGGAAAAAAGTGAATTTCGTGTGCTTATTAAGCATTATTTTTTGCGAAAAAAAAAACCATTACCGAGACCAAGGCTAAGCTTGATAAATACTATGGGGACTCTGCACCATCGATATCTATGGTAAAAAAGTGGTTTACTGAATTTCGTTGTGGCCGTACAAGCACTGAAGATGCCGAACGTCCTGAACGCCCAGTTGAGGTCTCTACACCCGAAACAATCGAAAAAATTCACGATATGGTGTTGGC
This sequence comes from Bactrocera minax, assembly GCA_021498325.1. Classification (NCBI taxonomy): domain Eukaryota; kingdom Metazoa; phylum Arthropoda; class Insecta; order Diptera; family Tephritidae; genus Bactrocera; species Bactrocera minax. The sequence goes on along the minus strand of JAKEEE010000110.1, from coordinate 141,102 downwards.
CGACCGAAGATTGAAAGTGCGAGAGATTGTGGAAGCCGTAGGGATCTCGCATGGCTCAGTGGTTTCAATTTTGAATGATCACTTGGGCATGAGAAAGCTTTCCGCAAGATGGGTGCCGCGTTTGCTCACAGTCGACCACAAACGCAATCGTGTAACAACTTCACAGGAAGGTTTGGCGTTGTTTAATCGCAATATGGAGGAGTTTTTGCGCCGTTTTGTAACCGTGGACGAAACATGGATCCATCACAACACACCAGAGACCAAACAACAGTCAAAACAGTGGGTTTCTAAGGGTGAATCGGCGCCAAAGAAGGCCAAGGTGGGTTTGTCAGCCAATAAAGTTATGGCAACTGTTTTTTGGGATGCACACGGGATAATCCACATTGACTACCTTCAAAAGGGAAGAACAATCAATGGAGAATATTATGCCAACTTATTGGACCGATTTAATGACGATTTGAAGAAAAACCGACCTCATTTGGCCAAGAAAAAAGTTTTTTTCCACCAAGACAATGCAAGGGTGCACACATGTGCAGTTGCCATGGCAAAAATCCATGAATTGGGCTATGAATTGCTCCCTCATCCGCCCTATTCTCCAGATTTGGCTCCGAGTGACTACTTCTTGTTCCCAAACCTGAAGAAATGGCTTGGTGGAAAAAGATTTGTCTCCAATGATGAAGTCATCTCGCAAACAAAGGCCTATTTTGAGGACCTCGACAAAACATATTTTTTGGAAGGGATAAAAAAATTGGAGAAGCGTTGGACAAAGTGTATAGAGCTCAAGGGAGACTATGTTGAAAAATAAAATAATTTATTTATCAAAAAATTTGCGTTTTATTCCAAAAGTCACGTACTTGTTGACCCGCCCTCGTATTTTGATCCAATTTCTGATGATATAATAATTTGAGCGCCCGTTTTCCAAAAAACATTGCACAAATTATTAAAATATGATAATAAACAGAAACAGGTGATATAATAGCATTCATAAATAATGCACTGAATTTAACTTTCAGGGTTCAATGAGAAAAAGAAATTATATGTATAGAAAACAAAAACAAAATATTTACTACTCTATCAATATTTGCAATAACAGCATTTTATAAATATGGCATCCAACGCGTCTTGTGAACACCCTAACTCCAACCAGTATTTACCCACTTATGCGTTCGTATCGGTGAATTATCTAAATTTTAATATATAATAAGTACTGAAGGCTAACTTCGGGTGTAACCTAACATCTTACACTCTCGCAATTTTCAAAGATCAAATCCGGGGGTATATGTTCAGGTGTTGACAAAACTGTATATTAAAAAAAGTCAACCAGAGACTCGGAAATCATTATTTCATTAATCATTATTAGAGATTGCCATTCATTTTCAACGCTAAACCACATTATGTTTAAGGAAGCATATCCCCTAATTTCATTAAAATATCACTTATTTTGACTTATGTAAACGGTTTAAAATCAGGTAAAAAAAAAAATCAGCTATAGACGCTGGGCCCACAAATTTGGTATATGGTCACTTGAAAAGTTATATTACAATTTCGACAAATTTTTAGATGTGAGATAGCATTCCTTAAGCGTACTCTATGTGCAAAGTTTTTCTCCAACACTCTCATTCCTAATTGATTCATATACAGTAAAGTGAAAGAATCATATGGAAATTAAAATTGTAATGTTAGAGAAAGTAGACGCGGTTGTACTCCAATTTCGCCCACTCTAATATAAGGATGAAAATTAAATGTTATATACCATATTGGGTTGAAATTGTAAATTAGTTCCTAAGATATAGGAACCTAAAGGTAGGCCCTTAAGTACCACTGAAACCCTTAAGTACCTTTTGGCTGAGATTTCTTTCGCGAGTTAACGTACTTTTAGCAGTTTTCAACATAACCTTTGTATGGGAGTGAGAGTGGTTATCATCCGATTTCACACGGACTTCACTCCCATTTTCACATCATTGTAAAATTTTTTAGTAAATTATTATCTCTTAAGCACTTTAAACGAAGCTTTCCGACGTCTTCAAGGTTTCAAGGCAATATTAGAATGAATTTATAAATAGTACGTAGGCATTACAACTGGTCTTCTTTTTTCGCCCGTTACAATTGTGCAAAACATCTGATACGATACTGCGTTTACATCATATTTCCGAGGCTTGGATATTCGCAAACAATATTGTAAATCCACATATTAGTTTTGTTTTCTTCTATGATTTAGTATACTTATTAAGAAAGTTAGAACGATAGAAGATGAAAAGAACATTTTTTTAGTTTAAACTTTTTGCACAACTATACCAACAAATTTCAAATGAAAGAAATGAATTATTGACCAAATAAACATATAATACGAAATAATGAAAAAAGTCACAATATTTCATTACAAATGTGCAAATTGCTGTATTTATTTTTATTATTTGCATGCAGGAATCTGCAATTCAATTAGTAAAAACAAGTAAACATGTTTAGTTGAAAAATGATAACGTTATGTTCTTCTGTTTCTGTGCGGTAATAATGATGTTCTCTACAATTACAAAAAATAAAAATAAAAATAAAAAGTAATTTGATAAAACAAAACGGCTCAGTAAATGCTCAAATGTGTATCTTTGAACCATTACCAAAACCTATCTAGCTAACTATCAAACGTAAATGATTTGGCTGGCTAGGACATACAGTACGCAGACATACAGAAATATCGATTATGTTTGCAAAGCTCCTGTTTTTTGGAACCCCCAAGGGTCCAGAAATTGCGGACGTCCGAAAACTTGCTGGGGGCGTTTGGTAGATGCCGACTTGAAAGACTCTTATGCAAACTAGAATAGTCTATCGCAACTCGAAAAAAGCGGAACGACTTCAAAACTTTTATTTTGGCCCTACGCTCAACCGGTGTTAAAGGAAATAATATATATTAGCAAAACAAAAAAATGTGTTGTGAATCTGACTGCTGAATATCCGATAAAAAAAAATCAGTACTTTGAAATACGCAATCCTAAAAACCATAAAGAGAAGATTTTTAAGAACAAATTATTTCTTTTATTTAAAACAGATATTTCCACTGACTATAATTGATAATTATTTCTATAATTTTTTACAGAGGTATTAAACAGTGTTAAACAGTTGAACCAGTGATCCAAAGTCATAATGTGCGGTAAGTAATATCTGTAAATAATCAAATAACTTTTAAATTTATTATTCTAATCAAGTATCTATCATATAAATAAAAATACCAGCTTCCGATTAATAATTGTACAATACAAAGCTACAAACAAGAAAATCGCTATGGACATCCAACATTTAATACAACGTGAGAACTTCTTGTTAGATGTTTGTATAAATATTCGAAGAATAGAATCGAAATAGAATAGAATTGAAAGGCAGACCTTTATTATAAGTTTTTGGACAGACATAACATTAGTTGGTTCAATTAGTTAATTGAACAACTGATAGTTAATTGAAGTTATTATTTAAAGTTTAAGAAATCCACAGTTTACCCTGATCAGGTTTTTGTTCACATTCTTGTTCCAAAAATATTTTAAAGTGAAATAATGGATACAGAGAGAAACAATCAATATGGGCCTTTACTCAATGCTTATACTGAAAAGTTCAAATGAGATTGTAACAGCTCTGAAATAAAATTTAAATTGTAATAATAAAAATGCGCAAAGTCAAACTATATTTTTGCTCAAAACTGTACAAAATAAATGTTTCTTGTATGTGGCGACAAACTTTATACAAAAATTAAAAACCGGTTTTTCACTAACAGTGTTGTATTAATGTATGGTATGAGCACTTTGCCTGCGTGGCTTCATATTTGTTGACTTGCTTTACGGTATTAGTTCGTACCAGTATCCCCTGCCATTGCGTCACGACGATTTGACATTTTTGAAATGAACTGGTTACCTCAATGCCAAATATGAAAGAATGCGTCTAAATTTATTAATTTCTGTTTGCATATACATACATATTGCAAATTCAAGTTCAAGCCTCATTATAATCTTTCAAGAGTTGGTGAGAAATTTTAAAATATAAAATTAACTGTTTGTTTATTTAATGTTGTTTTATTTTGAACTTTAACAAGTGACACGCAGATGTACTACATGCCCAAATAATAATTAAATAATAAAACTTATCGAGATAGATATAGAGTTATGTATATCAAAATGATCAGGATGACGTGACGAGTTGACTTCCGGTTGACCGTCTGTCCATCCGTCCGTCCGTGCAAGCGATGATCTGAGTAAAAATTAAGATATCTTTGTATCTAGTACTATAAGAAGATTGCTATTGCAGATGGGTGGAATCGAAATATTGCCACACCCAAAAATGCCGTTAAAGGAAAACCTATAAAGTGTTGTAACTAAACCACAAATACAAACAAATCATAATTCAAAACTGCAATCTAATTCAGAGAAACGCAGTATGAGGATGCATATTCCGTTTGAAAATTTTTTCGAAGTAGGAATGATCCCACTTAATTGTACACATCTCACCAGCCGCTGAAGCTATATGGAACAAACTTCTAAGAAGAAATTGTTGTGGCTGCAACGACAGAAAACATTACCTAACTAATTTCGAGAAATGCTGCGGGATCAAAAGTCATTGACCGGAAAAAAATCTGAGTCCTCTCCAACTATGTAGGTGCCCACTTGCATGGAAACAAGTCTTTTTAGCCCCTCCCCATACACTGTGAAAATCGGATAATAGACACGCCCACCTCTCATACAAAGTTTATGTTGAAAACTACTAAAAGTGCGTTAACTCGCTGAAGAAACACGTCAGAAACATGAAAATTTTCAGTAAGTAAGTTACGGAAGGGATGCACAGAAGTGGTGTAAAAATTGCACAAAAGACGTGACAGCGATCACTGTCAGATGAAATTCCATATCTCGGGAACAACTAAAATTAGTGAGGAAATTGGCGAAATTTCCATATAACACAATTTAAAATTCAATCTGATACTTTGGACTCTGACTTTTTATCGAATGTCGGTCAATATGAAAGATATATTAATGAAATTCAGATAGCATGTTTTCCTGATAATAATATGACCTTGTGTTAAAAATTGGTAAACTTGGATAAATACTGCCCTTAGACTCTATGTACCTAATAAATATTTCGCACTTCCGGTTGATTTTATGGCGTATATACCGGACAATCTGAGAGATATCTTAAAGAAATTCAAAGACCGTCTTTCACTGATAATAATGTGTCCTGCTACTATAAAAGTGGATGAAATGAATCAAATCAATAATCCACCTAGCCCCCATACACCTAATATAAAAATATTCAAAATTAGCCCTACCAGGCTTTATACCATGTATATCGGAAAATATGTAGGACACCTTAGCAAAGTTAAATGAACGTATAATCTTGGGTATACTATAGTTCGGTGCCGAAAATTTGTGAAATCCATCGACGAATTATCTCAGCGGAATTAGCTTAGTGGACTTTATGGACAGATCTTCCCCTGGCCCTTTATATACCCGATAGGGATTTCCAACTTTCCGCCTGTCTTAAACATCACGTGGTTTAACGCTGAATATGAATGAACCCGGTTGATGGGTATTTTCTGAACCCCATACCTATAATATAACGACTTACGTCCCTCTGGTCGACTTCTTCCTCATATACACAATATTGATTTTCTAAGTATATGACCTTAAGTAAAAGTTAATGCAATGCCAAATATGATTGAAATCCATTTACAATTTGGTCGAATAACAATTCCTGAATTCTTACGCAACATTTTTATACTTGTGAGTATATGGGGACTAGGAGAAGTGTTTACCCGAATTTATTTAATTTAGGTACAAGGAGGAGGAGGAAGGACAAAGTTATCAGAAAGAGACACTCTCTGAATTCCACAGAAATAACTCGTATATTGATCGATATATATGGTATAGTTATTATAGTTATATATATATCATAGTTATTATCCGATTTCATTTATTTTATAACTCTGAGCAAGTTTGGTTTATATAGCTTTAACGGTTTGTGAGATATGATATTAAACTTATTGGGTGGTGCGATGTTCACTTTTAAAAACTTTTTATTTTGATTAACGGCATTTTGTAGACGTGGTAGTGGTAGACGTGGTAAAAACAAGCCGACTTAAATCTCATTTAATGGCGTATCTATGAATATGATCAGAGACAAATTTGTTTGGTTATTTTGGTTTTTTTTTTGTGAGTAATTATTTAAATAATTTTAATAATTGTTTGTAATTTAAGCAAATACAGCTGCGAATCATTTGCCACTTCCAGCATTTCTAAAGCTGATTCTCTCGTCTAATGGTTTTGTTGATGTTGGTTGAAAAACGAAGGGTATGACCAGCTGCTTTAATTGTTTGAGTTATATTGGCACGCCAGAAATATGTGCCTTCCGAAGTTTGGTCTTTTTCCGCAAATACAATTCTGTTACTCTCTAGTTCTAGAAACCCCATGTTGAATATATTTGCGATTAATGAATAATAAATGTGTCTCATTTACTTTTACTAATATTAGGCATATTTGCTTACCTAAATTACCTTACCCCCAAGTCCCGGCACGAAGTTTTGGACTTGCTTTTAAACGGTTTAAAACGTTTGGAATATCGTGGCTACGATTCCACAGGTGTAGCTATAGATTCTCCGCAAACCAATGACATTGTAATGGTGAAACGTTGCGGAAAAGTTAAGGTTCTGGAGGATGCCATAGCTGAACGTAAGTTTATCTCACTAGCCGATTTATTTAACAACTAGACAAGCATATAACACTAATTAAATAAATCGCATACGTATATAGATTTTAGTGGTAAGGAATACGATGAGCCCGTGATGACACATGTTGGTATTGCGCATACGCGTTGGGCTACTCACGGTGTACCGTGTGAAACTAACTCTCATCCACAACGATCCGACGACGAAAATAGCTTCGTTGTAGTTCACAATGGCATAGTTACCAATTATAAAGATGTAAAAACATTTTTGGAGAAGCGAGGCTACGCTTTCGAATCAGACACCGATACAGAAATCATTGCTAAACTGGTGCATCACTTGTGGAAGAAGCATCCAGGGTATTCTTTTAGAGAACTTGTGGAGCAAGTGATCCAACAACTGGTATGATCTCCTAACAAAAACTGACTATTTAATATGTAATAAATGGATGTGCTTATCATCTGCCTGAAATTTATAACACATCTGAAACTGTTTTTATGTACTTACAGGAAGGAGCCTTTGCAATTGCAATTAAGTCAAAGCACTTCCCTGGAGAATGCGTGGCTTCCAGACGTGGTTCACCGCTACTAGTTGGTATTAAAACGAAAACCCGCTTATCCACTGATCATATTCCTATTTTATATGGAAAAGGTAATTTGATTATTTCACCTATTTATTACAAATATATTTATTACAATATTATTATACTAATTATTATATATTATTATACTAGTTGCATACTGCATTAGATAATTTTTAATCAGTTACAAGCTTTCAATAACTAAATATGAACAAATATCATGTGACAATGTTTCATGTCATTACAAATGTCAAATGTTTAGGTGTTACATTTTTACTCGATAAAAACCATAATTTGAACATGTTTACGAAATTATTGTTGTCTCTGAATTGAAAAGCGTGTGAGAGAAGCGAATGAAACAAACTGTAGCAGCATTTGCGATGCAACCATTCGTTAATATGTCCTCTGACGCATGCGCGGTTGTGTCATGCTTCTCTCTTTGGTGGAGAAATGTTTATTTCTCACCAAATAACATTTTAGTAACACCTTGATTATTAGTGGATTCATGCCTTTGTTTCTCCATAAACAATAATAATTTATGACAAGTCTTAAATTTTTAAAAGCTATAAGAAAATCTTGGTATTTTAATAAAACTCGATTTCAGTTAATAAATATCTATATATAATAAATCTAGATGTTTTTAATAAATATCTGTAAAATAAAAATTGGTACCATTAAAATTTTAGATATCCGCATACTCTCTTGTATTGAATTCAACTCGCTAATTTTGTTGTTCCTTTTACACGTAAAATTTTTTACAAGAGAGCATTTCTCAGAGAATTTGCGAATCGAATTCGGCTTATCTATACATATATTTAAAATACATACATATGTGTTCCAGAGACCATTTGGAAAAATATATTTAGTTTTATTCAAGAATAGCTCTTTCTTAAATCGCAAATATTTTTCTATTTTATCAAGTATTTGTAATTCGCATTTTTTCTCATAATTATCAGGTCTATATTATAAATATTGTTAATACATATTCTATATAAGTACATTCTTATCTAAGATAGGAAATAAGATATATTTTTGATTTAGTAAAACTTTGTATATATTTTCATAATGTACTTAAGCCCTGTATGTAATACACATTTATAATTTTAATACTAAATATGCCTTAAAATATTAACTTTTGTGTAAGCAATTTGTTTGTTAATAAAATCTCCTCTATGTTCTCTATCTACCGATATTTTATAATTTTCTGGAAACTTGTGCATAATTTGTAAATGTATGTTACAAAACCTGCATCTATTGAAACCCTACTACTTGCCTATCGTTTTCAACTCTATTTACTTCAAACAGACGAAAAGTCACCGCAAACTTCCGAAAAAGGTACCATCTATTCACAGCTGAAATTCTCATCGCAGCTTGGTTGCTTACTTTTTGGTGAAGGTTGACTAGCTTCTATATTATTCCAATATTAAGAACAAATTATGAATGTTCCTGAATACAAAGGCAACTTACAAATATTTACTTCATTAATTATTTAATAATAAGTAAGCAAGGGCTAAGTTCGGGTGAAAGTTCTGGTTTAACCGATTTTCAATAACAATAATGATAACAATTTTCGAAAATAAAAGCCGGGGAAATGCTTTCAGGTGTTGGTAGAACTTTATATTAAACAAGTAAGGAAGGGCTAAGTTCAAAGGTGTACCCAAACTTCTATACTCTCGCAATATGCATGGATCTAAGAAGGGGAAGTACTTTCAGGTACTGGCAAAACTTTATATTAATCAAGTAAGAAAGGGCTAAGATCGGGTGTAATCGAACATTTTATACTCTCGCAATGTGCAAGGATCAGAGGCGGGGATATGCTCTCAGATGCTGGCATAACTTTATATTAAAAAATGTTGTGCAAGAATTCAACATTCATTATTAGACGAAATTGTCAATGGATTGCAATCATATTTGGTATCTTATTAACTTATATTCTAGGTCATAGTACATGAGTCTTCCATTGCTATATTTTGCTTCGTGTCAGAGATATTTATATTAAGATCTACCAAATTAATTCAAATAAGATATATGCGATATAAAGTCAACCAAAGTGGTTTAATAAATATATTAGATACATGAGGAAAAAGTAGAGAAAAGGAAATCATTATATTAAGAATAAGCGGCTTAGACCATGGTCGAGACCGATTTCATTCATATTTAGCGCGAAATCACATTGTGTTTAAGAAAACATATCCACTTAATTTTATTAAAATATCACACATATTGACCAACATAAACGGTTTAAAGTCAAATGGAAAGTCGGGAATTCTTATATCGGGCATTTTTGGGATAGAGGAAGATCTGCACTGATCACATTAACTCTTTTCATTATTCAAGTATGTGAAGTAACTCACTGCGACCGACATATTCGGCATAAAGTCTGCTAGAAATAGGATAGCGAAAATCATTATGTGTTGTGTATGGGAGCTGGGATCATTCATTCACCGATTTCACACATTTTCGGCAGTAAACTATGGTATATCCAATATTACCCGTACCCTTAATTTTGATAAGATATCTTACATATTGACCGAAATATATCGTATAGTCGACCCAGTCTACCCAGAGGTTGAAAATCCTTGTATTAGGTTCATGGGGGCTAGGGGAAGTGCTTTCCCGATTTTATCCATTTTAAACAGATGGACACACTGTTATCAGAAAGAGACGCTCTCTAAATTTCAAAGAGATAACTCACATATTGACCGTTATATATGGTAAAAAGTCTACAGAAAAGTTGAAAATCTTGCAAGAGCACATTATTATAATGTAAAGATATTCCTCGAATTTTATGACGATATTTTACAGATTTACCGAAATGTAAGGTGTAAAGTCTGTAGAAAGTTGAAAATCCGTTTATTAGGTATATGTGGGCTAAGGGAAGTATTCACCCGATTTTTCCCATTTTTTACTAGATCACATCATTATTATAGAAAGAAAATTCCGAAATTTCATAACGATATCTTGCATATTTACCGTTATATATGGTATAAAGTCTAACGGAAGGTTGAAAATCTGTATATTAGGTATATGGGGGCAAGGGGAAGTATTTACCCGATTTTCCCTATTTTTGATACCAGAGCACACTATTATCATGGAAAGATAATTCTGCAATTTCATTACGATATATCACAGATTTACCCATATTTTCGGTATAAAATCAACCACAGGCATTGTGGTCCTTATGTTGGGTTGAAAAGGTGTAATCCGATTTGCACTATTTTTACGCATAAGATGACATATCTCGAAAGTAACAAATCGTCAAAATAATATAAGGAAGCAAATGTCTTGATTAATGTCTTGAAATGTAATGATTACTATATGATTTAGTATATCTGACGAATTTCTTCAGCGAGTTAACGCACTTTTAGTAGTTCTCAACATAACTTTGGTATGCGAAGTAGGCATCTTTAATATCCGATTTCACGTATTTTCCCAGTATATGAGAACATGCTGGAAAAACTTGTTCTGAGCAAATTTCATTGATATTGCTTTAGTGGTTGGTGAGATATGTGCACTAAACCTACTGTGGTGAGGGGCCAAGCCCATTTTTAAAAAACTTTTTGCCCGCAGATGTCCCGCCTTACTAGGATTTTCTGTAAAAATAGCACTCCTTAATCTTTATTTATCTTGATCAATCTTTATCTTTCTTTATTCTTATGGTGAAAAAGAACACATTTTTACTCAAGTTATCGCTTGCATGGGCAGACAGACAGTCAAAATGAAATCAACTCACCTCGTCATCCTGATCATTCATATAAAGGTAACTATAGAGTTATATATATCTCGATTAGTTTTACGTCTTACAAACAAATATTAAGTGAACAAAACTAATATATTCTGTTGCAAAATGTGGCGAGAGTATAAAAACAAATACCCTTAATATGGACTTCATATGTATATATATTTACCACTGTAAGGTTTAACCTCACATTAACTTTGTTGAAATTTCCTTTTTTTGTGACTTAATATAATATACTTTATACTATATACTATACTATATTTAACTATATTTAGTATTATTTAAACTCCAGACATTGACAAGCAATCTAAAATGAATTCTGCTAATCCTTATATACGTATATATCCATACATATTGTATATATATATTGCAGTTAATAGAAAACTTATAATGTGCTATAACTAAACTCCAAATTAAGACGCAAATCTGTAATTTGATACAAGCGATCGCAGTAGCGAGGGCCATCTGTAGGTCAAAATGATTGAAAAGGTGGGCGTGGCCCTGTTCACCACTAGGTTTAATGCACATTTCTCCCAAACGACTAAAAATACAACAACCAAACTTGCTGAGGAAAAATACCTCTAAGGCCTCCTCAGACGGAAGATGGGTGAAATCGGATAATAACGCCCACTCCCCGTATAACTGTTAGTTGAAAACTTTTAAAAGTGCAATGATTCATTAAATAAATACGTCAAAAGCATTAAGTTTCACTTTGAAGATAGAACTTAGGTACTTCAAACGAATCGGTGTAAAAATTGGACAATAGGCGTGGCACCTCCGACCTTTAGGTGAAATCTTCTTTCTCAGAAACAGCTACCAATTTACACCAAATTTGATACATAATATTACTTTAACGGATGCAAATGGGCAAAATCAGATTGAAACCACGCCTAATTCCGATATATTAATATAATTTTATCAATATAGCTAAATTCCGTATATATATATTCTTTCAATTTACAGAATATAAATTAATTCCCAATAAAAATTTCGGAATGAAACTTTGTACAAACAATGCCCTCAAGGTAAGCTATTTCCTGTCCAAGAACGGTGGAAATCAGAAGATAGCTTTCAAGGTCGCCAGATACCGAATATGTGGGCCTCAGGGCCCATGTCTGTCTTTTTCTCGAAGCTAAGGGTCAGTCTGTGATATATCTCCAAGGACTATCTCTTCATGGTAATAATGAGCACTTGTGTCAAAAATCGGGAAAATCGGGTAAATTCTTACCCAAGCTCCCTTATGCGCGATATAAAGATTTTGACATATTGCTACATTTATCGGTCAATATGTTATCTCTGTGAAATTCAGAGATTGTCTCTTTCTTATAACAGTGTATCCATGTGCATAGAATGAATAAATACTTCCCCTAGCCCCCATATAACTAATATAGGAATTCCAAAAATCCGATTGGCTCTATACGGTATATATCGATCAATATGTAAGATATCTTACCAAAATTAGGAGAACGTATAATATTGGTAATAATAGTTTAGTGCCAAAAATGTGTAAAATCGGTCAACGAATTACCGTGGCTCCCATACACTACATACAATGACTTTCGTTATTCTAGAAAACTTTTTGCCGCAAATGTCGGTCAGTGTGTGAGTTATGTTGATAAAATTGCAATCAGTCCAGAACTCCCCCTAGCCCCAAAATACGAGATATAATGATTTGTGATTTTCCAGCTGACTTTAAACCGTATATGTTGGTAATGGTAATGGTTGGTAATATGTGTGATATTTTAATGAAATAAAGTGGATATGTTTTCTTAATCATAATGTGGTTTCGCTCTGAATATGAATGAAATCGGTCTAAACCTTCATCTAATGATTTCCGTTTCGTTTGGTTTCTCTGGTTGCCCTATTCGTTATATACTTAATATATTATATTAAATTTAGCCACTTTGGTTGAGTTTATATCACATATATCTCATTTGGGTTAATTCGGTTAATTTTAATAACATTATCTCGGACACGAAGTAAAATATAGTAATGAACATACGCAAGATAGCGTACTATAATAAAACATATGACGTGTAATATAAGTTAAGAAGATATCAGATATGATTGTAATCACAATTTCGTTGAATAATGAATGTTGAATTATTACAAAAAATTTTTAAGTATAAAGTTTTTTCAACACCTGAAAATATTTCCTCACTTTTGACCCATGCATATTGCGATAGTATAAAATGTTCGGTTACACCCGAACTTAGCCCTTCCTTACTTTTGCTTATTGTATTTGTAATTGATACTATTGTATAGCAATTGATATGAAAAGTATAAGATTATGGCACTACTCACTAGTCACTAAAGTTTTATTCTGCCTAATATACTAGATAAGCTAAGCTGGTTTTATTTTATTCATACAGACTCATGTTCAAATCTTACATTTTTCCATATATATTTTTCTTTATTATGAGGAAGTATATGTATATCGCAATGTATGCATATATTTTTAGCATACAAGGCATACATACAAGGAAATTTCAAGGATTGATTTTGGTGCTTAGATATTCAGAGTTCCAATTTATTGTTTCATAACTCATAACACATTTATTTGCAGTTATGAATATACATAGTATATGTAAAATACTTATGTAAATATTATTAAAGGGGCTTGTTGTCACTATAACTGTACATTTCGTACAAATTTTTAAACTAACTTACATTTGCAATTACTAACTAACTTTTATATCTTTATTTTTTATTCTCCAAAAATGTACAACACAACAAATGCAACACTCCGAAAACTGGCCGAATTCTATCGCAAACCACCAAAGACACAGACGCAGCCAAGACAAAAGGTAAATCCATCTAAAATATTTAAAAGCAACCAGTTTTTGCATTTCATTTACATACTAATGTAAACATACCTATTCAATATCTTTCTATCGTTCATTGGTTGAGGCCAAAACAACAATACGTAATTACATGAAGCATTCATTATGCACTTCTTAATTCTCACTTCGGTGTCGTAGATCTAAAAATTATGTTTATCTAAAAATTATTAAATATCAACGATGAATCAACACACTTGTCCACGGTGTTGCTCTAAATGGTTTTATGAAACTGTGAAAATTCGCAAATTCTCATAAGAATTCCCAAATCACTTAAAGCAAAGTTAAAATTTATTTGTGAAAAACGCTTTGCAAAATCCATGATTATCAGCTAACTGGATTTCCGTTAAAGAGACAACTACTGTCAACATTTACTTTAATTCGAAATTGTAAATTGCAATAGTTTCTGATTTGTAACTAATTTTTTTGCAAATATATGCTCAAAAATCACTCAAAGAACGAATTTTCTATAAGAACATGCTCATGAATCACTCAAAGAAGTATTAATTAGTCTCAATATATTTTTATCTTACATCTTTATGCTATGATTGGAGATTGACTAGTTTGAAAATGTTAGAGCTGATTTAATATGAGCAGAGAGCTTATAATTATAATTAATTATTTATAAAAAGAAATTTAACTATTATAATTATAATTATAATAATTAATATATATATATTATAATATACAATTGTTTATAATTAATTATATTATTTATAATTAATAATTAAATTATTATAATTATAATTATAAGTTCTCTGGAAATATGTGAGTGCATTGGTTCATATTTCAAAATTTCCTCTCTAAGGTGTTGTTGTTTAGTTTGTGATTTAGTACATGTATATCTACTGCATCCCTTCACCCTCCTTGAACCACTCAATAATCCATTTACATATTTATATTACATACACGTATAAAAGAATAACCACATACGGTTCATATGTGCATTGCATGTGCATTCATATGTGCATACATATGAACATAAATTGTAAATATGTTTAAACGCCAACGCTAAGTTCCAAACATTTGCATGTGCTTTCGCTTTCCTTCTAATAACGTACAACCTAATCAAAAAGAACATCGTCCGCATGGACAAACTCGTGAATTGTCAGTGTTGCCACGCACCGAAAGCACATCTGAATTCATGCCACTAGAGGAAAAGGAGGTTGAATATTTCTTTGCATCGGATGCCTCAGCTGTCATTGAGCATACCAATCGAGTCATTTATTTAGAGGTAATGGCGTTACGAATGTATATATATGTATGCATAAGAAAGCATTGTAATTTTTGTGTTTCAGGATGACGACGTGGCCGCTGTTCGTGATGGAACACTCAGCATCCATCGTCTGAAGAAATGTCTAGATGATCCACATGCACGAGAAATTACAACATTGAAAATGGAAATTCAGCAGATCATGAAGGGTAACTACGACTACTTCATGTTGAAAGAGATTTTCGAACAGCCCGAATCGGTAGTCAACACAATGCGTGGGCGCGTGCGTTTTGATTCCAAATCTGTAGTATTGGGTGGTATTAAAGACTTCATACCAGAAATAAAACGTTGTCGTCGGCTGATGTTGATTGGTTGTGGCACATCGTATCACAGCGCCGTAGCCACTCGACAGCTACTAGAAGAGCTCACCGAGTTGCCGGTTATGGTTGAGTTGGCGTCCGATTTCCTCGATCGCAACACACCCATATTCCGTGATGACGTATGCTTCTTTATCTCGCAATCGGGAGAGACTGCTGATTCTCTGATGGCCTTGAGGTACTGTAAACAACGAGGTGCTCTCATTGTCGGTATAACTAATACAGTCGGCAGCAGTATATGCCGTGAATCTCACTGTGGCGTTCACATTAATGCTGGACCTGAAATTGGTGTCGCCTCAACTAAGGCTTATACTTCACAATTCATTTCGCTTGTGATGTTCGCTCTTGTTATGTCTGAAGATCGACTTTCGTTGCAGCGACGTCGGTTGGAAATCATACATGCATTATACGAGCTGCCAGAGCGAATTAGACAGGTCTTAAAGCTTGATAGTCAGGTGCAAGAACTGGCCAAGGATCTGTTCCAACATAAGTCCTTGCTTATTATGGGCCGCGGCTATAACTTTGCTACTTGCCTGGAAGGTGCTCTGGTAAGTGAAGTTGTTTATTTTTTTAAAATACTTTAAATTGAGTCGGAAAAGCTTACAACAAAAACTTAAAATTCAATCTATTCTGGAATGAAAACTGATATTTGGTCACTATGGCACTTATCTATTGCAGAAAGTAAAAGAATTGACATATATGCATAGTGAAGGTATTATGGCGGGAGAACTTAAACATGGCCCATTGGCGCTCATTGATGATCGCATGCCAGTTATGATGATTGTTTTGCGAGATCCGGTTTATATCAAATGTATTAATGCCTTGCAACAAGTGACGTCACGTAAGGGCTGCCCAATAATCATTTGTGAGGAGGGTGACGAAGAAACAAAGTCCTACTCATCTCGTTCGCTAGAAATACCACGCACAGTAGACTGCCTCCAAGGCATTCTAACGGTCATCCCAATGCAATTGCTTTCATATCATATTGCCGTGCTGCGTGGCTGTGATGTTGATTGCCCTCGTAATTTGGCAAAGTCTGTAACCGTGGAGTGATGATTTTCGTCCAATTGTTTATATAGTTTAAGAAATTTACTTATATTATATATGGCTGGTTTTTGTACATTTACTCCTGCTCTTACATACGTACATACGTACATATGTATATATAATTATTTATTATTTCACTGATTCTAACAGTGATTCTATGCACACATATGTATATTGCTTTCCTTGAATATGTAGTAATCTGTTTTCTATAGATTGGGATATAGAATTTAAAACCATATTTACAAATTTGTAATAAAACAAAATTTACAATGAAAAACTTGTGTACACGTGGTTATTACCTGATACTGATCATATTGGAGTAATTGGTCGGATTTGCCTTTAATTGATATATTTGAATAATCTTATTTTACGTTATATCTACTTTTTAAATAATAATAAAACTTCTTTTTACTTGTCCATAGGGCTCGTAAAATACATTTTCACTAATTCGTAGTGTAGATTGTCATAAGTTGTCCGACAGAAATTATGTTCAGAGTGAATGAATCTTGGAATTATTCCCTCCAATGCGTATTCATAGAATATCAATTATCTTATATATATTTACGAATGAACGTTATGTTAACCTGTTCTGCAGTGGTTAAATTCCCACCCTTTCATTTGGCAGATTTCATATTTGAATTATTTAATTTACACATTTGTTAACATGACATTTCTATATATAACTCTCGGAATTATTACAGTTTTTATTCGCTTCGCTTTTTTTTAGCTCCGAAAGGCATTAAAACGAGTATTTCCGTAGTCATATACACATACATATATATATATATTATATATTACCTGGTGGTTCGCTTAAAATTGTATAGCTGCATTAACATTTTTTTATATTACACATTTCCTGGCATAGACCATTGAACTATATTAATAGATTTATAGGGAAAATATTACTTAATAGATATATAAGGAAAAAGTAACTGGAAGCGCGGATAGTATTATATTAGGAGTATGTGGCTTAGACAAAGGTCTTTACCGATTTCATTCATATTCAGCGATAAACCACTTTATGTTTATGATAGCACGACCACTTAATTTATTTAAATATCACAAAATTGACTTGAAACGGACTCAAAACCGACTCACCGACAACCGAAAGCCGACTCAACTGGAAAGTCGGAAATCACTACGCTAGGTATATGAGGCTAGGAGAAATATTTGCTCGATATTATCAATTTTAGTCATCGGGACAGATTATTACCAGAAAAAAATTATTTTTGAATTTCGTTTATAATTTTCACAGATTGAGCGACATAAATGGTATAAAGTCAACCCGAAATTTGGGAATTTTATATTAGATATTTTTTATCTTTATTTTTATTATTTATTTATTTACATTTATTTTTATTTTATATTTATTTTTTATATTTATTCATTTTTAACATAAATGCACCTTATTGTAAAGAAAAGATGCTCTTTCTGAATTTGATTAAATTATCTTACAGACAAATTAATCGATATTTTCAGTAAAAAGTCACCCATAGACATGGAGGTTAAGACGTTCGGTGTCTAGGTGATTGAAAGATTAGAGTCCGAATTCAGCTATTTTCAGATGTGATGAGACATACCTTAAAAGCACAATTTTTGCACAGTTTTATTCCGATATCTTTATTGGTTCTTGATTTATACACAGTAAAGTGAAAGAATCAGAGGGAATTTAAGATTGTGTTATATGGAGTAGGGGTGGTTTTCACATTGTAACATTAGAATGTCATGATAATACAATATGATGCAAAAATATTGGTTAAAATTAGTTCAGTCGTTCCTGATATATAGGATTTCACCTAAACATGGGTGGTGACATACTGTTACCATTACGTAACATCTTCACCATAAAATTTAATGGTTCTGACTTTTTTCTTCAGTGAGTCATCACATTTTTAGTAGTTTTCAACATAACCATTATGTTATAATATATAACGTAACATATAATATATAATGATATATAATATAACCGTTGGTTATCACTCGATTTCACCCATTCCCACACTGTTTGAGAAGATACTACGAGTAAAAAAGCGTCTCCTCGGCTACCTCAATTTATCTTGTGTGGTTTCTGTATGAGATATGTACATTAAACTAAAGGGGGGCGTCGCCACTCCCATTTAATAAAAAATTTTAAACCTCAAATGTCCCTCCCTACTGTTCTTTCCTGTACCAATTTCCAGTTTTATATCTTAATTGGGAGATTAGATATAGCATTTTGTGAATTTTCGTTTAACGGCGTGGAGATAGTTCTCTTTCCCCCACATGCAATAGCAAGTCGTCTCGTCATCCTGATCACTTATATATAATTTTATATCTATCTCGATTAGTTTGACTTGCTACAGGGAATCACATTAAGGAGGGGTGCGTCTGCGGGTTGAAAATTTTTACAAACTGGGTAAGGCGCGCCCCTTCATAGGTTTAATGTCTATATCTTCCAAACCACTAAAGCTATACCAATCAAGCTTTTTCGGAATAAGTCTTTCTAGAACCACTGGGAAAACAAGTCAAATCGCATTATAACCACGCCCACCTTCTATTTAAGGTTATGTTGAAAACTATTTAAAGTTAACGCACTAGCTGAAGAAACACGTCAGAAGGGGTAAATTTCACAACCAAGATTGCAGTTAAGGGTTTCAAAGGAGTCAGTCTAAAAATTAGACAATGGGTGTGGCGCCGCCCGCCTTCAGTTGAAGTCCTATATCTCAGGAAATTTACCACATTACTTTACCAATTTCAACCATTTCGCGTGGGCGTGGCAATTCATATGCATCCTTACGTTACAGTGTTAAAATGGGCGAAATCGTTAGTTAAGTGAACATCTAATTGAATATGTTATAATTTAATGCGGAAAATGTGTAAAATCGGTCAATGAATTATACTAGCACCCATATACTGCTAGACTATATACTAATGATTTTCATTATTACAGCAGACTCTATGCCGAATGTGACGGTCAATATGTGTGTTATCTTCATAAAATCTCCTGGAAATAATTCTCGAGCATACTTGTGTAAGGCCAAAAGTTGCTGCAATCAGTCCAGTCCTACCCCTAGCCTCAATATTCCGAAATAGGGATTTCCGACTTTAAAGTTGACTTAAACGCTTTATATTTTATATGTGAGCTATTTTAATGAAATTAAGTAGACATGCTTTCTTAAACATAATATAGTTTAACGCTGAATATGAACGAAACTCGTTTAGAGCTTGATCTACACCCCATATCTCTGTACCCCCCTCACACCTGTACACCCCCTCTCTATAATTTCCGATTCTCTGGTTGACTTTTTCTAATATACTCAACATATTAAGAGTAGCCTTTTTGGTTGAGTTTGTTTCACATATATCATTTGAGTTAATAGGGTTAATTTTAATATAAATATTTCGAACACGAAGCAAAATGTCGTATTGAAATTAAGTTAGTCTATGACCTATAATACAAGTTAGTAAGATACCAAATATGATTATAATCCAATCACAATTTCATTAAATAATGAAAATTGAATTCTTGCGCAGTATTTTTAATAAAATATGTCCCCGGCTATGATTTTTATTTGGTAACACCCGAACTTAACCTTTCCTTACTTGTTTTTTTAAATTACCGCATGTAATCAATAACAATATTAGGTCTTTATTCTTATGGGAAGTGATGGCTTCTAAGTATTGAACTCTCGAAATCTTCTGTAAGCTTTATTAGGAGATTCCTGTCCTTCATTAAAAAACTTTCCAACAGGCAGAAGAACTAGTTGTACAACCTCGACACAACGGATTAAAATTTTGTGTGGTTAGTAACAGTCTGCAATATCACGAATAGATGTTTTGGTCCTTTGCAAAATTATAATATTTCCCAGTATAATAAGATTCGCATTTAACCCTCAAGACTCGGTATTTGTGATTCGGCGAGGTTCCTAAAAACTACTGCGATGTACATCAATATCTTTCTGGTTTATCTCTTATTGGCTTATCTGCTGTCAAACGCATATTGGCTTTAAACTCTTTATGAAATCACAGCTTAACTCTTCTTCATAGAATTGTTATCAGAACTGTCTCGGCTTTGTCACTTTTTAATATCAAGGCGAAAACTTTTGTGAAGTTAAGCATATAGAGTCGAGAAGTCGGAACTAAGAATATTTTTAATAGCTACGAGATTCTTGTAATCATCAGAAATCACTTTCGAGGTCGTTTCACAAATTTAACACTTTCGAGCGGAAGATCTTTGTTGTAAACTATATTTCAACTTAACAGTACATATGTAAATATCTACTAACTTTTCCTAGCCTGTCTTTAACACTTAAAAACTTAAAACACTTAAAAATTTATTACTTCTGAGCGGAAGATTTTGTTGCAAACTATATTTCATCTTAACAGTACATCCACAGCCTGTGTTGTATGTGGATTATATTCTTTTCTTGCTCTTCCCTCTTATATGGCACGACATTCGACCCCAAGGAATAATACCTCTTTTCTCATTCGTTAATTTAATTTTATATTAAAATAATTTTATTTTCATTTAAGATATTTAAGAATAGCATTCTTATTTGGCTTTCTAACACTGAATGATGAAAATAACTGTCATTTTCCACTTCCGAGTCAGTTTATAGGAGCGACTGCGCAGAGGTTCAGTCGCTACTACTACAATGATTTTCTGCTAATTTATTTTTTTCAGAACTATTACAAGTACCCTTCACAAATTTAGCTAAATGTCTTTGGTAAGATTTTTGAGCTTTTACTTCGACATCGGTTATTAATTTCACAATTAATACTCAGCAATCAATACTCAGTAATCAAGTTTTCTATTCTCCATCGTTTTTTTTTTTTGTTTAACAGGAGATGTTAAATTCTTTTCCGGACAGCCCAGTCGGCGGTCCAGGCAGGCGTTGTGCCGATAAATTACCAAGGCTGCACTTTATAAATTTACTGATAACATGTTTTATTCTCTTTGCGGATTCTTCGGTGATCTCAAAAAAAATTAAGATTCATAAAGCATGATATTTTCGATACATTTGAAGTTTTCTACTTTAGTAGGAATAACGAACAAAAATAAGAATAAAAATACTAATTAATTACTCATATTAAAAAAATTTTAATGCAAATTTTTTTTAAGTCGTAATCATGACATGGAAAAGAAGTCTGCTCTCTTTCATTCCGTATTTATTCATTTTCATTCCATTCCATTCTCTCAAAAAAGTTAAAGCTTTTGTAAACTTAAATTTTTATATCAGCTACTATTACTATCGCAGACAATTGTGTAACTATTTTTATTGATATATGAAATAGAATTTTTTAATTTGTAATAATTTAAGTAGTTGTGAAACAAATTATGATGATATTAAAAATCAAATAGCTTGATTCGTTACAGTATTACATCATGAATCATGATAACAGTAATAAATGGAATCTTTGTTGTCATTTTCAACAATTTCAATTTAAAAAGACAAGGACAACTTTTGCTCAGATAGCTTGTTCTATTCAAACCACTATGCGTCAGCCAACTAAACAGCCTGTAGTGCGCGAAAACTAATTCGTCAGCTTCTATGACCATCCCTTCATGTTCTGTAATTAAATATGCAACATAAGGTTGAATACATCGCTAGGAGTGTTAAAGAGAGCCCAGGATTTGTGTGTTCCAATGTTTGTATATATGTACAATATTTATATTAAGGGCGTTTTTGAACATCAAAGAGATTTTACAGATGATTAACTGCAGTGTTCATAAATCCCCATATACACACATATATATATATATATAAAGTTAAAACAAAAACAAGTAATAAAGGGTTGAATTTTCGGGTGTAACCGAACATTTTATACTCTCGCAATGTGCAAGGATCCGAGGCGGGGAAATGTTTTCAGGTGCTGGCATATCTTTATATTAAAAAATATTGCGAAAAATTCAACATTCATTATTCGAAGAAATTGTCAATGGATTCCAATTATATTTGGCTTATTAACCTATATTACAGCCGGCAGACTCATATACTTTCATCGCTATATTTTGCTTCGTGTCAGAGATATTTATATTAAAATCTACCAAGCTAACTCAAAAGTGATATATGCGATATAAACTCAACCAAAGTGGTTTAATAAATATATTAGATACACGAGGAAACATATCCACTTAATTTAAATAAATTATACACATATTGATCAACATAAACACATATTGATCAAAATAAACGGTTTAAAGTCAAATGGAAAGTCGGGAATTCTTATATCGGCCATTTTTGGTATAGAGGAAGATCTTCACTGATCACATTAACTCTTTTCATTATTTAAGGGATCACGTTTTCGTCCAAGTTTGCGAAGGTAACTCACACAGTGTCCGACATATTCGGCATAAAGTTTGCAAGAAAAACGAAAATCATTACTGTAGTATATGGGAGCTGGGATAGTTCATAAACCGATTTCACAAATTTTCGGCAGGAATGGTATATATTGTGTATAAACCCGATATAACACGTTCACTTAATTTTGTTAAGATATCTTACACATTGACCGAAATATATGGTATAGTCTACTCAGTCTACCTAGAGGTTGAAAATCCCTATATTTGGTACATGGGGGCTAGGGGAAGTGCTTTCCCGATTTTATCCATTTTAAGCACATGGATACACTATTACCAGAAAAAGACGCTCTCCAAATTTCAACGAGATAACATATATATTTACCGTTATATATGGCATAAAGTCTACAGGAAGGTTGAAAATCCGTTTATTAGGTATATGGGGGCTAGGGGAAGTATTTACCTGATTTTCCCCCTTTCTGATACCAGAACACGCTATTATCATGGAAAGATAATCCTAAAATTTCATTATAATATCTTACAGATTTCCCGATATTTTCGATAAAATTTCAGATAGAGGCACAGATGTCCTAATATTGGGTATTTGGTGGCTTGAAAAGTTATAATCCGATTTCCTCTATTTTTACGCATAATTATGTTCATATATTCTGAAAGCACTATTTGTACAATGCTTGATTTTCATATCCTAACTGATACTCGATTTATCTAGTTTAAAGTAAAAGGATCAGATGAATCTTAAAATTGTGTTATATGAGAAGTAAGTGTGGTTTTTATTCGATTTCATCCGTTTTCACAACGTGATATAAGAATGCAAATATAATGTCAGGAGATAATGTTCTTGAGATATGGGATTTCTTCTAAAAGTGGGCGGTGCCACGTTGCCATGTTGCTTTCAATTTATAAGCTTATACAAGGCTTTGGTCAACTGGGCTAATAATATTTGAATTAAACGGCCTGCAATCTAAATTTTCGTAGCTACGCATGGGGCATCGGAAGCAAAAATTATGATAAATTGATGAAACACTAGAAAACTCTAGGTGAATTGATAATGAAAATAAGTGGAGTTAGAGTTGAGCAGAAAAGTATGTAAAAGTGCTTTATGGAATAAATTATGGTAGTGCTCTCGTAGCTCTCAAACACCCCGACCAATATGAACGAAACGTTTTGTATTCCTTTGCCTGGGCGCATAGTTTGCAAACAGGAGCACAATTTCTGCTCAAATTATTGCAATTCACGTTCTCTAAGAGCTAACAAAATTTTGTAAACATTATTACCAAAGTTTTAATATTACTATTGTAAAGCTTGTATTGACAAAGTCAGAATAAGGCATACATAACGCATAATGGCAATGCAGTTGAATATTTGTGATATGAGTCCAAAATTAGATGATTTAAGGATACAATTTTTTAATGAAATCTGATCCAAAGACTTATTTACTTATTTTAAGTTTCTACTGAAAAAACTTCAGCTGTAGCACGGAAAAACATGAAACTACTCGTAAAGACTGTAATCGAACTAGCCAAAAATGTTTGTTTACTATTGACTTAAATCAATCCTAGAAAGATTTATTTACGAAGTGATTTCATAACGATGGATCGAAATCGCATATATTCCAGTCTGTTATGAAATCGTATCTATGACTTCATGTTCATTTAATTTTTACTTTTCTTCAGAGTTTTCGTTTATTTCAAACAGTAGGAGACTGGCAAATTTCTGATTGAACTGTAACAATTAACATTACACGTGATGTTAATTGATACCAAAATAGATACCAAAGCAGCATATATGGAACAATAGTTGGGGATAGTGGGGCTTGGCTTCTAGTTACGTCCCAACTAGTTCAATTCACTGCAGGGATACCAGGGATATATTTATTGTATGCAGTGTATATGTGTATACTGTAAATTTTGGTATTTTAATTGTCAATCGAGTGCTTTTACATCAGTGGGTATTTATCAAAGGATAAACGCGTATATATAAATGTATTATATATATATAATGTATATTTGAAATTGTTAATTAGATATAAATGCTCGCTTGCAAGTTTAATTTTGTTTCAATTCCTTCCCGTCTACGTAACAGCTTTAATATAATATATGTTAACGTATGAGTATATTTTAAAAGCTAGTTCCCTCCCATGAATTTAATGTTATACTTGATGTTCAGCTTGGCTTTTTACATCGCTAAAATATCAATCACCTAATGAAAGAACCACATCTTAATGATATTTTGCCTTCGAATTGTGGAAACAATATGAAAGGACACACAAACAAAATAATTGCACATGATGCGGAGGGCCAAATACTTCAAAACGCCTTTCATTAGCAATGGTCATTAGTCAATATTCATTCAATCAATTAAAAATTAGATATAAAAGCGAAAACATTAAAACAAAATCAAGCCACCTTAACACTTCATAAAAAAGTTTCGCACAACATCAGCCGTGGACCGTAGTTTTTTAACGTATTTACTATTTTATCCTTTTATGATCATTATGATTTCAGGTTTCATTTAATACTACGGATCGTGCCAACGGAGAATTGTAATTTCCATAATAAAAGGTATCCATTACCAAAACTTGTTAGAATATATAGTTCCAGGAAAAAAATGATATTTTAGTGCCTTTACTATGGATTTTTCGGCATTATGATGTTCCTATCCACACAGTACATTTTCTAAAATCATAATTCAGACACAAAATACAACAAAAATCCTCTTTATTCTTACGCCCTTACATAAAAATTTAAAAGATAACGGGTGGGTCCAAATGAAATGATGGTGAGCCGTTACTTATGCAATCCAAATTACTCATGAACTACAATACTATGAATGAACAATGACATCAAATGATTCACCTTTTCCCTTAAAAAAAATAAATATAAACCATAAATTAATAACTGTTTTGGTATAAGATAATTTGAATATCAGTAAGTTATCAAAATTTGTTAACTTAATTAAAGAAAGGCGATGCTCCCAACCGTTTGTCAATGAAGTTCACAACCTTAAATATTTTACGATGTTTCATCTAATATATTTCATTCATGTGAATTTTGAATGATACTTTCTTTGGTGCGTTTGTGAGGATAGTAAAAAGGATAAAATCGAAATTCTATAACAAATTTCATAAAAAGCATTACCATCAATAAGAGACATTAATATTAAAAAAAAAAATAGTGACAATTTTCAGAACAAGTGAGCATAATATACACAGCATATTTTACAACTGTCGAACGTTGCGTTACTGCTTACAAATTTACACAAATAAAGACAGTTAAGGCAATCTGCTGAAAATATTGCAAATGAATTGTAGCTGTTTTTAAACTTGGTGTTACTGATGTTATGGCAACGTTATGGGTATAATGGGTTAAGGGTTCACCAATCATAGCCCAGCTCTGCGTTGTGACAGGATAGTTGCTATGGTATTTTGTTGGTATGTGACAGTTAATCCAACATAAACACGACCTTGCACAAATTGGTTCAGTCCAAGTGATAATTTTAATTTTAATATAAGTTTAAAAGCATAGCTTCTAGTTTTAAAATATACATATTCAACAACATCAATTTGAGTAGTTCTTCGGGTATGAGCGTTTCGGTTGAGAGTGCGTCTAATCAACGATCTAATGCACAAGTTTCAACGCTTACCTCTGCCGCGCGACCCCCTACGGCACTGCTCTTCTCAGTAAGTAACATCAAAACTTTCTCAACAATATCTGGGACTATTATATTATTATATTTATTCCAAAATCGGAATATTAGCAGATATATTCAAGTTAAGTGTGTGTGCTTAAAGAAGTGGTTCCGTTTCAAGTTTTTCCTTTTCCATCGATCCGTACCGGTATTTTTGAAAGTTCTGTGCACTTGCTTCTCTTACCATGTTCACATTATTATAAGTCAATATTACCATTCTTAGTTTCGGCTTATGCTTAAAATAAATAAAATGTGAAAGGAAGGGATAATTTTCAAAGATCAAATCCAATTCATATTTTCAAGTATTGACAAAACTTTGTAATAAACAATTAAGGAAGGACTAAGTTCAGGAGTAACCGAACATTTTATACTCTCACAATTTTCAAAGATTAAAACTGGGGCATGTTTTCAGGTTTTGACAAAACTTTAAATTAAAAAATGTTGCGGAAGAATTCGAGATTCATTATTCGACCAAATTGTGGATGGATTTTAATCAAATAAACCTCACTAACTTATATTATAGGTCACAGACTCTTATGACTTAGACTTAGATTCATTACCACATATTGCTCCGTGTCCAAAATATTTATATTAAAATTAACCCAATTAACTCAAATTATATATATGCTATATAAACTTAATCAAGAGGGCTAAACTTTATATATTGGGTATGCGAGGAAATAGTTAACCAGAGAATCGGAAATCATATTAGTGATAAGGGGCTTAAATCCCGCCCGCGGCTGATTTCATTCATATTCAGCGCTAAACCACATTATGTTTCATTCAAATATCACACACATTGTCATCATTGATTGTCACATTGACATCACATTGTCCAATATAAATGGTTTAAAGTTAGGTCGAAAGTCGGAAATACATATATCGGATACACTGGGGCTAGAGGAAGGTCTGGACTAATTGCAGCAGCTTTTGGCATTACACGACAATATTCGAGATATGTTTCCACACAATTGGCATAAATTATTCTATAATAACGAAATTCATTATATAAAGTATATGGAAGCTGGTGTAATTCTTTGACGGACTTTCCACTTTTTCAGCATTAAATTGTAGTATGTCAAATAATATATTTTCACTTAACTTTTCTAAGATATCGTACATATTAACCGATATATATCGTATAAAGCCAACCGGAAGTTTGAATTTCTTAATAAAGGTAAATCGTAGCTAGGGGTAGTTATAATCCGATTTTATTCAGTTTTGGCATCACGACATGTAATTACCATCAAAAAACGCTGCCTGGTTTTCATTAAG
Organism: Bactrocera minax; assembly: GCA_021498325.1. Lineage (NCBI taxonomy): Eukaryota > Metazoa > Arthropoda > Insecta > Diptera > Tephritidae > Bactrocera > Bactrocera minax. The sequence continues at coordinate 113,352 of JAKEEE010000110.1, read as the reverse complement.
ATACCTAACAGAATGGTATAAAGTTAACTTCAAGAATTTTGAAAATACTTATACTAAGTACTTGGGAGTTAGGAGAAGTATTTACACGATTTTGTCCACTTTAAGCACAAGGATAAACAGTTATCAGCACGAGATGCTTTCACTGCTATAACTCAAATATAGACCGGAGATCTTTTATAAGGTATATCGGCGCTAGGGGAAGTATTTACCTCAATTTACCCATTTTTAACACAAAATCACAATATTATTAGACAAAGGTTTGCTTTAAATTTCCATCTGGCGTCTTGAAAAGCTATATTTCGACTGCGACAATTTGAAGACATCAATATGGCATATCCTAAAGACACTCTTTGTGCAAGGATTTGCTTTGATCTTGTCGTTTATATACTGTGAAGAGAAAGAATCATGTGGAATTTAAAATTGCATTATATGGTACGCGAGGTTGAATTCCTATTTCACCCACTTTCACACTGCATAATAAGGAAGCAAATATAATGTCTCGCACATAATTTGGTTGAAATTGGTATAGTAGTTCTTGAGATCTAAGAATTCACCTAAATGTGGGCGGTGCCACTCGCATTGTCCAATTTTTACACAGATTTCTTTGAAGCCATTTTTATCTTAACCATAACTTTTAATTTTTGTATTTCGGTCAATCTGTAAGGTATCTTAATGAAATTCAGATGGCAAGAATGAATAATATCGGATCAAAAGCACTCCTAGTCCCCATATACCTTATATAAGAATATTAAATATCCGATTGAATTTATACGGTATATATCTGTCAATATGTAAGATACCTTAATAAAATTAAGTGAACGTATAATATTGGATCCATCATAGTTTAATGCCGAAAATGTGTGAAATCGGTCAACGAATTATCCCAGCTCCCATATACTACATATAATGATTTTCGTTATTCTGGCAGACTTATGCCGAATATGTCAGCCAGTGTATGCGTGTATCAGTGTATATTATCTTCATAAATTTGCGTGGAAACATGCTCTCTTAGTGTCCTTGAGTAATGTCGAAAGTTAATACAATCAGACCTTCCCATAGCCCAAAGACTTAAGTTTTTCCAGCTGACTTTAGAGCTTATATGTTGGTCAATATATGTAACACTTTAATGAAATTAAATAGATATGTTTTCTAAACATAATGTAGCTTATCGCTAAATATTAATGACATCGGTCCAGACCGTGGTCTAAGTCCCTTATTCCTTTTATAACGATTTCCGTTTCCCTGGTTGGCTTTTTCCTCATATACCTAATATGTTTAATTCATATTTGGTTGAGTTTATATCGCATATATCTCATTTGAGTTAATTTGGTATATTTTAATAAAAATATCTCGGACAGGAACCAAAATGTTGTAATCAAACTAAGTGAGTCTATGACCCGTAATATAAGGTCATAATAATAATAATAAATATGATGCGATTCATGCACGGTTTCATCGAATAATGAGTTTTCAATTTTTATGCAACATTCTTTTTTTAATGCAAAGTTCTGCCAACACCTAAGAGCATGTCCCCGGATTTGATTCTTGCACATTGCGATAGTATAAAACGTTCGATTACACTCGAACTTAGCCCTTCCTTACCAGTTTAACATAAATTTTTGGCAGCATCAGAAAATCTTTCCCCGCCTTTGATCTTTGCACATTGCGAGGTTGTTTTCTTTACTTGTTTTTAATAAAAATAAATAAATTTTCAAATATCTTTGTTTAAATAAACACATTTGTCCAAAAGACTTCCACTATTTTGCACAGAGTATAAGAGATGTGTAACACCTAAATATAATCGATACCTGTTGAATTCCGGACGTCCGTCTGCCCATATAAGCCACAAATTAAGGTATAAAACTACAATTTGCTAAAGGGAATCGGAGTATGGAGGGAATCTGTGGTTTAAAAGTTTTTAAAAAGTGGATGTGTTTAATTACATATCTCACAAACCCCTTAAACTAAGTAAATCAAACTTTTTGAGAAAAAGTATTTCTAGCCCGTCCTCATAGTATGTGAAAATGGATGAAATCGGCTTATATACACGCCCACCCCATAGCATATTAATTTGTGCTTGATTTATATACATTGTATGGAAATTAGGCGCGATTGCTGTCCGATTTTGCCCATTTTTGCAACATAATATAAGGTTTCAAATATAATGTCATGTACCAAATTTGGTTGAAATTGCAACATTTTCTGAGATATAGACGTCACATTCGTTCAAAGTGGGTGGTTCCACACTCATTGTCCAAATTTTACACGGTTGCCTATGTACTATATTTCATCTTTACTGTAATATTTCATGATTTTGACGTATTTCTTCAGCGAGTTAACTCACTTTTAGTAGTTTTCAACATAACCTTTGTATGGGAGGTGGGCGTGGTTATCATATGATTTTACAAATTTGCCTAGTGTATGAGGACATTGCACATGTTTGTAAATCTTTACGGAGGGTGGGCCAGTCCCACTTTTAAAACAATTTGTAACCATAGATGTCCCTTTCCACGACTTTCACTTTCAAACCAATTGCGGTATAGAGTCCACTAGAAGGGCTGCGTTAATTCGTACTATACTATAGTATATCCAAGAGTATGCGTTTATTTAATATTGTTAAGATATCTTACACATTGATCGGTATATACCATATAAAACCAACCGGCTGTTTGAAATTCTTATATTAGGTATATAGGGGCTAGGGGCAAAATTCACCCAATTTTATTCAGTTTTGGCATCACGATATATATTAAATAGGAAAAAACGGTGGCTGACTTTCATTAAGAGACCTAACAGATTGGTCGATATAAACGGTATAAAGTCGACCGGAAGTTTCAATATCCTTCAATTAGATATCCGAGAGCTAGGGAAGTATTAACACGATTTTATCCGCTTTATGCACAAGGACACACTGTTATCGGCACGAGATGCTCTCTGAATTTCACTGCGATAACTCACATATCGACCGATATATACGATATAAAATTAACCGGACAATTCGAACATCTTTATATAAGAAATGCGACCGCTAAGGGAACTACTTACCCGATTTCACCCATTTTTGACACAACGGCGAAATGTAATCAGATAAAGATTTGCTCTCAATTTCAATAACATATCTCACAAATTGGCCGAAATTTCCGATAAAAAGTCAACCATGACACAAGTTTCATATATACGGTATCCGGAGTTATAACCCGATTTCGACAGTTTTTAGGTGGCATATCTGATATGTACTCTTTATGCAAAGTTTAGCTTTGATATATTTATTGTTAAATACTATAAGTCACTACAGTTTTAGTGGTTTGTGAGATATGTACATTAAACATATTAGAGGGCAGCCCATTTTAAAAAAATTCAACCCACAGGTGTCCCCCCCACTGCGATTGTACAAAATTACAGTTTCGTATCTTAATTTGTTGCTTAGTTATAGCACTTTATAGGTGAGTTATATATTTCGTTTAACGGCATTTTGTGGGCGTGGCAATGGTTCAATCCCATCTGCAATACCAACCTCCTCAGAGTAGCAAGTAACATGTGTACCCAGTTTTATCCATTTAGATTTCTTAATTTTTACTCAGTTATCGCTTGCACAGACGGACGGATGGACAAATAGTCACTCGGAAATCAATTCGTCTCGTCATCCTGATCAATTACATATATATAACTCTACATCTAACTCGATTAGTTTTATCATTCATTGTCTCATTGACTCATTGTTTTTGAATTGATTTTCATTGCCTTAATTTTCGTCATATGCGATATTCTTTTGAAACAACAATGATTAGAATGAAAAATGTCATACATGTTTTTGCAGTTACTACTCTCAGCGCTCTCATGAATTGAGTTATAATATTTGTTGAGAACAAAACGTTACAGTGTTATGTTAAACGAACGAATGATTTGAAACAAGGTGTAAACCCACTTGTGCAACTATATAGTTTATATCCATGCATCAGGGTATCAGGGGTTTAAAGTGCTTTAAAGCGTTTAGTATTTTTCATTTCGGCTCGTGATGTAACTTAATCATAACCTTCTTGTTTTAAAAATATTATTAAAATATTGTTATAATTAATCTCTTATTAAATAATGGTATATGTATGTATATAGCGTGGAAATTTGGTTAGCAGCCGCATAGACAACGACAGATCTACGACTGCTCGGCCGTCTACAGCTGTACGCGGGGTTGGTTATGCGGCAAACTCGGCTGATTCTACAGGACAACGGTTCGACCAACTATTTTTAGAAAAAACCAAGCAGCAAACGCTGTCGTCTACAAAAGCATCTGCTGACACTAAAAAAGAAGTGAAGTGAGAAAACCAAATATTAAGTATTCATTTAAACGTATAATTCAATCAGTTTCCTAAATAAAAACAGAACAGCTTTATCGTTTAAATATAAATAAAAAAAATACATTTAAATTATAAAGTAATTATACATTAAATTAATCCCTCTTAAAAAAAGTAAGTGTATACATACATGCCATATGTCTTCTTAGTCCGCAAGTAAAGTTTAAGCACCTGGAATCAAAGATCATGAAACTGCTCGAAGCTTCTATCGTGTTATTAGCAAAGAATGATTTGGTTACTAATGACACATCTGCGGCCGAATTAAAATTAATATTATCAGAATCCTTAAATAAGGCCAAGGAAGCTTTTTCACTAGATCGTACTTTGCATCAATTTCGAGCTCAATATGGAGAAAATATTTTCCACAATTTCGACCTAACTTATGCTGTGAGTCTTTTTTTACCTATTTTTCAAAGAATTTCTTTTAAACTGTTAAGATCATTTAATGTATATTTATTTACTAGGTTTTCTTTAACTTGGCGGAGCAATATGAACGCAATGACATGCACATTGAGGCTCTTAACATCTATAGCATCATGACAAAAAATAAAATGTTTCCTCACGTGAATCAGCTGAAGTTAAATATGGGAAATATATACTATAAAATGGGAATATACCCAAAAGCTATTAAAATGTACCGGATGGCTCTGGACTCAGTACCGAGCAATTTGAAACAACTTCGACTTAAAATAACTCATAATATTGGCATCTTATTTGTACGCATGGGGCAATACGTTGATGCGGCGTCCAGCTTTGAATTCATAATGACTGAGCGCGCTGATATCCGTAGTGGCATACACTCGATTCTCTGCTATTATGCCATGGGAGATGTTGAAAAGATTAAGGGTGCATTTCGCAACTTATGCGACATTCAAGCGAATGAAGGCGAAAATGATCTGGAAATGGAGAACAATATGGTCAAAATTCAACAACATGCCACTCTAGCTTTGGGTACAGGCACTGACGAACAAGACCGTAATTCGTCTGATTTCCAGCAAGACATCACTGCTTCTCTTAATCAAGTTATGAATGAATCAGAAAGTGGAAATATAGAGGGTGATGTTAATGATGCAACTAGAAAAAATTCTGATTCGAACAGGAACCGTTATGTTACTAAAGCTCTCAAGTGTGATGAGCTGGCTGGCTATATCAAACAGCGGCGCAATAATGACAAACGTGCCATTACCATGATTGTAGATTTAATATCACCGATTATCGAGGAAAACTATAATTATGGCAAGCACCAATTTATGTAGTTTCTGTCTTTTAACACAATGTTCATTTTTACTTTATTATTATTAGGCTATAACTGGTGCATTGAAGTTATAAAAACCTCAAGTTTGTCTTGGCTTGCGAACGAACTGGAATTAAATAAAGCATTGGTTTACTTACGCCAGAACGAAGTCAGTCAGGCAATTGAAACTTTGCAAATGCATGGCAAAAAATCTGAAGAATCAATGACGGCCAGTGCACTTATAAACCTTTCTTTCATCCATATCAATGTAAGGTTTTTTTAAGATTTTTAATCTTTACTCGACTTGCTGAACAAAAAACTTTACAAAGAATTTTTCATTTCCATTTATATGTATATTTACGTTTATTGATTTCATTCTAATTGTTAATTTATTCGTCCACCAATCCAAAGGACAAGATCAATTCAAAAATTAGATATCTGAGAAAAATCGAAACTAGGTTAAGAGGTTAAAAGTAGGAGAAACGTTAAAATAAGTTAGAGACCATGTATATTGGAAAATGGGCGTGCCACGCCCACTTCTTGTGTCTGCGCTACTTCCGTTGACTCGGTTCAATACCGAACTATTTTTGTACAAATATTGTACATGTTCAATAGCTAAATAAGAGCATTGTCTAATCATCCAAATTCATCATCCAAATCCTTGTCTAAGTCCAAAACGTTTGTATCAATAATTATTTTGTGAAATTAACTAATACTTAAATCATCATCTTTCTAAATTGCCCTAATTTTCTTTACTTTGTATTACAGTTGGGCAATTTTGATATGGCAGCTCACAGCATAAACCAACTAAATGAATTTGGAGTTTTACAAAACAATGCTATGGCCCTTGTTAATGCCAGCATTATCGATTATGAGTGCAAAAATTATGATGCAGCACGAAAAAAGCTGGAACGGGCTCTTCAAATCCTCCCCGACAACTTTGAAGCTAACTATAATTTTGGTTTGGTTGGATTACAAGAGAATAATTTAAAACTGGCTGAGGAAAAATTTCAACATTTGAAAACCGTTATGATGGTACCGCATTCAGTTCAACATAGCCATGTTTATTTTCAGTTGGCCAAACTACAAGAAAAATTGCATGCTAATTCGATGCCTGGCACCAGTTTTTGTCATACTGTAACACCAGCGGCCTTACAGTCCTATCTACAAGTATTGGGCATCTCGGCAGCCGATACCGATTCACGGCTTTTCGACAAAGTTGGATCAATTTATGAGCAAGTACAAGATCATCAGGAAGCTAATCAATATTATAATGAAGCATATCGCATTAATCCAAGTGATATAAATACCGCCAGCTCTATTGGTTCCTACTATATCAAATTACAGGCTACAGAGAAAGCTATATATTATTACGAGCGTGCGGTGCTGGCGAATCCTAACGACCCAAATCTAATGCTACGTGTAGCCAGTTGTTTTCGTAATTCTTACTTGCCTCCTAAACAATATTTGGGTATCTTTGAAAAGATATATAACCGTTTCCCCGATAATCTTACGTGTATCCGCGCATTGATACAAGTCACGAAATCACTCGGCTTAATGGATTTACATGAAAAATACTCCCTTGAATATACACGTCTGAATAAGGTATTGTCGGAACGGCAAAATGACCAGCGCTACCAACAACAGAGACTCTCCTCAGCACCATTCAGCAGGGGAAGTAGTCGATTTAGAGGTAATCCGATATTAACCATCATATTTTTTTAAAGATTTCTTTAAAGTTTTGTAAAAAGCAAAACACAGCAGAAAAATGCGGAAGAAAGTTATTAGTTCTTTTAGTTCTATTATTCGGATGTCTGTAAATTTCCACTCTTCTTGTCTACTAGCTCAAGCATACAAATTTTTATTAAAATTTAATTTATAGATATATTCCAATTTAATTCCACTCACATGATTATACTTTATTGCGTAAATTCATAAGTCGATAAAAAAAACCATTTAGTTTGTTAATTTATTAAAGCACGAGTCAATAATTATGAATGTTTGAAATTTTAAAGAGTGATATAATTCGAGATTGTGTCGATAAGTTTTTCGTTCAGGAAAATATATGTCACAGCTCAATTTCTATACACCTTGTAGTCAAGCAACAAGCTAGTCGGGAAATGTCTAAGTTTAAAACTAGACAAATTTGTCTGAAATCCAAGTAGACAGAATAATATCAAACTTTTTGAATGGGTTATTTTATTACACCAGTGGTTTTGTTATATAATCCAACTAGAATTCTTAGTTTTAGTGTGAGACTGTAAGGTTTCTAAACGGGATCTTCCAATTGTCATATTAAGGGAGAGTAACAACAAAAAAAGAACCAGTTGCTTGTATGGAAGAAAGACTATCTATTTAGGTTTATTTGGGTTAATATTGGTTGTAAAGTATCATATTTTATAACTACTTGATTTCTTAATTTGACTGCACAGGATATTCAAAGGTTATTTTATTGCATTACGCTTTTGACTAAAGCAAACGGTTGTCAAACATCAAAATTGTTTTTGGTTGTCAGAACAACAATTGTTGAAACCGTAATTTTGTATTGTAGCATTCTTCGATTCTTCTATCGATGTAGCATTCGATAACCGAAGTTAGGAGTTTTTGGGCCCGCAAACAATATAATTATATTAATATCATATTAATATAATAATATAATATATTAATATCAAATTATTAAATTTCTGTAATTCCATAATAATTTTATGTATATAATTTTTAATAACTTTTTCATTGTAGAGTCGAAAAATAATGTAGAAGATACTGCACCCAGGAGATGTATGGAAGATTTTGAAGCCAAAACCTTAACGCCTAGATTCAACGGGGGTCAATATGTACAAAGCTCAACCTCAAATATAACAGGTATTATTATACTCTCGCAACATGTTGCTACAGACTATATTAGTATTGTTCACCTAAAGGTTGTTTGTAACACCTAGAACTAATCGAGTTAGATATAGACATATATATATATATAAAAAACAGGATGAAACAACGAGTGAAAATCCGGACTGTCTGTCCTTCCGTCCGTTCGTGCAAGCGAGAACTTGAGAAAAATTTCAATACTTTGATGAATCTTGGTGTACATGTTCTCTGTTACCATAAGACAGTTAATATTGCAGATGGGCGTAATAGGACATCTGCCACGCCCACAAAATGTCATTAATCGAAAACAGATAAAGTGCTGTAACTAAGCGGCAAATTAAGATATCAACATCTGTGGGCAAAAATTTTTGTAAAGGTAGGTATGGCCCCGCCCCCCAACAGGTTTAATATATATATCTCGGGAAGCTTTAGAGACAAATAAATCTTACTTGCTGCGAACAAGTTTTTCAAGGATCTTCTCATATGCTGAGGAAATGAGTGAAATCGGATAATAACCACGCCCGCCACCCATACAAAAGTTATGTTGAAAACTACTAAAAGTGCGTTAACTCGAAGAGAACTGAAGGAAGACGTTAGAAATATTAAAGCTTGCAGCGGATATGATACGGAAGGGTTGCATGGGAATCCGTGTAAAGTTTTGATGATGGATGTGGCATCGCCCACTTTTAAGAGAAATCCCATATCTCACGAACGCTTTAACCAATTTCAATAGAATTTGGTATGTGACATTACATTTGCATTACTATTTTACGCTGTGAAAATCGACGAAATCGGATAAAAACCTCGCCTACTTCTCATATAACAGAATTTTAAATTTCATCTGATCCTTTCACTTTAAAGTAAATAAATCAAGCAGCAATTAAGATATGAAAATCAAACTTTATACAAACAGTGCTTTCAAGATATGGCATCTCATACGTAAAAATAGACGATATCGGATTATAACTTTTCAAGCCACCAGATACCCAATAAATGGACCTCAGTACCTCTATCTGACATTTTACCGAAAATATCGGTAAATCTGTAAGATATTGTAATGAAATTGGACTATTATCTTTGCATGATGATAGTGTACCCTGGTATCAAAAATAGTGAAAAGCGGGTAAATACTTCTCATAGCCCCATATACCTAATTAACGGATTTTCAACCTTCCTGTAGACTTTATACCATATATTACGGTCAATATATGAGTTATCCTTGTGAAATTTAGGGAGCATCTCTTTCTGATAACAGTGTGTCCAAGTGCTTAAAATGGATAAAATCGGGTAAGCATTTTTCCTAGCCCACATGTACCTAATATGCAGATTTTCAACCTCTGGGTAGACTTTATATCACATATTTCGGTCAATATGTAAGATATCTTAGCAAAATTAAGTGAACCTGTAATATTGGATATAGCATAGTTTACTGCCGAAAATGTGTGAAATCGGTTTACGAATTATCCCAGCTCCCATATACTGATATGTGCGATATTTTATCCATCCGAGGTCCATATATTGGGTATCTGGTGGCTTGAAAAGTAAGTATACTATTTATATTTTTTTACGCATGAGATGGCATATCATGAACGTACTATTCGTGAAAACCTTATTCCAATACCTTAATTTACGCTTGATTTATCTACTTTAAACTGAAGGACTCAGATGAAACTTAAATTGTGTTATATGAGAAGTATGTATGATTTCTATCCGATCCGATTGATCAAATTGTAACGTTACATACCAAATTTTGTTGAAATAGGTTAAGGAGTTCTTGAGATGTGGGATTTCATCTAAAAGTGGGCGTTGCCATGCCCATCACAAAAATTTTTCACGGATTCCTTTGCATAGAATCTATAGGAATCCGTATAAAGTTTTGATAATGGGTGTGACGCCGCCCACTTTTGGGAGAAATCCCATATCTCAAGGCTCCATTAACCGATTTCAACAAAATTTGGTACGTGACTTTATGTTTGTATTTTTATGACACATAGTGAAAATGGACGAAATTTAATAAGTACTCAGTACCTCTATCTGACATTTTTGTGAAAATATCCGTAAATCTGTAAGATATCGTAATGATATTGGAGAATTATCTTTCTATGACAATAGTGTGTTCTGGTATCAAAAATGGCGTAAATCGGGTAAATACTTCCGCTAGTCCATATATATGTGTTTTGATTGCTATTTGGGCTGAACATTGCAAAATAACCATGGCTGGATACAAAAGGAAGCACGATGTATTGGCGCGACACGAGTTAAAGCAAAAAAAAAAAACTTTACGGATCAAATTTCTATCTACGTATGGAAATTCTGAATCGCAAAAAAATAGATCCATTTCTGAAGCAGTTAGTTACTGGTAATGAAAAGTTAGGAACTTATGACAGCTTCAAGCGAAAACGGTCGTGGTCGAATCGCGGGGAATCGGAGCAAACGGTCGCTCAGCCAAAATTAACGGTCAGGAAAGTTTTGCTATGTGTTTGGTGGAATTGGCCAAACTGTAATTCGGACCTGTACTGTCAACAGTTGGACTTGGACAACTGGGCTGAAAGCTTGGTTGAAAGGTTCTTATGCATCCACCTTATAGTCCGAAACTGGCACCATGTAATTATTACCTTTTGCTGTCTATGGCGAAAGATTTTGCTAATGAAAAATTCGCCTCAAGAGAAGGTTGTGGAAATCGTCTGTCCTAGTTTTTCGCCAATAGTGATGGGGATTTTTTGAAAGTGGCAAAATGAAATTACCTTCAAAATGGCAACAAGTTATCAAATAAAATAGTGCTTATTTTACATAAATCAGATAATACTAACTATGCTAAATAAAATCTTGAATTTAAAGCGAAAATTATGGATCTTTCTTTACAAGAGAAAGTCTTATGAGGAGGCGACCTGTCTCTTTAACTACACTTTCATCAACACTGACAGACCCATAGGAAGTATGTCTGTGGAGCAACAAAAACTACTTGAGGCGGTGTTCAGCGATAGTCTAATGGACCTAATCCTGTCTTCTTCCTTAAACAGGTCGGTCTTCAAAATTTACATGGCTTAATTCGAAAAAGGAATCATCCCGTTAACCATCAACTCCGTGGAAGACATTGCAGCCGTCTGCTCCATGGTGAAGAGTATGTGTAGTCTAGACTTCTAGATACCCATATCATTAGGGGGAGGATGACTGTAATTTCCACGGAGTACATCTTAAAGATGCTAGCTAATCAGAATATTGAAGTAAGGACGAACGTATGGGAGATTTTCTATCGCAGCAGCACCCCAGAAGGGAACGTCATTGTGATGGGTATACACCCAGACTAATGCACATTCCCCGAGTCTGTAGGTGGTAAGATGTCCACCAAGGAAAACTCGGGCTCGTTACTTCCCTCCAACAAGGAGCGCGTTGAGACAAGGCACTGGGACGATGCGGAAATGGCAGCATAGTCAGGGCTTACCTTTCCTCAGGAGGATCGTCTCCTGAGTAGCCCAAATAAAAATTGTTAATCATGCAGATTAACTGCCACTGAAGCACCGTACAGTCGATGAGCCTAGTCGAAAGATTAACAAAAGGTACGTTTGACATTGCCTTAATCCGCGAAATCAGTACCTTGGATGCCGCGTTACTGAATTAAGCTTAGTCAATTTCAAAATATTTCAGAACAATGGCAGGGACAAGCCAAAGACCTGCGCAGTATGCGAAAAACAGTACAACTTTTCTCTTTAAGCAGACGCATCGACAGAGGACATCACTGTGGTGAAAATGGTAAACACCCAATTGCTTCTGGCACTTTACATGCCCTTCGACTCCTCCCACTCAAGAATTGAGGAAGAGCACACAGTATGCAACTCATTATTGGGAAATATGCTAATTCCCATCATACAACTAAGGTCAGCTCAGACTGAAATTCTAGAGGAATGGCTCTATTTGACTACACTAATTCTAAGGAGCTACTCATGAAATGTGGGTAATACACCCACCTTTATCAATATGCGTAGGAGAGAAGTCTTAGATATAACCATAACAAATAGATATAACGTAACAGAAGCGCGCTAGGCCTAATATCAGATGAGTAAGTCTCATTAGAGCGCTCCTTTTCCGATCACAGGTATTTCGACTTAGACTTAAGTATTAGACTTAGAGCTACCGATATATAGGAACAAATCCAGAATAACTGGACACATGTGAGACTGAACTGGGTCGCGCTATAAGAAGGCTTTCAGTCCCTGAACCGTTAAGTTTTGCGCATATATCGAATGCATTATCAGTGCTTTTGAAATAGCATGTTCCTTTCGAAGGGCGAGTTCCACCACACATAAACCATGGATGAATGGAGAACTAAAAACCCTTTGACGAAATTCTCGCACAGCCGTCAACAAGGTTAAGCACTTTAATAACGATAAATATTGGGATCAATATCAGACCGCATTTCGTTAATATAAACACAAACTCATAATAGCAAAACGTAAATCGCAGCGTATATTCTGTGAACAAATAGATAGCGTAAGCGGAACGGCAAAAATTAAAAGATATTTATCGGACCATTTAGAAACACATTTTCCATGGTCTATTGCGAGCCGTCCTCAACCTGTCAGACTACGAAGTCAGGATGACGGTCTCGTGTTCACCCCAGAATTGGTTACTAAAACTTTAATTAGTTTCAAACCTTTTAAAGCAGCCGGCACGGATGGCATATTTAACGCTCTACTGCAGAATGGTGCAGATTTATTGTCTCTCCGCGTTGCTAGTATATACAATGCCTGTATTCGTTTAGGTATACACCAAGTAGGTGAGAGGAGCTCAATGTTATCTTTATGCCGCAATCGGGAAGGGAAACTGCTCCTTGCCAAATCTTATAGACCGATCAGTCTAATATCCTTCCAACTAAAAAGTATGAAAAGGATTTGCGATGATCTCATCAAACGACAAATTCCACCTAACCGTTTGACCTTCAGGAAGCACACATATGTCAAAGGTAAGTCAGTTGATACCGCTCTAAATGAAGTAATTGGGACAATCGAAAGCTCTTAGAAAAACGAGAATTCACCCTAGCGGCCTTCATTGACGTGGAAGTGGCTTACTTTCAGCAACACGACACTGATATCGTCTATCAATGGGGAAGATATAAAAATCGTTCATCAGATCACTTGCACCCCACAAGGAGGTGTCTTATCCCCTTTGCTTTGGGTCACCTTGATCAATGAATTATTATTATTATTATTCCAGGATATTGTTCAAGGAAGAATCTTAATCGCCTATCCCGGTTCATAGAGAGGGCACTTGATATCTCCGCCAACTGGGCGGAGGGTCACGCACTCAGTATTATTCCGGAGAAAACAGAAATCTGTATTTTTCTTCATGGTCAAATATCTTACCTAATCTTCGAGTTTGGAACTCCTGTAGAAGAGCTATTGCCCCATAGTGGGGTCTACGACCTCATATAGTATATCGGCTCCACACAAGTGTCATCCGTCCCATACTAACATATGGTGCGTTGGTATAGTGGAAGGAACTAAGAGAGAGAAAGTGTCGCATTAAACCTCTGGAACATGTGCAACGGCGCTGTTTGCTAGAGATTATGGACGCTATGAAAACTACCTCAACAAAGGCTCAGGAGGTTATCCTCGACATCCGGCCAATACATATCCAAGTGAAGTATGATTGATGCACTGCTTACGACCAGCCGGCTCAAAGTTTTAGACCATTGCAGCCGGGCTCAGGGTCCCTTCGGGTATTGTATTATACTTATATGGTATACCATGGTACTATGATCCACAGTAAAAAGGTGAAATCAATGTATAGCGAAGTCAGTAGGCTTCTTCTGTAGCAATCCATAAACAGAAGATAGCTTCAAACTAAATGACTACAATTCGGTCTTTCGGACCGACATTTTTGGAATAAGAAATGGTGTCAAGTGGACTTCTGCTCTTACCAGCAAGTCCACCAACTTTCTAGTGGATAGCCTAGCGGCACTAAAGGATACTCGCAGTACCAACACGTATTTTTACTGGTTTAGATTATGCAAGGAGGCAATAACTAGATTGTCAGAGTGGAAAACTCTGTAAAAATCATCTGTGTGCGCAACAATATAGGAATAGAAGTTAATGGAAAAGCAAAGGAGTTGACCCGCTCACTGGTGGCCGAGATTACAGTTCCCTTAAGCTGCCCAAGGCCATTCAGCTCCTTCAAGAGTTGCTCTAGAGAAGCACCCCAAATATTGGAACCCAAGTAATACAGGGCATACCACAAAAGTACTTTGGGGTAGTGTTGATGATGGACAGATCGAAAAGCATCTACTTTTAGGTAACAGGGAAACATACACAAGTTATCGCTGCCCGGACGGACGGACAGACAGACTACTGGAATGAATTAGTCTCATCACCCTGATAATTTTGATATACATATATAATACATAAAACCCTATTTTATCTTGATTAGTTTTAGATACAAACAAACCGTTGGGTGAAAAAAAACTAAAATATTCTGCGCAACAACGTAAAAAAAATTGCAAAAGGTCATCGACCAATATATTTATGTAAATATGTCTGACTATCGTTAATATAAGTTCAAAATAGTGTATAATAATAAAAGTAACACCTGAACTAAATACTATGAAACTTGATTGCCTCTATTGTGTTTTAGCCATAACGTTATGGTCTAGACATTTATCTCCCAAACATGTTCTAAAAAAAACAAGTTGAACAATAGTGATCTGTATTTCAATAATTCCTGTTAATGACTAACATAGAATTCGTAATTTATTGTGAATGGCCTTATATATAATGGCCTATGTATAATGTAAAATATATAATAATATATAACGTAAAATATTATCTTACGATACATATCAATTTTTGTAAGTCAGTTAAATTATATATGCTTTCAGCAACACACCACTCTGATCCTTTAGGACCTCCCGCTGAAAGGCCACGTACTGGAATGCCTGATATATTCCCATACCACGACTCAGATGACGACGAAATAAATACCAACAGTTTGTTGCCGATATAAAGCAAGAGCTCCTAAGTCCACTAATATGAATATATTCAAAACTTACTCCCTTTTTTCTGCTAACACCTTTAACGGAATATGACGAAATTATTACATAAAACTTAAATAAATATTGTGTAATAATCAGTTGCTAAAATGAAAAAGGCAAGCAAATTGTTGACAAAGTATCAAATGGTTTCTCAATTTCGTTATAAAATATTTAAATAATTTGTAGTTATTTAAATTATTCATCTGCATATATTTCATCCACAGCCAGTCCAGTATCCAGTGGCACTCTATACTTCTTCATCTTTTCGTGCAACAATAGAACTAGAATAATACTAGAACAATAGAACTAGAATAGAATATTTCCAAACTGGAAATTGTAGTCAAAGATTTCTGAATTAGTAAATTTGAGTCATGCAAAAGTGCAAAGTGTAATTGAGCGATTCGTTCATGAAAATCGAAGACAAAATAAAGGTCGAAGTGCTCAAAAAAAATGTTTAATGCTCACGACGAACGACAAATTATTTTGTGCCGAAACTATATGTCGGATAATGGCTGAGTAGCGCGAAAGAAGCCATTCATTCGTAAAAAAAACCAGCCAACCGAGTTACCTCCGCCAGGGAGCTAGAAACTAAATATTTTGATTTCTGGAAGATAGTAATTTTTGCTAACAAGTCAAAGTTCAATCTTTTTGGCTCTGATGGAATGTAGCATGTTTGGCGGAAACTCATTACTGGGCTCCAGAAAAGTAAAATCGAGAACATGAAAGTTTTTTCAGTTATAGAATTTCTATTTTGTTTACTTAAAAACTAAACAAACAAAAAAAAACGTTTAATTTAAAAAGTTGGTTTTTGGATATAAAAGAACAAGACCAAAAAACTAATCCAACTTTTTATTTGTTATCCGAAACAATGAAATAAAATTAGTAGTATATTGATAACCATTATTCTAGATAACGACACCAGCCCTTCCAGGCATTGAGTATATAAAGCGCTTAATTTGACATTTGGCTTTGGAGATATTGTTGCAAGCTACCTAAATTCGATTGAAAAATATGTGTTTGTTTATCTGAGAAGCTTTTTTTCTGTCAATTAGATTTTCGATAAGGTTTAGTTTGGACGTTTGAGCTGGCTCCTCCAAAACTATTATACGAGGTGTGTTCAAAAAATAACGGTAATGTTCTGCGACTGTGTTCTTCGACTTTAATAGCATAGTGCATCATGAATTCTTGCCTCAAGGTCAAACGGTCAATAACGAGTACTACCTACAAGTTCAACGCCATTTGCGTGAAGCAATCCGAAAAAACGCTCGAATTTGCGGAAAAACATTTCCTGGCTTTTGCACCACGATAATACACCTGCTCACACTTCGTTGTTTATTCGTGAATTATTGGTTCGAAAACAATACTGTAACGAAGCCCCAACCTCCATATTCGCCAGACATGATTCCTTGTGACTTTTTCCTACTTCCAAAAATGAAGAGAACCTTCAAGGGCCGTCGGTTTACAAGTATAGATGACATTAACAGAATGGAGACTCTTTTGAAAGCGACAACGTTAATGTAGTATGGCGAATAAGTTTTTTTTTTCAAAAAATGGAAATGGAACCCGTTATTTTTTGAACACTCCTCGTATTTGACTGTCATAACCAAACTGTAACAAATTTTTATTGTTTTTTTAGTAAGTAGGAAATAAATTCTCCATTATGTAGCACTCAAATCACAATGATCTTTCGCAACAAGTAGTGCAGCTAGGATTTTATAATGATCCTTGGCTTATTGTGTGGTGTATTTTTTTACTTTTTACTACAATTTACGAAAAAAGCTCTTTTAACATTTGCGCATTCTATATTCATTAAGGTTCTCTGACATAACGGTTGTTTGTAACACCCGCGTTTGCGATAACTTGGGTAAAATATGAGATATCTTGATAAAACACAGTAGGCATGTAGGCAAAGAGCCAAGGACTTTGAGGAGGTTGGTACTGCAGAAGGGCGCAATCAAAATACTGCCACGCTCACAAAATGCCCTTAAACGTAAACCTATAAAATACTTTAGCTAAGCTCGAAGTTAAGATATAAAAACTGGGTTTTCGTGCAGGGAATCGCAGTATTTTTTTTTTAAGTGGGAGTGGTCCCGCCCCTTAACATTTTTAATGTATATATCTCATAAAGCACTAAAGGTAGCACCTTCTCATATACTGCTTGCAAATATATAATATGTTCTCGAGCATGTTTTAGTTTAATCCCAAAAGTAAATGTTATCTGCTCAGACCTTTCCTTAGCTCCAACATACCCAATAAAGTGATTTCCAACTTTGCAGCTAACTTTATACTTTTTATATAAGTCAAAATGTGTGAAATTTTAAATGAATTAAGTGTTTTCTTAACCATAATATGGTTTAGTGCTGAATATTGATGAAAAATATAGCGATTTGCTTCCCGTTGGTTGCCTTTTTCGTCTCATACATAATATATTAAAATTCGTTCCTTTGATAGAGTTTATATCGCATATATCTCCATCGAAGATGTCTCAACAATATAAAAAGGAATATTTCTAATAATATTATGTCATTCGATAATAAAAATTATGGCTGTTGTACATTTTTTAATATCAAGTTTTGCCAATATCTGAAAATATTTCACCGCCTTTGAATCTCACAAATTGCGAGGGTAATATGTTTTGCGAATAAATGTTCGGTTGCACTCAACTTAACCATTCCTTACATGTTTTTACTTCTTATTTTTCCGATATGCCTTTTGGTTAAACATTATTTTTATAATAAATGAGAATCTGTCACTTTATCGAATTTTTGTAATCCTTCTATCTATTAATTTTTTTATTAATATTTTGAAAATCGAAAATTAAAACGTCTTATCTCAATCACAACGTTGAAAATATGATATATGACATAGGAAATAAGTAGAAAAGCATAATGCGAAAGTTTTTACGATACTATCAACAACAATTTTTGTTAACATCATTATTAGAGTAGAGCAGTAAATTAATAAATAAAATTAATTAGTAAATAAAAATTTCTCTCTTGTAATCTGCGTCCTCGAAAACACATAACTTAGTATTAAGCAAGAAAGGTTCCGATTATGTCTAATATTTTACTTTGCTAATCCCATAATATAAGTGATTGATTTTAGTTGCTTATATATCATAATAAGTTTATATCATAATAAAATTTTAGGATATCAATCAGCACATAAATGATGTATTTATTAATTCGATTGACTGGGTTGACTCAATTATTTTTGATATATAACATAATCTTGTAATCACACCTTTTTGAAAACATTTTGGTCCAAAGCAAGAATTGCCAATTCAAAAAAATTATAATTGAAAGAGGTTGGTTTTTGGGAAAAATCCATTTTCGGCGGAACCAGGATCCAAGTGTGCACTTACATTCTTCATTGGAACATTTCGAACAACATACGACAAAGCCAGATAATGGGAAATGAAAAAAATAATAAACCCAAGTGGCGCCATCTACTGACAATAGATTCAAAGTGATTGTTCTCATCTGGAAGTTCCATCCCACTTCCACGATCCAATTAATGCCACATATTATATTTTCAAATAGGTGAACATCGTGAATAGGAAACAGTATTGAAAAAACCACGGCACACACAAACTCCAGAGGATAAGAACAGCTCTTGAAATTGTGTATGGCAGCAGATCTACCCACATACAGCAGATATAGTAGAAAAACGAGAAAGTGCAGGTCAATACATAAATTTGTAATAAGAGTCTCTGTGAGTTCATCTTATAAACTGACCAGTGTGGAAACAATTTTGTAGAACTTATATCAAATTGAAATGTGAAAGCAATCCAGAAATCGCGCGAACACCCGACTTCCACAATAGAATTAACGGGGCATGTGATAGAGATTCACTCAACGGGTGTCGCAGCCTACATCAAGAGTACAGTGAAGACAAACTCCATAATGGAACATTTTGTTTCGAATTTAATTCCTCAGTAGATAGCACCGTGAACAGTAAGACTGGAACAAGAGCCAGAGAACTCATAACAGAGAACTCATAACAGAGAACTTACAATCATAGAGAAGGTGCAAATTGAAGTTTGTATGATGTTCGATTGGCTCGTGTGCAGAGGCTGAAAAACACCGAGTAGGGAATTCACCATTCTCTAACATATTCGCTATTTTATAGCGAAATATGCTAAATACGCCGTTGCCAACTAAAAATAGTGATCAGCAAATTTTGTATATGAGGATAGAGTTGAAATATGAATATGAATGGGATTGCATGCGGAATTTGCATGGCAAAAAAATTTTTTTTTAATTAAAATTATTTAATTTATGTAATTTATAAACAAAAATAATGGAAATTAAAATAAACTGAAATTTATTAAAGAAATCATATAACTTAAAATAGCCTGAAAACAATATTTTTGTTCTTTATTCTTCTTACATCTGAAATTTCTAAATGAATAAAAAAATTATAGTTTTCATTATTTTTAACAATTTCGGTATTTTTATAAATGAAATGTGCTTACACGTATGTACGCCAAAAATTTTAAAACATTAATTGATGTTTGATTGTCTATAGAAGAAGAGACTGATTACTATAGAACACCAATATCATTCCGTGCCTTAACAAACTTGACTTTGAAAAATGTGGTAAATGACAAAAGGGCGCGCTGCCACTTTTCGCTTCTGAAGTAAATACCAGAAATTGTTTGAGTTTGTGATTTTTAGCATCCTCCTGAAAAGGCGCTTTAAGACAACGCACGCACGCGGGGAGATGTGCGCGGCGCTTGCGTATATGAATAAAGTCACTTTAGTTTGTTGATGCAGAGAACTTACAACCTTTCGAAATATTTTTTATTAAAACTTTTCTTTGTTCATGTTTCATTCACATTCACTTATAATGCGGGGAAAATGTTCGAAGTTCCTTCATTGCATGGTGTATTTTTCATTTCGAAGTTGTGATTTTTCGATGTTCCTTAATATGAAACATACATTTTAGAACAGTTAACATTTACGCCTTCTATATTTACAAAATTCTCTGATTAATGTTCTCTGCTTATGGGAAGATGCAAATGATGAATGAAAAAATAATAAGAACTGAGATGAAATAAGATTTAATAAAAAGGTATTATAAAAATTAAGAAACAAAATTACACTTACAATAGAATTTGAACCTAGGCAAAAGACTTGAAGTTGCCATATGGAACAATCCTGTACGGTTGGCACTGAAAAATAATATTAATTTAATGAACTATAATGTGAAGTAAAACTTCTCGCATTTTTTAACGTTTTTCAAATGATTAATATGTCTCAAGCCAATATATAAACACTTATTTATGTACATAGTTTCCCACAGAAACGAATAGATATGTATATTTACTATGGAGAACATCCATACACACATCACAGCATACACAAACATTTGTACACATGTTAGAGATTCCCTTCCTTGTAACATGCACATGTCCAAATATACTTCCGCATATACAAGAATATAGGCTTATGTTCCTCTATTTGCCTTACCTAGTCCACTTATAAAAAATCAAACATCCCGACAAGCTACAAAAATAAAAAACTCTCATAAGCGCAAACGCACCATCATTGGCCAAAATTCGCGCTTGCGCCATTTTTCTAAATATTTCAAATTACCACAATAGCAATTTCGTTCATAAGGAACGGGCAAATTCCACAAAGCAAAGTGTGTTCGATCCGAACCCAAAACTAACTCCTTCTGCGCGCCTAGTCAACCACAAACTCGTTTTTTATTATATATAGAATTAATTAATCCTTCATGAAATCATAGAATTAATTAATTCAGCGAGGACGAAAAAAATTACGTTTAAAATTATTATTGTTTTATATTATTATAATTTTGTTTTGTTATTAAAAGTAAAATTGTATCAAGCGCACAAATTTCAACGGCATGAAATTGCAGCGCAATCGAAAATCGCATTACTGCAAAAACAGCGTAAGTAGTTTTTCAATAACAAAGCACTGAAGAAAAGACAAAAGTAATAACATAGCCGAAATTTTTTTCACCAGATTGTCGATTGAAACAAATTTTGGTACCTCCGCGACGAACAGCACAATTCGATGTCAGTATGTACGCGAGCTCATCGTTATGTTTGTCGGCAAAGTTGTCAGGGGTAAGGAAAGCGTGACAATCGACGATCGCTTGCTTGTTTTAAAAGTTTTATCACAACTCAATGTTTTGCCACAATTCAAAAACTACCAATGTTGCTCCATTCCGTTTTCGCGCAAACTCGCCAATACTTTTGCGTCTTGCAACCACGCTTAGAGACTTTTAAACTGAGGCTATCATATTAATTATTGCGATTGATTGATCGATTGAGAAATATTAACACGTTAAATGCTTATATACATAATGATGTAAATACCTACGAATTTATATTAATTTTAGAATTCTTAAAATATAATCCATTAATAAAAACAATCGATAAAGTAGCTATGAGGTTCCAGCGCTTCCTGACCCTTCTTTGTCGGCGATCGTCCTACTTGTTTGTGCGGGGCAAGAAGAAGTAAAAAGTACCGTAAGTGTATTTATGAACGTGTGAGCATTTGTAATTTTTGGGTATAGAGGCATAAATGTTCCTTTGATTTAATACACATACCATTTTAACTCCCTCATGGCTACCATTTAAACCACAGCTAAGTTGGGATCGAGATGCTTTAGCTATTGTTTTATTGTGATCCATTGTTTATATCCTAATGTGAAAAGAACAGTTTAGAACATGAAAAATTTCTCTTAACATTTGCGATTTTCTTTCTAATTTTCTCAAGCGGATGTGATGGGAATATTATGAACAAAATATGAGTAGCTTTTGTGATATGAAATTTCTTCTAAAAGTGGGCAGTGACATGTTTGTTGCTTAATTTCTGAACTGATTCACCTGCAAACCTGCTGCATAATCATTACAGTTACGTTTTTGACGCTATTCATTAAGAATTGTCGCGCTTTCAGCAGTTTCATACAAAACTGTTATATGAGAGGTATTTGGTTTCAACCATTTTAAAATATAGATATGCAATATAGATTTAGTAGTTTGTGACAAAAACTCGCTGACAAAAGACGGACGAAGACATCCTTAAATCAATTCGTCTCGTCACCTCTGCTCGAAATGTTGCGAGGTTATAAAGATTTTATAATTTTAATTAACGTAATTTTATAATGTTTGGAGAATATATTTTTCGAATAGTTCAACATTTTCTCATTTTGTCTGTTGTGTTTCCTATAGGGCGTTTATTTCGACAGTCAAAGTGTCTTGTGTATGCATTTCTTTTAATATATACAAATATCTCCAAGTGCTTATAGGACTATGTGCCTGTACTTTTTGGT
The DNA here is from genome assembly GCA_021498325.1 of Bactrocera minax. NCBI lineage: Eukaryota > Metazoa > Arthropoda > Insecta > Diptera > Tephritidae > Bactrocera > Bactrocera minax. The sequence continues at coordinate 90,572 of JAKEEE010000110.1, read as the reverse complement.
ATTTCTTTATACCTGTTTTGTAATCAACTGGTACGAAAATTGAGACGCAGTGAAAACACTACGACCAAAATAATTGAAATTTCTCACATTTCAAGAGTTGCTCTCCCATTCTCTCAAAACTCTACAAAAGAGGTAGACAACCAATAAAATGCTACGAACATTTACGAATAATTACATCGGTAGACGGCATGAGAGGAACTGCGAAAGTGTAGGTGATCATGAAACTAAAGACACCCAGTAAGAACTCTGTGCCCTTTAATTTTGAAAACTTTTTTCATTCTGTTTTCCGCAATTTTTCTTTTTTCATTTCTTTATTCATTTTACCACTAAAAGAAACATATTATACCCTAAAATCTTTAACTTTACTCTATCTATAAATAATCTAATTCTATCTATATATAAATTAGTGGCACGGCCACGAGCGAAGTTGTTTCGTTCCTATTTCGACACAACTAAACAATAGAGCGTAAGCGTATGTGTGGTGAGAGCTAGCAAAATTGTGCTATAAAGTGCTGATCACTGATTTAGTCCATATGCAATCTAAAGAATAAAGTAACTCAAGAAACTATACTCATGTCAACATTATATTCACATTCAACGTGAATATATTCACCTTTTTATAACAGTATTTGTGTACAGAGACTTACTTACCTGAGCATATTCTCAACCAAGGCACTAATGAAGCAAACGATCAGTGGCTCAAACCAACGAATGGAGGCAGGGTGAATGAGGAAAGTACCACGTAGTTGGTACTTCAGGTATTGTAGACATTCGTAAGATCCACTATTCTCAAGTATACCCACGTTGAGTAAACAACGTTGGCGCAATCAACGGATTAAACAAAACTTCGTTTAATCGTCGGTTTTTGTTCAATAGATACATATGTATATACTAACAAATACACTCCCAAGTATAGTTTGGTGGTTATGTGGTTCGTATAGACTGCCAATTTTGTGGCATTGCGTTGTGAGTAAATATATTGAATTGTATATTTTTGTACATTCGATTGAAATAAAAGTGGAGTTTTGAATTTTAAAAACGTATTTACATATTTTCACCATCCGTGTTATTATCAACCAAAAAACCTTCGAACGATTGAGCAGATTCAACACTTTGAAAAGGCTGAAAACGGCAATTGTATTCCATAATTGCAACTGCATATGTATATATGCACGTCTATATATAAATATGTGCATATGTATGTATATTAGGGAGCGGTTTCTACATACTTGTTCATAATGATATTTGCGAAAAGAGGAAATTCTTGAACGACGCCATATTTATTTTGCCACAACAATAAAAAACAAGACATCACACCTTACCATATAACCGCAACACGAAAGCAGTCCAACTCATATGCATACATACATACGTACATATATATATATATAAATATTGGAAATATTTCATTGGGGGCAAGACGCTTTGAAACCGACCACGAAGGTTCTACAGTCAACAAACTGTAATAGCTGAAACACCTGAACTACCAACAAATGAATGAACACATCAGTGAACATTTCAACTGAGGTCTTCAAGAGTCAAAAACAAAAAACAAAAAAAAAAAAAACAAGAACAACAAGTGATAAATAGTGAAAATAAATAGTACACATATATACGCATGCATATGATTTGAAAAGCGCAAAACTAAGTTTCGGAATCGTGTGGATTCTGGAAATGCTAGAGTCAAGTACGAAAATTAACTCTTTCACACGTACGAAAGTATATTCATATACATATTCAGACACCTGAATGTTTTCATGTGTTTGTGTGTGCATATGAAGAATAATTAAGAAAGAATCTCGTGAATGCTCGTCGCAGCGGTGGGGAGTGTTGGAGAAGTCCTATATAATTGTGATTACACAAGGAGCAAAAATAGAATTCTGTAGAAAAATGAAACAAAGTAATGAAAAATGTAAAAAAAACGAATAGAGGTAAAAGATGAAATAAAATAGCTGAATTCAAGAACCACTTAGAAACCCATCAAAACCAGAAAATCAACTTTGTTAACGTTTTTGCTTGACAAACTTAAGTGTACTGAATTCGCCTTGTCTACACATGTGTGCGTGAGTGTGCATAAATTTTTCTATCACTAATCTGTCTGCCTTATATGCGTTGGCATAAGAACATTGTGCGAGCATATCTGCAGTTTTGCTGTCAAGTGTCAACCACAACTGAGTTTCAAGGTGGAAAATAAAAAAAAAAATATTGAAAAAAATAGGAAAATAGAATAAGTAACAGAGCATACTGCTGTTATATTGAGCTAATTATTGAGCACGTTAATATGGGTGATTCCACGCCAATTTGTCGCTGTCGAGTGCTTTATTTGGGAAGTGCAGTACCGCGTCAGAGTAAGGACGGCTTACAAGGGATCCAAGAGCCGTTACGGAGTCTCTATCCCTCAGAGGGTGCTGTCGATGCCAAAGGCATAGATTCGTGGTTAAGTGTTTGGTCAAATGGAATTCTGCTCGAGAACGTCGATGAGAATTTGAAACAAATTACACGATTCTTCCCCATTGAGTCCTTGCATTATTGCGCAGCTGTGCGTCAAGTTTTAATACCGGAGCGTGGAAATTCCAAGCCAGAGCCGAAATTTCTACCGCTAGACTCGCCATTCGCACGAATGCCCCGCGCTCAACATCCGCCGATTTTCGCTGCAATACTTCGACGCACCACTGGTATCAAAGTGCTCGAGTGTCATGTGTTCATTTGTAAACGTGAAGCTGCCGCAAATGCTCTAGTCAGATGTTGTTTTCACGCATATGCGGATAATTCCTATGCTCGGCAATTAGAGACGAGTAGTTCTGTAGGTGGCGCTGGCGGCAGTGTTTACGGCACATTAAAGAGTGCTGTTGGTGGTAAATCGAATGAGGATTTGACTGGTGTTGGACTTCCAAATGGTAATCATCACAACCATCAACATCACATGGCCGTGTCATCAAGTCAAGCTGGATGGCGCTCTCGCTCCGGCAGCACCACTACCTTGAATAGTGTCGGGCGGCAATCCAATGGTCATGCTTTTAACGGAACGAGTGGAATCAGCCTGAATGGTGGCGGGAGCAATGGTAGCGCTGCAGAAGGGTATACATCCGTGAAAAATTGTAAGTTTTAGAAACTTTCTTAACTCTATAACTTCTTAAATTATATTTACATCTTCTCACTTACTGCTGCTGTTTACATACAATACATATTAAAACTAAAGTAATGTTTTAATTGAGAATTATGGGAAACGAAGCCTCAAAATCTACGTACGGTAATTTCTCCCAATTTACTGTAATGTTTTTTATCTGGGTTTAAACATTTCAGATCAGGATTCACTAAATCTTATATAAATACAGTAGAATCTCGCAGAAGTTAACTCTCGCAAAAATAAAAAGCTCAGCTAAGCTAATCGAGTTTGAGCGTTTACGTACAGTATGTAACTTAAAAGTTAACTTTTCAAAGCGTATTCGTTTTTCAAACTATATACGCACGAAAATAGTCAAGAGCTATTATAAAAAAGAATAAAGAAAAAAGAAACAAGTGTCGGCTGCTTCTTTAAACCACCATTACAATTAATATGTAATAATTTTTCTTGGTTTGAAAATAGTTACGGTGTGGTTGAGTGGCTGTGTGTTTTGTAATGTAACTATATCACTGAAATAAATTTATGGTGTTTTTTTCCAACAATCTTATGTTTAAATTGTATTCTTTTAATTTTTAAAGCCGCTTATTAATAATTCGAGAAAGTAGCTAAAAATAGCTTTATCAATATTCTGCTGTATTTTTTTTTTCGGTTTTTCTAGACCTTCAAAACAAATATAAAAAATAATATCATAATTTTCATTAAGAAAACATAAAGTGCCTAAAAAAGTGAAATTAAAGGTTTAAAAAGTAGGTACATTTTTTTTTTAATAAATTAAAATTTTTTAATTTATAATTGGTGTTGTATTGGAAATTTATGAAATTTCTAAAAACATATCAGTCGATGATGATTGGCGTCAATTGGTCCAAAATTTTATTAAAAAAAATGCCCACTATGCATTTTGCAAAAATCAAAAAAACTAAGTGAAGAAATTCCCAACTTCCGTGATAGTAATGAAGAATAATGGAGTAAAACATTCGAATCGTTGAATTTTACTTAAATCTGTGATGTTATCTAATTTAATCAGAAAATATCGAAGAATTTGTAAGCGTTCTCTAACAGTAAGTTTGTTTTCCTACAAAAATTGTGAAACTTATTTTCCAAGTCAATATTTACGCTGTGAAAAGCGCTACAAAACTTAGTTCGAAGATATTTCCACAGATTAACTTGTCATTCGAAGTGAAACAAAGTGGCTGTATATGCATATTTGTATGCACACTTGCATGTATGTATAAATACACTATGAAGATATGTGCAAACAAACTCTCACATGAAGCTTGGGGTATTTAGACGAGGCATCTCAATATATAAAAGCACTTTCCACTTATTTAAATATTGGCACTTGGTATCGAGCATTATATGTTGGCTTTTAAATGGCATTTCTTTTGCTATATGTGTGAGGGCATATATATCGATAAAGCTTAAGAGACAAATAACTGAAAGAAGCAAATAAATTTTAATTGGAATGCAAATTAACAAAAAAAAAAACACAAGTGTGAATTTCAAATCACGCAAAAGTTTGTATCAAATCAAATACACATCTCTATATGTATGTACATAGATGTTTTTGGTAGTTTATTTAAGTAAAGGTAAGTATTGGTAATTGATTACAGCTGTCATTTGTTTTCACTAGATCACCATTTTCCTTCAGAGTTGGTAATCGAATATGAGTAAGTGTCTATGTATATGCAAATACGTGTTTAGCTTTTTACTATGCACATTCCACAACTTAGGAAAACAGTTACGTATATTTAAAATTTTTACTAAATATAATTTATGTCTTAAAATTTAATGAACAATGCATCCAGTTATTCAATTTTATCCGTAGCTATCTGATGTGAACTGGTTATTTGTTGAAACAATGTTGACTTAAAGATTTGATATTTCATGTATACTCTTTATGAGATTCCACTTGTCTCATTTATTAAGTTTGTGAATCCTTTGTTTATTTATACATATAGCACATATATATTTAAAAGATAAGTTAAACCGTTAATCTAAACGCCACACAAACAATCATACATAAAGGTGGGAACATGCACACAAATATTAGGTCTAGTAAAAAGAAATCCAGTATTGTTTCCAATAAATCCCTTTAGTATTCTGTATCTCAATTTTACAGTTTTTCTTCAATAAAAGTGAAAACGCAGGTCAGGCGAATGAAAATGTGAAGTGTTTATGGTCCTGATAGTGAACAGCCATTCACGCGCAATTCTGGTTTCGTTGATTCCGTTCCGGTAATTTTGATGTCAAAGATGCACCACGTTCTGGAAGACCAATTGTCGAAAATATCGATAAAATATCCGACGTTCGTGTAAGCAATGTTTCAATTGCTCAGGAGCTAAACGTTGCACAAAAAACCGTTTGGGAACGTTTAAATAACACTGGATACAAAAACAGGTTCGATGTATGGGTGTAACACGAGATAAAGCAAAAAAAACCTCAAGGACCGAATTTCCATCTGTGAATCGCTGCTGAATCGCCAAAAAATCCATCCACTTCCGAAGCAGATGGTTAAAATCGATGGCTCAGGCCGGCAGAGAAACAGATTTGCAAAGCAATTTACTTCCAATTGAATATACTCACTTACTTTCATTACTATATTTTTATATAAAGATATATAGGATAGATACATAGGATATATATAGATATATAGGATAACTTATATATTGACCGAACATATGGTACCAAGACTACCGAAAGGTAGAAAATCCGTATATTAGGTATATGGGCGTTGGGGAAGTATTTACCTGATTTCCCCCACTACTGACACTAGAGCACATTATTAACATCGAAAGAAAATTCTCGAATTTCATTACGATATCTCACAGATTTACCGATATTTTCGCTAAAAGTCAGATACAGGCACACAGGTCCATGCTGGCTTGAAAAGAGTAATTCCGAATAATCCGATTTTGACTATTTTTATGCATGAGATGGCATATCTTGAACATACTATTCGTGAAAAGTTTTATTTCAATATCTTAATTGATGCTGGAGTCATCTACTTTAAAGTGACAGGATCAGATGAAATTTAAAATTGTGTTATATGAGAAGTAGGCGTGGATTTTATGTGATTTCGGAGATTTTTACAGTGTGACGTAAGAATGATTACATACCAAATTTTGTTGAAATTGGTTAAGGCGTTCTTAAGATATGGGATTTCACCTAAATGTGGGCGATGCCAAGTCCATCACCGAACTTTTAAACAGGTTCCTATACAACCCTTCCGGGTCATATTTGCTGTAAGATTTAATGTTTCTGACGTGTTCCTTCAGCGAGTTAATGCACTTTTAGTTGTTTTTAACATAATCTTTGTAAGGGAGGTGGGCGTGATTATTGTACGATTTCACTCATTTTGCCAGCATATGAGGACGTGCTACAGAAACTTGTTCCGAGCAAGTTCGATTGATATAGCTGTAACGGTTTCGGTGATGAGATGACCCTCCTTGCTGTGATTTCCTGTACCAAACTACACTTTTGTATCATAATTTTTTGCTTAGTTATAGCACCGATTAACGACATTTTGGAGACCTTGCAGTGGTCCCATTCCGCTTATCTGCAGTAGCAAACTTCTTATAGTGCCCGCGGAATACCTACACCAATACTGAAGTTATGGCTTGCACGAATGGGCTAACTGACAAACAGTCACTCAGAAATCAGCTCGTCTCGTCATTCTGATCATTTATTGTATATGAATCTATATCTCTCTCGATTAGTTTTAGGTGTTACAAACAACAGCTGGGTGAACAAAACTAATACACTTTGTTGCAACATGTTGCGAGAGTATAAAAACATTGCGAAAGAATTCAACATTTATTATTCAAAAATATTTATTAATTATTTATAATTGAAATTTAGAATGAATTGCAATCATATTATTATTATTATTATATTATATTTGGCATCATATTAACTTTTAGATCATATATTCATAAGGTCAGTCTGACTAAGACAAATCATTATGTAAATCAGAAATGTAAAGTATTTAAGAAAATACCTAATTTCATTCAAATATCACACATATTGTCCAACATTAACGTTTTAAGGCCAGCTTTAGTATAGGAAACCCCTATATCGGGTTTAAAGTCAGTTTTAGAGTCGGAAATCCGTATATCGAGTACATGGGGGCTGGGAGAGAGTCTCGACTGATTACAGTAACTTTTGGCATTAGTCAAGTATATTAGTTTCCACGCAATGTTATGAAGACAATTGTAAATGTTACCGACATCTTCGGCGTTAAGTCTACTAGAATAACGATAATCATTATTTATAGTAAAGGGGGACTGTGGTAATTCGTAGATCGATTTCACTCATTTTTTCCCACCTAACTATAGCATATTCAGTAAATGCTTCTATTTAATTTTGCGAAGTTAACGTACATATTGACCGATATATACGGTATAAAGTAAACCGGAATTTTGAAAATTATCATATTAGCCAGATCTTATAAATTTTTGGCATTAAGACCATTAAGAACATTATTACCAGGAGAAGACGTTTCGACGTCGAGACGAGAAGCATTTTCTGTAAAAAGTCAGATATAAGCTCTGAAGTTAACGTATTTGGTATATGGGGCCTTGAAAATATAATTTCCGATTTCCACCATTTTTGCGAGGGAAATGGCATGCCTTAAGCAGAAAACATTAATGAATAGAGAAGGCGCAAATGTTAACAAAGCTTTTTTCGTGTTCTAAGTTGTAGCTTTCACATTTCGGAGCATCGAAAAACTCAATTTCGAAAAAAAAAAACGCACCACACAATAAAGGAACCATATCTGAATAAGCAAAGGATCACAATAATACTCTAGCTAAAGCAATTAACATCTCACTTTCGACGTGGCATAGATTGTAAAAACGAAGTAGCTGAACTGAATGCGATCACGAATATTTACGCTCAAATCCTAAAATTCGTGAGACTTAAGTTTAATTTTTCCTATCATTTTATTAGATGAAACTTTGGCAAATCTCAGTGCAGATACTTATTTCAACAGCATCTTTCTCTTACATTAGTGATTAAAAATTTTTTAATATCTTGCGCTCCAGGCAAGGAGGTGCAGTGCCCATTAACATAAAAGTTATTTATTTTATATTCATTAACATTGTCTAGTAACACCTTTGATCCTTGCAAATTGCGAGAGTACAAAATGTTCGGTAACATCCGAGACCTTTTTAGCCCTTTCTTACTTGCTTACGGATGTTTTATTATTTGTTAAAACAATCGACTAATGAGATAATATCTTATTGAACACTCTATTAGAGAAAATTCGCCTATTTTTTATATAATGATAGTAATAAAATAATAAAATAAAGAAGCTTTGATTTTTAAAATTAGAGGATAGACAAAATAAATTCATAGAACACTTAACACTTAAAAGTTTCCCATTTTTATACTCTCGCAACGTGTTGCTACAGAGTATATTAGTTTTGTTCACCTAACGGTTGTTTGTAACACCTAGAACTAAACAAGTTAGATACACACTGTCCGTTCGTCCGTCCGTGCAAACGATAACTTGAGTAAAAACTAAGATAATTTGATGAAACTTTGTACCCGTGTTTTTCGTCACCGTAAGACGGTTGGCATTGCAGCTGGGCGTAATTGGACATCTGCCACGCCCACAAAATGCTATTAATCGATAATGCTATTGATCGACGATAACGTGATATAACTAAGCAGAAAATTAAGGTATAAACGTGTTACTTGGTACAGAGGATCTACTAGTAGGGTGGGGCATATGTGTTCAAAAATGTTTGTAAAAGTGGGTATGTACTCGACCCCCAATAGGTTTAATAATGTATGTATATCTCAAAAACCGTTACAGCCATATCAATGAAACTTGCTTCTATGACGTCTTCTTGACTATGTTTTTCTAGCATCTCCTCATATACTGAAAAAATGAGTGAAATCGGATAATAACCACGCCCACCTCCCATACAAAAGTTATGTTGAAAACTGCTAAAAGTGAGATAACTCACTGAAGAAACACGTTAGAAACATTAAGTCTTGCAGTAGATATGACTCGGAAGGAATGCATAGGAAACCGTCTAAAGTTTTGATAATGGGCGTGGCACCGCTAGCTTTTAAGGGAAATCCCATATCTCGAAAACCCTTCTACCCATTTCAACAAAATTTAGTACATGACATTACATTTGCATTCTTATATCACGCTCTGAAAATGGACGAAATCAGATAAAACCACGCCTACTTCTATTATAACACAATTTTAAGTTTCATCTGATCCTTTCACTCTAAAGTAGATAAATCGAGCAGCAATTAAGATATGAAAATAAAACTTTGTACAAATAATGATTTCAAGATATGCCATCTCATGCGTAAAAATAGATAAAATCGGATTATAACTTTTCAAGCCACCATATACCCAATATTAGGACCAAAGTGCCTTTATCCGACTTTTTAAGGAAAATATCGGGACGTCTGTAAGATATTGTCATGAAATTGGAGGATTATATTTCCATGATAATAGAGTAATCTGGTATCAATAATGGTGAAAATCGGGTAAATACTACCTCTAGCACCCATGTACCTGATATACGAACTTTCAACCTTCCGGTAGACTTTATATCATATATAACGGTCAATATATGAGTTATCTCTTTGAAACCGTCTCTTTTTGATAACAGTGTGTCCATGTGCTTAAATGGATAAAATCGGGTACGCATTTCCTCTAGCCCCATGCACCTAATATAAGGATTTTCAACCTCTAGGTAGACTGGTTAGACTATACAATATATTTCGGTTAATATGTAAGATGTCGTAGAAAAATTAAGTGAACGTGTAATATCGGATATATGATAGTTTACTGCCGAAAATGTGTGAAATCGGTCTCCGAATTATCTCAGATCCCATATACCACATATAATAATTTTCGCTATTCTAGCAGACTTTATGCCGAATATGTCAGTCACTGTGTGAGTTACCTTCACGAATTGCGGGAAAACATGTTCCCTAATATACTAGAATAATGAAAAGAGTTAATGTGATCAGTGCAGATCTTCCTCTATCTCAAAAATGCCCGATTTAAGAATTCCCGACTTTCCATCTGATTTTAAACCGTTTATGTTGGTCAATATGTGTCAATATGTGTCAATATGAATGATATTTTAATGAAATTAAGTGGATATGTTTTCTTAAACACAATATGATTTCGCGGTAAATATGAAAGAAATCGGTCTAGACCATGGTCTAAGCCGCTTATTCCTAATATAATGATTTCCTTTTCTCTGGTTGACTTTTTCCTCATGTATCTAATATATTTATTAAACCATCTTGGTTGGGTATATATCACTTTTGAGTTAATTTGGTGGATTTTAATATAAATATCTCTGACACGAAGCAAAACAGCAACGAAAGTACATGAGTCTATGTCCTCTAATATAAGTTAATAAGATACCAAATACGATAGCAATCCAATGGCAATTTCGTTGAATAACGAATGTTGAATTCTTCTGCAACATTTTTTAATATAAAGTTATGCCAGCAGCTGAAACAATGCTCTGATCCTCTCACATTGCGATAGTATAAAATGTTCGGTTACACCCGAACTTAGCTCTTTCTTACTTGTTACATTTAAATTAGTTCCAGAAAAAAACTTGGTTATAAGAAATATCGAAACGAGTAGTTAAAGCTTTTATTTTGTTTTTTTAAATTATTCTACTGTATCCAATAGGTTAAGTTTTGCTTTTAAGTTGTTTATATGGAGTGCTTGATCGGAAGGCGTGAATTTATAGCCACAGCTCGGTAGAGTTTTAAGATGACTTTCGCGGGTTTCCTTGGAGCCAAAAATATTTCAAACGTTTACTAGATATTTACACAAAACTTACAGAACGTGCCCTTTTGAATATATTTAGTTTATATAGTATACTAATTTCCATCCTACAGTTAATTTGAAAATAGCTGGAGATAAGATATATGAGTTATCTTAATCATCATTAGAATGTATGAATTGATACCTAACAACGCATACAACGAGCACAAGTTGCTAGAGTATCTAATATTCGATTAGTATAAACCTGTGTTCATTTTTTGAAAATCAAGTGCAGTTTTCTTAACTGAATCTTCCCACAAATGTCAAGGCTTTGTTTTTCTTAAATTTACTCAATTGCATTATACTAGTTTTCATTATAAAGTGATCTGATCTAATAATTGGCTATGTAATCGAAGATAATTCAAAACTAACTATTTATTAAATAATAATTTAATAACAATTTGTTCGTATTAATATATCCGTACATATGTATCTACATAGCACATATCATGTTGCGGAAACACGATTTCATGCACGCATGCATCGCATGGCGGATGCACCGTGTTGTTTATAATTGAAAAAACATTTCTTACAAAATAAGTCAATATTTTTATGCATAATAAAATTTAATAGTCGTAAACCTTATTTGTAGATAGATATATGCAAACATATGGAAGGAAATGCGCATGTTATCCGAAATTACAAATGTACCCTTACATTATAAGGAGATTATATATATAATGATTTAAGAATTTTCTCGGATTGTCAGTTATGTATTTTTAAATCAATTGTGTTCTGGTGGAGCCTGTTGAAATCTCTTCTGTGTATTATGTGTGTACTTAGCCTGATTACAACATTTTAACCTTTATTTGAGTTAGCACTTGCGTAGGTGAACGAACTGCCGAATTCCATCAGTAGATACGAGTAAGTCCAGCTTTGAGAATACATATTACAGATCAAGAAAATTGAATATACTCAGCTCATCAGAACGTAACCACACCAACTTGCCATATAACGAATGTATTAATAGGACTCTACAGATATGATCGACAATAACTGATTAATTCAAAATCACGTTCCTTCCTTTGTGTTTTATGAAAAAAATTTGTCAAATAAACTGCTACAATCTTACATTATGAAATTAATAGTCTGAAAGTAATAAATATTTAACACATATGTTACGAAATTTCTTTTGATCAGAAAAAAATAAAATACCTTACTAGTGCGAACTATTTATATGTATTATACGAAGTTCCTAAAATAATATTTTTGTATGGTCTTTTCACAGTTTATGGAAGCAGTGCTGATTTAAATGTGACTGTCGATGATGGCGAGAATCCGATATACAACGGAGATGAGAATCACAAAGTCTGGAATGGTTCTCAAGACCAACTTGACGCCATTGCAATGGAGAGTCCATACGAAGTATTTTCGGGCAACACATCTACATTGGGTCGTCCTGTGAGAGCGCGTCAAATTAGCACACCTATTGATGTTCCGCCCCCACCTATGAGAGAGGAAAACAGCAAAAAGCGCAAAGGCAAAAAATTATCAAAAACGCCTGGTACTCAAAGCCTTTCGGGAACACTAATACGTCCGAAGCCGATTCATCCTAGCACATTACAAAGACCCGGGCTTTATGGAGGCCTTTCAGGAAGTGTGATTTATGGTTCAGCTGTTGGTTCGGGAGGTTTTCCACCACCACATGGCTCACGAAATTATCACACAATTAGTCATCGAAGTTTTCATGGTGGTCCACCAGGCTCACAACCACATTTTCATCACCCTGGCATGCCACCACCACATCCACCACAAATGATGCATAAACCACAAATGGGTATCCCAATGCAAATGCCCGTTATGATGTCGCAATATGCCACACTTCAATCCTCACGATCTACCAAGAAAAAGAAGAAAGATAAAAAGAGCAGTGGCATACCAGTTGGACTACCAATGATACCACCGATTTACACGTACCATCAGGGTATGGGTCCTCCACCACCACCTCAACCGACTATTGCACAATCATTAATCGGTGAGCCACGATCACTAGCTATGTCCAATCGAAAGCTAGCGGTATCTATGGGTAATGGTTTAGATGATGGACTAAACTCTGGCACAGAATCGCCTGGTGGTACTGGCATTTATCGTAGAAAAGGTCACTTAAATGAAAGAGCCTTTAGCTATTCTATAAGACAGGAACACCGAAGCCGTAGTCATGGTTCGTTAGCCTCCTTAAAATTTAACCCACCTGACATGAAGAAAGAACGAGAAATTGCACAAATGGTTGCCGGGCTCGATTTAAATGATGGACCTGAAGGGGAAATGTCATCCACGACACTGCAGCGGAAACATATGATTGCTACAAATGACGGAGGGATCGGCATTCAATCACAGCAAGCAATTTATGGGAACGGGGGTGCAAATGCCTTGTATGGCAATAGCATGTGTACAGCGGGTAGCTTTGGCAAACCCCGAAGATAAGTTAATGTGATTGATTTCACCGTGGGCCATGCCAAATGCAATGACGATATTTGTTATGGCTAATAATATGGTTAATAAGGCATAAAAATATGCGAAAATATAATATGTATATATATTCATACATGTCTATATGTCTATATGAAATATAATTTTTGTATGCACCCTAGAATCAGAATTATTAAAACGTATGAGAAACATATATTATTCGGAAGAAGTTAATTCATTCGATGTGTCCCTGATGAACAAACCCATAATATTGTACATGTACATGGATACAGATAAGTACACGGAAATAGATTGAAATATGGCGTCAAAGCATATGAGTGCATAAATACCAATAATGACAAATAATTGTAGTATACGGATGCGTATATTTATTCAAACAACTGAACACAATCGAATTCATAGGAAGGTAAAACCAAAGAAATACTGGGAAGAAAATCAATGAACGGATCCTTTTTCGCTTGTCTGAACACAGTTACTTTTTTATTTAGATGTAAAAATAAAAAAGAAGGAACTTAGGCAAATATATTAATTAAAACACAGCATTCCCCAAATAATTGAATTACACACCATGGCTAAAATTCGGAAACACCTATTTCAACAATTTAATATAATAAATGTTTATGTAGTAGATGGAAGGAATATTTTGTCAATAATCACACATATGTACATACAAACATTTGTATACAAGATTGCTTCAATTTTGCTTTTGAAACCTATAGAATCACGCTTTCGTGAATACTGAATGTCCTTGTAAATATTTGCAAGTAATTGCGTACATATGTATGTACATATTATGTAATGGTGTAGCAAATAATTTTATTGTATAAGTAAATTTACATTTATATATATAGCTTGTTATATTCATTCACATATATATGTATAAGTATATGTATATGAGCCCAAACATTTCAAAATATGAAGTGTGATTAATAAAATATGAGAAAACTCCAAAGATAACCCAAACTTAAGACACCATGCAATGTCCTAGAACCTGGACATTAACAAAGCCCTATGTAACTTGTGGGAGCACGACAGTGAAGAAAGCGATCGTCAAAAAACAGTTGTAATTTTCTAACTACCAATTGCAGGAATGTGGCGCCCGTTAAACAGCCGTTACCTGTAACTGGTTTGAAAAAGGACCTTGCTACCGAGACAACAAAGCACAACAATATTGTGGCTACATTGGATCACACATTACCATAAATATTTGTATAAAAGTGTGAAGAATTAGTGTACTAAAAATATAAAATTATTATTAATTTCTGAAAGCCTTTCAAAATAAATTATTAGAAATAGATAAAATTACGATGCTGGTCAATAGAATTGCTCAATATAATTCGACGGATGTTAATGTTTATATAAGTATATATCCAGAATATGCATATTAATATTATTCAACAGTTGCATACATATATAAATACATACATTATTATGTGCATATGTATGTATAAGAAATTGGTTTAAAAGGATTTTTCGTTTCGTCTCTATACAATGAAAGTTGTGTGCCTTATTAGGTTTATATAATATTTACTGTTACATGCATATAAATTTACTATAATAAATTATGTAATATGCAAAAGTCTGCAATTTCCATCAAAAATTTATAAAAGTTTAAATGAATGTAAAGGAAATTGCCAAAAATTTGAAATAAAAATTGTAAAAGTCACTAACTCGAATTCAAATAAAATGTGAACGGAGTAGTACATAATGGACGTCTCTTTTGGTGATTTTTTAAGCTGAATATACATAAAAGGATTCAGATGTATTTATAGGTTAAAGTAACCTTTTATCCTTTTATAAGATATGCATAACTATTTGACAATTTACTCTTGCACATCAGTTTCCAAATCCGATTTAAAGTTAGCATTAATGTGAAATTGAAATCACTAAACCCAAGAATATTATAGATAGGACTTCGACACGCTACGCCATAAGCGAAACAAACTGTCAAACTTTCGTAACAATTGTAAACAAAGCCTTCCGCTGCTTTCGTTCATGACATCAAAAATAAAGCGTCCGGGCGATAGTGTCGTAATATCTGTTTTATTATTCTTGATTAAACTTAGGAAACTTTTACATATCTATTCACAAAATCACCGTAATACATATGTTCATAAATAAACCCAAATCATTTCAATAAACCAAGTTTAATGGGTTGAAATTTGAAAGTAGGCAAATACTTTTATTAATAAAACATTAAACTAAGTTTTATTACTTACCAACTAAGCTCTATAACCTGTTTTTAAAAACTCTTGTACTTTGTAAATTCTACTTCAACATGAATTATGTGATGCAAAAAAGTAAAAATTATGGAACTGGGGGGGAGAGCTATTGAACTCCAAGGTTTGGTGGACGAACTTCATAATTAGTTTAACGCAAAACGCTTTTCAAGCTATTATCACTAATGAAATTATCCTTTTTGATTAAACTATGTTCCCTTCATTTTCGTTACAATTAAAGTGTTCACAGAAAAAAACTTACCCAGAAGTATAAAAAAATTACGAACCCGTTGTTTAAACAAAAGACCGTTTACGTTTATGTTGATTTTATTTCAAACATGAAAAGTAAGCTGAAAATTAAATTACTAGAAATTTCTTGATTTAATTAAAAATTACAAATAATAACTGTCTGATAAAACTCAATCAGAAAGCTGGTCTTTCGACTGTCAGCTGTCCCTAAGGGTCGCTTTTGGTGCTAGCCTCAAAAATTAGTTCATACAGTTAAATATTTTCGTATTATCCAACACTTTAAAGTGTTAAGTTGTCAACGAAAGGCCTATTATTGTCAAGTCACCCACCCACCATCAAATTCCAAATTCGATTTCGATTTCGGTAAAAAAATAAACGTTAGTGTTATTGAAAAATAACTGAACTGAATGAATATTTCATACAAAAAAATTATCTAAGGCTTATATTCGTTCAGGAGTTGAGTATATATAAGATCTTATCGGCAAATAATGCACCGCGAATAAAAATCGTCAATGGGTAATTGTGTACAGTATATGTGAAAATATTATATGACTGAGAAACCTAAAATAGTTTGAATATTAAGCAGACCATTAAAGATATGGCATACTGAGGAAGAACGCCCGAGGAGGATGTGTTCGTGGGATGGTTATATCTTGAATGCATTGCTTTGACGTTTAGTAAGGAAAGTCGAAATCGAAGTTTTGTTGATGCGTTATGTTGTTAAATATATCTAAGTATTTCAAATTTTTTCATATAAAATAATACTTATTAAATTACCTTGAACACTGCAATCTTCTCAGCGGCTTACACTAACTTATTGGATTTATTCTAGTTTTTTGTTCAATACGCTATTCTCAAAGTTTTGGCAAATTTGTTACTGCATATTACTGCAACTGGAAACTCTGTTCAATTTATCTGCTCTTCAAAAATCTGTTAATTTGAAAATAAGTAGGGAAGCTATTTTCGGATGTAACCGAACAATGCAATTATTACTAATCGAAATAATTTCGCTTAATTTTTTTGACACATCTTCCATCGAGATATATGCGATATAAAATCAAAAAAAGAAGCGAATATTAATATATTGGGTGCATTAGGCAAACATCAACCAGGGACGTAAATTATTATATTAGAAATGTGGGGTTTAGACCAATTTCACTCATATTCAACTTTAATTATCATTATGATTAAGAACATACTTAATTCCATTAAAATACCACACATATTGACCTATATAAATGGTTTAAAGTCAACTAGAAAGCCGAAAATAACTATATTGCGTATATTGGGGCTAGGGAAAGTCTAAGCGATAACATTTAGGTTTGGTAATAAAGTAAAGTATGCTCCAGAACAAATTTCTAGGGGTTTTTACTCAAATAATTCCAAAATTTACCTATATAGTCGGCATAAACTATGTTAGAATTAGGAAAATCTTTGTATGTAGTATATGCAGGCTGCGTTAATTCGTAGATCGATTTCACCCACTTTTGCCACCAAACTATAGTATTTCCAAGATTATACATTCACTAGATATTCACAAGATATCTTATTTATCGCCCGATTTATGCCATATAAAGTCAAAAGGAAATTGAAAATATTATATTAGGTATATGGGGGCTAGGGGAATTAATGACCCAATTTTACGCATTTATGATACAAGTGCACATTATTATCAGAGGAAGATGCTCTCTGAATTTCATTAATATATTTCACAGAGTGACCGAGTTCCACATATTCGGTATGTGGGGGCTTCAGTGTTATAGTCTGATTTCGACCATTTTTGGTCGAATTTTTGACAGAATCAAATTGAGTTTAAAATTAAGTTATATGGGAAGTAAGCCTAGTTGCACTCCACTCACCCATTATCACACTGTAACATAAGATAAGATAATGTTATGCACCGAATTTAGTTGAAATCGGTTAAGTACTTACTGAGATGTGTATGAAATTTAACATAAAAGTAGGAGGTGTCATACCCATTGTCCAATTTTTCCTCTGATTCCTATGCATCCCTTCCGTACTATATTGGATGTGAAATTTAAAGCTTTTGACGTGTTTCTTTAGCAAGTTATGGCGCTGTTAGTAGTTTTCAACACAACCGTTACATGGGGGTAGATGTCATCGTTTCGCCCTATTTCAACCATTTTCATTAGCTTTAGTGGTTTGTAAGATATCTGCAATACACTTTTTCGAAATTTTTAAATCACAAATGCCCCTCCCTACTGTGATTCCCTATATCTTAATTTGTTGCTTAGTGAAAGCTGTTTATAGGTTTTCGCTTAACGGTATTTTGTGGGCGTGAAAATTTTTCAATTACGCCCATCTACAAAAACAACCTTCTTATAGTGCCAAGGACAGCACACACCAATTAATATTTACTCAAGTTATCGCTTGCACAGACGGACCGACAAACAGTCACCTAGAGTTCAATTCGTTTCAGCATCCTGATTATTTTGATATACATAACTCCATATCTATCTCGATTAGTTTTAGGTGTTATAAACAACCGTTAGATGAACAAAACTATTGTACTCTGTTGCAACATGTTGCGAGAGTTAAAAGTAAATGATTGCATAGTTAGTTTCAACTACGAATAAGCCTGTGGGAAGAAATAACTTAGTGTATTTGATATGATAAAAAGCTTAATTCTATAAAAAAGAACAACTGAGGTACGTACTAGTTGAATAAAAAGATCATTTAGATTCATTTATTTTACAGTTTAATTCATGTTGGTACTTGGGGCCGCAATCCGGTTAGAATTATTTCCTTCCTCATAAGAGTCGGTTGAACTAACATAATCGGGAAGATGAGTCTGCGAAATATGTTCATTTTAATATATGTAAAAAGTAAATGTAACACAAGCTTGTTCTACTTTTTGTTTCCCAAAAAGAGGTTTCTGTTAATAGTTAAAAAAAGCAAATAACATTAACAGTATTACTTACAATTATTATTAATAAAGTCTTCAACTATTGTTAAATTTACTTAGCTTAGTACTGCAAGCTGGTTTAGCTGCCGAACCCAAAATTCAAACCACGTGCCTTGGAATTCCACTCACTTTTGTGTGTACTATATGTTTAAAGTATGTTATGCGCAGAACATAGTCCAAAAATGCAAATATTTGCCTTGCAGTGTACTACGTAATTATATTTATGTACTTGTGTACGTATGGTAAAGAACGCCCTCTATAATGCATACTATCTTAAGCCACCAATGACGATGCAGAAGTAGTAGGAGCACAAACTTTTCAAATACAGGTTATCTTTAGAAGATAGTACACATGAGTACAGAAAACATTTAATTATCGAGTTATTATATAAAAGAATTGTCACCTCTTTGTGGCGAAACCCGTTGAAAAGTTATAATGCTCAGCTGGTGTTACTAATTGTTCAGTTTACTTATGAAAAGTTAAACGACTGGCATGAAGCTTTGGAGTTAGTAAAGTTATAAATATATAAATACTATAATTCAGTGATTGGTTTACAAATGATAGTGTTTGGAAGTTTAATAAGTTTTGTAATGTTCAACGAGAAGAAAATTTTTAATGCAATATGCTTAATTTGCTTCCAAACAATTTGTCAAATTGAAAAAAAACTATAAATGGTTATGGTCAGGTTTTTGTTAAGTGATTTCCATACAAATTATTATTATTTAGATAAGCTTCCAATAGTCGCAAATATTTTTGTGTTGAAATGAGGAATCACATTATTCATAAAGCTCAATTTTATTTGAAATATGGAAGTTCCATTAACTGTATCCAGCAAAATTGGTTTCCACTACATTCATATATTCTAAGTGGATTGTTTTATTAAACTATTTTTAAGTATTCAGATAAAATATTGATAAATATATAAAATATTGAGGAATATTGTAATTTTTTTAGAAAGTATAAAATTGCATTTATTATTTCAACATTAATTCCAACATTTTGAGTTATGTATATTAAAATTAACCTAATAAACTCAAACGATATATACGAGGTATGTTCAAAAAATAACGGGAATTTTCGTTTTTTGAAAAAAGGATTAATTCATTCGTCTACATTAATGTTCTCGCCTTCAAAAAACTATCCATTCGATATTATGCAATTATGCTAGCGCTTCTTCCAATCGTCGAAACTTGTAAAACGACGGCCCTTTAAGGATCTCTTAATTGTTGGAAAAAGGAAAATTCACATGGAGCCCTGTCTGGCGAATATGGAGGTTGTGGTATCGTTACAGTATTATTTTCGAAACAAGAATTCACGAACAACCAATGAAGTGTGAGCAGAATTGAGCAAAAGTGGGCAAAAACCATGAATTGTTTTTCGACAAATCCGGGCGTTTTTTCGGATTGCTTCACGCAAACGGTGTTGAACTTGTAGGTAGTACTCCTTATGGAACGCTTGACCTTTAGACTAGAATTCATGATGCACTATGCTATTAAAGTCGAAGAATATTCCCTTCCTTTTCTGAACACACCTCGTACTTATGTGACACGAACTCAACCAAAGGCCAAATTGAATATAATGGGTGTATAAGGAAATAATTAACCAAGGGGACGGAAGTCATTATATTATATGCCCAAGATATACACCGATTCCATTCATATCCAGCGCTAAAGCATTTTTTGGTCATTAGAGCTAGAGGAAGATCTGAGCTGATTGCATTTATTTTTGACATTAAACAAAACTATGCTGAAGAAAATGCGTACATAATTACTAGGAAAAGATGTTTTCTGAGCAAAGATATTTCACAAATTGACTGATATTTTCCGTAAAAAGTATCGGTATCTAGGAGCTTGAAAAGTTATGGTCCGATTTCGACAATTTTTGATGGGAGGCTCTTCATCTCGAAGGTACTATTTGTGCAAGGTTCTATTCCGATATCTTCATTAGTGCTTAATTTATATACTTATTTAGATGGAATTTAAAATTATGTTATATGAGAAGTAAGCATGGTTGTAGTCAGGTTTCGCCCATTTTCACACAGTAATATAAAGGTGTCAGGATAATATAATATTATGCCCAAGATTTGGTTGAAATTGGTCAAGTAGTTACTGAGGTATGGGATTTCACCCAGATGTAGGCATTGTATCAGCGTCGTATCAGCTTTCGTGTCAGCTTTACTGCAAAATTAAATGCTTCTGACGTTTTTGTTTTGCAAGTTAACGCACTTTTCAACATAATCTGTGTTTGGGGGGGCTTGGTTATGTTCAAACTGTTTTGTAGTTTAATTAGGTTTCGTTATAGAACTTTTTAGTTTTAAACATGTTATTTGATACAGAGGATTCTATTAGGGCGGGCATCTGTGGGCAAAAAATTTTGTAAAAGTGGGTATAGCCTCGCCTCTAAATAGGTTTAATATCCATATCTCACGAACCAATTAAGCTATATCATTCAAACTTGCTCAGAAAAAGTTTTTACAGCATATCCTCATATGTTGGCAAAAAGAGTGAAACCGTATAATAAGCACGCCCACCTCCCATACAAAGGTTATGTTGAAAGCTACTAAGTGCTTTAACTCGCTGAACGAACACGTCAGGAACATGAAATCTTACAGCAAATATGACACCAATTTCAAGAACGCCTTAACCAATTTCAACAAAGTTTGGCATGCAACCAAATGCTATATTTGAATTCTTATATCACCGTGTGAAAATGACTCTGTCGGATAAAAACCACGCCTACTTCTCATATAACACAATTTTAAATTTCATCTGTTCCTTTCACTTTAAATTAGATAAATCAAGCATCGATTAAGATATTGGAATGAAGCTTTTCACAAATAGTAAGTTCAAGATATGCCATCTCATGCGCAAAAAATAGTCGAAATAGGATTATAACTTTTCAAGAAACCAGATATCCAATATATGGACCTCAGTCCCTCTACCTGACTTTTTACCGAAAATATCTGTAAATCTGAAAGATATTGTAATGAAATTCGAGTATTATCTTTGAATGATAATAATGTGCTCTGGTATTAAAAGTGGGGAAAATCGGGCAAATACTTCCCCTAGCCCCAATATACCTAATATAAGGATATTTAAGCTCATGTTAGACTTTATAATGTATATTTCAGTATGTAAGATATCTTAGCAAAATTAAGTGAACGTGTAACATTGGATATACCATAGTTTAATGATGAACATGTGTGAAATCGGTTTATGAATTATCCCAGCTCCCATATAATACATGTAATGATTTTCGCTATTCTACCAGACTTTATGCCGAATATGTCGGTCACTGTGTGATTTACCTTCACAAAATTGCGTGAAAATATGTTCCCTAATATACTTGAATAAAGGCAAAAGTTAATGTGAACAGTGCAGATCTTCCTCTATCCCAAAAATATCTATGATATAAGGTAAATGATATAAGAATTCCCGATTTTCCACCTGACTTTAAACCGTTTATGTTGGTCAATATGTGTGATATTTTAATGAAATTAAGTGGATATGTTTTCTTAAACACAGTGTGATTTCGCGCTAAATATGAATGAAACCGGTGTAGACCATGGTCTAAGTACCATATTCCCAATATAATGATGTCCTTTTCTCTGGTTTACATTTTCCTCGTGTATTTAATATATTCAATTAAGCCACTTTGGTTAGTTTATACCGCATATATCACTTTTGAGTTAATTTGGTGGATTTTAATATAAATACCTCTGACACGAAGCAAAATATAGCAAAGAAAGTACAAGATTCTATGTCCTGTAATATAAGTTAATAAGATACCAAATATGATTGCAATCCATTAACATCTTTCTTCATTGACATGATTCTTCAAATAATGAATGTTGAATTCTTCTGCAACATTTTTTAATATAAAGTTATCCCAGCACCTGAAAGCATTTCACCTTTTTTGATCCTTGCATATTGCGAGAGTATAAAACGTTCGGTTGCACCCGAACTTAGCCCTTCCTTTGTTGTTATTATTTCATTCAATGGATTATTGCACTTGTCTACGCAGTCACACATGCGGAAAAACATATGCATGTACATATGTACGTATTTGATAAATATATGTACACATTCATAGATATTATATTAAATGTACGTATGTTCGTTTGGAGACATCGGTGTACATGTCCGTGTTTGGGGCTATGTTGGGCATGGCTGCTGACCAATAATGTATTCATTTAGTACTGAGTGTCTAAATTTAGGATGTTTACCAACGAATTAAATCACATGAATTGAAACACATATATATATATGTGTGAATTGATTCAAATTAATGCGTAATACGTAATGTCAGTACGAGCTTTGCGGTCGGGGGATGTCTACTAAACATCAACACTTATTTACCAACATATGGTGAATTTACGGTAATCTAGTTTGTTTTAAACACTTGCTTATGCTCTTGCGAGTCATATATCTTTAGTATGTAGCTGTTAATATATTTATATACGAGCTCAATACTTTTGTTCGGTCCGAACTTTGGAATGCGGACAATCTGGTCAGCACATGAATTTTTACACCAGCAATACTGATTTCACATCAACAATCGCTTTTTGTATTAACTGAAAGGGGCACTCGTTTATATGAAAGGGCAAGTTGATATCACTTAACATAACCGGCATAACTACCGCAAATAGGTACTAGGACTTTTGTGTAATATACAGTTATGATATCTTCAAACGTCACTAATTCGGCTAAATATACTTTCTCCTCTGCCCATTTTTAACAAACAAAACGAAAACAACTAAGAAAATGTGTAACCGAAATCGGGATATATTATATATATATTATATAAACGGAAAATCAAATGTTCGGGTGTAACCGATCGATATTTTCAAAGATCAATGCCGGTAATTACTTTCTGGTGTTCACAAGACTTTATATTAAATAAGTAAGAAGGAGCTAATTTCGGGTGTAACCGAACATTTTATACTCTCGCAATGCGCAAGGATCAGAGGCGGGGAAATGTTTTCAGGAGCTGGGTTAACTTTATATTAAAAAATGTTGGGGAAGAATTCAACACTCATTATTCAAAGAATCATGTCAATGAAGAAAGATGTTAATGGATTGCAATCATATTTGGTATCTTACTAACTTATATGACAGTCATAGACTCTTGTACTTTCGTTGCTATATTTTGCTTCGTGTCAGAGGTATTTATATTAAAATCCACCAAATTAACTCAAAAGTGATTAAACCAAGATGGTTTAATATATATATTAGATACATGAGGAAAAAGTCAACCAGAGAAAGGGAAATCATTATGTTAGGAATAAGCTGCTTAGACCATAGTCTAGACCGATTTCTTTCATATTTAGCGCGAAATCACATTGTGTTTAAGAAAACATATCCACTTAATTTCATTAAAATATCACACATATTGACCAACATAAATGGTTTAAAGTCAGGAGGAAAGTCGAGAATTCTTATATCATTTACCTTATATCATAGACATTTTTGGGATAGAGGAAGATCTGCACTGATCACATTAACTTTTGCCATTATTCAAGTATATTAGGGAATATGTTTTCACGCAATTTTGTGAAGGTAACTCACACAGTGACCGACATATTCGGCATAAAGTCTGCTAGAATAACGAGTCATTATACGTAATATATAGGAGCTGGGATAATTTGTTCACCGATTTCACACACTTTCATCATTAAACTATGGTATATCCAATATTACACGTTCACTTAATTTTGCTAAGATATCATAAATATTGACCGAAATATATGATATAAAGTCTACCCAAAGGTTGAAAATCCGTATATCAGGTACATGGGGGCTAGATTTTCCGATTTTCCCCGATTTTCCACACTTTTGACACAAGAGCACATTATTATCATATAAAGATAACCCTCCAATTTCTTTACGATATCTCACTGATTTGAATATATGATATAAAGTTTACCGGAACGTTTAAAATCCGTTTATTAGATTATGGGTGCTAGGCGCAGTAATTACCCGATTTTTACCATTTTTGATACCAGAGCATGGAAAGATAATCCTACAATTTCATTACAATATTTTACAGATTTCCCGATATTTTCGGTAAAAAGTTAGATAGAGGCACTGATTTCCTAATATTGGCTATCTGGGGACTTGAAAAGTTATAATCCGATTTCAAGTATTTGAACGCATGAGATGGCATTTCTTGAACGTACCATTCGTGGATATCTTTGTTCCAATACCTTAATTGCTGCTCGATTTATCTGCTTTAAAGTGAAAGGATCAGATGAAACTTAAAATCTCACTCACAGCGTTACTTAAAAATGTAAATATAATGTCATGTACCAAATTTTGTTGAAATCGGTAGAAGCGTTTTTGAGATATGGGATTTCTCCTAGAAGTGGGCGGTGCCACGCCCATAACCAAAACCTTACACGGGTTCCTATGCAAACCTTTCGTAACATATTTACTGAAATCTTTAATGTATCTGACGTATTTCTTCAGCGAGTTATCGCACTTTCAATAGGTTTCAATACAACTTTTGTATCGGAGGTGGGCGTGGTTATTACTCGATTTCACTCATTTTCTTAGTATAGGAAGAGATATTAGAAGAACTTAGTCGGACCATCCCACATTAGATCGGCCATTCCCACTTTTGCAAAAAAGTTTGCCCGAATATGCCCCGCCCTGCTAGGATCCTCTATACCCAAGAACACGTTTATGTCTTAATTTACTGCTTAGTTATAGCACTTTATCTGTTTTCGATTAATGGCATTTTATGGGCGTGCCAGATGTCCGTTTACGCCCATCTGCAATACCAACCGTCTTACGGTGGCAAAGAACAAGCTTCATGAAAATATATAAATTTTTACTCAAGTTATCGCTTGCACAAACGGACGCGGACGGACAGATTGTCACTCGAATTTCAACTCGTCTTTGCATCCTGATCATTTATATATATACATACATCTATATATACATCTAACTCGATTAGTTCTAGGTGTTACAAACAACCGTTAGGTGAACAAAACTAATATACTCTGAAGCAACATGTTGTTGAGAGTATAAAAATGTTGCGTAAGAATTCAGAATTATTATTCGACGAAATTGTTTGAAGTTTGAAGCCTTTTATTAAGATAACTAACAAATTGACCAACATATTCGGCATATGGTCCACTATAATAACGAAAATAGTTATATGGGGTATATGGGAACTGGTGTAATTAGTAGACCGATTACACATATTTTCGCCATTAGACTATACAATATCCAATATTACACATTTGCTTAATTTTGCTAGGATGTCATACATACTGACCATATAGGGGTAGTAGTATTGATCCCATTTTATCCATTTTAGTCACAACGATAATCTATTGTCATGATCAACATATTATCACTATTAGAGGTGAGCTGGCATACCCTACTAAATTTTTGCGCAAAGTTTTGCTCCAATATCTTCATTGGTAATTGATTTATGTGTTGTAAAGTGAAAGAATCATATGGAATTTAAGATTGTGATTTATGGGAAGTTGGCGTGGGTGCATTCCGATTTCGCCCATTTTCGTAATGTAACATAAGAATGTCAAGATAATTGCATGCACCAAACTTAGTTGCAATTGGTTGAGGCCTGAGTTATAAGATTTCACCTAAAGTTTGGCGGTGACACATCCATTGTTCAATTTTTACACCGATTCCACTGAAGCCCTTAAGCACCATTTTGGCTGTGAAACTTATTGGTTCTGACGTATCTAATTAGCGATTTATCGCAGTATTAGGTCTTTTCAACAAAGCCGTTTTATTGGGAGTGGGCGTGGTTATTATTATCCGATCTCACTTATTTTCACACTGTATAAGGAGATGCTAGAAACACTTGTGCTCAGCAAGTTTGGTTGATATGGCTTTTCTTGTTTGAGAGGTATGTAAATTAAACCTATTAAGGCGCGGGGCGATACCCACTGTTTAAAAATTGTGAACCCAAAGAAATTCTTTGGACTTGGAGCTTAGTTACAGCACTTTAGAGGTTTTCCATTAACGGCATTTTGTGAGCGTGGCAGTAGTCCGATTATTCCCCGCTGCAATACCAATCTTCTTATAGTTCCAAGGAGTACGTATACAAAATTTTATCAAGATGTATTAATTTTTACTCAAGTTATCGCTTGCACGACGAACGGGCAGACAGTCACCCATAATTCAACTCGGCTCCTCATCCTGATCGTTTATATATACAGAAGCCGATATGCTTTACGTGGGTACCTGCCGTTGTCAGCTCGACTCCACGGTGTTCAAAAACACAACGGATCAATACAATGCGTGGATCAGCGCCCCGTTAATAATAGCTTTCGCTAAAACCAGCGGTACCGATCGGCATTGTGGAATGGCACAATAACCACCTTGGTTCGAGGCCTACCTAAAACCTCTGCCTTGCTATGGGTCGGGCACCCGGTTGCAATGCAACTCCACACTGAACTGTACCGCCCCAGACAGTTCTACCCACATTCAGGTGTTAAACCACAGCCACCACGATGCTCCCCGAAGGGCCTACAGCAATGAGCAGGATGGAGCGACAAGCAACTCCACCGGGCTCCTGCTCCCCGTGGCATCAGATTATAGTCTCCGGTCAGACCTTGTAGCCTAAAGGCTACTACCAGTTGAGTTACCCATTCTTCTCGACTGGTGGCATTTGTAGCTTGAACTACAATGCCGCTTTAAGTGTGTACATAATACATTTAAAGTGATATAAACCCAGTTCAATCTAAGTAATATAGCACTATTTCTGACATGGCTATGCCTATTTTTTGAGCAAAGTCTATTTCAAATGCAGTGCATTTTGTGGACTTTAGTCGCCTCGTACGACAGGCATGCCTACCGCGGGTTATTCTTATCCCCCGACCCGCAGGGGGCGTTTATATATTTATATATACATATTAAATATTGATTAAAACTATGAAAACCATTATATTTAATATATGGGAGCTGGGATAATTCCTGTAACGATTTCACCCATTTTCGCCACCAATCTATAGTAAATACGAAGTTATATAAAAAGTCAAAAAGAAAATTGAAAATCTTATATTAAGAAAATGGGCGCTAGGGGAAGCATTGACCCGATTTTACATTTTTTTAACACACGTTTCCAATATTATTAGGAAAATATACTCTCTGAATTTGATTAAGATACCTTACAGATTGACCAATATACACTGTATTAAGTCTACCGGAAGTTCGAAAATCTTTATATGACGTATATGGGTACTAAGAAAACTATTGACTCGATTTTATTAATTTTACCCATTTCTGACACAAGGGCACATTAATAATAGGAAAAGATTCCTCCTGAATTTTAATAGCATATCTTACAGATTTACCGATATTTCCGGTAATGTCTAACATAGGCACTGAGGTCCCAATGTTTGGTACATAAGGTTTGGAAAGTTGTAGTCTGATTTAAATTTTTGAAGGTGTGATGAAATTACCATTTACATTTGCTTTAGAAAGGCACTACTTGTGCGAAGTTTTATTCTGATATCTTCCTTGGTGCTTGATTTATACACTGAAAATGGTAAGAATTAGATAGTTCTTAAAATTGTGTTGTCTGGGAAGTAGCGCGATTGTGGTCCGATTTCGCCCATTACCACAATGTAACTTAAGGATGCAGATATAAATTTGGTTGAAATTTGTATAATAGTTTCTGAGAACGTCCAATTTTTACACTGATTCCTGTTCAGCCCTTCGTATCATCTTCACTTTAAAATTTAAAGCTTCTGACGAATTTCTTTAGTGAGTTATCGCACTTTTAGTAGTTTCCAACATAACTGCTACAGGATTGGCGTGGTTACTGTTTGATTTCACCCATTTTCACATTGTTTGATGAGGGACTAGAAAGGCTTCCTCTCAGTAAATTTGATAGATATAGCCTCGGAGGTTTGTGAGAAATGTGCATTGAACCACAAATGCTCCTCTTTATTTCGATGCCCTGTAGCAAATTACACATTATGGGTTTTTGTTTAACGGCATTTTGTAGGCGTGGTAGTAATCAAATTCAACCCATCTGCAATACCAACCTCCCGGAATTCAATTCGTTTTGTCATCCTGATCATTTTGATATATGCATATATATAACTCCATTTCGATTAGTTTTAGGTTTTGCAAAGGTGAAGCAAAATCCTTGACTTACCGTAACCAAAATCGCTCAAAATGCTAAGGAAACTTTTAAGTAGACCCTCTGCACTCACACCGTTCCCAAAATTTCGAAAAAGCTGGGTATCATGGTCATGTCGCAGGCAAGAAGCCATTCATATCGGTAGTCAACAGACAAAAGTGTATTGATTTCGCGAAAGACCACTTAAATAAGCCCCGAGAGATTTGGCAGAAGGTTATGTTTTGCGATGATAACAAGTTTTGCGTCTTTGGAATCAAGGGGTATGGCGAAAAACAGGAACGGCACTCGATAAGGAAAACTGTAAGGAAATGGCTACTAATGGGGTGGGCCGAATGGAATTTATGGAGTCCACCATGGACAAATATGCATACCTTTATATCTTGAAAAGAAATTTGAAGCAAAGCGCGGAAGAATTGGTGCTAGGAAGTGACTATTATTTTCAACAAGATAACCACACCAAACATACAGCGGACATAGTTAAGCTTTGGTTACCCTATAACGTTCCCAAGCAGCTTCGAACACCACCACAATAGCCAGATTTGAATCCTATGGAGCACCTATGGGATTCACTTGAACGAAAAATACGCCAACGCACAGTTACTTCAAAGGCTATGCTCAAGGATATGTTGGAACAGGAATGGGCTCAAATCCCTTCAACAGAAACCACTAAGCTTGTTGATTCCATGCCAAAACGCCTAGCGGAAGTTTTAAAACGATATATAAAACGATTTTACAAAAAGTATATAAAAGCCTCTTTTTTAAAGAGTTATATTTAGTGGCCTAGTGTATGTATATTGGCAGGATGTTTTGCGCGATCTGAGGAATATCGAACAGATTTTTGATGAAAATATCTACATACGTACATATGTATGTTACGTATGTTTAGAATCTCGATTCAAATTGCATGAAATTTGTCTGGTATTTTTTGATATATATCATCTACGCACATTTCAAGCTATTTCTTCCGTTTTCCTGTATATTCACCGCATTTATTATACCCACGCAACATGTAGTCACAGGGTATATTAGATTAGTTTACCTTAGGGTTGTTTGTATATATATATATATATACATATATATATATATATACATATATATACATATATATATATATATATATTTATATTTATATTATGAATCTTGGCGAACACATGTGTTAAGACGTGCGTTAACGTGATCATATTTGGTATCTTATATTATGTGATAACTTATGTTACAGGTCATAGACTCAAGTATTCTCATTACTATATTTTGCTTCGTGTCCGAGATATTTATATTAAAATCTACTAAGTTAAGTAAAATGAAAAATATGCAATTTAAACTCGACCAAAGTGGCATAATTAAATATATGGGGTATATAAGGAAAAAGTCCACAGAATCGGAAATCCTTACGTTAGGAATATGGGGCTTAGACCACGGTGTAGACCGATTTCATTCATATTTAGCGCGAAACCACGTTATGTTTAAGAAAACATATCCACTTAATTTCATTAAAATATCATTCATATTGACCAACATAAACGGTTTAAAGTCAGCTGCAAAGCCGGCAAAGCTGCAAACATTAACTCTTTTCATTACTCAAGTGTACAAGGGGGAACATGTTTCTACTCAATTTTGTGAAGGTAACTCACATGGTGACTGACATATTCCGCATAAGGCTGCTAGAATAACGAGAATCATTATTTTTAGTATATTGGAGATGCTGTAATTCATTGTAATTCGTTGACCGATTTCACACATTTTTAACATTAAACTATGATATATACAATATTACACGTTCACTTAATTTTGCTAAGATATCTTACGTATTCATCGATATATATGGTATGAAATTTGCCGGGAGGTTGAAGATCCTTTTATTAGGTACATGGGAGCTAGGGGAGTATTTAGCCAATTTTATTTAGTTTAAGTACACGGACACATTATTATGAGAAAGAAGCTCTCTTAATTTGGCAGGGATAACTCATATATTCCCCGAAATATAACAGTCTATCAGAAGTTTGAGGATCGTTTTACTAGGTATATCGAGGCTAGGCTAGGTAAATACCTCCTACCCAATTTTACCCTTTTTGACACAGGCACATTATTAATAATAAATGAGACTCCTTAAATTTCATTAAGACATCTCACAGATTTACAGATATTTTCGGTGTAAAGTCAGCCATATGCATATGTTCTCCGATTTCGCCCAGTTTCTCAAAGTAACATAAGATTGCAAATATAATGTCATGTAAATTTGGTTGAAATTGTTTAAGGCCTTCTTGACATTTGGGATTTCACCTAAAAGTGGGCGGTACCACTCCCATCACCAAAATTTTAGACGGAGTCCTATGCAACCTTCCGGGTCATATTTGGTGTAAGATTTAATGTTTCTAACGTGTTCCTTCAGCGAGTTAATGCACTTTTAGTGGTTTTAACATAACCTTTGTATGGGAGGTGGGCGTGTTTAGCTATTTGGGGACGGGGCCATACCCGCTTTTACACAATTGTTTGGCAACAGATGCCTCTGTTCCAAATAACACGTTTATACCTTAATTTGTTGCTTAGTTATAACACTTTATCGGTTTTCGATTAATAGTATTTCGTGGGCGATGATGTCCGATTACGCCCATCTGCAAAACCAACCGTCTCACGGTGACAAAGAACACGTGTACCAAGTTCCATTAAAATATTTTAATTTTTACTCAAGTTATCGCTCAGATTTCAACTCGTTTCTTCATCCTTATAATTTATATATATGTATATATATCTATCTCTATATATCTATACTATCTATATGTCTATATCTAACTCGATTAGTTTTAGGTGTAACAAACAACCGTTAAGTGAACAAAATTAATAACTCTGTAGCAACATGTTGTGAGAGTATAAAAACTGGCGGGGATAAGATTTTCTAGTACCTTCTCATACTCATACAGTGTGAAAATGGGTGAAATCTAGTAATAACCACACCCACCGCCCATATGTCGGTTATAATGACTACTAAAGCTTATTATTATGTCCTTAATATTAAGTCCTTGTGTCAAAAATGGATAGCAATACAACCCCTGGCCCCCATTTTCCTTATATAAAAGTTTCAAACTTCCGGGTGGCTTCATACAGTATACATCGGTTAATATGAGTAATATCTTACCGAAATATATATATACCTAAGGTGTGTGAAGTCGGTAAACGAATTACCCCAGAGTCTACCAACTCTATGCCGAATCTATATGTGTGAGTTATCTTCCTAAAATTGCCTGGAAACATATTCTCGAGTATACTTGAGTAATGCCAAAAGTTACTGCAATAAGTCTAGACCTTCCCCTAGCCCAAATATACCAGATATAATGATTTGCGACTTTCCTGCTGTCTTTAAATCGTTTATGTTGATATGTGTGATATTTTAATGAAATTAAAATTATAATAACGTGGTTTCGCGCTAAATATTAATGAAACCGGTCCAGACCGTGGTCTAAACCAATATTTATTCCGCTTATATCACATTTGAGTTAATTTGGCTGACTAAATATCTTGGATAACATGGATCAAAATATAGTAATGAAAGTACGTGAGTTTATAACCTGTAATATAAGCTAATAAGATACGAATATGATTGTAATCCAATCACAATTTCGTCGAATAATGAATGTTGAATTCTTACGCAACATTTTTTAATATAAAAATTTGCCAACACCTGAAAGCATTTCCCTGCCTTTGAATCTTTGACATTGGAATAGCATAAAAGT
Organism: Bactrocera minax; assembly: GCA_021498325.1. Classification (NCBI taxonomy): domain Eukaryota; kingdom Metazoa; phylum Arthropoda; class Insecta; order Diptera; family Tephritidae; genus Bactrocera; species Bactrocera minax. The sequence goes on along the minus strand of JAKEEE010000110.1, from coordinate 57,949 downwards.
AAAAGGCAATTTCTGATGGAAATATGAGTAAAGAGTACAACAGATGAACAAAATGGGACTTGCAATTTAATTTAATAAGGAATCATAATTATGCAATGATTACTGCTCTATCTCTTGGGGTTCAAGTAAGGTTAATCTGTTTCTGATAACCTTCCGTTACATCGCAAAGTTTCCTCTCAACTCCAAATTACAATCTGAATTATGTTCTTGTATCTTAAAAAATTCATCCAAATATAATCAAATAATCATTTCACCACGTTGCACGTTGCAAATTATTTTATCCCTCAAGTTCACTCGAGAATGGATGATGAATTTAAACAGGGCGATTCCGAGTTTACGGTTCACTCTAATTAACTGGGAATGAACGACGTGCGCCTGAAAATATACAAAAATGTTGAAAGAATTTTATCAGGAAAAAGTTCGCGTCAGAGAATGTTAATGAACGAGATGGCGTAAATGTTAAATAAAAAATTATTGAGTACTAACAGCAGAGAACTTTAATGAATAGAGGAGGCGCAAATGTTAGCAGTTTTATAACCTACGTTTCAAATTAAAAATTAATCATAAAAAAAAAATAATAAAGGTACATCTAAAAACCACAACTTCGAAATGAAAAAAATACCACACAATAGAGGAACGTCGAACATTTTCCCCGTATTACAAGTGAACCTAACATACTACATCACCCTATAAAGGAACCAAATAATCAGATCTAAGAACAAAAATTGTATACGCAGATGTTCTTTGATATGCGCATTAGGAAAAATTAGATGCAAATGACGAATGAAGTAATTATTAAAATTGAAACGAAATAAAATTGATTGAAAAATTGATTACATTAAGAAAAATTTAAACAACAATTATATGTTGGATAGGATTTGAACTTGGGCAAAATATTTGAACTTTTAATTCAGAGCTGTGCTGTACAATGAGTACAATTAACAAAACATTTTATTACTTGTTTATTTTAAAATAAAATAGACACGGCTGTAATTTTTTTACTTCTACATGCGCAGGTCGAAATACATATATTTGCTCGCATACAAGCCAAAAAAAAAGTGCGTTCGTTCGTAACCCAACGCTCCACCCTATTTTTTTGCGCCCCTAATCAACCAAAATTCGTTTTTTATGGAATTACTTTTCCCAAATTGTAAAAACACAAAGAAACAAGTACTAGGTAACCGTTAATGTACAAAGTAACCGAACATTTTATACTCTCGCAATGTGCAAGGATCAGAGGCGGGGAAATGTTTTCAGGTGATTTTTTTTTTTGCTTTGTATCAAAAAATGTTGCGGAAGAATTCAACATTCATTATTCGAAGAAATTTCCATTGGATTGCAATCGTATTTGGTATCTCATTAACTTACATTACAGGCCACAGACTCATGTTAGATTTTGCTTGGTGTCAGAGATATTTATATTAAAATCTACCAAATTAACTCAAAAGTAATATATGCGATATAAACTCAACCAAAGTTGCTTAATTGAAAATATTAGATACATGAGTAAAGAGTGTAAGAGAGTAAGGGTGTGTAGAGTAAGAGTCAGTAAACCAGAGAAAAGGACATCATTATATTAGAAATATGGGGCTTAAACCATGGTCTAGACCGATTTCTTTCATATTTAACGCGAAATCACATTGTGTTTAAGAAAACATATCCACTTAATTTCATTAAAATATCACTCATATTGACACACACATTGCTCAACATAAACGGTGTAAAGTCAGGTGGAAAGAATTCTTATATTCTTCTTATATCGGACATTTTTGGGATAGAGGAAGATCTGCACTGATCACATTAACTCTTTTCATTATTCATATATATTACGGAACATGTTTTCACCCAATTTTGTGAAGGTAACTCGAACAGTGGCCGACATATTCGGCATAAAGTCTGCTAGAATAGCGAAAATCATTATAAGTAGTATATGGCGGCTGGGATAATTCGTTGACCGATTTCACACATTTTCAGCAGAAAATTATGGTATATCAAATATTACACGTTCACTTAACTTTGCTAAGATATCTTACATATTGACCGAAATATATGGTATAAAGTCTACCCAGAGGTTGAAAGTCCTTGTATTACGTATATGGGGGCTAGGGGCCCCTTATAGTGCCCTATAAGTGCTTACCCGATTTTATCCATTTTAAGCACATGGACACGCTGTTATCAGAAAGAGACCCTCTCTAAATTTCAAAGAGATAACTCATATATTGACCGTTATGTATAGTATAAAGCCTACTGGTAGGTTGAAAGTCCGTATATTAGGTATATGGGGGCTAGGAGTAGTATCCTGATTTTCGCCATTTTTAATAGCAAAGTACACCATTATCATGGAAAGATAATCCTACAATTTCATTATAATATGTTACAGATTTACCGAAATTTTCGATAAAAAGTCAGATAGAAGCACTAGGGTCTCAATATTGGGTATCTTGTGGCTTGAAAAATTATAATCCGATTTAGTCTATTTTTATGCATGAGATGGCATATCTTGAAAGCACTATTTCTACAAAGATTGATTTTCATATCTTAATTGCTGCTCGATTTATCTACATTTAATTGTGATATATGAGAAGTAGGCGTGGTTTTATCCGATTTCGTCCATTTGCACAGCGAGACATAAGAATGTAAATTTAATGTTACATACCAAATTTTGTTGAAATCGGTTTAGGCCTTCTTGAGATATGGGATTTCACCTAAAAGTGCGCGGTGCCACACCCATCAGCAACACTTTACGCGGATTCCTACACAACCCTTCCTTATCATATTTGCTGCAAGATTAAATGTTTCTGACGTGTTTCTTCAGCGAGTTAATGCACTTTTAGTGGTTTTTAACATAATCTTTGTAAGGGAGGATAACTTTTGTATGGGAGGTGGGCGTGATTATTATCCGATTTGAAGAGATAGTCAAACTTATTTGGAGCAAGCTTGATTAATATAGTTTTAACGGTTTATGATATATAAATATTAAACCTAATGGGGGGCGGGGCCATTCCAACTTTATCAAAATTTTTACCCAGGGATACCCCGCCCTACTAGGATCCTCTATACCAAATAACACGTTTATATCTCAATTTACTGCTTAGATATAGCACTTTATCTGATTTCGATTAATGGCATTTTGTGGGTGCGGCAGATGTCCAATTACGCCTATCTGCAATACAAACCATCTTACGGTGACAAAGAACACGAGTACCAAGTTGCATCAAAATATCTTCATTTTTACTCAAGTTATCGCTTGCACGGACGGATGGACAGACAGTCACTCGGATTTCAACTCGTCTTTTCACGAATGCTTCGACGCTACAATGGATTAAACAGGGAAAATTATTTTTTTTTTTTTCTACCAATTGAATAATCGTGTAGAATCTTAAAGTGTACTTAAGCAAAAAAAAAACTCAAAATCCTAGACTTATCTAACCCCTTTAATAGGTTCACTTTTATTTCCGATACAACGGAACTTTTAAAACTACAAAATGTTGCATATATCTGTAGAGGAGAGAAGAAATGCGGAAATATTGTTTACAGTCATCATTACCGAGTGATGCCAGTGATTACCGAAAGAAATCCAAATATGACAAAATCTTTGAAAAAATTCATGGCTTCGCCCATATTCCGGGAATATTCAAACAATCCATTCAAAGATATCGTAACAAATGTGGGTGGTAAGAGCATTGAGTTTGAATGCTTCTAAGGATCTATTCTATTGCGTGCTATTCTATTCTAAACAACATTCTATTTGACTATATAAATACGAACGTTACAATTTTCATATATTATACGTATTAATCCAAGTGGATTACGCATCTTCTGTAAAGAAAAGTTGATATTGGTCTGTAGCATCGCCCAGTTCCAACAACACATTTTGTCATTAGTTGTGAAGCTCTAGTTATCACATTTTATGTTAGTATATATGAACTCGAAATCTTAATATATAGCGCAAGTGTCTCAGTTGGTTGATCTGCTTCTTTAAAAAAAAACAAAATACATTGCTTCAATATACACTTTATTAATTTTATACGGATAAATGTTCCTACATTGTTTTATTTACATTTAGTTAGCTAGTCGTCAACGTTTCATAGATTAGAAAATTTACTTAGTTTATGTTTGAATACTTCTCCCAAATCGCATATGGCCATAATCGTCGAACTGTTCCTCACCACCTCGTTTTCCGAAGCGCATATGGCCATAATCGTCGAAGCGCTTTGATCGATCCCCATCATCGTTTTCTACCAACAAATCGAGTTCGATTGGTATCATTTTTGGGCCGAGACCGTATATAGTCCGCAAATTGCGATGACTTGCAAATATTCTTCGGCCGTTGATATCATTAAGTGACCCCAGAGGCACGCCAACAGATCCTGCACTACCACTGTTAGAATTAATATCATGTGATTCCGATTCTAAGTTACTTGCTAATGCATAATTCAAAAGCATATAAATAGTCAGCGTAAATACCACTATACCCGCTGCCATACTGGGCTTGTTTAAAATTTGAGCCATTTTAGCTGCTATAACGGAGAATACGTTGCTCTGAATGCTTCAAATAACCGATAAGAGTACACCTTTTATAGAAAACACTGTCTAAATTGGTTGAAATTTGTTGCATGCCTGAAATAGAAAAGGCCTTTTTAATATTCTAGTACTGATTCCCATCACTCACCTCTACTTTGCGCTTATAACTCATCTGAGGAAATTCAATTACGATTTGCTCTTCATAATTTGACACGTTATTGACAGGTGACTCTCTGTAAAACGCTAAACAAATACTTTATTTCAGTTTTGAAATATTAAAAAAAGAGGTTGAGGTGTTAGTTTGTATGGATGTACATAATGTATGTAATGCTTGCATATTTGCAGAAGGACTGCAATTAAATAATTATTGTCCACATTTTTACCTGAAAATGGAATAAGAGTATTTTTTATTTTATATATTTCGCAGAAATTGGGATGCTGTATCTGTAGCACATGTGCGGAAGTAAAATGCTATACCCATTCTTTAATTCTCAAACCTAAGCTGCAATTTGCAGGTGCTTATACAACCAAATGATGCATATATTAGTAATTAAAAACTGGTAAAGAAGAGCTAAGATCGAGCGTAACCGAACTTTTATCCTCTCACAATATGCAAGGATCAAAAGAGTGGAAAAGCTTTCAGGTGCTGGCCAAACTTTATATTAAAGAATGTCGCGTAAGGATTCAAAATTCTTTATTCGACGAAACCGTGAGTGAATTACAATCATATTTGGTATCTTATTAACTTACATTACAGGCTATAGACTCACGTACTTTCATTACTATATTTTGCTTCGTGTCACAGATATTTATATTAAAATCAATCAAATCAACTCAAATGAGATATGTACTCAACCAAAGTGGCTTAATTAAATATATTAAGTACATGATGAAAAAGTCAACCAGTGAAACTGAAATCATTATATTAAGAATAAGCCGTTTAAGCCATGGTTTAGTTCAATTTCACCCATATTTAACGCGAAATCACATTGTGTTTAAGAAAACATATTCACTTAATTTCATTAAAATGTCACTATTGGCCAATATAAGCTGTTTAAAGTCAATTGGAAAATCGTGAATTCTTATATCGGGTATATTTGGGCTAGGGGAAAGTCTGCACTGATCGCATTAACTCTTTTCATTACTTAAGTATACTAGAGAACAGGTTTCCACGCTTTTTGGTGAATACAACCAACTGAGTGACCGACATATTCGGCTTAAAGGCTGCTAGAATAACAAGAGTCATTATATGTAGTATATGGGAGGTGGGATAATTCGCATACTGATTTTACACATTTTCGACATTAAACTATGGTATACCCAAAATTACACGTTCACTTAATTTTGTTAAGATATTTTACATATTGACAGAAATATATGCTTTAAAGTCTACCGGGAGGTTGAAAATCCTTATATTAAGGATGCGTTTTCAGCAACGCTCTCTGAATTTCACAGAATATATGGTGTAAAGTCTACTGGAAGGAAGGATTTATATACTTTAAAGCAAAAGAATCAGTTTAAATTCAAATTTTGTTATATGAGAAATATGAGAAAATTTAGTTGAAATTGGTTAAGGCGTTCTTCAGAAATGGGATTTCTCCTAAACGTGGGCGGTGCCACGCCTATCCCCAAAATTGTAGAGGGATTCCTATGCAACCCTTTCGTGTTATATTTGCTGTGAGATTCAATGTTTTTGATTTGTTCTTCAGCGAGTTAACGCATTTTTCGTAGTTTTCAACATAACCTTTGTATAGGAAATGGGCGTGGTTATTATTAGATTTTTCTCATTTTGTCAGCATATGAGGACATGCTACAAAAACTTATTCCGAGAAAGTTTTATTGACATAACTGCAACGGTTTGTGAGATACGTATATATATTAAACCTATTTGGCCTATTTGGGGGCGGAGCCATACCCACTTTTAAAAAATTTTGCTCATAGATACCACACCCTACTAGGATAATCTGTACCAAATAACTAACAACAAGCAGTACCAACTGTTTTACGGTGACAAAGAACACGTGTACCAAGTTTCATCAAAATATCTTAATTTTTATTCAAGTTATCACTTGCAGGGGCGGACGGACGGACGGACAGACAGTCAATCGGATTTCAACTCGTCTCTTCATCCTGATTATTTATATTATCCCGATTATTGATCCTGATTATTAAATTTTTTATGTATATATATATATATATATCTAACTAGATTAGATTTAGGTGTTGGAACCAACCGTTAGGTGAGAAAAACTATTGCACTCTGTTGCGAGAGTATACAAATGTTGCGTAAGAATTCAATATTTATTATTCGACGAAAATGTGAATGAATTGTAATTATATTTGGCACCATATTAACTTTTACTTTAAGTCATATACATATAAAGTCAATCCAACTAAGACAATTCATCTATGTATATTCACGATATTAGTAATGTGGGAGGGTAAAATAGCCATAATTTTTATTACCGAATGATTGTTCAATCTCTTTTGTTCAGACATCTTCTATGGATATATATGCGATATAAACTCAATCAAAGGAACGATATTTAATATATTGTGTGTATATTATATTATATTATATCACATATTGTATATGAGGCTTAAATCATTATAGTAGAAGTATGGGGCTTAGATCGATTTCATTCATATTTAGCGCGAAAGCATATTATTGTTAATAAAACACTTAATTCTTTTAAAATATCACACATATTGAGTTATATAAACATTTTAAAGTCAGCTGGAGAGTCGGAAATCACTACATTGGGTATATTGGATCTAAGGGAAGGTCTGAGCAGATTTACTTTACTTTTGGCATTAAACTGAAGTATGCTCGAGAACATATATCTACATTTAATAGACGGATTTGGCGTAAAATATGCTGGAATGATACTCATTATATGTAGTATATGGGGCTGAGGTAATTCGTACATCGATTTAACTAATTTTAACTTCCAAACTGAAGTGTATTCAAGATTATACGTTCAATTAATTTTGCTAACATACAATTCGCCAACAGGAATTTTGAAAATCATCATATTAGGTATACGGGGGCTAAGGAAAGTATTTACGCGAACTTTTTGGCATCAGAACACATTATTAACAGAAGAAGACGTTATCTGAATTTCATTAAGATACCTAACAGGTTGGCCGATATATATGGTACAAAGTCAACTGGAAGTTCAATAACTTGTATATTAGGTGTGTGAGATTTAAGGGAAGTATTTGCCCGATTTTACCTATTTCTGACAAAAAAGACATTATTATCAGACAAAGATTTATTCCGAATTTCAATAATAAATCTCACAGATCGACCTATATTTTCGGTAAAAAGTCAACCATAGACACTGAAGTCCACATATTTGGTGTCTGGGGGCTGGAAAAGATGTAATAGAAATTTCTTAATTTTTGAACAGAAAATTGCACAGCTTGCAATATGTGGCGATGGTATAAAAATTACTCAAATATTTTCCCGATAGATTCTTCTACTCGTTTCAGAAAAATGTTTTCATTACGAACTAGTAACTTTATTCTATTTCACGAGTTTAGAAAAGGTTTTGCCTTTTTGTTTACACAAAAACCGCAAGCGATAACTTGAGTAAAAATTAAGAAATTTTGATGAAACTTACACGTGTTCTTTGCCACCGTTACACGGTTGGTAATGTAGATGGGCGTAACTGAACATCTTCCACGCCCACAAAACGCCATTAATCGAAAACGGATAAAGTGCTATAATTAAGTAGAAAATTAATATATAAATATCTTATTTGGTATAAAGGATCCTAGTAGGGTGCATCTGGTAGGACATCTGTGGGCAAAAGCTTTTGTAAAAGTGGGAATAGCCCCGCCCCCAAGAGGATTAATTTGTTTATCTCGGAAACTGTTAAAGCTATATCAATCACACTTGCTCCGACTAAATGCTTCTAGCATCTCTTCATATGCTGAAAAAATGAGTGAAATCGGATAATAACCACGCCCACCTCCCATACAAAAGTTATATTGAAAACTACTAAAAGCGCGATAACTCGCTGATGGAACACGTCAGAAACATTAAATCTTGCAGCAAATAGGATAAGGAAATGTTGCATAGGAATCCGCGTAAAGTTTTGGTGATGGGTTATGGCACCGCCCACTTTCAGGTGAAATCCCATATCTCAAGAAGGCCTAAACCGATTTCAACAAAATTTGTTGTATGACATTATATTTGCAATCTTAAGTCACGCTGTGAAAATGTGAAAAGTCGGATAAACACCACGCCTACTCCTCATACAACACAATTTTAAGTTTCATCTGATTCTTTCACTTTAAAGTAAATAAATCGAGCAGCAATTCAGATATGAAAATCAAACTTTCTAGAAATAATGCTTTCAAAATATGCCATCTCATGCGTAAAAATAGGCGAAATCGGATTACGACTTTTCAAGCCACCAGATACCCAATATAGATATAATAGTGTACCATGATAATAGTGTATCAAAAATGGTGAAAATCAGATAAATACTACCCCTAGCCCCCATATATCTAATATACAGACTTTCAACCTTCGGGTAGGCTTTATACCGTATATAATGGTAAATATGTAAAATATCGTTGTAAAATTGGAGGATTACCTCTGTGAAATAATAATGTGGTCTGGTGTCAAAAATGGGAAAAATCGGGTAAATACATATACCATATATAACGGTGAATATATGAGTTATCTCTTTGAAATTTAGAGAGCGTTTCTTTCTGATAACAGTGTGTCCATGTTCTTAAAATGGATAAAATCGGGTAAGCTCTTCCCCTATCCCCCCTGTACCTCTTTTTCAACCTGTGGATAGACTTTATACCATATATTTCGGTCAATATGTAAGATATCTTAGCAAAATTAAGTGAACGTGTAATATCGGATAGTTTAATGATGAAAATGTGTGAAATAGCTCAGCGAATATAAAGTCTACCGGAAGGTTGAAAATCTGTATATGGGTATATATGGGTATATGGGGGTATTAATTGCTGCTCGATTTATTTCGGAATGCAAATTTAATGTTACGTACCAAATTTTGTTGAAATCGGTTTAGGTCTTCTCGAGATATGGGATTTCACCTTAACGTGGGCGGTGCCACACCCATGACCAAAACTTTACACGGATATATGAAGAGATGCTAGAAGCACTTAGTCAGAGCAAGTTTGATTGATATAGCTTTAACGGTTTCCGAGATATATATTAAACCTATTGGGGGTCGGGGCCATTCCCACTTTTTTAAAAAATTTTCCCACATATGCCGCACTCTACTAGGATCCTCTATACCAAATAACACATTTATAGTTTAATTTTCTGCTTAATTATACAATAGCATATTATCTGTTTTCGATTAAGGGCATTTTGTGGGCGTGGCAGATGTTCAATTACGCCCATCTGCAATACCAATCATCCTACGGTAACAAAGAACACGTGTACCAGGTTTCATCAAATTATCTTAATGTTTACTCAAGTTATCGCTTACAGGGCGTGCGGACGGACGGACAGTCACTCGGATTTCAACTCGTCTTTTCATCCTGATCATTTATATATATATATGTCCATATTTAACTCGTTTAGTTCTAGGTTTTACAAACAACCGTTAGGTGAACAAAACTAATATACTCTATAGCAACATGCTGCGAGAGTATAATTCCAATTAAAAATTAAAGCAATAATATAGTATATAATATAGTATAGTAATAGTTATTGTCAATCCAAGTTCAAAAACAAACTGAGACATTCAAAGAACAACCTAAAACACAGCTGTGAATAAAGGCAGAAAACGAAATAAATAGAAAAAGAGAAAATAAAACAGTATGTGTACGCATTAACAAATTGCAATGCTTAGAAACCATAACCACAATATGTTATGAACAAGGATGTGTCAAGTTTGATTGTAACCGAACATACTCTCGTAATATGCAAGGATCAAAGGCGGGAAAATGCTTTTAGGTGCTGGCAAAAGTTTATATTTAATTTATATTAAACCGTGAATGGATTACAATCATATTTGGCATTTTGTCACATTGCCTCACGATATTTGACGTATATTTTGCTTCGTATCCGCATATATTAAAATCAGCCAAATTAACTCAAATGAGATATATGTACATATGTGATATAAACTTAACCAAAGGGTCTAAATTCAATATATTGGGTTTACACCAAGGTCTAGGCAAATTTCATTCATATTCTGCGTCAAACCACATTATGTGTAAGAAAACATCTCTACTTAATGTCATTAAAACATCAAACATATTGACCAAAATAAATTGTATGAAGTCAGGTGGAAAGTCGGGAATCGGTCGGACAGGACTGATTGCATTTCCTTTTGTCATTACTCAAGTATAAGAACATGTTTTTAGACAATTTTATGAAGATAACTAACACATTGACCGACATATTCGGTATAGAATCTGCTCGTAAATAACGTAAGAGAGTGAGAATAACGTAAATCTTTATAGGTAGTATATGGGAGCTGGAGTAATGTGTTGACTGATTTCACACATTCTTATCATTAAACCATGGTTCATCTAATATATGTTCACTCAATTTTGCTAAGATATCTTACATATTGATCGATACATACGGTTTGAAGATAACCAGTTGTTTGAAATTCTTATATTAGCTATACGGGGTGTAGTATTGATTTGATTTTACTGGGTTTTAGGATCACTACATATTATTACCAGAAAAAGATGCTACCTGAATTTTATAAAGATACCTCACATATTGAGCGATATATGCTATAAAGCTAACCGGAGGTTTGAGATTATTATATTAGGAACATGGGGCTAGTGGAAGTATTTACCAGATTTTATCCGTTTTAGGCACATAGACAACACTGTTGTCAGAAAGAGACACTCTCTGAATTTCACAGAGATAACTCATATATTGACCGATATATATGGTATAAATTGTATCGGAAGGTTAAAAATTCTTATATAATTATGGTATATGCGGCTAGGGGAAATATTTACTCGATTTCCCCATTTTTGACATAATTTCACATTATTATCCTGAATAGATACTCCTCGAATTTCATTTCGATATTTCACATATTCATCGATATTTACGGTATAAAGTATTGTAACGGATTTTCTAAATTAATCGTTCATGTTGAAACTATACCCTGAGTTCGATCACTGGATTGTTCAATTAAAGTTACAATTTAATGGCTATACACTTTTCTTTATTTCTTATTCAATAACTTAACACTTTGTTACTCGTGATCGAACTTACTTATAATTCTACTCCATTTTACTGGGCAACACTCTTATTCGAACTGTGTCCAGCTGCTACTCCGGCAGGTCTTATGTAGTAGATCGTTACCTACAGATCGTCACTCGAACATTCTGGCGACTACTAGTTTCGCTGTCTGGCTGCTTCTGCAACTTATTGTCGATTCTGTTTTGTTCTGACATTCGAGTTCGCTACAATATCGCCATTCAAACATTCTCGCAACTACTTGTTTCGATGTCTGGTCGATTCTGACAAGTTATCGCCGACTCTCTAATTCGTGTTCGCCACAGTACATTTGGTATCTAGAGGCTTGAAAAAGTATATTGTATTCCGATTTCGACCCTTTTTAAGCAAGAGGCGGCATACCTTGAAGGCACTGTTTGTGCAGTGTTTTATTCCGAAATCTTAATCGAAGTTATATACTATAAAGTGAATGAATCAGATGAAATTTAAAATTGTGTTATATGAGAACTAGTTGTGGTTGTTTTCCGATTTCTCCCACTTTCAAAATGTTAAATAAGGATGCAAATATAATGCCACGTACCAAATTTGGTTGAAACTGCTATAACAGTGTCCACTTTTCACACGAAACCTTAAGTATAGCTTCCGAACTATATTTGCTGTAAGATTTAATGTTGTTGGCAAACCCACTTATAAAAATTTTTTCAACCACAGATGCCCCTCCGTACTGCAATTTCCTGTATCAAATGTTTGTATCTTAATATGTTTCTTAGTTATAGCACTTTATAGGTTTTCGATTAATGGCATTTTGTAGTTCGATTACTCCCATCTGCAATTCCAACTTACTTATGGCGACAAAGAACACGTTCAGCAAGTTTCATCAAGATATTCTAATTTTTACTCAAGTTATCGCTTGCACGTACGGATAGACAGACAATCCAAAAATTTTGGAAAGAATTTTGGCTTGAAGTGTTACCGGAGAGGCAATTTCAAAATGTTCTTTAAAAGCAATTTTTTAGAGCTTTCAAAATTCTATACCGGCGGTGCTTATTATATTGCAAAGTCCTGGTTTATACCCGAAAACTTTTGTTGCTCATTAATTTTTGCTGTTGCCCATTGCATTCACAGGACGACTCGAGTTGCCGCACAATTTTCTACATTCCCTTTTATATTATATTCTCCAATTCCTGTACGGTTTATTTACGCGGTACACAAAAGTATTTTTCAGTAGTTAATTTTTATCCTCAGTCACGATTTTCTAAAATATTGCTATTATATTATGAATATTTGCATACATGTTCTAAATCAAATTTCCGATTATATTATAAACATTCATTTAAAAAAAGTATTATAATAACGGCGAACTGTTACAAACACAGAGAGTGTTGCCCGAGCACGAGTAACTCGGCGTCCTTCGTCTTTTCTCGTCACCCCTTCGCCAACAAACTGCGAGTCTGGGCAACAAAATTCTTCGTGTATGAACGCGGTGATAATATTTTGTTCAACTAACGGTTTTTTGTAACACCTAAAATTAATCGATATAGATCAGTGGTCGGTATGAGAGGAGCTGCGGCTGCGTGAGTGAAGACGAAAGAAAAGACACCCAGTGAGAAGTGTGTAACTTTAAATTTTGAGATTTTTTTCATTCTCTTCGAAAACAAGCATTTTCGTTCTTCCTTATTCATCTTGTTTATTTTACGGTTAAAAGAAATATATTACACCCTAAAACCTTAACTTTATTGCCTTAAAATTACCTAAAACACAAAATGTAATTCATAACTCTAAAAAACATTCGTAATCTTAAATGATTTCGCGCAGGGCTCATTTGCCTTAGCGGCACAGCCATGAACGATGTTGTTTCATTGCTGTCTCGACAACATTGCACAAACGTACAAGTAATAAATCCTAAATTTGATGCTCATCATACTCAGGCGAAGGCTTTTAGAATCAAATAAATTACAACAAGGATGAAATAGAATGATGGTGGGAAGGGGCAAAAAACTAAGCACTTTATTAGGTTTGCCTCAAATATTCTACTACTAAAAAGGCCAAATCCTCAAAAAAGGCAATCTGCTATAGCGTGTTGCCATTTTATGCTATACAATTTATTACTTTAAGTAAGTTTTTGATTAATTAATAATAATAATTTTCAATAATTATCTATTAATAAAATTCATAAAGATTAATTTTACTAAGTATTGATTAAAATTTCATTTATTTTATCAAAACATTATTAAAAGTTTCCTATTTTATCAAAAATATCTACCGAACATTTGTGGAATGGTTTGCAACTATGTATTAAGTGTTGTAAGTAGAAGAAGCCTTTTAAAATTTGAATTGCATTAACTTTAAGCTATAATATAATAAGCTATAATAATAATATTTTCCATTAAAAATTCACTCTCACAAGAAGAGTTCTCCTCCTTTTCCTTTTACTCGACAATGAATCTGAACGATAGAGCGAAGCGAAAATGTACTGTAAGCTAGAACAAGTGTGCTATGAAATACCAAGATGTATGTATATTTATGTATGTATGTATATCAAAATGATCAGAATGACGAGACGAGTTGAAACCGATAACTTGAGTAAAAATTAAGACATTTTGATGAAACTTAATACACGTGTTCTTTGTCACCATAAAAAGATTGGTACCACAGAGGGGCGTAATCGGATTCCTGCCACGACCACAAAATTAATATGTAAACATGCTATTTGGTACAGAGACTTTTAGTAGGGCGAGGCATCTGTGGGTAAACTTTTTTGTTAAAGTGGGAATGGCCCCATCCCCCAATAAGTTTAATGAACATATCTCACAAGCTGTTAAATCTATATCAAGCAAACTTGCTCAGAACAAGTTTTCTTTTTTTAAATTTTTAAGTCCTCATATACCCAATATAAGGACTACAAGCCAAAGGCTGACTTTATACCGAAAATTTTGGTAAATCTGTAAGATATCTAAGTGAAAATCGAGGATTATCTTTCCATGAAAATAATGTACTCTGGTGTTAAAAATAGAGAAAACTAGGTAAATACTTCCCCTAGCTTCCAAATACCTAATTAACAGATTTTCAACCTACCGGTGGACTTTATACCATATAATTCGGTCAGTATGTGAGTCATCTCTGTGAATTTTTTAAACACATCCCCAAGCCCCCATATACATAATATAAGGATTTCAAACACCCAGAGGGCTTTCTACGGTATATGTTGGTCAATATGTAAGATATCTTACCAAAATTAAGTGAACGTGCAATATTGGATATACCACAGTTAAATGCCGAAATTCACACATTTTCCGCATCGCTCACATCATCGGTCAACGAAATATCCCAGCTCCCATATACTTTATATGATGATTTTGGTTATTCTAGCAGACTTTTTGCCGAATATGTTTGTCAGTGTGTGAGTTATCTTCATAAAATTGTGTGGAAACATGTTTCCTAGTATACTTGAGTAATGGCAAAAGTTAATGCAATCAGCTCAGACTATCAACTAGCCCAAATATACCCAATGTAATAATTCCCAACTTTCCAGCTTACTTTAAATCGTTTATTGTGGTTTAGCGCTAAATATGAATGATATCCATTCCTCTGATTGAGTTTTTCCTCATTTGCTTTATATATTTAATTAATTTCAGGTGCTGGCATAACTTTATATTAAAAAATTGTGCGGAAGAAATCAACACTCATTATTCGACGAAATTATCAATGGATTGCAATCATATTTGGTATCTTACTAACTTATATTACAGGCTATAGACTCATGTACTGTCGCTGCTATATTTTGCTTCGTGTCAGAGATATTTATATTAAAATCCACCAAATTAACTCAAAAGTGACATATGCGATATAAAGTCAACGAAAGTGGTTTCATAAATATATTAGCTACATGAGGAAAGAGTAAACGAGAGAAAGGGAAATCATTATATTAGGAATAAGAGGCTTAGACCATGGTCTAAACCGATTTCTTTCATATTTAGCGCGAAATCACATTGTGTTTAAGAAAAAAAATCCACTTAATTTCACTAAAATATCACACATATACTCACATATCACATAACTCACACAGTGATCGACATATTCGGCATAAAGTCTGCTAGAATAGCGAAAATAATTATATGTAGTACATGGGAGTTGGGATAATTCGTAGACCGATTTCACACATTTTCGGAGGAAACTTTTGTATGTCCAATATTACACGTTCACTTAATTTTGCTAAGATATCTTACACATTGACGGTTATATATGGTATAATGTCTACCCACAGGTTGAAAATCCGTATATTAGGTACATGGGGGCTAGGGGAAGTGCTTACCCGATTTTACCCATTTTAAGCACATGGACACACTGATATTAGAAAGAGACGGTCTTTGAATTTTAAAGAGAGAACTCATATACTGACCGTTATATACCGTATAAAGTCTACAGAAAGTTTGAAAATCCTTATATTAGGTATACAGGGGCTAGGGGATGTATATATCCGATTTTACCCATTTTTGATAGCAGATCAGACTATTATCATGGAACGATAATCCTCCAATTTCATTACAATATCTTATAGATTTCCCGATATTTTCGATAAAAAGTCATATAGAGGCACTGAGGTTCTAATATTGTGTATCTGGTGTGGTGGTTGAGTATTCTGGCTTGAAAAGTTAGAATCCGATTTCGTCTATTTTTACGCATGAGATGGCATATCTTGAAAGCACTATTTGGACAAAGTTTAATTTTCGTATCTTAATTGCTGCTCGATTTATCTACTTTAAAGTGCAAGGATCTAATGAAACTTAAAATGGTTTTATATGAGAAGTAGGCGTGGTTTTTATCCGATTTCTTCCATTTTCACCAAGTGACATAAGAATGCAAATATAATGTCATGTATCAAATTTTGTTGAAATGGGTTAAGGGGTTCTTGAGCTATGAGATTTCACCTAAAAGTGGGCGGTGCCATAACCCATCACGGATCCCCATCACTTTACACGGATTCCTATGGAACCTCTCCGTATCATATTCGTTGCACGATTTAATGTTTCTAACGCGTTCCTTCAGCGAGTTATCGCACTTTTAGTAGTTTTCAACATAACTTTTGTATGGGAGGTGGGCGTGGTTATCATCCGATTTCACTCATTTTCTCAGTATATGAGGAGATGATCGAAAAACTTACTCAAAGCAGTGTGTATTGATATAGATTTAACGGTTTCTGAGATATATATATTAAACCTGTCATGGGCGGGGCCATTCCCACTTTTACAAAAAATTTTGCCCATAAATGCCCCACCCTACTAGGATCCTCTACACCTGATCTATACCTGATATATATATCTCTATACCTCTAAATAACACATTTTTATCTTAATTTTCTGCTTAGTTATAGGACTTTACCTGTTTTCGATTAATGGCATTTTGTGGGCGTCCAGTTACGCCCATCTGCAATACCAACCGTCCAACCAAGAAACACGTGTACCATGTTTCATCAAAATATCTTAATTGTTACTCAAGTTATCGCTTGCATAGACGGACGGATGGATGGACGGACAGTCACTCGGATTTCAACTCGTCTTTTCTCTCGTCTCGTCTCGTCGTTTGATGAACTCATGAACTCGTTTGAACTCGTCTTTTGATTATTGATATATGTATATGTCTATATCTAACTCGATTAGTTCTAGGTGTTACAAACAACCGTTAGGTGAACAAAACTAATATACTCTGTAGCAACATGTTGCGAGAGTATAAAAATTGTCATAAAGACTCTCAAAACTGTAAAGCTATTATTGTTAATTGCTAAATTTATTTGGATTCTCCAGCAATAGGTACTGAGTCCTCTTTTAAATATAACCAGAATTTTAATAATTCTGTTTGCCAGACTCGAAGTTCGATGGTCCATTTGTAAACTCAGCAAAATAGTGAAGCGCGTTTTTGGCATGAGTTAGGTGTAAACAAGTAAGCCCACGTGGTTTGGAGAACATTGCGATATTTCCAAAAATAATTTAGAAGAATAGGGTGTTGGACTTAGACTGATTTTATATCGTCGAAATGGGCGCTTTGTGACAACGTGCTTTAACTTATATATACATAATCATATACGTATGAATATATGTATGTATTTATTTTAAGATATCTTAAATATGAACATTAAATGAAAATATGTGACGTACTCCAATTAATTACTGTCTTTTAAAATTAGTTGTTTTTCTTGGTGATAATACTGCTTGGTATGACTTGCATACTAGATAGCCTGCTGCCTCAGTACTCAGAGGTCCATCAATTTTGGACGAAAGCGAATGTACAATTAAGTAAAATTTTTTAATGGTATCTGAAAGTACTCATGCAAAATAATAATATGTGCTATATTTTATTTCAGCTTTTTAAGGAAAGCACGACCTTTGTTTAAATATTTTTATTTTACTTTCACAAGTACTTTCACAACAAAACGTTTTTAGTACTCAATTAATAACCAAAATTAAATAAATAAATTATTTTTACACTTGCGAGTCATCATATTGTCATATTTGTATACGCAAATATACTTGTCTTCCGTTATTTGAAAAAAATTATTTTTAAATTTAACGCTTTTGTGTATTTTTGCTTAACTGAGTCTACGAAGTATAAATTCTTCCAGTTTTTTCGATTCAATAATCAACCCACTGTCACTGATTGTAAAGTTTGAGGAAATTTACATCACACAGTTATGCTCAATAGGGTTGAGGTATGGGATTCGTACGAGTATAAAATCCACGTAATTGCTAAATCAGTCCAAAACATTGTTTAACTTCCCTCTCTGGTCAAAGAATGCTCAAATTATTAGTGACCCACTGTCATGTTTGCGCTTAGAAAAGCTCACTGTTAAATATTAACAACTCGATCCCATCATCTCAAAATTTATATTTTTCATACAACCCGATATGGGTTGATACGAATGTCGTTGAGTTAGATGCGGTTTGCCTACTTTGGGATTTAATTTGTTGCACACATTGTTCAGAAATATCTTAAAGCAGTACTGCATTAATTAGTCAATAGTTCATGTATTTTTTTATACTCTCGTAACATGTTGCAACAGTGCATAATAGCTTTTTTTCACCTAACGGTTATTTGTAACACCTAAATGATCGGAATGACGAGACGAGTTGAATTTCTGGTGATTGTCTGTCCGTTCGTCTGTCCGCCTGTTTGTGAAGAAATCGAATAATAACCATGCTCACCCTCCATATAACGGTTACGTTGAAGACTATTGAAACTATGATTGAAAATGGTACGGAAGGGTTTCATAGGAATCGGTATAAACATTGGACAATGAGTGTGACCCAGGTGAAATAGTATATCTCAGGAATAACAACAATAATTTTAACAAAATTTGGTGCATAACATTATCCTAACATTCTTATGTTACGATGTAAAAGGGGCGAATCGAACTACAACCACGCCCACTTTCCGTATAACACATAGTTAAATTCCTTCTGATTCTTTCACTTTCAGTATATAAATCAATCACCAAGGAAGATATCAGAATAAAACTGTGCACAAATATTGCCTTCAAGGTATTCCATGTCTTAAAATGGTCGAAATCGTAACATAAGTTTTCAAGCCCTCAGATACCGAATATGTAGACCTCTGTGCCTATTGCTGACTTTTACCGAAAATATTGGTTCATCTGTGAGATATATTAATGAAATTCAGAGAAGAAAGAGATTTCAGACTTTCCAGCTGAATTTAAACCAAACTGAATTTTATATTGATCAATATATGTGATATTTTAATGAAATTAAGTGGATGTTATTTTCTTAACAATAATGTGGTTTCACGCTAAATATGAATGAAATCAGTCTAGACCATATCTCAGCCCCTTATATCTAGCACAATGATGTCCTGATTCTATGGTTAGCCTTTTCTCATATTGGCAATATATCAAGTTTAGCCCATTGGGTTGAGTTTATATCGCATAGATCATTCGAGTTAATTTGATATATTTTAATACAAATATTTCGGACACGAAAGATAATACGTGTAGAGTAATAAAAGTAGGTGAGTCTATGTAATGAAGACTGTATAATATAAATAAATAAGATAGAAAATATGATTACAATCCAACAACGGTATCATCGAATAATAAATATTTAATTTTTATGCAACATTTTTTAATAAAAGGTTGTTAGCATCTGAAAGTATTTCCCCGCCTTTTATCCTTGCAAATTGCGAGAGTATAAAATGTTCGGTTACTCCCGAACTTAGCCCTTCTTTACTTGTTAATACAAAGTTTTGATAGCACCCGCCTTTGATCCTTACACATTGTGAGAGTACAAAATGTTCGGTTGCCTGAACTTAGCCCTTTTTTACTTTGTTAACATATAATTTATAATAGACAAACCCGTCGTACGCTTCAACTCTTTTTCTTCGCTTGATTGTTTTACTCGTTTTTTCCTCCAAAATTATGACGTAAAATCTTTCACAATTCTATCAATTTTTAGCTATCTATACATAGGAAGAAGAGTGTGAAAAATAAGAAATTCCCCACAAAGATCAGAATAACGAAAAAGCAGAGGACTAAGAAACTAGTAGTAACGAACAAGAAAACAACTAAGGGGTGTTGACAACTACATTATATTAACATTTGTAAACAAGTTAATGATTTATTAAAAAAAATTACTCGCCAATGTCATTTAAGCCAAATCAAACATATAGAGATAACTGATTAATTAAATTTTTTAATGAAGTAAACTGTAAATTAATTTACTATCGTTTAAATCCAATTCTAATGTGTACATATATCCACATTTTATCTTCATCATCATTAAATGTTTGTCTCATTTTCATTGGGAAAATCTAAATTGTTAAAAGGGGAAAAATCAAAACAAATACGCTAAACGTTTCCACATGTGTCTTCGTTTGACAGCTCTTCCTATTTCTTACGCTCTCAAATTTCGTTCCTCTCTCCCAGGTTTTTGGATTAAGTATCCTTTTTCCTGCAGAAACTTAACAAAGTTGGTTAGGCCGTAAGCACTTTAAGAACTAATGATTAAAAATAATAGGTCTAGTAGTATTATCAATATGGTAAAGTGGTATTTGTCTATGCCGTTCTTCTTCTTGCATTATTTCTGTTGCCCTTTTCATACATTTTATGAGCTGTAATTTACTATTACATGTAAACATTAATATTAATAATCGTTGAATGTTACAATATATAACTTACAAATCTTTAATTACTTTCCAATGAAACCCCTTACTCCGTAATACAATATATGTAAGTAATGAATGAGGAAAAGAAATAAATTATTTTAGAAACATATATTTTAAATTCACTTAAAAATTGGGTATCAAATTCCGCATTTCACTTTATTTATACGTTTACTCTAGGAATTTCATAACGTGTTATCCATTAAACAACGTTACCAACAGTATCGTAATATTACTGGTGTTAAGGAATTCCTTAAGGCCAGAGTTTTAATTTAGATAATATGTAATTACATGTATAACTATATTATCAAAGGTCATGACCTACGAGACAAGTCCCAGAGCACTAGATTATAGCTGTGTAAGCATTTAGGGAGATGTATGCATTTGTTTGCATGTGCACTAGTATGCATTTAAATAACTGATCAAGGTGACTCGTATTACTGCTCAGCAGAGTATATTCATTAATCCGGGGTAATTTAGTTGTATTTGCTTGTTGTGTGCAATAGTTGACTGCATCAAACGGTCGCTATGACCAGATAAAAACCGGTTCGGTTGTTCTGATCGCTTCTTTTCTTTTATATCTGTGTCTCTAAATACGATTTTCTTATGCCGGCCAAAGCATACTCTCATAGGCGCATACTCGCATTTTCCGATGGCAAAAACGTGAGTATAAAACAATTTCCATCGTTTTGATATTGCAATGCTCCGTTCAACGGTAATATGGCATACGATATCAGACTTAGATTATGTTGCACGAGTTCTGTTAGTTTTGTAGGCATCACTTTAGTGCCATCGAAAATGTAGCACAGCTGTCCACTCGCTTACCGGATTTTACAGGTTCATCGACAGTAGGCATGTATTCGTTTAACTGAAGTAGCGCAAATGATGAATCGTGAAATAAACTATAATTTGGCACATGCCGATCGCTCTTTGTCGGAGTACATCTACGCATATATTCTTAAAAATATTTTAAGTTGACGTTTACGTTTTAAAGAAATAAGAGTTACGAGATCTTTGGGTGGAACGAAAAACTTAATGACAGTCAATCTACTCAAAGAATAGCTTTCGATTGGCTTCATAAAAGGAAACTATTCATAGTGGAAAACAATGAAGCAATCCTATATCATATTCATATGTAGTATATAATATATTTCCTGCTGTGGTATTAAGTAATTATGAACTATTAGTTAGAACTAAAACTAAAGTGAATCTCGAGCCCATCTCGAGGTCAGCCGACTTTCTTTTGTTCGTACAAAGAGTATTAATAACAGATTTTTCAATGAACATGTTCTACGTGATGTCGGCTGACGTATCGTGGCCAGAAGTAGTCCCATAATAGTAAAAATTTCGGTTTAATTATAGACTAAAACCAAAGTCGAAGAAGAAATTTTTTTCTTGCAGTAAATTAAATCGTAAAACATTGACATAAATAAAGCTTTAATATTTTTTGTGTTTTTTTTTTTATGAAATAACAAATCGTTTTATAACTGGGACGAGTTAGACTACTTTCGGAGTTGTTTGTTTTTGTTGGAGTTTATAGTTGCAAGCCATAATTTTTCTTGAAGAATTATGTTTCACCACAGGGTATGTAGTCCATCGAAAATTGTCTATTGGATAAACAGGTTCACCGACGTTCCTGTTAGTACAATAAGAATAGCCGTGCATTCTTAGCCAAGTAGGCCATCACATCAATTCAATCCTGCTGCTATTTGGGTCATTCAAGCTGTGGGCAAAACCAGATGGAACAGAAAATGGATATATGGATATCTAAATGTATTTTAAATGTGAGTATGCTCTTATAACAATCGCAAATATGTGTGTATTATTCTAGCATAGAATCGTTTATTAAACTTATATTCATATGTGTGTACTGACTTTGGCTTCGGACAATGATAAACTTGCAATGCAGGTTTACTCATAAATGTTTACATATGTATGTACACATAAGCATATGTGTATATGACATTAACAAACCGGTAAGGAGAGTGATCTCAAGTCTATCGAGTTAATAAAGCGTCAATAAAGGTGGAACGTCCATTATGTTAACGGATTAAATAGGTTAATATTAAATATTAATATAAAATTGGTCAATATTATAACATATGGTAATTGAATTCCTTGCAATCTCAATTCTGTGGTCTTCAGATCGGTACTGGGTTAAAATATGTTACCGATTCCGAAAGTTTTTATGATGTCTTAATTTCTAAAGGAAATTATTTCTATTTTAAATATTAAATTATTATTAAATTTATTTCTAAATTACTCCGATGCCACTCCTCCATCCTTGAGGACAGAAGTATTAAATGTTATTCACTTTTGACAATATGGATATTATGAAATATAGTGCAGGTTGGTCCACACAATAGCCTACATTCTCTAGTTCTAAAATTTCTAATTTAAATTCTAAGGCATTTCTGAGCTTCCCTTTTACTGAAACTAAATTTATTAAATTGTTAAAAAACAAATAATGATAGAATTAGAGATTAAGACAACCCTGCTTTTTATACTCTCGTAACATGTTGCGAAAGAGTATAACAGTTTTGTTCACCTAACGGTTGTTTGTAACACCTAAACCTAATCGACATAGATAAACAGTTATATATATACATATATATAAATAAACAGGATGACGAGACGATTTGAATTCCGAGTCTGTCCGTCGCTCTGTGCAAGCCACAGCTTGAGTAAAAATTGAGATAGCTTGACGAAACTTGGTACACGTGCTCTTTCGTGTACCGTGGGTCTAAGCCCCTTTACCTTAATATAATAATTTCGGTTCACTGGTTGACTTTTTCCTTATATACTTAATTAATTTAATTAACCCACTTTGTTTAAGTTTATATCATATATATCGTTTGAGTTAATTTGGTAGATTTTAATATAAATATCTCTGACACGAAGCAAAATATAGTAATGAAAGTACGTGAGTTTATGACCTGTCATATAAGTTAATAACATGCCAAATATGAATGTTATCAATTCACGGTTTCGTCGAAATATGAATGTTGAATTCTTATGCAACATTTTTATACTCCCGCAACATGTTGCACCAGAGTATATTAGTTTTGTTCTTAAGGTTGTTTGTAACAGATAAAACTAATCGAGTTAGATATGGACATTTATATACATAAGTGATCAGGATGAAGAGATGAGTTAAAATCCAAGTGCTGTCTGTCCGTCCGTCCGTGCAAGCGATAACTTAATAAGATAAGTAAAAATTAAGAAATCTTTATGAAACTTGGTACGCATGTTCTTTGCCACCATAAGAAGGTTGGTATTGCAGATGGATGCGATCGGACCACGCCAACAAAATGCCGTTAATTGAAAATCTATAAAGTGCTATAACTAAGTAATATATTAAGATATAAACGTGTCATTTGGTACGGAGGTACCCCCGCTCCCCAAGATGTTTAATGAGATATGTTCAAATGGTTACAGCCATATCAATCAAACTTGCTCAGAACAAGTGTTTCTGGCACCTCCCCACGCAGTGGGAAAATAGGTGAAATCGGATAACCATGCCCACCTCCAATAAAAAGGTAATGTTACACATCAGAAGCATTAAATCTAAATTAAATTAAATGTGGTACGGAAGGGTTGCATATGAATCCGTGAAAATTTCTACAATGGGCGCGGCACCGCTCACTTTTAGGTGAAATCCCATATCACAAGAACGCCTTAACCAATTCTTTATCGTCTTTTCTTTATGTCGCTTTGTGTAAATGATCGAATTTGAATAACAATTACGCCTACTTCTTATATAACACAATTTTAATTTTAATCTGATTCTTTGACTTTAGAGTAGATAAATTAAGCACTAATTAAAATGGAACTTTGTATAAATAGTGCCTATAATAGTGTATAGATATGCCATGTCATACGTAAAAAAATCGGCATATAAATTTAAATTAAATTAAAATTTTTATTTTATAAATAAAAATACTCGTCGCAGAGGCCTCATTAATTCAAATTCGTATAAAAAAGCGCTAAATGTTTATTATTGTTTACGTTGTTGCTGTAATATGGACTTTGTTATCAATCATGATATAAACATATCAATATGAAGTATAAATAACATAACATAACATATATATATCCTATCTATATCCGTTTGGTACGTCTATATGAATATGTAAATCTGTATAGAACTTCACTAGACACCAAGGACTAGATGTGAATTTGTATATTTTACAGCTTTAGCTAGATATTTCATGCCATTTTCAAATGCTAACCATTAAACTTTGATAACATTGATGTAGATGTTATATATGTACGTACATATATTCATATGCAAGCAAGTTTGGTATATACATATCTACGAGTATCAGACTACAAAATGACCAAAAACATACATGTGCACGTTTATATTGAATATAATTCTACCGCTATATTAAACAGCATTTTCTATGACTTAAGTTTGGTCTCATCAAATACTTGATAAGATAGCTTTCACTTCTAAACAAAAACAGTCATAGAGAAAATATAGAAGTTGCGGATTATGGTCAGTCAGTTAAACTCATTTAGCACGCATAATTAGACGTGTGTGTGTATATATGTATGTATAATAACCGCTGTTTCGCATCGCTAATATAATAATACCGTAATTATCTGATAGTGTTAATGTGCATAAACAGCTCATAATGACTTTTGTTGCCGAGCTAACAACTCTGTGTATCAAAAAATTTAAATGTAACTGTGTAACCGACTGTGGGTGCCCACTTGACCAGAATAGCAGTGACCCGAAACGTGAAACTGTGTTCGACTAGCCAAGCAAACGAAAGTACATACTTCAAATTTCGTTATAACTGGAATGTTTTGTCTAAAGCAAAATCATATTTCTTTGTATCATACCCTTTGTATGTGTGTATCTACATATTTATTATAAATGTACAAGCATATGTGTACATACATATGTATATAAATGGTAAGAGATGTATATTATTGTATGTAATAATTATCTCCAACGTAATTTTGGACTATCAAAAAATTATGAAAATGATGTACAATTTGTTCTTATGTATGTATGTTATGAGTGTAAATACATACAAATATAGTTTATGGACCCGAGCCGATATTGTTTGTAAGAGTATGGTAGAATGTAAATGCAGTTTAGATATACCACAATTACAGTCATCTCCGCTATCCTACTTGATGATATAGGCCTTATCTATAGCTTGATAGGTCAGCCGATTGAAAAATACAATTTTAAGCCGATTTATTGGATTCTTCGAATATTGATGCCAAATTTATTTAGGTTTATTTGATAGAGCAAAAACAGCATCTTCTGCAGATATTAATCATTAAGAAATTAAAGATTCAATGAAATGTTAACACCCCTATTAGGTATCTACATTAGCTCGAGTTTAGTTGGCGTTCGACAACAGTACACCAAAATTTACATTATTGGATTATTAATGGATATCGACTCCCTACCGCAGGCAATTGACCCGGCATTCGCCATTTTGTATATGTAATTGTATAGTTACAATCCACCCATGTTGTATTACGCAGAAATGTTAAAATCAGGAAACCGATCTTGAGCAGTTGCTTACACTACTTTGCGAATGTTACAGTTGAATGCATTGAATATCTTTAAAGAAAATTTGTATTCATTATTATACTATCGCAACATGTTGCAACAGAGTATATTAGTTTTGTTCACCTACCGGCTGTTTGTAACACCTTAAACTAATCGAGTTAGATATAGACATATACGCCGATTACGCCCATATGCAATGCCAACCTTTTTATGGTGACGGAGAGCACGTGTAACACACTAAATTTTATCACAGACGGGCGGACGGACGGATAGACGACCACTCGGATTTCAACTTGTCTCTTCATTCTGATCATTTATATGTATATATATGTATATATAATCCGTCGCCATAAGAAGGTTGCATTACATATGGGCGTAATCGGACATCTGCCATGCTCACAAAATGCCATTAATTGGAAACTTATAGAGTGCTATAACTAAGCAATAAATGAAGATATGAACGTGTTATTTGGCAGACAGGATCCTAGTACGGCGGGGAATCTGTGGTTAAAAATTTTGAAAAAGTGGGAATGGCCCCGCTCCCCAATAGGTTTAATGCACCTATCCCACAAACCGTTAGAGAAATATCGATCAAATTTGCTCAGAATTTAACACTTGGCACCTCCTCATGCAGTGGAAAAATAGGTGAAATCGGATAATAACCCTTCCGTACAAAGGTAATGTTGAAATGCACTAAAAGTGCGTTAACTCGCTGAGGAAACACGTCAAAAACACTAAATCTAAATTAAATTAAATATGATACGGAAGGGCTGCATATAAATCCGTGTAAAATATGGACGATGGGCGCGGCACCGGCCACTTTAAGTGAAATCCCATATCTCAAGAATGCTTTAACCAATTCCAACCAAATTTGTACATGACATTATATTTGCATCTTTATGTTACCTTATGGAAATGGGCGAAATTGGATAACAACCACGCCTACTTCTCATATAACACAATTTTAAATTTAATCTGATTCCTGCACTAATAAAAGTATTAGAATGAAACTTTACACAAATTGTGCTCTTAAGATACGCTATCTCGCGCGTGATATATAAAGACCCAATAAAAAGACCACATTGCCTACGGCTCACTTTATACCGAAAAAATCGGTAACTCTGTTAGATATTGTAATGAAATTCTAGGATTATCTCTCCATGATAATAATGTGATCTGGTGTCGAAAATGGGAAAAATGGGGTAAATACTTCCCTTAGCCCCTATGTACCTAATATACGGATTTCCAACCTCACGTTAAACATTATACCTTATATTTCGGTCAATATATGAGTTACCCTTGTGAAAATCAGAGAGCATCACTTTCTGATAAGAGTGTGTCCGGTTGTTTAAGATAGATAATATCGAGTAAGGACTTCTCCTGGTCCCCATATACCGAATACAAGGACTTTCAACCTTCTGGTAGACTTTATACCATATATAACGGTCAATATATGAGTCATCCTGTGAAATTCAGAGAGCGTCTCTTTCTGATAACTGTGCGTTCGTGTGTCTAAAATGGATAAAATCGGGGAAACATTTCCCCTAGCCGCCAACTACCTAATACAAAAATTTCAAGCATCCGGTTGGCTTTATACGGTATATTTCGGTCAATACTTAAGATATGTTAGCAAAATTAAGTGAATGTATAATATTGGATATATTATAGTTTAATTCCGGAAATGTGTGAAATCAGTGAACCAATTACCGAATTAAATCACTATTAAACGAATTACGCCAGCTCCCATATACTACATATAATTATTTTCATTATTCTAGCAGACTTTAAGCCGAATATGTCGGTCAGGTTGTTACTTATCTTCCTAAAATTTAATGAAAGCATGTTCCCTAGTGTAGTAATGACAAAAGTTAATGCAATCGGTCCAGATCTTCCCCTAGCCTAAGTATATCCGATATAGTGATTCCTTAACGTGTTTTTTATTCATTTACGAACGTTTCTAAATGATTAATTTACCAAATTGGTTTTCAAAAACTCGTTGCTCTTTAAGCAATTTATGAATTTTTCTCGTAATATTTACTTTCACACTTTTGTGTTGTGAAACATTTCTCTATGTTTCATTTTGCGATTTATGTAACAAATTTGAGCAATGCTGCCAAATGCCTTGAACAGTGCTTCCCAAAAATGTAAACTCAGAGTTGTTATCTGCGTTTTCAAGTACACTGGCTTCAGTAGCCTTCCATAAAGTAAAATCCTATTATAGTATTCAACACAAATGTACCATAATGTGCATGTATGTACTGTAAACAATTGTACTATAATCCAGGGGGTCAAAATCAATCAAATAAATCTCAAAAGGGGTGTCAAAATTATTAAAAATTGATACCAAAAAATATTACGTAATCTTGGATGTTGCATAAAACACAACCAAAAACTGTAAAAAGATAGCGCACTGATATACTTTTATACTAAAGTTGATAAAAAATGTTTCATTCGCAAAGCAACGAGCTCAAGCGTTTCGTGGAGTAAGAAGTTAATTCAACGGTGATGAGTCCTTTGAGAGCGATTTCCTGCAGGAGAGAATTGTTGTAACACATTTCTTGTTATTTGGTAAAACATTATTGTTAATAAAACTTAGAGTAAACACGAAAATACTGTTAATTTATTCCTGTTTTGTGATAAAAGATATATGATTTTTCGATAGATTTTATAATACAAAAATACATTTTTCATGCATATTTTTGCGTAAATTAGTATTGACGGAATTCAAAACCGTTATAACTTGATATTGTGTTGTCCTTCGGGTAAAATCACTTGTGTATTTCTCTCAAGAAAGAAGTTCTCATATAATCCATAGTCTTACTTTCCTTTTCAAAAATTTTTTTTTTCAAGAAATATCGAAATTTTACATACACTTTTCAGACTTTTCACTTTTTACACTGCACACTTACATACATATGTACATATATCCCATATTGGAAAGAGACTTGCTGCAAATATCTGGAAGGCACCCATATCATAAGTAAATAGTAATAACTATATAATTCCATCAACTATGTGGCTACGCATTGGGTAATATTATCAAGGGTATAACAAAACCGATCTATTTGTCGCAATGAGTGCCGAACAGAATCTTATACTTATCAAAATATTGCATAACATTGATTGACAACCATTCATTTTCAGTATGAAATTTTTTAAGCGCTTATGAATAACGCTATTAGAGCGTGCTTACATTTAACAAAAAAAAAAAATAATAATAAATGAATGAACATATTTAGACGCATTTAGTTACGTATGTTCATATGTATGTGCGCAAAGGTGCTCTGGAAATTAGTTATTATTTAACTTATTATACGTTAAATAGATATCGTATTATACGTGCCGAATAATAGCCATTTGTGAGCACACGTACAATCAAACACTTATTTGTAGACATTCACATATATGTATGTATAAACATATTCCCTTACTTACATATAAATTTTTTTTGATTTGGAATTAATTGAAACCTAAAATGTAAAGAAAGTCTTACTTTTATACTTTTCTATAATACTTGGTTATAAATATTATTCATTTTACAATATATTTAGAGGGAATATTTAGATGGAAAAAAATACAATCTTATTTATTTATTTAAAGGCTGTAAGGTACCAAAATTGTAATATTTCATTAAAATATTTTAAGCAGAAGGCAATACCTTCAGAATCATATGCAAACCCATAGCCCAGAAAGGTAATATCCATTTCCAGGTAAAATCGTTTTAAAAAAACTTGTTTGGGTTCTACTAGGTAAATACTCGTACAATACGTACAACATTTTACATGTCGAAACGTTGATGTGATGGAGCACAGTTTCATTTCGTATTCGTGGAACTTCACACTTCAAGCGTTGGTGATACCAATATAATTAATACTTTCAACTTTTGTCTGTTGAGCGATAATGTATCATTATGAAGTAGCATAAGAAGGGAAACATCGACGTTCATTTAGTTTTAAGTGGTTTTCGTCAAATGCCGCACACATTGTTAAAAACCTTAATGCTTTCATAGACTAGTCATTGTATAACTTTTTGCAAATATAAAATTTATTTTAATGAAATAAACTAACGGTGTCAACGAAAGTAAAATTCAAATTTTTTACATACTGAAAATGTCGTGTAATTTTCAAAATTGACCACAAATTAATATTAATGATAGCGCATAGTTAAGTATGCGTATAAATATATAAGTATACATAAACAGTAAAGCGAAGGTAGACGAAAAATGCCTGCTGAAATCCGACTAGACAGAAAAGCTTATACCAAATATAGAACGGTTTTCTAATTCTTTATTTTATTTGACCAGTAATTTTTATACTCTCGCAACTTGCTGCAACAGAGTAAATTAGTTTTGTTCACCTAACGGTTGTTTGTAACACGTAAAACTAATCGGGATAGATATAGAGTAATATACATATATTTAAATGATCAGCATAACGAGACGAGTTGAATTACGAGTAACTATCTGTCTGTCCGTCTGTCCGTCCGTCCGTCCGTGCAGCGATAACTCGAGTAAAAATTATAACAAAATGCCGTTATTCGAAAACCTATAAAGTGCTATAACTAAGCAAAAAGCTAAGATATAAATCCTAGTTGCGTGGGCATAATTTTTGTGGGTAAAAAATTTTACAAAAATAGGAAATAGGTCCACCCTTTCCATAACCTCTAAGGCTATATTTAAAAACTTCCTTAGGACAATTTTTTTTAGCATGACCTCATATATTGGGAAAATTCAGAAATTTTAAGCCCTACAGTAAATATGGTACGGAAGGGCTGCATAGGAATCCGTGTAAAATTTGAACCATTGGCAGGACACCGCCGACCTTTAGGTGAAATTACATACCTCAAGAATGCTTTAACCAATTTCAACCAAATTTAGTGCGTGACATAATTTTTGCATCATTATGTTACCTTGTGAAAATAGGCGAAATTGGACAACAACCACACCTACTTATCGCACTAACACAATTTTAAATTAAATCTGATTCCTCCACTTTAAAGTACATAAATCAAGCAGCAATTAATATATTAGAATGAAACTTTGTAAATAGTTCCTTCAAGATACCTTACGCGAGAAAATAGTCAAAATTGGCATATAACTTTTCAAGTCCCTGTGTACCCAATATAAAGACCACAATGCCTATGGCTGAGTTTATACCGAAAACATCGGTGTTAGATATCGTAATAAAATTCGAGGATTATCTTTCAAGATAATAATGTGCTCATATGCTAGAAATGGTGAAATTCGTGCAAATACTTCCCTTAGCCCACATGTACCTAATATAAATATTTTCAACCTTCAGTTAGACTTTATATCATATATATCGGTCAATATATACATAAGTTATCCCTGCGAAATTCACAGAGCGTCCCTTTCAGATAACATTGTGTCTGTGTGCTTAAAATGTCCCAAATACCTAATACAAAAATGTCAAGGCTTTATATGGTATATATCGACCAATATGTAAGATATATTAGCAAAATTAAGTGAACATATAATATTGGATCCCATTTCGCAAATATTACATTTCATATTCCGTTAATCCAGTAGACTCCAGGCCCGAATATGTCGTTCAGTGTGCGAGTTATCTTCATAAAATTGCGTTGAAAAATGTTCTGTATTTACCTGGATAATTCCAAGAGTTAAAGCGATCAGTGCAGACCTTCCCCTACCCCAAATATGCCCAATATAAGATTTCCCGACTTTACAACTGACTTTAAGTGCAGCAAAATTAAGTGAACGTGTAATATCGGATATACAATAGTTTACTGCCGAAAATGTGTGAAATCGGTCAACGAATTACAATGAATTAGAGCATCTCCCATATACTACATATAATGATTTTCGTTATTCTAGCAGACTTAATGCCTAATATGTCGGTAACTGTGTGAGTTAGCTTCACAAAATTGAGTGAAAACATGTTCCCTATTATACTTGAATAATGAAAAGAGTTATTGTGATCAGTGGAGATCTTCCTCTATCCCAAAAGTGCTCGATATAAGAATTCCCGGCTTTCCACCTGACTTTAAACCGTTTATGTTGGTCTATATGTGCGATATTTTAATGAAATTAAGTGGATATGTTTTCTTAAACACAATCCGATTTCGCGCTACATATGAAAGAAATCGGTCTAGACCATTGTCTAAGCCGCTTAATCCTATTAAAATGATTTCCTTATCTATGGTTTACTTTTTCCTCATGTATCTAATATACTTATTAAACCATTTTGGTTGAGTTTATATCGCATATGTCACTTTCGAGTTAATTTGTTAGATTTTAATATAAATATCTCTGGCACGAAGCAAAATATAGCAGCGAAAGTACATGAATCTACGGCCTGTAATATAAGTTAATAAGATACTAAATATTATTGCAATCCATTGAACCTTTCTTCGAATAATGAATGTTGAATTCTACCGCAACATTTTTTAATAAAAAGTGAAACATTTCCCCGCCTCTGATCCTTGCACATTGTGAGAGTATAAAATGTTCGGTTACACCTGAACTTAATCCTTCCTTCCTTGTTTGTGATTTTTTTTTTTGTTCTGGCATAATACTGATACGTTTCTGGTAATCTGACAATCTGTCAACTGTCATCTTGTAGAACACGACCAATTATTAAATATAATTAATTTTCCTGCACCACTGTTCAAGATGCTGTTTACATTTATTAAATTTAGAGCGTTCGAATAAGTTTGTTAACTTTGCAAAAGACTTCGAATCTTCACACTATATAACCGGTATCGAAATGTTAGAAGACTGTTACAGCAAATACATTACACTAGATGGAGATTATGTCAAAGATAAAAGCCATATTACTTTTCACACGTAATTACAGTATTTAGAAGTTCTTTGCCTGTTCAAGGTACTAAGCTACAGTAAATAAAATATGGTTAATGGTGAGTCTTTAAAGCCACCTTTATGACGCTTTGTCAAAAATTAGTAATGCCATGCCATTTGACTAAGTTCGAAATTAGACGCGTTATGTTTTAATTTGTTCACTTGTAATATCATA
Source organism: Bactrocera minax (assembly GCA_021498325.1). Lineage (NCBI taxonomy): Eukaryota > Metazoa > Arthropoda > Insecta > Diptera > Tephritidae > Bactrocera > Bactrocera minax. Next base: position 24,501 of record JAKEEE010000110.1, on the reverse strand, counting down.
TTTTCTATCATATTTTAAGGACATCAAATTAAATGTCGAAGAATCGATGTTTGACTGAAGATCTGCTATTCGTGACTTGCGCTTTATTGTTATCAAAAAAATGAAGTGCCTTGTAAGTTTTAAGCTTACTCCGAACGACTAACAGATTTTACAAAGAGCCTTTTATAGTAAAATTATGCTAGGAGAATCAGAAAAAAACTTTTAATAATAGTCGTAACAGCGAACGCACCAATGTCGTAGTGGTAAGCGTGCATCAATCTACAACATCACGGCAATTACCGATGATGTTATCGATATAATTGGAATAAACCAGCAATGGATGCACAAACTTCCAATTCTTCGGATTGAATAAAGAAGGCTTTGATGGTGAGCGAAGGTACAAGTATGTACAGTGCTTTTGTGTCTTGGTGCCCATGTTATTAATCATAAGTCGAAGTTGTAAACAATTTCTTAAATTTTGAAAACAATGTCACCCTTTGACGAATAAAAAACTATTTTACTAGTGCTTCAAAAGTTACCATTTAAAAGTAGCTCTGTGTCTTTGTCTAAAGAGAGAAAAAATAGTTGCAATAAACATTTTATATTATTTTTCCCTTAAACTGGTTTTGGAAAACCGGCTGTAAGTTTACATAAATTTCACGTGATTTCTTTATAAAATTCAATTAATTAAATACAGTTTATTAATTTATTTTAATTTACGATCTTCGGCAATTAGGGGCACAAACGTTTTGCAACTCCACAAGTCGCTTCCATATAGACATCAATGCCAAATTCCAAAATAACTAGAACTTCAAAGAGAAAGGAAGTTTGCTTTGAAATCAGGAAGCCTATTTGCCTCTTAAAAATTTCCAAACCTTTTTCCAATTCTACTATTATGCTTTGATCTATTTCATTTAATTTGAAGTTATGAGTGCCATTCCTGACCACCGTCCATACCAAAATAAGAAATATCTGTTTGAGCATTACCGTTGCTTAAGTTGTTTCTCTATTCTCTAAACACTTGGGAGCAGCCCGATGACCATACTACTCTCTTTGTGCATCGTTCGGTTATTCATAGAGCTGCCACTCAGAGGCGCTGAAAACATCCACTTGTGTGTGTTTTGTACATATGTATTTTATTTTACATTTGTTTCGTATGAATACACATAGAAATATATACTGCTTGCTGTCGTACTTGGTGCTTTGATATCTTTAACGGCTGGGTGAGTGTACGTACGATTTGACTTGCTGTTTTCAACTTGTGGTGCTCATCGGCCAGATATCGTGCGCGCATTCGCGGTGGGGCAATGCGCCACAACACATCACTACGTCGGAATCTTTGTCGATAGAGTTTCACGCGTTTGAAAAATAATATACTCTAATGGTTTTCGATTTTGTACTTGGTGTCTGTGAATACATAACTGCATTTGTACAATTTTAAGCGAAGCATAAAAAATTTAAATGACATAAAGGCCCATCACATTGTTGTAATTGAAATTATGGCAAATGAGATAAGACGTGGTAACAAAACTGAAAAGTATGAAAAGTGGTTGAATGAAGAGTTGTCAGTGTTTCATAAGTACATTTTTAGTGTGTGTCAACTGCAAGCACCAAAAGATTGTGTTCATATAAGGTTCGTCGAGTCATAGCTGATAATGACCTCTGTAATACCCTCTCGAGTACATCAGCGCGCCTATAAGTGCAAATTTACATTTAATTAGCTACGTGCAAGCATACGTACATACATACATAGGTGATAATAATGTACATGATAAAGAGTTTCACAAAATTGTTTCATTTTTAATTGAAATGGCTTAACGGATAAACTGAATTTTTATATATCTTTAATAAAACGTCTACATCGCTAGTAAAAATCAAAGAGAAATTGAATTATATTGCTAATAGTTTAGAGTTGGAGTTTTTATTGATACTTAGAATAGTATAAATAATTTGATTAGCGAAAAAATAAATAAAGAATTGAAATGCTATATTTTAATAAGATCCTTTTTTTTTTAAGTTTTACCATTTATATTGAGTTTTCTAGAGTTTTCGAATTTGTGTGACATATCCAAATATTGCATTGAATTCTTAAAGCAAATGTTACATTTAATTGTGTACATATATATGTGATGTACATACGTAAATATAATAGATACACATGCACATATATTATTGATTTAATTTTATAAATTTATTAAATACATTCAGAAATATACACATTTATTTTAAGTATATTTATTATCCGTTTATATGTAAGCACTTACAAATGTAATTTCATTTTTAAAATAATTTCTCTGGTGACTATGTGAAATCTATATTCTTAATTAATATATCCCATTTTCAATAATATATTTACTAATCGCTATTAATGAAGATTACATGTTTAAAGACTTAAATTTTGGTTAATTTTTCCAATTGAATCATTCCTTTTTTCTTTTTAGTTTAAATTCAGAATAATTATTATTTTTGTTCAATAAAAATTCAATTCAACAAAAGGTAATATTATTCAAGAAGACATTGATTTACAATATGTTGAATATTCAATAAAACTGCAACCTTAAAGGATTTATTCCAATAAGAAAGTTGTGTATTTATATATCAATATAAAAATTCGAACTACTTTTTTTGTCCTGTGGATAAAACATTAATCCACCCAATTTGTGCACTCTGTATAGTGGAGTCAATATATATATATGCATGTCTATACACATGCATGTCTAGTACACACTAAATAATGCGCATTCACAAATCGTTCATGTGTATTTTTGGGCGGACAAAGTTACGCACAAATGAACATTATGTGTACGAACGTACCACACATATATAACTAAATACATAGTTTTGTATATTTGTATTTTGCTAATTTTGTGTAGTGAAAGTATCACTAATGTGTTTAGCAACAAATACTAGTATGAAATGATAAAAATTGTTTTTTATTGTATTTGTTATACAACTTATGAAGATATGAAGATTTGAAGGTGTATTAATAAGACCTTTGCAGATGTACGAACGAGTATATTCAAGGTTAACTTATTGAAAAGTATTCTATTTTTATTTGATATAGTATTTTATTGTTATTTATTATATGTATATACAAATTGTTTGTTCATTTTATGGTTAGTATTTTTTCAAGTTTATTTTTTTATAGTTCACAAGTTTACCTTTGACCTTTTCCAAACCTCCATAGAAACTTTGAGCTTCTATTGTGTTGCGACAAAAATTTGTGTTGTTATCAGGGTCCGTAACCGTTTTGATTCTTTTCCATAAAATCCATTTTAAAATTGTTGTTTCTAAGTTCTTGCCAATAAATCTTATCAATAAAGGCAAACTATTTTTCATCACATAAAATGAAATTTAACACAATTTGTTATTTTATAATAATTTAATTATTTAATAAAATAATTATCGTAATTTTAAAATTCGTATTTGCAACAATATTTGGAAAATATAATGAAAAAAAATTAAATTTTTTTTACTACTATGAACGTGTTTAAGATACTACATTTATTTCTGAATATATTTAATAGCATTATATTTTGAACATTGAAAATGGTATTTCCCAGTTACACATTGTATTAATTTAGCTCAAGATAATAAGTTCAGATATATTATATATATATCTTTTACTTTCCCGATATTGCATAATATTTTTAGATGCAGTAATAGTTTCGGTTAATAATTTTCTATTTAAATAAATGTTTGATAAAAAAAGTTCAAGACTATTCCGAAACTTTTCATTATAATTTTTTAGAATATTTTAGCAAAAAATTTAAAATATTTCATATTTCTATAATTTTAGTTTAATGTCTATGTTGTTTACATATGTTCACATACTTGTGATGTTTTTATGTTTTTTAAACTCAAATTAAATAATAGTAATTAATTACTAAAAATTGGTATATGTAAAATTTAATTAAAATATAGTTAACAACTTTTAGAATTAGGAATATTTTGATTTTTAAATAAATTTGTTTTAATAACTTAACCATTTTTATTAATTTTAATTTTAACTACTATACAATAACAAATTAAGTTTCCAAAAAAGACAAATACACAAGGAAGGGCTGAGTTCGGGCGTAACCGAACATTTTAAACTGCCGCAATTTTCAAAGGTCAAAGCTGGTGGCATATTTACAGGTGTTGTATATTTATATATTGTTATATTCTCGAAACATGAATATATTGTATTTGTTATATTATGTATATGTTATAATATGTATTGTATATTGTTCACCTAACGGTTGCTTGCAGCACCTAAAATTAATCGAGGTAGATATACAGTTAAGTATATACGAGACGAATTGAGTTCCGAGTGACTGTCTGTACGTCCGATCGTCCGTCCGTGCGATAACATTAGCAACAATTAAAATATCAGAAGATTCTATTAGGGCGGGCCATCTGTGGGCAAAAAATTTTGTAAAAGTGGGTATGGCCTCGCCCCTAAATAGGTTTAATATACATTACTAAATAGGCAAACCACTAAAGCTATATCATTCAAACTTACTTTCTATTATCTATTATCTATTATCTATTATAAACTATTATCATTCAAGCAAACATACAAAGGTTATGCTGAAAAGTATTAAAAGTGAGTTAACTCGCTGAAGAAACACGTCAGAAACATCAAATATTACAGAAAATATGGCACGAAAGAGCTGCATAGGAACCCGTGTAAAATTTTGGTAATGGGTATGGCACCGCCCACTTTTAGGTGAAATCCCATATCTCAAGAATGCCCTAATCGATGTCAACAGAATTTGGTACGTAGGATTATATTTACATTCTTATGTCACATTGTGAATAAGGGCGAAATCGGATAACAACCACCCCACTTCTCATTTAACACAATTTTAAATTTAATCTGATCCTTTCACTTTAAAGTATATAAATTAGTCACTAATAAAGGTATTAGAATGAAACTTTGTACGCCATCTCACGCGTGAAAATTATCGAAATCGCCACATACCCTTTCAATCCCCCACCACTATGCCAATGGCTTAGTTATACCGAGAATATCGGTAAATGTGTTAGTTATTGTAATGAAATTCGAGAATTATCTTTCAAGATAATAATGTGCTCTTGTGTCAAAAATGGAGGAAATCGGCCAAATACTTTTCCAAGCTCCATATGCCTAACATAAAGATTTTCAAACCTCCCGGTAGACTTTATACCAGATATCGATCAATATGTAAGATATCTGAGCAAAATTAGGTGAACGTATAATATTGGATATACCATAGTTTAATGCCGAAAATATGTGAAATCGATCATCGAAATATTCCAGCTCCCCAATATTACATACAATGATTTTAGTTATTCTAGCAAACTCTATGTCGTTCAGTGGGTGAGTTATCTTTATGAAATTGCGTGGAAATATGTTCTCTAGTGTACTTAAGTACTGCCAGAAGTTAATGTAATTAGTCCGGACCTTCCCTTAGCCCAAATATACCAGATATGATGATTTCCGACTTTCTAGCTGACTTTAAGCCTTTTATAATGGTATACCTTTTATACCTTTTATTATGGTATATTTCAATGAAATTAAGTGGATTTGTTTTCTTAAACATAATGAGGTTTAGCAATAAATATGAATGCAATCGAAATTTTTCCGATTCCATTTCGCAATATTTTAAATTGTAGTTTTGTATCTTAATTTGTGGCTTAGTTATAGCATTTTACAGGTTGTACGATTCCGCCCATCTGCCATAGCAACCTCTTCAGAATGCCAAGTACACTGTACCAAGTTTTACTCAAGTTGTCGTTTGCATCGCAGGGGTGAACAGTCTCCTGGAATTCAACTCGTCTCGTCATTCAAATTAATTATATATATATATAACTCTATATCTACCTCGACTACTTTTAAGTGTTACAAGCAACCGTTAGGTGAACAAAACTTGTATACTATTTTCCAACATCTTGCCAGAGAATAAAAAAATATAGGACTTCTATTATATTAATCAACACATAGAAAGATTAAAGTCATGATAACTAAGTTTTCGGTTCTATAATGAACTTTGTTTCAGGACAACAAAATAAAAGTACAAATAAGTTGTACGAAAGCGGAAATAATATATGTCTTAAAAATATTTTAATATAGTTTCAAAAAATAAAAGTGATGAAATAATGCAAAAAATTGATCTGATATTATTTATGGGTTCAACATGAAGTGTTACTTTTTAACTTTTGCTCAAAGTAATTAAAAAAAGAAAACTAAAATTTGTGAATGGGAAGTGCATGCAAGGTTTTTCTCGTAACGATTTTTTAGTGTAACTTCTAACTTCTTAATAGTTCTTTCGGTCCCTAGTTGTTATCGATTTTATTACATCATATCGAAAATTTGAAAATTCAATATTGGTTGATGAAGGGCATTTAATTGGTTATAGTGAATTTTCATTAATTATTATGACACTAATTTATGTAGTAATTTGTAATTGTACAACGCTCAGGTTATGTAAAGTAAAAATTTCTCATTAATTTTGAACAATATTGTTATTATCTTAGCTTTCTACCCAAAGAACATTTTCAAAGTAAGTCTTAGAAATATATTCGGATAAATTTCAAATTTTTCGTAATATCACTTATTTGGTTTATAATTCGTGGCTCACAAATTTGAAAGCAGGTTTCAAATTTAATCAGTGATTACTAACTTTTAGTTGGGTGCTGAATTTCAAGGTATTTATTTGTATATGTACTTGTGTATTTACCAATAATAAGTACATTTATATGAATTATATTAATGTGAACGCAGATGTATGTATGTATATACAATGCTGCAATTTGGCTTGAAGTTCTAAAGAGTAGACGTTATGTGCTAAGGAGATAAATAACTATGTATGTACGTATGAATGTATGAATAAATACAAGCACATATAAAATTGCAACTCAATTATAGTCTGTAACATAACTCCACTCACAGCTAAATATATAATATGTAAATATGTATAAGCATGTATGTATATTTACACATATATACGAGTATCTATATAAGTGTAAGAAGCAAATGGACATGCGCTCTGTGGACATATACATGAAAAAACTTTCTACACACAAATAGTATTAAAAATTCGCAATAAACAACGGCATACAATATAAAACAATACAGACCAGAAACCAAAACATAAAGGCAAACACAACAGGTTGAGTGAAAATACACAGTTGCAAGGCTAGTGCTTCAGTTGAAATACAAAAATTAACGCAACACAGAGTGCAACAATCTCCTCTCGTCGACACTTCCAACGATGGTAACTTGCAGCATGGTGGACACTGTTCCCATTTCGAAAATGAATACCGCGCATACTCGAAAGCCGCTAGGCAGCAATTCTTCCGGTTTCCGGCTTTTGGACGCCGATCACTTGGAAGCTGACTCGAGTGTCAGCAAAAATTCTGTTTATAAATTAAAAATTGATCTTATGTTCGATGACACCAGGTATGTTTGCATACATCAGCTGTAAACAGAGTATACAAAATAATATTCATATATATTTCGGAATTTTAAAATATTAATAAATAATTAATAATTTCTAATAATTAATTAATATTAATAATTAGTCGTTATCAAAATAGTAGCAGTAAATCCGCGAAAAACTTAAACAAAACTTAAGATCTCAATTTAAGTAAAGTAAAAAAACGTTTCACACAAAATAAGAGTATTCTAGCTAGCCCTAGACGGTATTAATCTTTATACTCTCGCAACATGTTGCTACATAGTATATTAGTTTTGTTCACCTAACGGTTGTTTGTAACACCTAGAACTAATCGAGTTAGATGTATATATAGATGTATGTATATATATAAATGATCAGGATGAAAAGACGAGTTGAAATCCGAGTGACTGTCCGTTCGTCCATCCGTCCGTCTGTGCAAGCGATAACTTGAGTAACAATTAAGATATTTTGATGAAACTTGGTACACGTGTTCCTTGTCACCGTAAGACAATTGATATTGCAGATGGGCGTAATTGGAGATCTGCCACGCCCACAAAATGCCATTAATTGAAAACATATTAAGTGCTATAACTAAGCAACAAATTAAGACATAAACGTGTTATTTGGTACAGAGGATTCCATTGGGGCGGGGCATCTGTGAATTAAATTTTTTGTAAAAGTGGGCATGACCCCGCCCCCTAATAGGTTTAATATATATATATCGAAAACCATTAAAGCTATATAAATAAAACTTGCTCCGATTAACTTTTTCTAGCATCTCTTCACATACTGAGAAAATGAGTGAAATTGGATAATAACGACGCCCACCTCCCATACAAAAGTTATGCCGAAAACTACTAAAAGTGCGATAACTGTCTGAACAAACACGCTAGAAATATTATATCTACTAGAAAATATCATACGGAAGTGTTGCGTAGCAATCCGTCTAAAGTTTTGGTGACGGGCGTGACACCTCCCACTTTTAGGAGAAATCCCATATCTCAAGAACCCCTTAACCCATTTCAACAAAATTTGACATATGACATTATGTTCGCTTTCTTATGTCACATAGTGAAAATGGATGAAATCAGATAAAAACCACGCCTACTTCTCATATAACACAATTTTAAGTTTCATCTAATCGCTTAAACTTTAAAGTAGTAATGTAGTAAAGCAGTAAAGTAGTAGTAAAGTAGTATCACAATGTGATTTCGCGCTAAATATGAAAGAAATTGGTCTAGACCATGGTCTGAGCCGATTATTCCTAATATAATGATTTGCTTTTCTCTGGTTTACTTTTTCCTCATGTATCTAATATATTTATTAAACCACTTTGGTTGAGTTTATATCGCATATGTCACTTTTGAGTTAATTTGTTAGATTTTAATATAAATATCTGGCACGAATCAAAATATTGCACCGAAAGTACATGAGTCTATGGCCCGTAATATAAGATAATAAGATACCAAATATGATTGCGATCTTTTCACAATTTCTTCGAATAATAAATGTTGAATTCTTCCGCAACTTTTTTTGATATAAAGTTATGCCAGCACATGAAAGCATTTCCCCACCTCTGATCCTTGCACATTGCGAGACCATAAAATGTTCGGTTACACCCGAACTTAGCCCTTTCATACTTGCTGTATTTATATTGTATAGCAACAAATATACTTTGTAATATCATTACGTAAGACTCATAGTATTTAATTGAAGTGTGGGACATAAGAGTCTTAGGAACTTAGTTCTCCTTCCTTTTTTATTTATATGACAATCTATGGTTTGTTGTCATCTCTACTTTGGGTCACTCTGAACAATGAAATATTCCTGGATAATTTTAAAATGATTTTCCCTCAGAAGAGAAGAATGAACCACCATTCCGTTACCATTATTGACAGGGCTTACGGTGATATCCTCGTATTCACCGATGTCTAAAGGTAAGATGCGCACAACAGCCGGATTCTTCTGTGGTATACCCTACATGGAATATAACTTGAAGCTCAATAACTAAAACTCTGACTTTAAAATCGAGATTTTCGATTTAACAGAAAGCGTAAAGTAGCTTCTGTTTCAACCACAAATCCATTAACTGACCTGTGAATAGCAAAGCGGCAGTTAAGGCGAATCGTTTGGTCAACAAACTATCACGTAAATGAAGTATCATGGCGTAACTCAGTAAATATCATTTGGTTACGTAACTCTTTCAAAACTTGCTTGAGGTAATAGATGATGGAAGAACATATTAGGCCTTGGAATACTATCAATACAAAAGGATTCCAGTTTTAGAAAGGAATGAAATGGGTATTCTTCGACTGTTAAAAGCCTTCTATCTTTTGAACGACAGTAACAGACAACTTTTGGTTTTATGTTTGGTTTAGCTTACATTTTAGGTACGACTTTTGTAACATGAGCCCCATGAAATGACTGATGTTTGGGTCTGCTGAATAGGAGATTAAAAGCTACATATTCATTTGTAGTAACTAAGATCAACTATTCACCATTCCCATTATTGAAATAGTAAAACCGTGGGACAATGTTGTGCACTCGGTATTATTCATGTGCCTAAAATGGACACAATCGGGTAAATACTTTATCGCGGTATTACGGTTTACGAATTATTCCAGCTCTTATATACTAGCTATAACGATTTTCGTTATTCTAGCAAACTCTATGCCGAATATGTCGTTCAGTGTGTGAGTTATGTTCATAAAATTGCAGGGAAACATGTTCTCTACTGTGCTTGAGTGCTGTCAAAAGTTAAAATAATTAGTCCCCCCCTAGCCCAAATATGCCCAGTGTAATGATAATTTTTAGTTGACTTCAAACAGCTTATGTTGGTCAATATACATATTTTATTGAATATGGTGAGATGGTGATATTTTATTGAAATTAAGTAGATGCGTTTTCTTAAAAGTAATTTGGTTTCGCGCCAAATATGGATGAAACCGGTCCAAACCGTGTTCTAAGCCCCATATTCCTAGTATAATGATTTTCGTTTCTCTGGTTGATTTTTTCATTATATACCCAATATATCTAATTAAGCCACTTTGAATTGCATACATCTCATTTTAGTTAATTTGGTAGATTTTAATAAAAATATCTCGAACACTAAACAAAATGTAGTAAAGAAAGTACGTGAGTCTATGACCTCTAATGTAAGTTAATGAGATACGATATATTATTATAAATCCCAATCACAACTGCGTCAAATTACGAATGTTAAATTCTTACGCAACATTTTTATACTCTCGCAACATGTTGCAACAGAGAATATTAATTTTGTTCACCTAGCGGTTGTTTGATACACGTAAAATAGAAAAAGAAAAATAAAATATAAAATAGATATACGTGTACATATATAAATGATCAGGATGAAGAGATGAGTTGACTTCCGAGTGACTGCCTATTCGTCCGGGTAAGCGGTAAGTTGAGTAAAAACTAAGATATCTTGATGGAACTTAATACACGAGTTCTTTGTCACAATAGGAGGGTGGGTATTGCAGATGGGCGTAATCGGAGTACTGCTACGCTCATAAGATGCCGTTGACCGAAAAGCTATAAAGTGCTATAACTAAGAAACAAGAGCCCTAGTAGAGAGGGAGCATCTGCTGGTAAACAAATTTAAAAGTGGGCAACCCCAACAGGTTTAATGAAGCTACAATATATCAACCAGATTTACTCAGAACAAGTCCTTCTGCCACCTCCTTATACAGCGTGAAAATGAGTGAAATCGGATGATAACCAATATATCGTCCTCAGTGTATATGGCTTGGTGCTGACTTTATACCGAAAATATCGGTAAATCTGTTAGATAATAACAGAATTTCAATAAATTTCAAGGATTTTCTTCATACTTCGGGTAGACTGTATTCAATATATCGATCAATATTTAAGATATCTTAGCAAAATTAAGTGAACGTGTAATATTGGATATACCATAGTTTAATGCCGAAAATTTGTGAAATTGGCCATCGAATTATCCCATATAATGATTTTAATTATTCTAACAGAATCTATGCTGAATTTATCGTTCATGTGTGAGTTATCTTCATAAAATTTAGTGGAAACATGTTCTCTAGTGTACTTTAGTAATTCCAAAATTAATGTAATCAGAACCAGAAACGATATAATGATTTCCGATTTTCCATCTGGCTTTTAATCGTTTATGAGTGTCAATATGTGTCATACTTCAATGAAATTAAGTGGATATGTTTTCTTAAACATAATGTGGTTACCAATCACAGGTTAGTTGAATAGCGAATACTGAATTCTTTAGCAACATTTTTTAATATAATGTTTTACCAACACCTGAAAGCATTTCCCGGGCTTTTACTTTTGAAATTTGCGAGAGTATAAAATGTTTGGTTACACCCGAACTGAGTCCTTTCTTACTTGTTTTAACTTATTTCTTTCATTTCTATTATTTTTCAATTTCATCGAAATTCATACTTAAATTTTGCTTGTAAATTTAGTTTACCGAATTCCGAACCTAAGTTAGCTTCGCTTCGATGTGAAATTATCACAAGCCATAAATATTATAAAAGTATGCAAAAACAATTATCTATAGTTAATTAAAAATTTATCAATTATGTACATACACTTGTCAGAACAAATCTACGTACAAGCAATACTAAATCGCAAGTGAAATGAAAATGCACTTTGATAAAAAAACGTTTGCACTGAATTAAATTCGCTGTGGATTCGATGTGGAGAGCTGAGTTTTGCAAACATATTGATACCTTTAAATAATCATCAATCGCTGCAATTTTAGAAATTTTTTGCATTAAGAAACCTTTTTCACAACTCAGAAAAGTTTGCGTACATTTCAATTATCGAAAATTCTCGGAACTAAAATTTCTTTTTCTGCATTTCAAATGTTACTCTTTTGAAAACTTTTGCAAGAATACTTATGTAAAGTCGATGGTTAAACATTGAAAAGAAGTTTTGCATTTAAATGTATTAATAACATCGAAAGGTAATGAACTTAATCTCGGTGAGAGGTAAATCAAAGAGAAACTGTGAAAAGAAAAAAAAATCGGGAAATCGAAAAAAACGTAAGGCGAGCACAATCCTCTATTCAAAGATCAATAAATAATTGTAAATTGATGAAAGGATTTGTGCCACAGCTTCGTTTTGGTAGCCCGTTGATGTTGACTAATAGAAAATATAGAGGCGTCATGCAATGTGTGAAACAAAATCCTAGAGCTACATATGTACATAAGGAAAAGGTATTCCATATAAAATTTAAATTTTCTAAAGGTACTCTACAAACTATATAACATAAATAAAAAAAATTTTATTGCGAAACTGGTCATCCAACTTTTTAATTTTTTTTATTGATTACATCTGGTTGTGTGGGTTTTCTGTGCATACTATAAATGTGCGGCTTACTGTTTAGTAGGTAGATGCTCCTCGATAATACTCCTTACATACAAACATATGTGTATTCATACCTTCTTATATTTGTTCAGTTAACAAATGATAATTTCAATGGATTTCTCTATATGTATAGATATGAATTAAAAAGCCCCAATAAATGAATGTGAGCGGCGTTGTTATTATACATATATGTAACAGTTGTGCCCTCGCAAAAGCAGAAAAACACAAATAATAACAATTTCTTCAACTTACTTTTTATATATAATACCTACCTATTGGCCCCGGTGAGATATTCGTGTGATATTTATGTTTTATAAATATAACTATCAAATGTAAATATCTAAGTATGCATTTGTGTTTATTTGTGCGCATATAAACGGCTGTCATATACTATATACATACATATACACATATTTTAAAATGGATACGTATGTCCACATTTTAGACAAGATTAATATACGAAGGCCAGGTAAACTCATATGCACATACCCATTGTATACATTCATAGCTATATTTCAATGCCTTATTTTTAAAAATTAAATCACTCTGATATTTCCGAAGACTAGCTAGACTAGAGTAAATAAAATAAATAAAACAAGTAAGAAAGGGCTAAGTTCGGTTGTAACCGAACATTTTATACTCTTGCAATGTGCAAGGATCAGAGGCGGGGAAATGTTTCCATGTGCTGGCATAACTTTATATTGAGAAATGTTGCGGAGGAATTTAACATTCATTATTCGAAGAAATTGTCATTGGATTGCAATCGTATTTGGTATCTTATTAACTTATATTACAGGCCATAGACTCATGTACTTTCATTGTTATATTTTGCTTCGTGTCAGAGATATTTATATTAAAATCTACCAAATTAGGGGCTAGGGGAAGCATTTACTCGATTTTTCCCATTTTTGAAACCAGATCACACTATTATCATGGAACGATAATCCTCCAATTTCATTACAATACCCTACAGATTTACCGAAATATATGATATAAAGCCTACTGGAAGTTTGAAAATCCGTATGTTAAGTATATGGAGGCCAGGGGTATTGTTTACCCGATTTTCATATGGGATTTCTCCTAAAAGTGGGCGGTGTCAAGCCCGTCACCAAAACTTTACACGGATTCCTATGGAACCCACCCGTGTCATATTTGCTGCAAGATTTAATGTTTCTGACTTGTTCTTTCAGCGAGTTAACGCATTTTTAGTAGTTTTCAACATAACTTTTGTATGGGAGATGGACGTGGTTATTATCCGATTTCACTCATTTTCTCAGTATATGAAGAGATGCTTAGGCAGAGCAATTTTGATTGACATACCTTTAACGGTTCCCGAGATATATATATTAAACCTTTTGGGGGTGGGGTCATGCCCACTTTTACAAAAAAATTTACCCGCAGATGCCTCGCCCTACTAGGAAACTGTATACCGAATAACACGTTTATATCTTAATTTGCTGTTTAGTTATAGCACTTTACCTGTTTTCGATTAATGGCATTTTGTGGGCGTCCAATTACGCCCATCTGAAATACCAACCGTCTTACGGTGACAAGGAACACGTGTACCAAGTTTCATCAAAATATCTTAATTGTTACTCAAGTTATCGCTTGCACAGACGGACGGATGGATGGACGGACAGTCACTCGGATTTCAGCCCGTCTTTTCATCCAGATCATTTATATATTTATATGTCTATATCTAACTCGTTTAATTCTAGGTGTTACAAGCAACCGTTAGGTTATATATGTGTATACTCTGTAGCAGATACATGTTGCGAGAGTATAAATATATTGTGAGAGGAAACACGCGTTTTGAAATTAAATAAGTAATAATAATATGTAGTGGTAATGTGTAGTATGATATATAGTATATGATGTATGAGTATATCGGCATATTATATTCAAAATATTTTCGACACCGTTTTACCTAGATAAAAATAAGTACATCCATAAAGCAAAACTCAAGACTAGCAAGGGTTTCTTTGGGCAGTATATATGATTAGCAAAACTTATAAGAAATTAAAATTTGTTTAGATTTATTTATTTTATATTTAAAAACGTATATTACAAAGAAAAATGCTTACCTATTGTAATCAAATAAACAAGTATTTGAAGATTATACATCGGCTTTTCATCTATTTTTACTTTAGATACATTGGTGCTTTACTTCTAAATTCTGTACATTTCAAAATAGGTAGACAATATACCGGTGAAATTTGAGATTCACGTGGAATTGTTTTCATCTATTGCCTCGAACATGGATATACTATTATTAGCAAATATTAGAAAATACGTACATATATGTAAGTTATAAAGACGCAAGTTGGTGAAACTCCACCTTTTTGAGCAATTCGTTAGCAGACCAACAATATTAATATTATTTTTATTTGCTCAGTATTTTTAAATAACTTACCACACTGCTTAAATACACTGAAATTTGCATATAAATAAACGCAACACTTTCTGTAACTCAAAGCCATAAATACATATATATATTAGACACAACTCCTTACAGCACTGAGTAAGCAATTTTTTCCACAAGTTACTGCCATGTTGATTTGCTGAATTCATCGTAAAGTTATTTTAACTTTATTATAAATAGTGCTCAATATAAAGGCAACACTTAATAATATAACAATACACTAATGCAAATAATTTTAAAAATTATTTTAAAGAGTAGCACTTGACTGAATCACACGCAATGGCAACTATGCAAAAGTTCCGGCGGATGGTCGTCAAAGTCTTTCAAAGGTTTCTATACAGAAACTTTTGCTGCTCATTATCGGCAAATTCTCTTTTTTGCCTATTGCATTCACACGGGCGTCTCGAGTCGGGCAATTTTCTACATTTCCTTTCATATTATATTCTCAAATTCTTGTACGCTTCATTTAAGCAGTGCACACTACTATTTTTCATTAGCTGATTTTTATCCTTTCACCATTTTCCAAAAATTGCTATTACGTTATGCATATTTGTGTATGCATATGTATATTTACATATACACATTATATGTATGTATGTATATATAATACACATATATTACATTACATATTACATGCAAAAAACAAAAAATAGATGATAAAGTTCAAATTTCCGAACATATTGTAAATATTCTTTTGAAATCGAACACAACTGCAACCATGAAGATGATTTTCAAAATCACTAGGAATGCTGAACCAGGTAACGACGAACTGTCACGAACAAGAACACAAAGATTGTTGCCCCAACACAAGCAACTCGGTGCCCTTCGTCTTTCCTCGTCGTCCCCTCGCCTAAAACTACGCGTCTGGGCAACAAAAGTTTTCGTGGTTTGCTCAAAAAACAACGGAAATATTCGTTTTCAAAAGAAAATATTTATTTATCTACATCTGCCTACATTAATGTTGTCGCCTTCAAAATAGTCTCCATACGATATTATGCACTCATGCTTGTGCTTCTTCTAATCGCCGAAACACTTTTCAAACTCGATTTTTGGGATAGCCTTAACGACGGCCCTTTAAGGTTCTTTTCATTTTTGGAAATAGGAAAAAGTCGCACGGAGCCATGTCTGGCGAATGTGGAAATTGGGGCATCATTACAGTTTTGTTTTTAGGCGATTCACGGACAAACAATGAAGGGTGAGCAGAATTGAGCAAAAGCCATGAATTGTTTTTTCATAACTCCGGACGTTTTTTCGGATTGCTTCACGCAAACGGTGTTGAATTTGTAGGTAGTCCTCCTCATTGACCGTTTGACCTTGACACAAGAATTCATAATGCACTATGTCATTAAAGTCGAAGAACACAGTCGAAGAACATTCCCGTTATTTTTTGAACACACCACGTATGAACGCGCTCCAACATGTCGTGCACGTCTCGCTATTTCGTTACAGGACCGTTACAACATACATATAGATATGGATGTATGTACATTACTCTAGATAGAGATTATATCGAAGATTAAGGCTATATTTCCATTCAAAATACGTTATTTGTGTCAAATTAAACATATATCACAAAACTTGTATTTTTTGCACCTTACTCACTATAATCTTATACGAGGAAACATGTGTAAATTTCATTTCCTTTCGTATTTAAAGAGATTTAACAGAGGGAAATTTTACAATATTTATTAGTGACCAATTTATTTAATAGAAAATACTTAGATATGACTTAAATTGCGATATGAGTAAAGAACTACAATTATAGATCGGCCGTTTATTTAAATTATTTACATGCTTTTCTAATATCATACGTCCCTCCAAGCAGTAGCCCAGCTTGCAACCTTGTGTATACTTACACATTATTAAAATATTTAATTTATTTCAATCGTGCTAATGCGAAAAAACTTTCAATATTTTATCGTCTTGCATTGCTTTATTCGTAAAGCCGTTCCAAAACCAATATACAATGAAATATGTAACCGTTATTCGTAAAACTCACTCGTGCATACTATATACATACAAACCTATAGAAATCTTGCATTTCGAGTATTCATATATGTAATGTATTGTGTGGAAATAACAGCTGAATTTAACCCAAATTATTAATCACAGCTTCACACAGTCACCCAATCAATTGACGTTTTGACGCAGCATCCGCAGCTAAGGTCATTATTATGCAAAACAGATTGGTTCAATCAAAGAAAACACAGTCTACATATCTATGTACAAACCTACAACAACCATATACATTTTGGTGGCAACAAACGGTAAAATACTCGTAGAACATTGTGTCTTAATATACATACACACTTGTATATGCATACATCTAAGCTTTTTGAGTAAAAGTTAATTAGAGAGCAAAAGTGCTCTCAAAGAGTAGAGGCACGTAACCATTTTTCAATAATAACTTTGGTAATCACATGAAAATTCTGTTCACGTAATTAACTACTTGATAGTAATATGGAAATTCATTATGTTAGGTATATGAGGTATATTGTTCCCAATGAACAGATTTCACAAATTTTTTACATTGAACCATATTATGTTGTAGCATTCATATTAAATTTGATTGAGATATCTGATTCATTAACTTAGTGAATTAATGTATGTCAAACGTCATATATGTATATAGAAAAATGTATCTATTGCAAAGTGAAAGAACATTAAGAAAATGGTCCAATATTTGAACTGATTCACCTGTAAGCCTGAAGTATCATCTTTATCCTTAAACTTAATGTTTCTGGCGTTTTTCATTATTTGCGTTTGCGTTTGCGAAATGTTCGCACATTTAGTAGTTTTGAACATAAACGTTATGTGATGGATCCAGGTGGTTATTATCCCATTTCCCGTCATATAATGAAACTTTAAAATGCAACATTCTCACCAAGTTTAGATAATATAGCTTAGCAGTATTACGAAATATGCGCACTAAACCTATGAGGTTGTACAGGCAGACAACCAGAAATCATTTCGTCTCGTGATTCTAATTATTTTGATGCTTTTGATTGGTGAAGAAACTAATAATTAAAATCTGTGGCTTTGTGAAAATATTTTACGATACATTTGTCATCCTAAAACGAAATAGCGCAAATATTATTATTCACATATTATTATGCACAGTCCTTGATTAAATGCCTATAAATTCTGCCGTCTTCCATTTAAATATATTATTTTTATTTCGCTAGTACTTTTATACTCTGGCAATATGTTTCAAGGGAGTATATTAGTTTTGTTCACCTAACGGATGGTTGCGACATCTAAAAATATTCGGGATGGATATATAGTTATACATATATATATATATATATATAAATGATCAGGATAACGAGACGAGTTGTATTTGGAGTGACTATCTATCCGTCCGTGTAAGCGATAACTTGAGTAAAAACTAAAATATATTGAAGGAACTTAATTTCTTTCTTTGTTCTTTGTCACAATAGGAAGGTTGGTATTGTAGATAGGCGTAATCAGTGTGCTATCACGCCCACAAAATGCCGTTTGTAAATGTGGGCATGGCCCCGCCCGTCAATAGGTTTAATATCTATATCTCACAAACCACGAAAGCTATATCAACCATAATTTCTCACAACAAGTTTTTCTAACACGTCCTCATATACTAGGAAAATAAGTGATATCGGATAATACTATATTACGCCTACTTCTTATATAACACCATTTTAAATTCTATCTAATACTTTCACTTTAAAGTAGACAAATCAAGCACCAATCAAGATATTGGAATAAAACTTTTCACAAATAATGCCTTGAAGATATTCCATCTCATGTGTAAAATGGTGGAAATCAGCATTTAACTTTTCAAGCCCCAAGATATCCAATATATGGACCTCTGTGCCTATAGCTTACTTTATATCGAAAATATCGGTAATTTTGTTAGTTAACTCAGTGAATTTCAAGGCGTATCATTTCATAATAATATCGTGCCCTTGTGTCAAAAATGGGTAAAATCGGGTAAACACTTCCATAGTTTCCATATACCTAATAAAACGATCTTCAAATTTCGAGTAGTGTACAACATATATCGATCACTATGTAAGATACATTAGCAAAATTAAGTGAACGTATAATATTGCAAATACAATAGTTTAATGCCGAAAATCCCATCTCTTTATCCCAGCTTCCAAATGTTGGGTATAATGAGTTTCTTTATTTTAGCGGACTCAATGCTATGAATATGTCATTCAGTGTGTGAGTTATCTTCATAACATTAAGTGGAAACATGTTCGCTAGTGTACTTGAGTAATGTGAATGCAATCAGTCTAGACCTTCCCTTAGCCAAAATATTCCAGATATAATGATTTGCGACTATCCAGATGGTTTTAAATCATTTATGATGGTCAATGTATATGATATTTCAATGAAATTAAGTGGATGTTTTCTTAAACATAATGTCTTTACACGATAAATATGAAAGAAATCGGTCTAGACCGTGGTCTAAGCCCCTTATTCCTAATATAATGATTTCCGTTTCACTGGTTGATTTTTTCATCATAGACTTAATATATTTAATTAAGCCACTTTGGTTGAGTACATATCTCATTTGAGTTGATTTGATTGATTTTAATATAAATAGCCCGAACATGGAGCAAAATATAGTAATGAAAGTACGTGAGTCTATGTCCTGTAATATAAGTTAATAAGATACCAAATATGATTGTAATCCAATTCCAATTTCGTCGAATAAAGAATACTGAATTCTTTCGCAACATATTTTAATATAAAATTTTGTCAGCATCTAAAAGCCGTTTTCCCGGCTTTTATATTTGAAATTTGCAAGAGTATAAAATGTTCGGTTACGCTTGAACTTATCATTTCCTTACTTGTATATTAATTTGTCCCCTTATACTACTTTCTGAAGATCTATACTCAGCAACCGGCTTGATGACACAAGAGGATCGCATCGAACTCGCTCCATAATCATGTATGGCCGTAGTGAGTTGGCAAGCACAAGGCAGAGTGCTCGATCCATTACAAGTTTACTGCAGGAGTCAACCGAAACGACGAAAAAACTTACAACTTCCACTAAAAAAGATGTGCAACGTATAAATAATAGTGTTCAGGAACAGATAGAGAAGCTCTTCACTGATGTGGCTAAGGACGCCACCAGCAGCTTTGCCGTTATATACTTAGGCTCTTTACCGTTAAAAGATAAAGTGACTAGCCTTCAAGGGCTTCAAGCACCTCTCCGTGAGCTATATTTAAAGGAGTTTAATGATAAGGTAATTGAATACATATATGTAAAATTTTAAATTACTGAGCGAGAATTTATTTTATGCAAATCATTTAGAAAAAATGTTCTGGTTTTCTGGAAATCTGTACAACTGGATTGCGAGTTAAAATAAACGTTACTTATAACACCAACGCGCAAAGTGAGGAGAATATTACTCCATTCCATAACATAGCTGTTTGGTCCGCAGTAAAATTCGTTCTCTCGGACAGTGATGACGGTGCTGCTTTTCTACCACTAATTACAGATCCCGACAATATTGATAAATCATCTTTATTTCGTCCGTTATGGTAAGAAATGGAAAGAAAAAAATTAATATCATTCGGGATCATCGGTTTTATTATAAAATATTATTTATTTTACAGCGGTAACGAGAAAAACCAAGTGTCAAATAACGGCCATGCTCCTATTTTTGCAGTGGTAATGCGGTCTCCCGGAACACCAAAAGTTCTAAAATGCCATGCATTTATTTGTAAAAGTACCGAAGATGCGATTGTTATCGCTGCCACATTGTACCAGAGTTTAATGGCCCACGTGAATTCTAGTTCGCATCGCATTACTAAACGGCGTACACCACGTAATCAAAACGGCGTTAGTTGTATAAGTATTGCTAGTAGTTCAGCCCGAACGGGCTCCAATTACTTATCACAATCCCATGCTTTATCTAATGGTCGGAAAAGTTCTTTGCGTAGTTCTAGTGAAAGCTTGGGCGCAGAAATAGCAACACCTCCTCGATCTGGGCGGAAAAAGCGTGTCCCCAATATCACTCTTACTCCTAGCAATAACACTGTTAACGAGACGGAAACTACAACTGAAGAACGGAGGCGAAAATCTCATAAAAGCAAACGTGCCCCTCCTATTCCTAACAGTTTGCATTGTGGTAACTCCGTGTATAACATCAATAATACAGCGGCCATTGCTCTCAAAGATACATTTTGTAATGGTCGTGGAGGTAATAATATTAACTATAGAAGTTTTCGTTTTACAAAGACGATATAGAGTGCTTACGATTCAGAACTTTTAGGTGGCGGCTTCTTATCGGTTGCGGACTCATTGGGTGGTAACTCTAACAATGCCCTGCGTAACGATTCCAATGGAGATATATTAACACGCGTAGCAATACCTCGATCCGGAAGCTTCCTAAACACGGGAGGACTTACTCGGTATAAATCAAGAGCTGCGCGTAGACATTCTGGTAAACTAGGCGGAGGTGGTGGGTAAGTGCCGATTAATTTTCTACCCATGTTATTACACCGCACAGAAGCACATAAATTTTTTTTTGTATATTCAATGTTTGTGTTCAAGTTCACACCAGTTCAAAATAAAATATTTTCGTACAATAGAACTATGGCAATGCAATTGTAAATTTCGTACAACTCATCCTCGCCGTCGCTATTTGAATCTTAACGCGAAAAATCCACATAATTCTTAAACTCTTTCCTTCGTACATTTACTCGAAAAGTACTGCTAGCTTTCTAAATGATTGAATCGTATACACTAATAATATGCAATAAGAAAGGGAGTAAATTAAACTATGACGATGGATTGATAAATCATTTTCAGCTTTGAATTCTACTGTCAGCAGTAACGTGGAAACCCAGAAGCGAATACACTAACAATTTGCGAGATATGCTTTACTTGGAATATTTCTTGTTCCTCCAAAAACGCTTCGCTAGAAATGGGATGATCTTAGGGAAGATATTACCTAATTACTTCAGATTATTGCGAATTATTACTGAATATTTATTGAAATACTCTTAACGAACTTTCTTTATTAAGGATCGTCTCGGATGTGTCATTCTCTATCCTGTCGAACCTAGTGCTTTAAAATTCTTGGATGTTTTCAAATACTTGATACCTGATCAATATATAATAAACATAATATATATAAAGCAAATGTGGCGTTAGTTTTTATTTTTGAACAATGCCCATTGTGCCGAAATTAATTTTTATATGCATGGGTAATCAGAAGCGACTTCGTTCATTACTAATTTCTGGGTGGATTTTCAATGTTGTTAAAATATGTGCACAAAAACTAGGATCCCCATTTCATTTCGCCATTAAATGAAATTTCCTAATGAAAAAGTTTATTATATTATATAACATATAGACTTGCATTCATCAATTTAGGGCCAATCGTGGTTTGGTATTTACATAAATTTTTTCTCTAATGTCTACCTTTCCGGTATGATTTCCGCTTACTGGGCGTTTGTGGTGTAGAATTCTTTATAAATTCCCTCAGTGTTCGAATTGTTTGAATTTTATTTCTAGTTCACCACTTGGTTTCAGCGAACTGTTTAATGAATTCCGCTTGCATGAAAACCTTCATTCATTGGACGAGATTCTTTATGCCATAATTGACGCCGATGGAATGTCATTCAACGATCTTAAGCCAATCTACAAAGAATTCCTTCTCAAGTTGGCTGTGACTCTCACGAAAGATGAGCTCTTCCAGCGATCAAAAAATATTATGCGTCGACAAAAGAAAAAAAAGTTGAGGCGTCGAAGTAACGCTCCAGTTACACAGGTGATTACAAAGTACTTTAAAATATGAATGAAGCATTTGAATAAATTCGCACAATAGTTTACATTTGGTACAGATACATATATAAATGTTGCTTATGCTTATATATTTTAGAAAAAGTCTAAAACATTGACGTTTGGAACGAAGAGCTTAAAAAAAGTTCTCCACTTAGGCCAATTTAGGTCCTGCCGCGGCAAACATATATCAAAACTGTCCCGGAATAAGAAAGAGGAAGTTCAAAATCTTAGCATTAGTAAAACACACGCAGTTCAACCATCCGTAATAGGGCGCTCAAATGACCAGCTGCGAGCACGAGTAGCAACCAGTGGTTCGGACGTTTCGGTGGTGCGCAAAGACAACACCCTTCGTGGGCTGAATAGAAACAGCAGCAGTGGGTACGTAGCAGGTCCTACAAGTTACTTATCAGATTACAATGATTGCAATTGCAGCTACGTCTCTTGTTCCGAGTGCAGCTTTGATTCAGAATCTTGTACGTGCACATCAGCGGACAGATGTTACTGCAGTCTACGAACAGATCACGCCGACAGCGTATTGCGTCACAAAAGTAAACGTAACATTGTTATGTCAAAGAATTCGACTAGCATCAGCAGACGAAATACAAATAATTCGTCCAGTGGTAATATTAACCGGAATTCCCTGATATCTTGCAAGTCGGATGATAAATGCTACTGTTCCATGGTGGAAGAAGAGAGTGCTTTGCCTGGAGGTGATTTTACAAACACACATTCGGATACTACGTGGTGTGATACAGATAGCTGTGTCAGTACTAGCAAATGCTATTGCCAACGCAGCCAGCGTAATTGTCAGAAAAGGTCTGTTCGTGATGACATAATTACTCCTTTTTCTCACAAAGGTAGTTCTAAAAGCCCAACCGCGGCAGAAAAGCTAGCCTTGGACTATGAGCTTTTTACGATAAGTGGTAACGGAAAGTCGGTTCAACCATATGAAGCTTTAAGTGTTAAGAAAAGTGTAGAAGCGGCTGCTATTTTTGCCGATATGAAGCTTAGCCAAACTACTGATATTAAGAGCATTTGTGCACCACCTTCGATTAAATCTAAGACGAGCTTATCAATAAGAAGTGCGCGTATGGAAGAAACAAGAAAATATGCTCAGTCCGTAAAAAAGTGTGATTCCTCCAGTATCGATCGGCGGCACAAACATCACAGTACCAGTGCTTTGTCATCGAGTTCTTCTCAAAAATGTCATAGCTCTGAAGATCTATTGGGAAAATTGAGAGCTATGGAAAAGAAATCAAAATCAGGATCAGTGAAAAGTGTCCGCAGCAAAGGCCAAACTTTGCTAAACGAGTTTGAAAAACGTGGCAGTTTTCAAAATAATTATCAGTCGATGCGAGTTGTGAATGCCTCTTTAGAAGACACTCTAGGGTATTTGCCATAAATCGAAACTTACATTAATATTCATATATATATTTATTTATACATATATAAGAATTTCCATCAAAAATTTTAAAAAGTCAATTTGTTTGAATTTCGCACGACATCTCTGA